>CM060500.1:1200000-1897314 GCA_030544225.1 Skeletonema marinoi | reverse complement strand
AATCTCCAGTTCTACTCCAATAAAATGAGTGCCAATCAATGTTGTTTGAAGCGTAAATTTGATGTAGAGGTATTGAACACAGTGCGAGTGGTCTCGGATAGTTGTTTACACTGCCGATTTTGTGTTGCTGTTTCGTTTGATGATGCATGGAGTGGTGAATTGTTGCGGATATGTATGTTGTAGTAGATGACGCTGTGTCTATTGCTACTGTTGCAGCTGGCAATTATGATGTTTTCGCGATATGTATGGTTGCTGTAGATGATTGAATGTGTTCTTGTTCGAAGTGATTGATTGTTGCATGTCAGAGTCAGGTGATGTGATCATAGACGAACTTGACACTCTTTCTCTTTTGGATATATCTTCATTCCAATGGTTTATCGACCCCGCTGCTTATCAATTGACATGTGCTCGCTTTCTAATGGTAGTCAAAGCACAAAATGACTGATGACCCCAAGATGACGTCAAACGAGCACAACATGCGTGTTGTGTGATTGTGTTCACGGTAGAAGAAGAAAGTTTATTTTGCATTGCTTTCCTTATCTCCTGACTCATCATGTTCTGTTCGATGATACCGGCTGACAAAACTCTCAAACTTCAATGTCTGTGGGGAGAAGGTGTTCATGTGGTGACTGATAAAAGTAGAATGGAGTGGCACTCCATTCTAATATCTCTCGAGCTTTGATTGTTTTGAAGATAGATAGAAGAATGGAGCGGCAGTCCATTCTAACATATCTCGAGATTTGATTGTTTTGTAGACAGATGAATTGCTGCTCAACCGAAATCATAAAATGCGATGCGTGTCGTATTTATTACTATTTCGGAGCACAACATGGCCATGCCTCTTCGGCGATCAATCGACAGCGATAGCTTTTGCTTTGTTGTATGCGGCGATTGTTACGTCTGATGGCTATCACCACGTCGCCGACGACGTTGAGCCAAATTACAGGGGAACTACAGTGATCCGTTTCATATCTCTGCGTATCACTCGATGTCCCGTTCAATGCGGATGATGGTCGACATGCTTATCGCTTTAACAACAAGCGGTTGACGTGATAGGCGTAGGGAACACACATCATCGTTTGATGATGGTCCATCACCCACGTCGCTGACGGCGTTGAGCCGAATTCCAAGGGAACTACCGTGTTCTGCTCTGATCGCTGCGTACCGTTCAGGGGGGGGGGTTCCGATGAGGTAGCCGTGCATATCGCTGTATAACACACGACGGCTGGCGTGATAGGCATAGGGAACAAGGAACAACATGGTGTTTGTTCTGGTGTGATTGTGGTGTCGTCGTGCGCGTGCGTACGTGATGGCGAGTTTTGCTGAAGTTTTCGAATGGGGGCTCGCAGGATCATAATTGGGAGTGTGACTAAACGGTATCCTCCATTATTTATTGCAGAGCAACTTTATAGGCGGGTGTACCATGTCAATAATATGCAACACTTTCCAACCAAAGGGAATGGCACTCAGCCCCGAGGGCCCGCGTCTCAGTTACACTCTCTCCACCTCGGAACACAACAAATCGGCTCCCTGCAGCGCGCCCCATTTAATAAATTGAACACACCCAGGGGACGAGTAAAAGAGAATTGAAGACATGAGCGCTGGTACAGCATCTTATGTAGACTTGGTTAAGTTGCATTGGTTAGCGGTTTGTTATCATTACCTGTAATTGGGTGACGAGAACGCTTTATTTCGTAATGAAGCGTGGGAAGTAAGATTCGAATTGTGTTGTTCTGCGCCTCCTAGCACCTACAAGAATCGAATCTGATGCACTCTGGTGGAGAATACCGATGCGAAGAGATTAGAATATTGTTACGATGTACAGGGGACGCATAGCATGAATCTATTCTTGGCTTGATTGACATCAGCCTGCTGTGTCGGAACGGAGCGCATGCATCAGTCTCAGGATTGTTGGCACGTGTGCTTAGTTTTCAGGGGACACTTAGTATTGACAACTTGCATTTAGCAGCAGCTATATGTAAGTTGAGGGGACGTTGGAACTGAGATGTTTAGGTTCCATACATCGCCTGACTTGATAGGACTGCCGTGAACAGTACGTAGGGTGAACACTGACAAGTATGGGAGTTTTGTTCTGTGCTAGTCAAGATTGCATAGCTCGGTTGAACAAATACGTCAGCTCATTTATATCAAGATGTGCCTTCAGTGATGTTGGCATCGATGTATCAAGAGATGGAGTTCGTATATTGTTGCCTTGCTCGACTTGGCGTGGCGTGCAGAGCAACTTTTCCCGATTGTAAGTAGAAACGTGAAGTCACGAGTTGACTGAACAAGTACCGGATGTTTCATTGACATGCGAACGATGCGTACTTGAGTATGAATCACGACATATGCCGATTGAGATATGTGAATCTTTGCACGGTCTTGTTCTGCGAGATTGTTCTTTGAGTAGAAACAGCACGAGAAGGTATATATCAAGAGTCTGGGGATGTAAGATATTTCAGTGCAATGTTACTACTGGTATCAACGTGTCATTTGGATGCGTTGGTGGATCAGTGGCATTGGCTTGAGGGGACGTTCGCCGTTTGACTCGTTGATATGATACATGAGTAAGATGTAGCTTTTAGTGCATTCAAGCTCGAGGGTGCTGCGTTAAGTATTTTTTTTTTTTGTTTTTTTTTTTTTTTTTTTTTTTTTTTTTTTTTTTTTGGGATCTATGGCTCTGATCTGCAATACGTCGAATGCGTGAGCGACTTGCATGACTGCAATGTCCCTAGCATTAGAATGGGGACAATAGATTCTTCTGAATGTACGTGAGTAGCATTCAACAGGGGATATTGAATATTGGATGTAACGCGAGTTGCATTTGCATTCAACAGGGGACATGAAACTGAATGTGAGTAGCATTCAACTGGGGTCAAATGGAAAGAGTGCTTGTTTGAGTAGCAGCGGAACACTTGCGTAAGATGCAGCGCTTGCATAACTCTGCCTGCGACTCAGAATCCTTTGCATGACCAAGCGAGATATTCGGCCCTCGGGGCCCCGGATAGATTTGCGTGAAACGTAATTCCGGGGTGGGGGGGGTGCCGGAGGTGCCCTCAATTCTATGTTGAGCAATAGTGACTAGTTGTGACCAGATATTTCTACAGGAGCCTACGTAGGAATAGTATATGAAGGATTTAGGAAGAAACATTTCTTGTCTGACATGTAGAGGCCCTTTAGACCATACCGGCTACACAGTAGGAATTGATTTTGTATCGGTTTCCTATGTAGCCAGCAAGAGCGCCCTGGTCTATTCTCCCTTTTTATTTGGCTAAATTGTCAAATACAAGAAAATGCAAAACTAATTCATACGGTTCTCACAGTGCTGTGTGCGCGTTCATCCTGCAGAGAAGCTGTGCAAGAGAAAAGAGAAGCAAAAAACAAAATGACCCGATCCGGTCATTTTGTTCTTTTTGATTTGAAAATGTTCTTTTTGTTTTGAAGATGGCTTGTCTTATTTGCAAAAAAAAAAAAAATACATTTTGAAGATGGCTGTCTTATTTTCAAAGCAGATTTTTGAAGATGGCTGTCTTATTTTCAAAGCAGATTTTTTGAAGATGGCTGTCTTATTTTCAAAGCAGAGTTTTGAAGATGGCTGTCTTATTTTCAAAGCAGAGTTTTGAAGATGGCTGTCTTTTTGCAAAATAGAATGGGGTGGGCGCGCACACAAGAGAAAAGAGACAAGTGACAGAAGAGCAAGAAACAACACACAAAGCATTGCAGAGCAACCTTTATAGTAGGGTAACCCTGAAAAATAACCTACAAAGTAAAAGCAGCAGATATACCAAATAAGGCCCCGAGGGCCCGCATTGCAGCTCTCTCTCTCTGTCCTGTCAGCTCCAGAACAGGCTACACAGCCAGGCTGCACGGCACCAGTTTGATATCCTAGCGGATCATATCAGAATTTGAGGTAGAACTGCGGTCGAAGTGTCGAAGGACTTGACGTTACGAAATGTCAAGTAAGAGTCGGCTGGCAGCAGTATTGTTTTCGTTGACTTTTATTCGTAGGGAACGAACGAGTTTTAAGAATTTTGATGGACAAGTTTGGATATACTAGACGAATCATTTGACGATGAAGTCAGTGTATACAATCTTGACCAAGGGGACTAGTAAAACCTGGTCGTGAAATGGACAGATGAGTCAGATGGACGGGTGTCTGCCAGACATCCAGTGATCTGCGCGATCTGCGTGACGATTTGATGTGCATCAAATCGTTACTCTTTGTGAAAGCATCTTTGTGAAAAGCATGAGCGATCATGGTGAAGCAACGCTCTTTGATGAGCGGTAGCACTGGAGAGGTGCCTAAAGTAATGAATAGACGGCCTCTATCGCAGTAGTGCGAGAGAGTGTCCGCGCCTGCGGGAATATCCTTCGTATATAGTGTAGTTTGCAGTAGCTATGTTACCATGTAACACGTGGTAAGTGAAGCTGTAACGTATCGACCGTTACAGCATAGTGTTTGCCTAAACATGCGGCCTGTATCCATGCAAGGATTGCAAGGACGTATGTTTCTAGTTGAGACTTGATTTAGGACTTGATTTAGGTGGTTGAGACTCCTAATCAGGTGGTTTGAGACTTGATTTAGGTGGTTGAGACTTGATTTAGGACTTGATTTAGGTGGTTGAGACTTGATTTAGGTGGTTGAGACTTGATTTAGGTGGTTGAGACTTGATTTAGGACTTGATTTAGGTGGTTGAGACTCCTAATCAGTGGTTGAGACTTGATTTAGGTGGTTGAGACTTGATTTAGGACTTGATTTAGGTGGTTGAGACTCCTAATCAGGTGGTTGAGACTTGATTTAGGTGGTTGAGACTTGATTTAGGACTTGATTTAGGTGGTTGAGACTCCTAATCAGGTGGTTGAGACTTGATTTAGGTGGTTGAGACTTGATTTTAGGACTTGATTTAGGTGGTTGAGACTCCTAATCAGGTGGTTGAGACTTGATTTAGGTGGTTGAGACTTGATTTAGGACTTGATTTAGGTGGTTGAGACTCCTAATCAGGTGGTTGAGACTTGATTTAGGTGGTTGAGACTTGATTTAGGACTTGATTTAGGTGGTTGAGACTCCTAATCAGGTGGTTGAGACTTGATTTAGGTGGTTGAGACTTGATTTAGGACTTGATTTAGGTGGTTGAGACTCCTAATCAGGTGGTTGAGACTTGATTTAGGTGGTTGAGACTTGATTTAGGACTTGATTTAGGTGGTTGAGACTTGATTTAGGTGTGTTGAGACTTGATTTAGGTGGTTGAGACTTGATTTAGGACTTGATTTAGGTGGTTGAGACTCCTAATCAGGTGGTTGAGACTTGATTTAGGTGGTTGAGACTTGATTTAGGACTTGATTTAGGTGGTTGAGACTTGATTTAGGTGGTTGAGACTTGATTTAGGTGGTTGAGACTTGATTTAGGACTTGATTTAGGTGGTTGAGACTCCTAATCAGGTGGTTGAGACTTGATTTAGGTGGTTGAGACTTGATTTAGGACTTGATTTAGGTGGTTGAGACTCCTAATCAGGTGGTTGAGACTTGATTTAGGTGGTTGAGACTTGATTTAGGACTTGATTTAGGTGGTTGAGACTCCTAATCAGGTGGTTGAGACTTGATTTAGGTGGTTGAGACTTGATTTAGGACTTGATTTAGGTGGTTGAGACTTGATTTAGGACTTGATTTAGGTGGTTGAGACTCCTAATCAGGTGGTTGAGACTTGATTTAGGTGGTTGAGACTTGATTTAGGACTTGATTTAGGTGGTTGAGACTCCTAATCAGGTGGTTGAGACTTGATTTAGGTGGTTGAGACTTGATTTAGGACTTGATTTAGGTGTGTTGAGACTCCTAATCAGGTGGTTGAGACTTGATTTAGGTGGTTGAGACTTGATTTAGGACTTGATTTAGGTGGTTGAGACTCCTAATCAGGTGGTTGAGACTTGATTTAGGTGGTTGAGACTTGATTTAGGACTTGATTTAGGTGGTTGAGACTCCTAATCAGGTGGTTGAGACTTGATTTAGGTGGTTGAGACTTGATTTAGGACTTGATTTAGGTGGTTGAGACTCCTAATCAGGTGGTTGAGACTTGATTTAGGTGGTTGAGACTTGATTTAGGACTTGATTTAGGTGGTTGAGACTCCTAATCAGGTGGTTGAGACTTGATTTAGGTGGTTGAGACTTGATTTAGGACTTGATTTAGGTGGTTGAGACTCCTAATCAGGTGGTTGAGACTTGATTTAGGTGGTTGAGACTTGATTTAGGACTTGATTTAGGTGGTTGAGACTTGATTTAGGTGGTTGAGACTTGATTTAGGTGTTGAGACTTGATTTAGGACTTGATTTAGGTGGTTGAGACTCCTAATCAGGTGGTTGAGACTTGATTTAGGTGGTTGAGACTTGATTTAGGACTTGATTTAGGTGGTTGAGACTCCTAATCAGGTGGTTGAGACTTGATTTAGGTGGTTTGAGACTTGATTTAGGACTTGATTTAGGTGGTTGAGACTCCTAATCAGGTGGTTGAGACTTGATTTAGGTGGTTGAGACTCCTAATCAGGTGGTTGAGACTTGATTTAGGTGGTTGAGACTTGATTTAGGACTTGATTTAGGTGGTTGAGACTCCTAATCAGGTGGTTGAGACTTGATTTAGGTGGTTGAGACTTGATTTAGGACTTGATTTAGGTGGTTGAGACTCCTAATCAGGTGGTTGAGACTTGATTTAGGTGGTTGAGACTTGATTTAGGACTTGATTTAGGTGGTTGAGACTCCTAATCAGGTGGTTGAGACTTGATTTAGGTGGTTGAGACTTGATTTAGGACTTGATTTAGGTGGTTGAGACTCCTAATCAGGTGGTTGAGACTTGATTTAGGTGGTTGAGACTTGATTTAGTGACAGATTTTACAATCTGTGACTGGTAGTTAAGCAATCAATTAAGGAGGTTGACGTACCTCTATAACTCGGATAGGTGTTCCATACACTTTATTTTAACGTTGTAAGCTCATGCATCCCCATGTGCATGAGTGTTTGGTTGCTCCAAAGATTGTTTCCCAAATATCTTCTGGAAGCAAGTTCGTCATCGACGACATCAAACATACATATCCTTAACATACCCCTAAAGATACCCTATCTCCCATAAATAGGAATCCGTACCAATACAGTAAATTGTATTATTTCTCACTCCCCTACGATTCTGTTTCCACGATCGTACCATATCCTGATTCAAGCTATTTGTTGTATCTCCGCTCTCGTAACTGCTCCCCATAATTGCGTCGTATCTCGCTCCCCATAGTTGCTCCCCATAGTTGCTCCCCATTTAATCAAGCAATCCAGTAAATATTGAAACATTAATCCACATTGTGACTAGGATCTTGTGGGTTCATGCCAGCAACGGAATGCAAGTCAAAGGATACCACTTGAATAGTCTCATCATCAACGTAACGGTAAGCTCGTGTACCAATGATATCATCAAGGTAAAGATGAGACTGACTATCAGCAATGGATCTCCATAGATGGTATCAGTGAGAGCTGGTTCAACCCGACGTGTTGTGGATAGAAGACGACTGCGTTCCTCATGATTGACAGCGACATTATCTGTCTGGATGTAGTACTCACGAGGTTGAGACAGAATACGTCCACGAAAGGCATGTTCACGCCTGTACCTGTACTGCAGTGAGCGAAGAAGCTCAGATAGATGATTCCGCTGGCTACCGTTCTCCCCAAAATTAACAAGAATTTGCTGCATAGTATCATTAGCACCACCGCCAATAAACCCAGCATTTGCTTCTTGAACACGATCATCAGTGACCCGAATGTCGATTGTGAGCGGACTCGACGGAAGATCCAGAGGAACAGTACTTCGCTCAGCAATACCAGTGTTTGATCCGCTATCCGAAATCGCAAATCCTGTAATAGGTGCACTGATGCGTTGAATGTACTCCCCAAGAGCATTAGAGTCGAGCTCGTTTGGAAGGGGCTCATCAGCCTGATTCACATGCCAGTCAGGATGATCCATGGCGTTTGCATCATGAACACGCGGGTTCCAGTCTTCGTTGGAAGTCATCTCAACACGAGGTAAGCGATTCCATTCGTCATCAGTGAAAGGACGAGTCCTTAAGCACGCCAAGCCATTTGAGATATCGAGCGGTAAAGAGTAACCAGAAGGTGTGAGGATCCGCTGCTGTCCACCAAGTGCTATCGCAGTGTCACTGACTTGATTGCCGAAGTTTTCTAGCTGGATCGCCGAATGAATAGTTCTACCTCGTCGGAGAATAGCATATTGATGAAAGATAAGGATGACCTCGCCTCGTTGAGTCTGAGCAACACCACCAACAGATCCCAAAGGTATACTCTGAAGAGTATGGTTGTCCATCCCTTGAATATCAATACTTGAGTTAGGAATAGTAGATATCAACCTGACATCGTCATTACCACCTCCAACACCACCGTTGGCCCCACGATCAACTAACGCCAATGTATTGCGACGAAAATGCGGTGAGACAGAGTATGTGGTTCTGTAAATGTCATGTGCAACATCTCTCTCAATGACAAACGTAGAATAGACAGCATCCCTTATACCACTCCACAAGTTGGATACAACACTTGATCCTCCATCATCATCATCATCACAATCAGCATCAGTTTCACCGATCTCAGTATGACGGGCTTCCAATACGTCCTCATTATTCTCCCCTGGTTTGGACGCACGGCTATCAGGCTGAGACAAGAATCGTTCCATCGAGAAGGGAGGAAATTGACTGGTCTGATTGACATCAATGGCATCGTCACGTCGAAGGCTGTTGATCGGCCCTCGGGGCCCGATTAGAATGGAGCGCAACGTGTAATTTCGGGTGCTGGAGGTGCCCTACCCCTATAGGTGGTAAATTCAGCCAAATTCAGCCAAAAAATCCCTGTAGAGCCAATGTAGGAATTAATATGTTTGGACTTTAGCTGTATCATTTACCTGTGGGACACGTAGAAGCCCTGTAGAGCATACCGGCGTAGGATTTGTATTTGTTCCTACGTAGAAAGCAAGAAATACCTGGCTTAAGTAGCAAATGTGAGAAAGCTTTTTTGGCTAGATGGCCCTATTACAAGACAGAAGATGCGAAAAAGGTGGATTTAGCATGTAATATTTCTCGCATAAATGATCCAAATGTCAGTTTTCACCCCAAGTTGCTTCCCTTCTGACTCCCCTGCTGAAAGTAGAACAGAGTGCCACTCCATTCTAATAATCTCCAGTTCTACTCCAATAAAATGAGTGCCAATCAATGTTGTTTGAAGCGTAAATTTGATGTAGAGGTATTGAACACAGTGCGAGTGGTCTCGGATAGTTGTTTACACTGCCGATTTTGTGTTGCTGTTTCGTTTGATGATGCATGGAGTGGTGAATTGTTGCGGATATGTATGTTGTAGTAGATGACGCTGTGTCTATTGCTACTGTTGCAGCTGGCAATTATGATGTTTCGCGATATGTATGGTTGCTGTAGATGATTGAATGTGTTCTTGTTCGAAGTGATTGATTGTTGCATGTCAGAGTCAGGTGATGTGATCATAGACGAACTTGACACTCTTTCTCTTTTGGATATATCTTCATTCCAATGTTTATCGACCCCGCTGCTTATCAATTGACATGTTGCTCGCTTTCTAATGGTAGTCAAAGCACAAAATGACTGATGACCCCAAGATGACGTCCAACGAGCACAACATGCGTGTTGTGTGATTGTGTTCACGGTAGAAGAAGAAAGTTTATTTGCATTGCTTCCTTATCTCCTGACTCATCATGTTCTGTTCGATGATACCGGCTGACAAAAACTCTCAAACTTCAATGTCTTGGGGAGAAGGTGTTCATGTGGTGACTGATAAAAGTAGAATGGAGTGGCACTCCATTCTAATATCTCTCGAGCTTTGATTGTTTTGAAGATAGATAGAAGAATGGAGCGGCAGTCCATTCTAACATATCTCGAGATTTGATTGTTTTGTAGACAGATGAATTGCTGCTCAACCGAAATCATAAAATGCGATGCGTGTCGTATTTATTACTATTTCGGAGCACAACATGGCCATGCCTCTTCGGCGATCAATCGACAGCGATAGCTTTTGCTTTGTTGGATGCGGCGATTGTTATGTCTGATGGCTATCGCCACGTCGCCGACGACGTTGAGCCAAATTACAGGGGAACTACAGTGATCCGTTCATATCTCTGCGTATCACTCGATGTCCCGTTCAATGCGGATGATGGTCGACATGCTTATCGCTTTAACAACAAGCGGTTGACGTGATAGGCGTAGGGAACACACATCATCGTTTGATGATGGTCATCACCACGTCGCTGACGGCGTTGAGCCGAATTCCAAGGGAACTACCGTGTTCTGCTCTGATCGCTGCGTACCGTTCAATGCGCCGTTCATTTCCGATGAAGGTAGCCGTGCATATCGCTGTTATAACACACGACGGCTGGCGTGATAGGCATAGGGAACAAGGAACAACATGGTGTTTGTTCTGTGTGATTGTGGTGTCGTCGTGCGCGTGCGTACGTGATGGCGAGTTTTGCTGAAGTTTCGAATGGGGGCTCGCAGGATCATAATTGGGAGTGTGACTAAACGGTATCCTCATTATTGCAGAGCAACTTTATAGGCGGGTACCATGTCAATAATATGCAACACTTTCCAACCAAAGGGAATGGCACTCAGCCCCGAGGGCCCGCGTCTCAGTTACACTCTCTCCACCTCGGAACACAACAAATCGGCTCCCTGCAGCGCGCCCCATTTAATAAGAAGATCATCATTCCATTGCTCATCAGTCCACACATCCGTAGGCATGTCCAATTGATCAGTAATAGCAGCAAGATTGGCAACACGGTGTGTATCAGCGTCCTGTAGAGCTTCTACGACATCTACATCCTGCAATTTCTCAATGGCATTAATACTAGCAGCTTGGGCAATAGGAGATTGAGGGTTCCTGCCAGCAGAGTTAGGATTGTTGCGATTTTCACGGCGAAAGTTTGTCTTGGGTGGTCCACGGCGATGAGTGATGGGCCTGATGGGAGTAGGTGACTGTAGACGGCAATTGATGATAATACTCTTTGTTGCAGGCGATAGATTATCCCAAATCTGTTGCTCCTCCTTCGTCAATGAATCCCACACACGCTTTGGTAGACGATCGAATACACGATTGGAAGGTACCTCCCCTTGACTGGCAAGATAGACATTACACCAATGGTCGTCAGACAAGGATGTATCAATGAGCTGAGAGACATTGACTTGATAAAAGCTGCCAGGGGCATGGGCAGTGCCGTGAGTAACGAGAGATAGTTCATTCACAATCCTGCGGCGCTGCTTGACGGCCTTATTCTTCCACTCGATGTCAAGTTCCTCAGCACGACTCTTGTAGAGGTTGATGGTGGCTTCGGGATTAGTGATTGTAGTGCGACGGTTGGATTGGTTTACAGACGCAATCATAGAATGCATTGTTGACACCGACTTCAGTGCAGATACCTCACCCACAAAACGCTCAAACCAACGTAGCTTTTCGTCTGGAGAAATCGTCGTCTTCGTCACGTCAATAAACTCGGCAAAATCCTTCTCCCAGTTGGATATTTCATCTGTGAGACGGACGATCTTGTCGCTTGGTATAGCAGTATTGAGCTTGGCGTAAAGGTCATCTCCACGTTGCTTGGATAGAATAGATCCAGGTCCACGGTAGTACTCAACGAGATCCTTCCAAGCAGCTTGAGCATCATTATTGGCAACATGATTACGTACAATTTCCTTCCCCCTAGTCGTCTTGATCTTTGCCATCATGACAGTCATCAAAAACGATTGATGCGCTTTGAATAGATCAACCTTGTCAACAGGTGGGATATAGTTGGGATCCAACACATTCTTGATGTTATAGAGAACACAGAGCGCCGTCCATTCTTGGTTGAAAGCATGCCACGCAGCATCGTCGCTGAGAATAGGGTAGGTACTCGCATCCATTTTGATATTCTTCTGAAAGGCCTCAAGCTCACGGGAGTTCGCAGTGGAAGCGGTACTAGTTTGGGAGTTCGCTTGAGGGTTCGCTGTCGCACCGACGGAAGGAACGCCTTGAGTACCGGGTGAGACAGTTGCCTGAGCTAACGCAGCCGCGTTTTTAGCCTCCTGGAACTCTCTCTTTACCTTCCGCTCTGTTGCTGCGGCATCGTCGTAGGGAACGAATGGAATGCCCATGATGTAGAAATTGTTGAATGCGTCCGCATCCGCAGTGGTGATATCGACAAGTCCATCAGTGATAGGTCCCTCTCGCATTTGAAGGTGGTTAGCAAATGATAGGCAACAACGAAGCCTCGCCGCATCCTCAGGCCGAATATCCTCCTCCGTACCATCAGCCTTCCGATTCTTGATGGAGTTGACCGTGTTTGGATCCTTGAGTAGATCGACCAACTGCATATAGCTGGTGATTTGCATCGAGGTAAGTGCCTCCTTGAGCCAAGCATCTCCTTCCATCCAAACATCAAGAAATTGTTTCATGCGTTGAGTGGGGACATCGTTGGAACGGGTTTTGCGCCTACTGGTCATCGTAGGGATTAGTGTTTCTGTAGAAAGATTTTGAACTGCCAAATAAAGCATCGAAGTTAGCCAGAATATCTTCATGATTAATGTTGATTGATGTAATAATTGGTCATCCACAGTGTTGGACTATAGTCCGTAGGCCCTTGAGCCGCGATTCACGTCGCAGAATGTTGCACCTCCCGGCTTATTGGGCGTACAAAATCCTATATATGGCCGGACCTTGACCGGGGCATATCTCGTCCAAACTTCAATCTACTGGGACCTTGGTCACTTCTATTGAAAATGGCGTTGAACTCGATCAGCAACCATCAGACGAGACGGACCTTGGTCGGACTGGTGGATGATTGTTAGCTCGCTCTAAACCCAACCAAAAAGGTTGAAAGTAAAGAAACGAGACTGTTGATCTGACAGATTTTACAATCTGTGACTGGTAGTTAAGCAATCAATTAAGGAGGTTGACGTACCTCTATAACTCGGATAGGTGTTCCATACACTTTATTTTAACGTTGTAAGCTCATGCATCCCCATGTGCATGAGTGTTTGGTTGCTCCAAAGATTGTTTCCCAAATATCTTCTGGAAGCAAGTTCGTCATCGACGACATCAAACATACATATCCTTAACATACCCCTAAAGATACCCTATCTCCCCATAAATAGGAATCCGTACCAATACAGTAAATTGTATTATTTCTCATTTAGGACTTGATTTAGGTGGTTGAGACTCCTAATCAGGTGGTTGAGACTTGATTTAGGTGGTTGAGACTTGATTTAGGACTTGATTTAGGTGGTTGAGACTCCTAATCAGGTGGTTGAGACTTGATTTAGGTGGTTGAGACTTGATTTAGGTGGTTGAGACTTGATTTAGGACTTGATTTAGGTGGTTGAGACTCCTAATCAGGTGGTTGAGACTTGATTTAGGTGGTTGAGACTTGATTTAGGACTTGATTTAGGTGGTTGAGACTCCTAATCAGGTGGTTGAGACTTGATTTAGGTGGTTGAGACTTGATTTAGGACTTGATTTAGGTGGTTGAGACTCCTAATCAGGTGGTTGAGACTTGATTTAGGTGGTTGAGACTTGATTTAGGACTTGATTTAGGTGGTTGAGACTCCTAATCAGGTGGTTGAGACTTGATTTAGGTGGTTGAGACTTGATTTAGGACTTGATTTAGGTGGTTGAGACTTGATTTAGGTGGTTGAGACTTGATTTAGGTGGTTGAGACTTGATTTAGGACTTGATTTAGGTGGTTGAGACTCCTAATCAGGTGGTTGAGACTTGATTTAGGTGGTTGAGACTTGATTTAGGACTTGATTTAGGTGGTTGAGACTCCTAATCAGGTGGTTGAGACTTGATTTAGGTGGTTGAGACTTGATTTAGGACTTGATTTAGGTGGTTGAGACTCCTAATCAGGTGGTTGAGACTTGATTTAGGTGGTTGAGACTTGATTTAGGACTTGATTTAGGTGGTTGAGACTCCTAATCAGGTGGTTGAGACTTGATTTAGGTGGTTGAGACTTGATTTAGGACTTGATTTAGGTGGTTGAGACTCCTAATCAGGTGGTTGAGACTTGATTTAGGTGGTTGAGACTTGATTTAGGACTTGATTTAGGTGGTTGAGACTCCTAATCAGGTGGTTGAGACTTGATTTAGGTGGTTGAGACTTGATTTAGGACTTGATTTAGGTGGTTGAGACTCCTAATCAGGTGGTTGAGACTTGATTTAGGTGGTTGAGACTTGATTTAGGACTTGATTTAGGTGGTTGAGACTCCTAATCAGGTGGTTGAGACTTGATTTAGGTGGTTGAGACTTGATTTAGGACTTGATTTAGGTGGTTGAGACTTGATTTAGGTGGTTGAGACTTGATTTAGGTGGTTGAGACTTGATTTAGGACTTGATTTAGGTGGTTGAGACTCCTAATCAGGTGGTTGAGACTTGATTTAGGTGGTTGAGACTTGATTTAGGACTTGATTTAGGTGGTTGAGACTCCTAATCAGGTGGTTGAGACTTGATTTAGGTGGTTGAGACTTGATTAGGACTTGATTTAGGTGGTTGAGACTCCTAATCAGGTGGTTGAGACTTGATTTAGGTGGTTGAGACTTGATTTAGGACTTGATTTAGGTGGTTGAGACTTGATTTAGGTGGTTGAGACTTGATTTAGGTGGTTGAGACTTGATTTAGGACTTGATTTAGGTGGTTGAGACTCCTAATCAGGTGGTTGAGACTTGATTTAGGTGGTTGAGACTTGATTTAGGACTTGATTTAGGTGGTTGAGACTCCTAATCAGGTGGTTGAGACTTGATTTAGGTGGTTGAGACTTGATTTAGGACTTGATTTAGGTGGTTGAGACTCCTAATCAGGTGGTTGAGACTTGATTTAGGTGGTTGAGACTCCTAATCAGGTGGTTGAGACTTGATTTAGGTGGTTGAGACTTGATTTAGGACTTGATTTAGGTGGTTGAGACTCCTAATCAGGTGGTTGAGACTTGATTTAGGTGGTTGAGACTTGATGTAGGACTTGATTTAGGTGGTTGAGACTCCTAATCAGGTGGTTGAGACTTGATTTAGGTGGTTGAGACTTGATTTAGGACTTGATTTAGGTGGTTGAGACTTGATTTAGGTGGTTGAGACTTGATTTAGGTGGTTGAGACTTGATTTAGGACTTGATTTAGGTGGTTGAGACTCCTAATCAGGTGGTTGAGACTTGATTTAGGTGGTTGAGACTTGATTTAGGACTTGATTTAGGTGGTTGAGACTCCTAATCAGGTGGTTGAGACTTGATTTTGGTGGTTGAGACTTGATTTAGGACTTGATTTAGGTGGTTGAGACTCCTAATCAGGTGGTTGAGACTTGATTTAGGTGGTTGAGACTTGATTTAGGACTTGATTTAGGTGGTTGAGACTTGATTTAGGTGGTTGAGACTTGATTTAGGTGGTTGAGACTTGATTTAGGACTTGATTTAGGTGGTTGAGACTCCTAATCAGGTGGTTGAGACTTGATTTAGGTGGTTGAGACTTGATTTAGGACTTGATTTAGGTGGTTGAGACTCCTAATCAGGTGGTTGAGACTTGATTTAGGTGGTTGAGACTTGATTTAGGACTTGATTTAGGTGGTTGAGACTCCTAATCAGGTGGTTGAGACTTGATTTAGGTGGTTGAGACTCCTAATCAGGTGGTTGAGACTTGATTTAGGTGGTTGAGACTTGATTTAGGACTTGATTTAGGTGGTTGAGACTCCTAATCAGGTGGTTGAGACTTGATTTAGGTGGTTGAGACTTGATGTAGGACTTGATTTAGGTGGTTGAGACTCCTAATCAGGTGGTTGAGACTTGATTTAGGTGGTTGAGACTTGATTTAGGACTTGATTTAGGTGGTTGAGACTTGATTTAGGTGGTTGAGACTTGATTTAGGTGGTTGAGACTTGATTTAGGACTTGATTTAGGTGGTTGAGACTCCTAATCAGGTGGTTGAGACTTGATTTAGGTGGTTGAGACTTGATTTAGGACTTGATTTAGGTGGTTGAGACTCCTAATCAGGTGGTTGAGACTTGATTTTGGTGGTTGAGACTTGATTTAGGACTTGATTTAGGTGGTTGAGACTCCTAATCAGGTGGTTGAGACTTGATTTAGGTGGTTGAGACTTGATTTAGGACTTGATTTAGGTGGTTGAGACTCCTAATCAGGTGGTTGAGACTTGATTTAGGTGGTTGAGACTTGATTTAGGACTTGATTTAGGTGGTTGAGACTCCTAATCAGGTGGTTGAGACTTGATTTAGGTGGTTGAGACTTGATTTAGGACTTGATTTAGGTGGTTGAGACTCCTAATCAGGTGGTTGAGACTTGATTTAGGTGGTTGAGACTTGATTTAGGACTTGATTTAGGTGGTTGAGGACTCCTAATCAGGTGGTTGAGACTTGATTTAGGTGGTTGAGACTTGATTTAGGACTTGATTTAGGTGGTTGAGACTCCTAATCAGGTGGTTGAGACTTGATTTAGGTGGTTGAGACTTGATTTAGGACTTGATTTAGGTGGTTGAGACTCCTAATCAGGTGGTTGAGACTTGATTTAGGTGGTTGAGACTTGATTTAGGACTTGATTTAGGTGGTTGAGACTCCTAATCAGGTGGTTGAGACTTGATTTAGGTGGTTGAGACTTGATTTAGGACTTGATTTAGGTGGTTGAGACTCCTAATCAGGTGGTTGAGACTTGATTTAGGTGGTTGAGACTTGATTTAGGACTTGATTTAGGTGGTTGAGACTCCTAATCAGGTGGTTGAGACTTGATTTAGGTGGTTGAGACTTGATTTAGGACTTGATTTAGGTGGTTGAGACTCCTAATCAGGTGGTTGAGACTTGATTTAGGTGGTTGAGACTTGATTTAGGACTTGATTTAGGTGGTTGAGACTCCTAATCAGGTGGTTGAGACTTGATTTAGGTGGTTGAGACTTGATTTAGGACTTGATTTAGGTGGTTGAGACTCCTAATCAGGTGGTTGAGACTTGATTTAGGTGGTTGAGACTTGATTTAGGACTTGATTTAGGTGGTTGAGACTCCTAATCAGGTGGTTGAGACTTGATTTAGGACTTGATTTAGGACTTGATTTAGGTGGTTGAGACTCCTAATCAGGTGGTTGAGACTTGATTTAGGTGGTTGAGACTTGATTTAGGACTTGATTTAGGTGGTTGAGACTCCTAATCAGGTGGTTGAGACTTGATTTAGGTGGTTGAGACTTGATTTAGGACTTGATTTAGGTGGTTGAGACTCCTAATCAGGTGGTTGAGACTTGATTTAGGTGGTTGAGACTTGATTTAGGACTTGATTTAGGTGGTTGAGACTCCTAATCAGGTGGTTGAGACTTGATTTAGGTGGTTGAGACTTGATTTAGGACTTGATTTAGGTGGTTGAGACTCCTAATCAGGTGGTTGAGACTTGATTTGGTGGTTGAGACTTGATTTAGGACTTGATTTAGGTGGTTGAGACTCCTAATCAGGTGGTTGAGACTTGATTTAGGTGGTTGAGACTTGATTTAGGACTTGATTTAGGTGGTTGAGACTCCTAATCAGGTGGTTGAGACTTGATTTAGGTGGTTGAGACTTGATTTAGGACTTGATTTAGGTGGTTGAGACTCCTAATCAGGTGGTTGAGACTTGATTTAGGTGGTTGAGACTTGATTTAGGACTTGATTTAGGTGGTTGAGACTCCTAATCAGGTGGTTGAGACTTGATTTAGGTGGTTGAGACTTGATTTAGGACTTGATTTAGGTGGTTTAGACTCCTAATCAGGTGGTTGAGACTTGATTTAGGTGGTTGAGACTTGATTTAGGACTTGATTTAGGTGGTTGAGACTCCTAATCAGGTGGTTGAGACTTGATTTAGGTGGTTGAGACTTGATTTAGGACTTGATTTAGGTGGTTGAGACTCCTAATCAGGTGGTTGAGACTTGATTTAGGTGGTTGAGACTTGATTTAGGACTTGATTTAGGTGGTTGAGACTCCTAATCAGGTGGTTGAGACTTGATTTAGGTGGTTGAGACTTGATTTAGGACTTGATTTAGGTGGTTGAGACTCCTAATCAGGTGGTTGAGACTTGATTTAGGTGGTTGAGACTTGATTTAGGACTTGATTTAGGTGGTTGAGACTCCTAATCAGGTGGTTGAGACTTGATTTAGGTGGTTGAGACTTGATTTAGGACTTGATTTAGGTGGTTGAGACTCCTAATCAGGTGGTTGAGACTTGATTTAGGTGGTTGAGACTTGATTTAGGACTTGATTTAGGTGGTTGAGACTCCTAATCAGGTGGTTGAGACTTGATTTAGGTGGTTGAGACTTGATTTAGGACTTGATTTAGGTGGTTTAGACTCCTAATCAGGTGGTTGAGACTTGATTTAGGTGGTTGAGACTTGATTTAGGACTTGATTTAGGTGGTTGAGACTCCTAATCAGGTGGTTGAGACTTGATTTAGGTGGTTGAGACTTGATTTAGGACTTGATTTAGGTGGTTGAGACTCCTAATCAGGTGGTTGAGACTTGATTTAGGTGGTTGAGACTTGATTTAGGACTTGATTTAGGTGGTTGAGACTCCTAATCAGGTGGTTGAGACTTGATTTAGGTGGTTGAGACTTGATTTAGGACTTGATTTAGGTGGTTGAGACTCCTAATCAGGTGGTTGAGACTTGATTTAGGTGGTTGAGACTTGATTTAGGACTTGATTTAGGTGGTTGAGACTCCTAATCAGGTGGTTGAGACTTGATTTAGGTGGTTGAGACTTGATTTAGGACTTGATTTAGGTGGTTGAGACTCCTAATCAGGTGGTTGAGACTTGATTTAGGTGGTTGAGACTTGATTTAGGACTTGATTTAGGTGGTTTAGACTCCTAATCAGGTGGTTGAGACTTGATTTAGGTGGTTGAGACTTGATTTAGGACTTGATTTAGGTGGTTGAGACTCCTAATCAGGTGGTTGAGACTTGATTTAGGTGGTTGAGACTTGATTTAGGACTTGATTTAGGTGGTTGAGACTCCTAATCAGGTGGTTGAGACTTGATTTAGGTGGTTGAGACTTGATTTAGGACTTGATTTAGGTGGTTGAGACTCCTAATCAGGTGGTTGAGACTTGATTTAGGTGGTTGAGACTTGATTTAGGACTTGATTTAGGTGGTTGAGACTCCTAATCAGGTGGTTGAGACTTGATTTAGGTGGTTGAGACTTGATTTAGGACTTGATTTAGGTGGTTGAGACTCCTAATCAGGTGGTTGAGACTTGATTTAGGTGGTTGAGACTTGATTTAGGACTTGATTTAGGTGGTTGAGACTCCTAATCAGGTGGTTGAGACTTGATTTAGGTGGTTGAGACTTGATTTAGGACTTGATTTAGGTGGTTGAGACTCCTAATCAGGTGGTTGAGACTTGATTTAGGTGGTTGAGACTTGATTTAGGTGGTTGAGACTCCTAATCAGGTGGTTGAGACTTGATTTAGGTGGTTGAGACTTGATTTAGGACTTGATTTAGGTGGTTGAGACTCCTAATCAGGTGGTTGAGACTTGATTTAGGTGGTTGAGACTTTGATTTAGGACTTGATTTAGGTGGTTGAGACTCCTAATCAGGTGGTTGAGACTTGATTTAGGTGGTTGAGACTTGATTTAGGACTTGATTTAGGTGGTTGAGACTCCTAATCAGGTGGTTGAGACTTGATTTAGGTGGTTGAGACTTGATTTAGGACTTGATTTAGGTGGTTGAGACTCCTAATCAGGTGGTTGAGACTTGATTTAGGTGGTTGAGACTTGATTTAGGACTTGATTTAGGTGGTTGAGACTCCTAATCAGGTGGTTGAGACTTGATTTAGGTGGTTGAGACTTGATTTAGGACTTGATTTAGGTGGTTGAGACTCCTAATCAGGTGGTTGAGACTTGATTTAGGTGGTTGAGACTTGATTTAGGACTTGATTTAGGTGGTTGAGACTCCTAATCAGGTGGTTGAGACTTGATTTAGGTGGTTGAGACTTGATTTAGGACTTGATTTAGGTGGTTGAGACTCCTAATCAGGTGGTTGAGACTTGATTTAGGTGGTTGAGACTTGATTTAGGACTTGATTTAGGTGGTTGAGACTCCTAATCAGGTGGTTGAGACTTGATTTAGGTGGTTGAGACTTGATTTAGGACTTGATTTAGGTGGTTGAGACTCCTAATCAGGTGGTTGAGACTTGATTTAGGTGGTTGAGACTTGATTTAGGACTTGATTTAGGTGGTTGAGACTCCTAATCAGGTGGTTGAGACTTGATTTAGGTGGTTGAGACTTGATTTAGGACTTGATTTAGGTGGTTGAGACTCCTAATCAGGTGGTTGAGACTTGATTTAGGTGGTTGAGACTTGATTTAGGACTTGATTTAGGTGGTTGAGACTCCTAATCAGGTGGTTGAGACTTGATTTAGGTGGTTGAGACTTGATTTAGGACTTGATTTAGGTGGTTGAGACTCCTAATCAGGTGGTTGAGACTTGATTTAGGGGTTGAGACTCCTAATCAGGTGGTTGAGACTTGATTTAGGTGGTTTGAGACTTGATTTAGTACTTGATTAGGTGGTATGAGACTCCTAATCAGGTGGTTGAAGACTTGATTTAGTGGTTGAGACCTCCTAATCAGGTGGTTGAGACTTGATTTAGGTGGTTGAGACTTGATTTAGGACTTGATTTAGGTGGTTGAGACTCCTAATCAGGGGTTGAGACTTGATTTAGGTTGTTGAGACTTGATTTAGGACTTGATTTAGTGGTTGAGACTCCTAATCAGGGTTGAGACTTGATTTAGGTGGTTGAGACTTGATTTAGGACTTGATTTAGGTGGTTGAGACTCCTAATCAGGGGTTGAGACTTGATTTCGGACTTGATTTAGGTTGTTGAGACTCCTAATCAGGGTGTTGAGACTTGATTTAGGACTTGATTTTAGGTGGTTGAGACTCCTAATCAGGTGGTTGAGACTTGATTTAGGTGGTTGAGACTTGATTTAGGACTTGATTTAGGTGGTTGAGACTCCTAATCAGGTGGTTGAGACTTGATTTAGGTGGTTGAGACTTGATTTAGGACTTGATTTAGGTGGTTGAGACTCCTAATCAGGTGGTTGAGACTTGATTTAGGTGGTTGAGACTTGATTTAGGACTTGATTTAGGTGGTTGAGACTCCTAATCAGGTGGTTGAGACCTTGATTTAGGTGGTTGAGACTTGATTTAGGACTTGATTTAGGTGGTTGAGACTCCTAATCAGGTGGTTGAGACTTGATTTAGGTGGTTGAGACTTGATTTAGGACTTGATTTAGGTGGTTGAGACTCCTAATCAGGTGGTTGAGACTTGATTTAGGTGGTTGAGACTTGATTTAGGACTTGATTTAGGTGGTTGAGACTCCTAATCAGGTGGTTGAGACTTGATTTAGGTGGTTGAGACTTGATTTAGGACTTGATTTAGGTGGTTGAGACTCCTAATCAGGTGGTTGAGACTTGATTTAGGTGGTTGAGACTTGATTTAGGACTTGATTTAGGTGGTTGAGACTCCTAATCAGGTGGTTGAGACTTGATTTAGGTGGTTGAGACTTGATTTAGGACTTGATTTAGGTGGTTGAGACTCCTAATCAGGTGGTTGAGACTTGATTTAGGTGGTTGAGACTTGATTTAGGACTTGATTTAGGTGGTTGAGACTCCTAATCAGGTGGTTGAGACTTGATTTAGGTGGTTGAGACTTGATTTAGGACTTGATTTAGGTGGTTGAGACTCCTAATCAGGTGGTTGAGACTTGATTTAGGTGGTTGAGACTTGATTTAGGACTTGATTTAGGTGGTTGAGACTCCTAATCAGGTGGTTGAGACTTGATTTAGGTGGTTGAGACTTGATTTAGGACTTGATTTAGGTGGTTGAGACTCCTAATCAGGTGGTTGAGACTTGATTTAGGTGGTTGAGACTTGATTTAGGACTTGATTTAGGTGGTTTAGACTCCTAATCAGGTGGTTGAGACTTGATTTAGGTGGTTGAGACTTGATTTAGGACTTGATTTAGGTGGTTGAGACTCCTAATCAGGTGGTTGAGACTTGATTTAGGTGGTTGAGACTTGATTTAGGACTTGATTTAGGTGGTTGAGACTCCTAATCAGGTGGTTGAGACTTGATTTAGGTGGTTGAGACTTGATTTAGGACTTGATTTAGGTGGTTGAGACTCCTAATCAGGTGGTTGAGACTTGATTTAGGTGGTTGAGACTTGATTTAGGACTTGATTTAGGTGGTTGAGACTCCTAATCAGGTGGTTGAGACTTGATTTAGGTGGTTGAGACTTGATTTAGGACTTGATTTAGGTGGTTGAGACTCCTAATCAGGTGGTTGAGACTTGATTTAGGTGGTTGAGACTTGATTTAGGACTTGATTTAGGTGGTTGAGACTCCTAATCAGGTGGTTGAGACTTGATTTAGGTGGTTGAGACTCCTAATCAGGTGGTTGAGACTTGATTTAGGTGGTTGAGACTTGATTTAGGACTTGATTTAGGTGGTTGAGACTCCTAATCAGGTGGTTGAGACTTGATTTAGGTGGTTGAGACTTGATTTAGGACTTGATTTAGGTGGTTGAGACTCCTAATCAGGTGGTTGAGACTTGATTTAGGTGGTTGAGACTTGATTTAGGACTTGATTTAGGTGGTTGAGACTCCTAATCAGGTGGTTGAGACTTGATTTAGGTGGTTGAGACTTGATTTAGGACTTGATTTAGGTGGTTGAGACTCCTAATCAGGTGGTTGAGACTTGATTTAGGTGGTTGAGACTTGATTTAGGACTTGATTTAGGTGGTTGAGACTCCTAATCAGGTGGTTGAGACTTGATTTAGGTGGTTGAGACTTGATTTAGGACTTGATTTAGGTGGTTGAGACTCCTAATCAGGTGGTTGAGACTTGATTTAGGTGGTTGAGACTTGATTTAGGACTTGATTTAGGTGGTTGAGACTCCTAATCAGGTGGTTGAGACTTGATTTAGGTGGTTGAGACTTGATTTAGGACTTGATTTAGGTGGTTGAGACTCCTAATCAGGTGGTTGAGACTTGATTTAGGTGGTTGAGACTTGATTTAGGTGGTTGAGACTCCTAATCAGGTGGTTGAGACTTGATTTAGGTGGTTGAGACTTGATTTAGGACTTGATTTAGGTGGTTGAGACTCCTAATCAGGTGGTTGAGACTTGATTTAGGTGGTTGAGACTTGATTTAGGACTTGATTTAGGTGGTTGAGACTCCTAATCAGGTGGTTGAGACTTGATTTAGGTGGTTGAGACTTGATTTAGGACTTGATTTAGGTGGTTGAGACTCCTAATCAGGTGGTTGAGACTTGATTTAGGTGGTTGAGACTTGATTTAGGACTTGATTTAGGTGGTTGAGACTCCTAATCAGGTGGTTGAGACTTGATTTAGGTGGTTGAGACTTGATTTAGGACTTGATTTAGGTGGTTGAGACTCCTAATCAGGTGGTTGAGACTTGATTTAGGTGGTTGAGACTTGATTTAGGACTTGATTTAGGTGGTTGAGACTCCTAATCAGGTGGTTGAGACTTGATTTAGGTGGTTGAGACTTGATTTAGGACTTGATTTAGGTGGTTGAGACTCCTAATCAGGTGGTTGAGACTTGATTTAGGTGGTTGAGACTTGATTTAGGACTTGATTTAGGTGGTTGAGACTCCTAATCAGGTGGTTGAGACTTGATTTAGGTGGTTGAGACTTGATTTAGGACTTGATTTAGGTGGTTGAGACTCCTAATCAGGTGGTTGAGACTTGATTTAGGTGGTTGAGACTTGATTTAGGACTTGATTTAGGTGGTTGAGACTCCTAATCAGGTGGTTGAGACTTGATTTAGGTGGTTGAGACTTGATTTAGGACTTGATTTAGGTGGTTGAGACTCCTAATCAGGTGGTTGAGACTTGATTTAGGTGGTTGAGACTTGATTTAGGACTTGATTTAGGTGGTTGAGACTCCTAATCAGGTGGTTGAGACTTGATTTAGGTGGTTGAGACTTGATTTAGGACTTGATTTAGGTGGTTGAGACTCCTAATCAGGTGGTTGAGACTTGATTTAGGTGGTTGAGACTTGATTTAGGACTTGATTTAGGTGGTTGAGACTCCTAATCAGGTGGTTGAGACTTGATTTAGGTGGTTGAGACTCCTAATCAGGTGGTTGAGACTTGATTTAGGTGGTTGAGACTTGATTTAGGACTTGATTTAGGTGGTTGAGACTCCTAATCAGGTGGTTGAGACTTGATTTAGGTGGTTGAGACTCCTAATCAGGTGGTTGAGGACTTGATTTAGGTGGTTGAGACTTGATTTAGGACTTGATTTAGGTGGTTGAGACTCCTAATCAGGTGGTTGAGACTTGATTTAGGTGGTTGAGACTTGATTTAGGACTTGATTTAGGTGGTTGAGACTCCTAATCAGGTGGTTGAGACTTGATTTAGGTGGTTGAGACTTGATTTAGGACTTGATTTAGGTGGTTGAGACTCCTAATCAGGTGGTTGAGACTTGATTTAGGACTTGATTTAGGTGGTTGAGACTCCTAATCAGGTGGTTGAGACTTGATTTAGGTGGTTTGAGACTTGATTTAGGACTTGATTTAGGTGGTTGAGACTCCTAATCAGGTGGTTGAGACTTGATTTAGGTGGTGAGACTTGATTTAGGACTTGATTTAGGTGGTTGAGACTCCTAATCAGGTG
Source organism: Skeletonema marinoi (assembly GCA_030544225.1). Classification (NCBI taxonomy): domain Eukaryota; phylum Bacillariophyta; class Thalassiosirophyceae; order Thalassiosirales; family Thalassiosiraceae; genus Skeletonema; species Skeletonema marinoi. Next base: position 1,872,603 of record CM060500.1, on the reverse strand, counting down.
GTTGAGACTTGATTTAGGTGGTTGAGACTTGATTTAGGACTTGATTTAGGTGGTTGAGACTCCTAATCAGGTGGTTGAGACTTGATTTAGGTGGTTGAGACTTGATTTAGGACTTGATTTAGGTGGTTGAGACTCCTAATCAGGTGGTTGAGACTTGATTTAGGTGGTTGAGACTTGATTTAGGACTTGATTTAGGTGGTTGAGACTCCTAATCAGGTGGTTGAGACTTGATTTAGGTGGTTGAGACTTGATTTAGGACTTGATTTAGGTGGTTGAGACTCCTAATCAGGTGGTTGAGACTTGATTTAGGTGGTTGAGACTTGATTTAGGACTTGATTTAGGTGGTTGAGACTCCTAATCAGGTGGTTGAGACTTGATTTAGGTGGTTGAGACTTGATTTAGGACTTGATTTAGGTGGTTGAGACTCCTAATCAGGTGGTTGAGACTTGATTTAGGTGGTTGAGACTTGATTTAGGACTTGATTTAGGTGGTTGAGACTCCTAATCAGGTGGTTGAGACTTGATTTAGGTGGTTGAGACTTGATTTAGGACTTGATTTAGGTGGTTGAGACTCCTAATCAGGTGGTTGAGACTTGATTTAGGTGGTTGAGACTTGATTTAGGACTTGATTTAGGTGGTTGAGACTCCTAATCAGGTGGTTGAGACTTGATTTAGGTGGTTGAGACTTGATTTAGGACTTGATTTAGGTGGTTGAGACTCCTAATCAGGTGGTTGAGACTTGATTTAGGTGGTTGGGACTTGATTTAGGACTTGATTTAGGTGGTTGAGACTCCTAATCAGGTGGTTGAGACTTGATTTAGGTGGTTGAGACTTGATTTAGGACTTGATTTAGGTGGTTTAGACTCCTAATCAGGTGGTTGAGACTTGATTTAGGTGGTTGAGACTTGATTTAGGACTTGATTTAGGTGGTTGAGACTCCTAATCAGGTGGTTGAGACTTGATTTAGGTGGTTGAGACTTGATTTAGGACTTGATTTAGGTGGTTGAGACTCCTAATCAGGTGGTTGAGACTTGATTTAGGTGGTTGAGACTTGATTTAGGACTTGTTTTAGGTGGTTGAGACTCCTAATCAGGTGGTTGAGACTTGATTTAGGTGGTTGAGACTTGATTTAGGACTTGATTTAGGTGGTTGAGACTCCTAATCAGGTGGTTGAGACTTGATTTAGGTGGTTGAGACTTGATTTAGGACTTGATTTAGGTGGTTGAGACTCCTAATCAGGTGGTTGAGACTTGATTTAGGTGGTTGAGACTTGATTTAGGACTTGATTTAGGTGGTTGAGACTCCTAATCAGGTGGTTGAGACTTGATTTAGGTGGTTGAGACTCCTAATCAGGTGGTTGAGACTTGATTTAGGTGGTTGAGACTTGATTTAGGACTTGATTTAGGGGGTTGAGACTCCTAATCAGGTGGTTGAGACTTGATTTAGGTGGTTGAGACTTGATTTAGGACTTGATTTAGGTGGTTGAGACTCCTAATCAGGTGGTTGAGACTTGATTTAGGTGGTTGAGACTTGATTTAGGACTTGATTTAGGTGGTTGAGACTCCTAATCAGGTGGTTGAGACTTGATTTAGGTGGTTGAGACTTGATTTAGGACTTGATTTAGGTGGTTGAGACTCCTAATCAGGTGGTTGAGACTTGATTTAGGTGGTTGAGACTTGATTTAGGACTTGATTTAGGTGGTTGAGACTCCTAATCAGGTGGTTGAGACTTGATTTAGGTGGTTGAGACTTGATTTAGGACTTGATTTAGGTGGTTGAGACTCCTAATCAGGTGGTTGAGACTTGATTTAGGACTTGATTTAGGTGGTTGAGACTCCTAATCAGGTGGTTGAGACTTGATTTAGGTGGTTGAGACTTGATTTAGGACTTGATTTAGGTGGTTGAGACTCCTAATCAGGTGGTTGAGACTTGATTTAGGTGGTTGAGACTTGATTTAGGACTTGATTTAGGTGGTTGAGACTCCTAATCAGGTGGTTGAGACTTGATTTAGGTGGTTGAGACTTGATTTAGGACTTGATTTAGGTGGTTGAGACTTGATTTAGGTGGTTGAGACTTGATTTAGGTGGTTGAGACTTGATTTAGGACTTGATTTAGGTGGTTGAGACTCCTAATCAGGTGGTTGAGACTTGATTTAGGTGGTTGAGACTTGATTTAGGACTTGATTTAGGTGGTTGAGACTTGATTTAGGTGGTTGAGACTTGATTTAGGTGGTTGAGACTTGATTTAGGACTTGATTTAGGTGGTTGAGACTCCTAATCAGGTGGTTGAGACTTGATTTAGGTGGTTGAGACTTGATTTAGGACTTGATTTAGGTGGTTGAGACTCCTAATCAGGTGGTTGAGACTTGATTTAGGTGGTTGAGACTTGATTTAGGTGGTTGAGACTCCTAATCAGGTGGTTGAGACTTGATTTAGGTGGTTGAGACTTGATTTAGGACTTGATTTAGGTGGTTGAGACTCCTAATCAGGTGGTTGAGACTTGATTTAGGTGGTTGAGACTTGATTTAGGACTTGATTTAGGTGGTTGAGACTCCTAATCAGGTGGTTGAGACTTGATTTAGGTGGTTGAGACTTGATTTAGGACTTGATTTAGGTGGTTGAGACTCCTAATCAGGTGGTTGAGACTTGATTTAGGTGGTTGAGACTTGATTTAGGACTTGATTTAGGTGGTTGAGACTCCTAATCAGGTGGTTGAGACTTGATTTAGGTGGTTGAGACTTGATTTAGGTGGTTGAGACTCCTAATCAGGTGGTTGAGACTTGATTTAGGTGGTTGAGACTCCTAATCAGGTGGTTGAGACTTGATTTAGGTGGTTGAGACTTGATTTAGGACTTGATTTAGGTGGTTGAGACTCCTAATCAGGTGGTTGAGACTTGATTTAGGTGGTTGAGACTCCTAATCAGGTGGTTGAGACTTGATTTAGGTGGTTGAGACTTGATTTAGGACTTGATTTAGGTGGTTGAGACTCCTAATCAGGTGGTTGAGACTTGATTTAGGTGGTTGAGACTTGATTTAGGACTTGATTTAGGTGGTTGAGACTTGATTTAGGTGGTTGAGACTTGATTTAGGTGGTTGAGACTTGATTTAGGACTTGATTTAGGTGGTTGAGACTCCTAATCAGGTGGTTGAGACTTGATTTAGGTGGTTGAGACTTGATTTAGGACTTGATTTAGGTGGTTGAGACTTGATTTAGGTGGTTGAGACTTGATTTAGGTGGTTGAGACTTGATTTAGGACTTGATTTAGGTGGTTGAGACTCCTAATCAGGTGGTTGAGACTTGATTTAGGTGGTTGAGACTTGATTTAGGACTTGATTTAGGTGGTTGAGACTCCTAATCAGGTGGTTGAGACTTGATTTAGGTGGTTGAGACTTGATTTAGGTGGTTGAGACTCCTAATCAGGTGGTTGAGACTTGATTTAGGTGGTTGAGACTTGATTTAGGACTTGATTTAGGTGGTTGAGACTCCTAATCAGGTGGTTGAGACTTGATTTAGGTGGTTGAGACTTGATTTAGGACTTGATTTAGGTGGTTGAGACTCCTAATCAGGTGGTTGAGACTTGATTTAGGTGGTTGAGACTTGATTTAGGACTTGATTCAGGTGGTTGAGACTCCTAATCAGGTGGTTGAGACTTGATTTAGGTGGTTGAGACTTGATTTAGGACTTGATTTAGGTGGTTGAGACTCCTAATCAGGTGGTTGAGACTTGATTTAGGTGGTTGAGACTTGATTTAGGTGGTTGAGACTCCTAATCAGGTGGTTGAGACTTGATTTAGGTGGTTGAGACTCCTAATCAGGTGGTTGAGACTTGATTTAGGTGGTTGAGACTTGATTTAGGACTTGATTTAGGTGGTTGAGACTCCTAATCAGGTGGTTGAGACTTGATTTAGGTGGTTGAGACTCCTAATCAGGTGGTTGAGACTTGATTTAGGTGGTTGAGACTTGATTTAGGACTTGATTTAGGTGGTTGAGACTCCTAATCAGGTGGTTGAGACTTGATTTAGGTGGTTGAGACTTGATTTAGGACTTGATTTAGGTGGTTGAGACTCCTAATCAGGTGGTTGAGACTTGATTTAGGTGGTTGAGACTTGATTTAGGACTTGATTTAGGTGGTTGAGACTCCTAATCAGGTGGTTGAGACTTGATTTAGGTGGTTGAGACTTGATTTAGGACTTGATTTAGGTGGTTGAGACTCCTAATCAGGTGGTTGAGACTTGATTTAGGTGGTTGAGACTTGATTTAGGACTTGATTTAGGTGGTTGAGACTCCTAATCAGGTGGTTGAGACTTGATTTAGGTGGTTGAGACTTGATTTAGGACTTGATTTAGGTGGTTGAGACTCCTAATCAGGTGGTTGAGACTTGATTTAGGTGGTTGAGACTTGATTTAGGACTTGATTTAGGTGGTTGAGACTCCTAATCAGGTGGTTGAGACTTGATTTAGGTGGTTGAGACTTGATTTAGGACTTGATTTAGGTGGTTGAGACTCCTAATCAGGTGGTTGAGACTTGATTTAGGTGGTTGAGACTTGATTTAGGACTTGATTTAGGTGGTTGAGACTCCTAATCAGGTGGTTGAGACTTGATTTAGGTGGTTGAGACTTGATTTAGGACTTGATTTAGGTGGTTGAGACTCCTAATCAGGTGGTTGAGACTTGATTTAGGTGGTTGAGACTCCTAATCAGGTGGTTGAGACTTGATTTAGGTGGTTGAGACTTGATTTAGGACTTGATTTAGGTGGTTGAGACTCCTAATCAGGTGGTTGAGACTTGATTTAGGTGGTTGAGACTTGATTTAGGACTTGATTTAGGTGGTTGAGACTCCTAATCAGGTGGTTGAGACTTGATTTAGGTGGTTGAGACTTGATTTAGGACTTGATTTAGGTGGTTGAGACTCCTAATCAGGTGGTTGAGACTTGATTTAGGTGGTTGAGACTTGATTTAGGACTTGATTTAGGTGGTTGAGACTCCTAATCAGGTGGTTGAGACTTGATTTAGGTGGTTGAGACTTGATTTAGGACTTGATTTAGGTGGTTGAGACTCCTAATCAGGTGGTTGAGACTTGATTTAGGTGGTTGAGACTTGATTTAGGACTTGATTTAGGTGGTTGAGACTCCTAATCAGGTGGTTGAGACTTGATTTAGGTGGTTGAGACTTGATTTAGGACTTGATTTAGGTGGTTGAGACTCCTAATCAGGTGGTTGAGACTTGATTTAGGTGGTTGAGACTTGATTTAGGACTTGATTTAGGTGGTTGAGACTCCTAATCAGGTGGTTGAGACTTGATTTAGGTGGTTGAGACTCCTAATCAGGTGGTTGAGACTTGATTTAGGTGGTTGAGACTTGATTTAGGACTTGATTTAGGTGGTTGAGACTCCTAATCAGGTGGTTGAGACTTGATTTAGGTGGTTGAGACTTGATTTAGGACTTGATTTAGGTGGTTGAGACTCCTAATCAGGTGGTTGAGACTTGATTTAGGTGGTTGAGACTTGATTTAGGTGGTTGAGACTCCTAATCAGGTGGTTGAGACTTATTAGGTGGTTGAGACTCCTAATCAGGTGGTTGAGACTTGATTTAGGTGGTTGAGACTTGATTTAGGACTTGATTTAGGTGGTTGAGACTCCTAATCAGGTGGTTGAGACTTGATTTAGGTGGTTGAGACTCCTAATCAGGTGGTTGAGACTTGATTTAGGTGGTTGAGACTTGATTTAGGACTTGATTTAGGTGGTTGAGACTCCTAATCAGGTGGTTGAGACTTGATTTAGGTGGTTGAGACTTGATTTAGGACTTGATTTAGGTGGTTGAGACTCCTAATCAGGTGGTTGAGACTTGATTTAGGTGGTTGAGACTTGATTTAGGACTTGATTTAGGTGGTTGAGACTCCTAATCAGGTGGTTGAGACTTGATTTAGGACTTGATTTAGGTGGTTGAGACTCCTAATCAGGTGGTTGAGACTTGATTTAGGTGGTTGAGACTTGATTTAGGACTTGATTTAGGTGGTTGAGACTCCTAATCAGGTGGTTGAGACTTGATTTAGGTGGTTGAGACTTGATTTAGGACTTGATTTAGGTGGTTGAGACTCCTAATCAGGTGGTTGAGACTTGATTTAGGTGGATGAGACTCCTAATCAGGTGGTTGAGACTTGATTTAGGTGGTTGAGACTTGATTTAGGACTTGATTTAGGTGGTTGAGACTCCTAATCAGGTGGTTGAGACTTGATTTAGGTGGTTGAGACTTGATTTAGGACTTGATTTAGGTGGTTGAGACTCCTAATCAGGTGGTTGAGACTTGATTTAGGTGGTTGAGACTTGATTTAGGACTTGATTTAGGTGGTTGAGACTCCTAATCAGGTGGTTGAGACTTGATTTAGGTGGATGAGACTCCTAATCAGGTGGTTGAGACTTGATTTAGGTGGTTGAGACTTGATTTAGGACTTGATTTAGGTGGTTGAGACTCCTAATCAGGTGGTTGAGACTTGATTTAGGTGGTTGAGACTTGATTTAGGACTTGATTTAGGTGGTTGAGACTCCTAATCAGGTGGTTGAGACTTGATTTAGGTGGTTGAGACTTGATTTAGGACTTGATTTAGGTGGTTGAGACTCCTAATCAGGTGGTTGAGACTTGATTTAGGTGGTTGAGACTTGATTTAGGACTTGATTTAGGTGGTTGAGACTCCTAATCAGGTGGTTGAGACTTGATTTAGGTGGTTGAGACTTGATTTAGGACTTGATTTAGGTGGTTGAGACTCCTAATCAGGTGGTTGAGACTTGATTTAGGTGGTTGAGACTTGATTTAGGACTTGATTTAGGTGGTTGAGACTCCTAATCAGGTGGTTGAGACTTGATTTAGGTGGTTGAGACTTGATTTAGGACTTGATTTAGGTGGTTGAGACTCCTAATCAGGTGGTTGAGACTTGATTTAGGTGGTTGAGACTTGATTTAGGACTTGATTTAGGTGGTTGAGACTCCTAATCAGGTGGTTGAGACTTGATTTAGGACTTGATTTAGGTGGTCGAGACTCCTAATCAGGTGGTTGAGACTTGATTTAGGTGGTTGAGACTTGATTTAGGACTTGATTTAGGTGGTTGAGACTCCTAATCAGGTGGTTGAGACTTGATTTAGGTGGTTGAGACTTGATTTAGGACTTGATTTAGGTGGTTGAGACTCCTAATCAGGTGGTTGAGACTTGATTTAGGTGGATGAGACTCCTAATCAGGTGGTTGAGACTTGATTTAGGTGGTTGAGACTTGATTTAGGACTTGATTTAGGTGGTTGAGACTCCTAATCAGGTGGTTGAGACTTGATTTAGGTGGTTGAGACTTGATTTAGGACTTGATTTAGGTGGTTGAGACTCCTAATCAGGTGGTTGAGACTTGATTTAGGTGGTTGAGACTTGATTTAGGACTTGATTTAGGTGGTTGAGACTCCTAATCAGGTGGTTGAGACTTGATTTAGGTGGTTGAGACTTGATTTAGGACTTGATTTAGGTGGTTGAGACTCCTAATCAGGTGGTTGAGACTTGATTTAGGTGATTGAGACTTGATTTAGGACTTGATTTAGGTGGTTGAGACTCCTAATCAGGTGGTTGAGACTTGATTTAGGTGGTTGAGACTTGATTTAGGACTTGATTTAGGTGGTTGAGACTCCTAATCAGGTGGTTGAGACTTGATTTAGGTGGTTGAGACTTGATTTAGGACTTGATTTAGGTGGTTGAGACTCCTAATCAGGTGGTTGAGACTTGATTTAGGTGGTTGAGACTTGATTTAGGACTTGATTTAGGTGGTTGAGACTCCTAATCAGGTGGTTGAGACTTGATTTAGGTGGTTGAGACTTGATTTAGGACTTGATTTAGGTGGTTGAGACTCCTAATCAGGTGGTTGAGACTTGATTTAGGTGGTTGAGACTTGATTTAGGACTTGATTTAGGTGGTTGAGACTCCTAATCAGGTGGTTGAGACTTGATTTAGGTGGTTGAGACTTGATTTAGGACTTGATTTAGGTGGTTGAGACTCCTAATCAGGTGGTTGAGACTTGATTTAGGTGGTTGAGACTTGATTTAGGACTTGATTTAGGTGGTTGAGACTCCTAATCAGGTGGTTGAGACTTGATTTAGGTGGTTGAGACTTGATTTAGGACTTGATTTAGGTGGTTGAGACTCCTAATCAGGTGGTTGAGACTTGATTTAGGTGGTTGAGACTTGATTTAGGACTTGATTTAGGTGGTTGAGACTTGATTTAGGTGGTTGAGACTTGATTTAGGTGGTTGAGACTTGATTTAGGACTTGATTTAGGTGGTTGAGACTCCTAATCAGGTGGTTGAGACTTGATTTAGGTGGTTGAGACTTGATTTAGGACTTGATTTAGGTGGTTGAGACTTGGTTTAGGTGGTTGAGACTTGATTTAGGTGGTTGAGACTTGATTTAGGACTTGATTTAGGTGGTTGAGACTCCTAATCAGGTGGTTGAGACTTGATTTAGGTGGTTGAGACTTGATTTAGGACTTGATTTAGGTGGTTGAGACTTGATTTAGGTGGTTGAGACTTGATTTAGGTGGTTGAGACTTGATTTAGGACTTGATTTAGGTGGTTGAGACTCCTAATCAGGTGGTTGAGACTTGATTTAGGTGGTTGAGACTTGATTTAGGACTTGATTTAGGTGGTTGAGACTCCTAATCAGGTGGTTGAGACTTGATTTAGGTGGTTGAGACTTGATTTAGGACTTGATTTAGGTGGTTGAGACTCCTAATCAGGTGGTTGAGACTTGATTTAGGTGGTTGAGACTTGATTTAGGACTTGATTTAGGTGGTTGAGACTCCTAATCAGGTGGTTGAGACTTGATTTAGGTGGTTGAGACTTGATTTAGGACTTGATTTAGGTGGTTGAGACTCCTAATCAGGTGGTTGAGACTTGATTTAGGTGGTTGAGACTTGATTTAGGACTTGATTTAGGTGGTTGAGACTTGGTTTAGGTGGTTGAGACTTGATTTAGGTGGTTGAGACTTGATTTAGGACTTGATTTAGGTGGTTGAGACTCCTAATCAGGTGGTTGAGACTTGATTTAGGTGGTTGAGACTTGATTTAGGACTTGATTTAGGTGGTTGAGACTTGATTTAGGTGGTTGAGACTTGATTTAGGTGGTTGAGACTTGATTTAGGACTTGATTTAGGTGGTTGAGACTCCTAATCAGGTGGTTGAGACTTGATTTAGGTGGTTGAGACTTGATTTAGGACTTGATTTAGGTGGTTGAGACTCCTAATCAGGTGGTTGAGACTTGATTTAGGTGGTTGAGACTTGATTTAGGACTTGATTTAGGTGGTTGAGACTCCTAATCAGGTGGTTGAGACTTGATTTAGGTGGTTGAGACTTGATTTAGGACTTGATTTAGGTGGTTGAGACTCCTAATCAGGTGGTTGAGACTTGATTTAGGTGGTTGAGACTTGATTTAGGACTTGATTTAGGTGGTTGAGACTCCTAATCAGGTGGTTGAGACTTGATTTAGGTGGTTGAGACTTGATTTAGGACTTGATTTAGGTGGTTGAGACTCCTAATCAGGTGGTTGAGACTTGATTTAGGTGGTTGAGACTTGATTTAGGACTTGATTTAGGTGGTTGAGACTCCTAATCAGGTGGTTGAGACTTGATTTAGGTGGTTGAGACTTGATTTAGGACTTGATTTAGGTGGTTGAGACTCCTAATCAGGTGGTTGAGACTTGATTTAGGTGGTTGAGACTTGATTTAGGACTTGATTTAGGTGGTTGAGACTCCTAATCAGGTGGTTGAGACTTGATTTAGGTGGTTGAGACTCCTAATCAGGTGGTTGAGACTTGATTTAGGTGGTTGAGACTTGATTTAGGACTTGATTTAGGTGGTTGAGACTCCTAATCAGGTGGTTGAGACTTGATTTAGGTGGTTGAGACTTGATTTAGGACTTGATTTAGGTGGTTGAGACTCCTAATCAGGTGGTTGAGACTTGATTTAGGTGGTTGAGACTTGATTTAGGACTTGATTTAGGTGGTTGAGACTCCTAATCAGGTGGTTGAGACTTGATTTAGGACTTGATTTAGGTGGTTGAGACTCCTAATCAGGTGGTTGAGACTTGATTTAGGTGGTTGAGACTTGATTTAGGACTTGATTTAGGTGGTTGAGACTCCTAATCAGGTGGTTGAGACTTGATTTAGGTGGTTGAGACTTGATTTAGGACTTGATTTAGGTGGTTGAGACTCCTAATCAGGTGGTTGAGACTTGATTTAGGTGGTTGAGACTTGATTTAGGACTTGATTTAGGTGGTTGAGACTCCAATACTTTCATTGACAAGGGCCCCAATCCCAACCCAAGAGAACTCGCTGGTTACAAGAAGATCAATCTTTACTTCGTATATGCAGTGAAGCATGATGGAAGATACAAGATCAGGATCGTTGCAGGTGGACACCTTACGGATGCACCAGTCGAGAGCGTATATTCTGGAGTAGTATCTCTGAGAGGAGTGAGGTTTTTCATATTCTTAGCCGAACTGAACGAACTGCAAGTGTGGCAAACGGATGTCGGCAACGCGTACCTTGAAGCATTTACCAAAGAGAAGGTTTATGTAATCGCAGGACCTGAATTCGCTGAAATCAGAGGTCATGTACTAGTTATAAACAAGGCACTCTACGGATTGAAGAGTAGCGGACTGAGATGGTACGAGCGATTTGCTGACGTATTGAGAGGAATGGGATTCGATTCTTGCCCTGCTGAACCCGAGATCTGGATGAGAGCATGTGCCAGTGATGGATCTATCCTCAAACAGCAGTTACCCAAGCCAAACTCTGTGAACACCAAGAAATCATTCTTTGAGCCCCCTGACCGTGTGAAGGATGGATCCTACTACGAGTACATTGCTGTTTACTGCGATGACCTGACTATCGCCTCAAGGGACCCCAAGGCCATCACGAATGCCCTGCAGAAGAAGTACCTTTTCAAACTTAAAGGAACAGGACCACTCAAGTTTCTTCTAGGATGTGATTATTTCCGTGAAGGTAAGACCCTATGCGCCGCACCAAGAAAGTACATCGAGAAAATGGATGCTACATACTTGAAGTTCTTTGGGGAGAAGCCAAACCAGAAGTACCGTTCACCCTTAGCGAAAGGAGACAACCCCGAGCTGGATACTTCGGAATTTCTTGACGAGACGAATACCAAGATATATCAATCCATGATTGGCGCCGCCCAATGGGTTATCTCCCTGACAAGGTTTGACATAGCTGTCCACGTCATGACCCTTTCCAGTTTTCGTGTACAACCAAGACAAGGCCATCTCGACAGGATCAAGAGGGTATATGGATATCTGTCCAAAATGAAGCATGGTACCATTCACTTTCGAACCAAGATGCCAGACACCTCTGACTTTGATTTCCTTGTTCAAGATTGGTCGAACTCACCGTATGCGGATACACGAGAGGAATTCCTGAAGAACCTTCCCTTAGCCCGAGGAAAGCCTGTCCTTATGACCACGTTTGTAGATGCAAACTTGATGCACGACGTCCTTAGTGGTAAATCTGTCACTGGCGTTCTACACTTCTTCAACAAGACTCCTATTGACTGGTATTCCAAGAAGCAGAACACCGTTGAGACGGCTACTTACGGATCTGAGAACAATGCAGCAAGAGCCGCCATCGAGCAGATCAAGGCTATCAAGCTTACCCTCATGTGGCTCGGAGTACCATTACATGGTTCGCCTATCCTACTCGGCGACAACGAGTCTGTCACTATTAGCGGAACACAGCCCGACAACAAGTTACACAAGAGGCATTTAATGCTTTCATACCATTACGTGAGAGAGAACTTTGCAGCAGGATGCATCAGATTCGCTTTTATCCGAGGGGAGTATAACCCAGCTGATACCCTCAGCAAGCACTGGGCGTACCAAGCAGTATGGCCATTGATACAGCCTATCCTTTTCTGGAAAGGTGATACCTCAAACATTGCAAAACTAAAGGAAGAGAAAGGGAATAAGAAAAAGAAGAAGGAAGACGAAGAGGGCGATGACTAAGAGGCTGAATCGTAGGTATTACATGTATGCAATTCTTTGAGCATCTGTACATCATTATTGGGAATGATACTTATTGGGATATTATGACGCAAGTCATTTTTAAGGTCTGTCTGTTGACCTCGTGTCATCACACACCAACATCTTACTTTTAATTTCTTTTTCACCATGTAAATATCTGCCCTACGGCTATATTGTGTGTACTTCGTTATATCGAGTACTACTGTGATACTTCGTTAGTCGAGTAGGGTTGTATAAGCATCATCAGTCCATTGAGGATTGACGCCCACCAACATAAGTGGAATATTTGGAGAGTTTGTAACAGCGTCTGGGTTCGAGTTCGGAGAACGATCGAGGTTAGTGCGTTACTTTTGTTGTCTATTCAAATACTCTCTATGCAATATCTGCAAGTGTTGTTTAGATTAACATTGGTCTCGTGAGGAACTGCCCCGTAGCTACTAAAGCCGAGGAATAATATCCGTCGATGCGCTCCGGATATTAATTAAAGCTATCGTGCCTATCTTTTCAGAGAATCTATATCATCGTGTATAACTGACTGTTGTATACAACTGACCGTTGTATTGCACAACATCTTAGCTTGTCATAAGCTTCGAGGAACTACTGGTCTATCCATCAGTTTACATTTGATTACCGTGAAGCCTATCAAAACATGGCAGGAACGAAGAGTACCATGCCTTCCGACCCTCACTTCAATCTTGTTAACATGATTGATGTATTTATCGACGACCACCGTATAAAGTCCGCCTTATCCATTTTGGGTATAAAGACTCGGCGTCCGTTGATCAAACTACTCAAGGATCATAACAAGATTAGATCTGTCAAGTGGCGGAATGGTCAAACTCAATCAGAGGAGGATTTGCCAGAAGAACTTAAGGAGGAATTAATTCGAGATACAATGTCTGCAGCATCATTTCCTGACTTACTCGGTGAACCACATCCCGTCGCTCCAGTTCGTAGGTTTGCTTCTATGACACAACTGCATCAAGATACCTCCAGCGAAGGTTCTGCCGGACACGATGTTACTCACATCACGTTGCATGACTATTACAGGACACTTGTCGACGGTGGTGCCAACAATGGATTTGGTAACTCAGATGAAATGAGACTATTGAGTTATGCCTCACCTTCGCGTCACGTCTGTGTCAGTGGAATCGGTGGTATTGACATTCCCGAGGTTCAAATTGGAACTTTTGCTGCAAAGATTCGCCTAGATGACGGTCGATTTGTGCTTGGAATCTTTCATGAATATGGGGAGATAGAGTGCGGAAATAGTATTCATTCCAAGATTCAACTTCAAGATGGAGGTTGTGAAGTCTTTGACGACTCTGTTCTACTTGGTGGAAGACAATGTCTTGTTCACAAGGATGGAAGCATTATTCCCTTCGACATTCATCAAGGACTTCCCTACATTCGCATGATCTATCCATCAGATGACGATCTACAGAATCTTCCACGCATCACTATGACTAGTGACTCTCCTTGGAATCCTTCCATGTATGACTACTCTGTACCGGATTATAGTGTTATGGGACATACCAATGATATTGTGCAGTCATCTACTGTCAATTCCCTCTGAAACCAGATAATTCCTTTGTCAGAATTACATGTACAACATCAGAATTGTAATTCTGGAACAGCATTAATTCTGGGGATGGTCCTACCAATCAGAATTACGCAATTTATGTATCAGAATTAGACATACATGTGTATCAGGATATTTTGTGTCAGTCATCAGAATTAAACAGTGTCACAATCAGAATAGACATACATGTGTATCAGTATTATGTGTCAGCATCAGTTTTAAAAAGTGTAACAATCAGATTTTGTGTCATTCATCCATGAGAATCAAAAACGATTTTGTCACATTCTAACTCTGACAAATATGACATGGCACATAGTTACTGACACATAAAATGCAACATCTAATTTAAATTTCTCTAGACACCTTGTTTGCGAGTACAATAACTTACTTGAAGTCAATACTGCCAGTCATCTCTTCACTTCGTAACGATACATATTGAAACCATCCATTGTTGTCACCACTGCCAATATCCTGATCTGATTCAGTTTCATCCACAACTTCACGGCGATAAGTTGGTACCCAACACTCTCCACCGACTTCCTTCTTCTTGACGATGTACATATTCCAACCCTCTTTGCACTTCATCCATACGTCTTCACTTTGGGTTAGGCTGTTGAAGATGTGACGAAGTTCATCATAGCGCTGCATTCCTTCTTCGGTCCAACCGGATTGGAGGTAAGAATTCTTGCAACGAGGGTCCTTTGTGTACTTTCCAGCGAACCTCCTCCTCTTCTTCTTTTCTAGACCCGTCTCGGCTTGCACAGAACCATCCCTCTTTCGTTTGTTTTTCTCGTTCTCGTCATTCGTCCCAGCATCTATGGCAGCACACTCTAGACGGTCTTTCTCGATATCCTCCACCCATTTTGGGAAATAATTTTCGTACACAAGCAATGCGAAGGCAAGGTCTGTAGGGTTCAAACGGTCAAGCACGGACTTTTCTTTATTGGCCTTCAACCACTTCTTGATAGCTTCTCTCCCGTACACCTCAATGGCGTAGTGATAAACGAGGTCAAAAAGCCCCATTAACGCGGGGGCAGATTTAGTAAGGTCACTCCAATCATCGGCGCAGCCTAATAGAATGTCAAACTTGCTGCCGATGCGATCAAACCTGGGTAGACTGCGATGAAGTTCTAGGGGTCATTGGAAGCATGGTGCGCAACACGACGGAACGAAACTATATAAGTGAGGCGTTGTGGTTCAGGTATGTATACATCACCAGCAGACCTAATCATGCATCATAAAAACAAGTACTCACTCTTGAACGTTACTCCACATCGACCAATCATATTGCCCCTCAAGTTACACATCTTCGCCGACACCACTGGCAATGCCACGTTTCTGTAGTAATCATTTTCGAACCCCTCTAGTTCAGGAGATAACATGACAGCGTCCATTACGTCCTGTGCAAAGGGATGTGGCTTCCTCACATTATACACGGTCCACGGGCCTTGAAAAAAAAGGAATTTGTGAGTAGGCCAAATGGTCGCGGTTGTCAAATTCCTCAGTTGCACACTGTTAGACACATCTTCAACATTGGGCAGGTTGAACAATGTCATTTTGTTCTTGCCCCTGCCGCCCGTACTAATTTGCGGCGGTGGTCGACTGCTGAGTAGAGATTTGAGCCTTGTGTTGTCCTGATTACTGAGCTGCCACTTACGTCTGTACCACTGCACCATATCCACCGGAGGGGTTAGATCCGGTGTATCTAAGGCTGGATTCCTCAATAATCCTGGTGAGGATGCGGCAACACTACTACGAACGGTAGATGACGACGGCATTGAGGATAAACCGTCAAACGGCGGGATTGTG
This sequence comes from Skeletonema marinoi, assembly GCA_030544225.1. Classification (NCBI taxonomy): domain Eukaryota; phylum Bacillariophyta; class Thalassiosirophyceae; order Thalassiosirales; family Thalassiosiraceae; genus Skeletonema; species Skeletonema marinoi. The sequence goes on along the minus strand of CM060500.1, from coordinate 1,857,163 downwards.
GGAGGATCAACGTCGCTAGCATTGGTCGGCGTAGCATTGGTCGGCGTAGCAGCGGTCGCGGCGGTCTCCGCCTTGGACTTGGACTTCTCAGTAGATGGAGATTTGAACATTCTTAGGAGTCTACTCATCGTTACTACAACAACGGTATTATGATTACTGCGTGATTGTTACAAACTGGTGCCGTGCAGCCTGGCTGTGTAGCCTGTTCTGGAGCTGACGGGACAGAAAGAGAGCTGCAATGCGGGCCCTCGGGGCCTTATTTGGTATATCTGCTGCTTTTACTTTGTTAGGTTATTTTTCAGGGTTACCCTACTATAAAGTTGCTCTGCAATGCTTTGTGTGTTGTTTCTTGCTCTTCTGTCACTTTGTCTCTTTTCTCACTTGCTGTGCGCGCCTGTTCTATTTTGAAAATAAGACAGCCATCTTCAAAAATCTGCTTTGAAAATAAGACAGCCATCTTCAAAAATCTGCTTTGAAAATAAGACAGCCATCTTCAAAAATCTATTTTGCAAAAAGACAGCCATCTTCAAACAAAAAGAACAAAATTTGATCAAATTGAACAAATGACCGATCCGGTCATTTGTCCGGTCATTTGTTTTTTGCTTCTCTTTGCTTCTCTTTTCTATTTTACCAGCTTCTCTGCAGGATGAGCGCGCACACAGCACTGTGAGAACACATGAATTAGTTTTGCACTTTCTTGCAATGACAATTTAGCCAAATAAAAAGGGAGAATAGACCGGGCGCTTCTTGCTGTCTACATAGGAAATCCATACAAAATCAATTCCTACTGTGTAGCCGGTATGGTCTAAAGGGCCTCTACGTGTTACACAGGAAATGTTTCTTCCTAAATCCTTCGAATACTATTCCTGCGTAGGCTCCTGTAGAAATATCTGGTCACAACTAGTCACTATTGCTCAACATAGAATTGAGGGCACCTCCGGCACCCCGGAATTACGTTTCACGCAATCTATCCGGGGCCCCGAGGGCCGATAATGAAACTTGTGCATTCAAAATGAGAGCAAGGCTGCCGTTGGCATTGTGTTGGCATCACAATGATTTTTGAATCTTAATGCTTTCTTGCAAGGCACAGCGTAGGAACTAATACTTGGAATATCCATACAAGATCTGCATTGTTGGCGGGAGAATAATTCATTCTGTCTCCCTCACTCACCAGACCCTCGCTTTGATCCCATAGTTGTATTTCATTTCTATCATTGCGCCGCAGATCACTTACGACAACTTGACAATGCCACCACGAAAAAAGACAAAAGCGTCATCATCAAAGAAGAAGCTGTGTTATTGTGGCAAGGAATTTACATCGGCACAGTTTGGAAAGCATGTTGTTCTTTGTCTGGCAACGCACAACCACAACTCAACGTGGCGTTTGCATCATTCTGGTGGACAGGTCACACGCGATCAACAGCAGCAGCAACAGTTGCAGCAGCATTTAGACGAAGACCCGTCGTTAGACCAGCAACGAAGGATGATTATAAACGCAAGACACAGTACTGCAGCAGAAGCAACATCAGTTGCGCAACGTCACAATGATCACCGAGCCAAGTACAAGAACCAATTGAAGTCCATGGCACAACCAATGAACCATCATACAAGTGCAGCAAGTGGTGCCAAGGCAGCCGAAGCCGGAGGGGGGATAGAATCGTCTTTGTCATCGTCGCAACCTGACCAAGACGAACTGCACGATGTAGCCTTCGAGGAGACCAATGGTGACGATGCGGATGACCAATCTAACTCTTCTCGTGGGTTTGACCAACCGAACTCTGCTGACAGTGATGTTCGACATGACATTGATGCATTGCCATCTGCGGAACCTTGTGTCCAACAAGAACCATTATTTCCTCTTGCGAACGAGTATGATCGTAACACTTCGATACGATTCAAAGGAACTGTCGCCCCAGCCATTGCAGCCGGCCTACAACTGATGGATGTTATCAGCAAACACAGCATAGACCTTTCTCTTTATGACGACATCGTTACATTCATCAGTTCACTCGCTGATGCGCAGTATAATTTTCAGCATAAACTTCCAAATCGAAATGCACTGCACAAGGCGTGCGAACAAACATTCCGGTACAATCGGCTCCATCCCAAAATGATCGATGTCCCTGTGGCAACATTGTCCAAACCTAGTGTTACTATGCCCGTGTTTGATGTACAAGCAGTCTTGTCGAAAATGCTCCAGAACCCGCATCTGATGCAGGCCAAGCATTTTGCGGCAAACTATGACGTCTTAACAGGAACACCCAATAACGGAGACGATCAATACCCATTTTATGATGAATATCACACGGGCAACCGATGGAAGAACGCTGTGGAGCACTATATCAATCGGGACACGAATGAATTTCCCTGTGGCCTAGTCGTGTTTTATGACAAATCACATGCAGATCGACATGGTAGCCTGTGCGTTTCTCCTATCATGTTTACATTAACACTGTTTAATAAAGCAGCACGCGCACAGCATCAATTTTGGGACATCCTCGCCTATGTACCGAACCTCGACTCTGGAAACAATAAGACATCTGACAGTTCCATTGCGTTGGCAATTGACGCAAGCATGAAATGCCAGGATGAACATAATTGCTTGCATGTAGCATTACGGCAGTTGAAAGATGTAAATGATAACGGTGGCATCCCGATGTATGTCATGGGAAAACACGTGAAGGTGAAGGTTTGGATTCATTGTGTAGTAGGCGATATTGCCGGGAACAACAGTCTCCTTGGTAGTTTTAATGCTGCAAACGTAGCATGTCCGTATCGTGACTGTGGGTGCACAAAAGACGACTTCGTCAGGCCAGAGTCGACATGTACCTTCATTACCAAAGCTGATTTAGATCATTTGAAGGCTTGTAACAATAAAGACGCATTGAAAGCAGCGTCGAAACACAATATTGTGAATGCCTTTGATACAATTCCAACAGGAGATCCCACCAACACAATATATCGTCTGACACCACCGGAAACAATGCACGCGATAAACTCTGGAATAGCCATGCGCATCATTCAAAATTTGGGCCCAAAATTCAAAAAGAAAAATGTAAACGCAGTGTTGAATAATTTGAACCTGCTCTTGGCAAGGCAGCACTCGCAGCAAAGTGAACGCGGTCTGCCACGCCCATCGCAACGAAACAACGTTTTAGAAGTTACAAAGACTCAGGCCAGTGAAATGATGGGGAACCTTTTCCTCATCATGTGTGGACTGCATACAACGATGGGTAAAAGTGCATGCACTGCTGCAGAGATATCGACACATCAACGCAAAGGAAAAATCGAAACAATCATGATGGTGCTGTCATTGGAAAAATGGCTCAATCGTCGGAATTTGAGGGCAGATGTTGATGACGCAAGCAAAATCGCTGCTTTTATACGTCATCGGCCCTCGGGGCCCGATTAGAATGGAGCGCAACGTGTAATTTCGGGTGCTGGAGGTGCCCTACCCCTATAGGTGGTAAATTCAGCCAAATTCAGCCAAAAAATCCCTGTAGAGCCAATGTAGGAATTAATATGTTTGGACTTTAGCTGTATCATTTACCTGTGGGACACGTAGAAGCCCTGTAGAGCATACCGGCGTAGGATTTGTATTTGTTCCTACGTAGAAAGCAAGAAATACCTGGCTTAAGTAGCAAATGTGAGAAAGCTTTTTTGGCTAGATGGCCCTATTACAAGACAGAAGATGCGAAAAAGGTGGATTTAGCATGTAATATTTCTCGCATAAATGATCCAAATGTCAGTTTTCACCCCCAAGTTGCTTCCCTTCTGACTCCCCTGCTGAAAGTAGAACAGAGTGCCACTCCATTCTAATAATCTCCAGTTCTACTCCAATAAAATGAGTGCCAATCAATGTTGTTTGAAGCGTAAATTTGATGTAGAGGTATTGAACACAGTGCGAGTGGTCTCGGATAGTTGTTTACACTGCCGATTTTGTGTTGCTGTTTCGTTTGATGATGCATGGAGTGGTGAATTGTTGCGGATATGTATGTTGTAGTAGATGACGCTGTGTCTATTGCTACTGTTGCAGCTGGCAATTATGATGTTTCGCGATATGTATGGTTGCTGTAGATGATTGAATGTGTTCTTGTTCGAAGTGATTGATTGTTGCATGTCAGAGTCAGGTGATGTGATCATAGACGAACTTGACACTCTTTCTCTTTTGGATATATCTTCATTCCAATGGTTTATCGACCCCGCTGCTTATCAATTGACATGTTGCTCGCTTTCTAATGGTAGTCAAAGCACAAAATGACTGATGACCCCAAGATGACGTCCAACGAGCACAACATGCGTGTTGTGTGATTGTGTTCACGGTAGAAGAAGAAAGTTTATTTGCATTGCTTCCTTATCTCCTGACTCATCATGTTCTGTTCGATGATACCGGCTGACAAAAACTCTCAAACTTCAATGTCTGTGGGGAGAAGGTGTTCATGTGGTGACTGATAAAAGTAGAATGGAGTGGCACTCCATTCTAATATCTCTCGAGCTTTGATTGTTTTGAAGATAGATAGAAGAATGGAGCGGCAGTCCATTCTAACATATCTCGAGATTTGATTGTTTTGTAGACAGATGAATTGCTGCTCAACCGAAATCATAAAATGCGATGCGTGTCGTATTTATTACTATTTCGGAGCACAACATGGCCATGCCTCTTCGGCGATCAATCGACAGCGATAGCTTTTGCTTTGTTGGATGCGGCGATTGTTATGTCTGATGGCTATCGCCACGTCGCCGACGACGTTGAGCCAAATTACAGGGGAACTACAGTGATCCGTTCATATCTCTGCGTATCACTCGATGTCCCGTTCAATGCGGATGATGGTCGACATGCTTATCGCTTTAACAACAAGCGGTTGACGTGATAGGCGTAGGGAACACACATCATCGTTTGATGATGGTCATCACCACGTCGCTGACGGCGTTGAGCCGAATTCCAAGGGAACTACCGTGTTCTGCTCTGATCGCTGCGTACCGTTCAATGCGCCGTTCATTTCCGATGAAGGTAGCCGTGCATATCGCTGTATAACACACGACGGCTGGCGTGATAGGCATAGGGAACAAGGAACAACATGGTGTTTGTTCTGTGTGATTGTGGTGTCGTCGTGCGCGTGCGTACGTGATGGCGAGTTTTGCTGAAGTTTCGAATGGGGGCTCGCAGGATCATAATTGGGAGTGTGACTAAACGGTATCCTCATTATTGCAGAGCAACTTTATAGGCGGGTACCATGTCAATAATATGCAACACTTTCCAACCAAAGGGAATGGCACTCAGCCCCGAGGGCCCGCGTCTCAGTTACACTCTCTCCACCTCGGAACACAACAAATCGGCTCCCTGCAGCGCGCCCCATTTAATAAGGTGATCCCACACTTACAAAAGTATTTCCCGCGTGAGGAAGGTATGGGATGGAAGTTTCCAAAAGTACACAGTCTCACCAAATTCCCATATTTTATTCAAGCCTATGGATCTGCCATCAACTTCTATGGAGGATTCGGAGAAAGCCACCTAAAGATCTTTATGAAGCAGTTAGCACATTACACGCAACGACGACCTGCGCAATTTGCTCAACAGTTAGCGAAGAATCATTATCAACATGGTTTATTCAACCATAGCTTGTCCTGCATACGACATCAAACCAAGTCGGATTTTGTGGCGACATTGGAGGAAGCGTCTATTCAAAATTTTACTGGTCGACACACCATAACGTTTACGACACAAAGTGGCACCAGCACTGTGTGGCATTCGTCATCATCAAGCAAATCAGTAGACTATACATTGCAATATACCGTTCGTCGGTACATTGCTACACATTTCGCGTCATGCACTAAGTTTCGTATAACTGCATTCACAACTGCCAAGCTACCAAACAGGAATGAAACACTGGAATCATACGATGCTGTTGGGAGTCATACACTATATAGAGTTGACACACAGGTAAATCGACATGACTGGTGCATGATACTCACTCATCAATTAGGAAGCGAGGACAATGATGAACGCTTGGATGTATGGGAATATTCTTGTCCAGGACGAATTCATGGGTTCTTTCGCTTCGATACAGGAGGGTTGCCAACACCTTGTTTGTTACAAAAGCATGATGCACATTACATTCGCAACAGCATTCTTATTGATGACAATATGTATGTGGTCGTACAAACCGCTAAAGACTTCCTCACATGGAGACAACTGGAAACAGAATTCGTAGTTTCTTTCGAACTTGGCAGTTTGGATGATTGCACGTACATCCTACCTGTCTCCCGTATTGCGAATCCTTTGTATGTGTTTGAAGACCACGGGCAATCCACCGAGACAAGTCAACCAACATTTTTTGCCACACTCCCAGCTAGATATTGGGCATTCTATCTTGATTACAAGATCAACCCTGAACTGATTCCAGGCCAATGTGGTTTGAGTCAAAAATGTGAGGAATATACAGACTAGAAAAGAGGTAATCTTAATGTTCTTCTAAACGTATATTATTATTGATATCTACTTACTACTCCTTTTCCTCTTCCTCTTCCTCTTCTCAGATTTCTTTCTGCCAAGTCCCTCAAACAGCTCCTCAAAACCAGGCACTCCTTTGCTGTCAAGTTGACTAGATGGACATGTTAGAAGAGATTTCTCAGAGGTTCTCAAATAAAAGTAACGTGCACTGACAAGCGATACATCATCATTGTCAGCATTCAACTTTTGACGGAGCAATGATTCTGTTAACGCATACGGATGGCTTTCTTGAATATCATACACAAGCTCCCCTGACACAACGACGGAATGTGTCTGATGTGATGACAGAAATCTAAATTCAAGAATTGTAGGAGCGGGAAATGTACGGATCAACTTGACAGTCTCATTGAGGGAAAGACTCGTTCCCATTAACCGGATCACTGCATTTCCAATACCACAACGAGTCTTGATGTACTCGAGTGATTTTAACATTGGGTGTTCGCCAATGTCAAACACACTTTCTGATACAGCCCATTCCTTCATCCCCGATGCTTCTAATTCAAGCCCTTCAGCATGAAGCCAGTTCACAATGGCTCCAGCAACACATTGATTTGAACGATTGTATTGATCATACCAAGTGTTGGAACATTCAGGACTATATCTTGCACTCTTTGGAGCTGTAGCTTTCTTGCCAGTTCCAATTGTAACACCTTCCAAACCAGAAACATAGCATAACGACGATAACAGTTCCACAAGCCATGGTTCTTGCACATTGTCCATCCAATCGTTATTGCTGCCATCGATGAATACTTTTTTGTTGTTGCCAGACGATAGGGTAACTTCCAATATCCTGTTTGGGAAGTGTGAGACCAAACGCAACTTCCTGACTCCGAAATTCAGTGAACGAAGGATGGGTGTCATTATCACATTACGGATGTCAGGGCCCAGCTTGAAGTAATCCATCGTCCCCTCATACAAACTATCAACCGTGTCTTTTGGTAACAGTCTCAAGAAAAACTCAGTAGGTATGAACCACTTTAGTTTCGCTTCCATCATGGGTGAAAGTTCTCCTAAGCTGAGGGAAAGTTTGGTCTTTGGAATCTCTGTGATCACCACCAATGATGTGTTGACAAGATTGTACTTCTTCAAGAAAGCTTCGAGCTCAACTGGAAGCTTGACATTTCCTCTTTTCACAGACTTCTTCAACTCATCAAAGGTAGTGTCCTTGCGGATTGGAACGATGTACCTTGCATACAGGAAGCTCAGCATATGTAGCACTTCGTCCCCCTGGCCGTCACGAGGAGTATATGCCGATAATCTTCCATCCTCCACAACTCGGTTGCAAACCTCGAATGTTTTCTTGCTTTTATGCTTTGCAAAATCTTGCTTGAGTGAAGTATCTGTCGCTTCTTCAGTACCATCCCATGACTCATGTTGCTTCAAGGTTGATAGTGGCTGGACCGCAATATCTACAACTGTTACTTGAGGTGGTCGATCATCCGGGAGTTGCTCCATGACTTGTATTGATTGCTCTCCTTGTTGCGCATTTTGATCAGAGTCAACAGGATCCTGCCACTTAGCGGTCTGTAGTACTTTGGGATACTCCATCAGCAACTTGTTCACCAATTCAATTAGTAAGTTCGCCAGAGTAGTGTCGCTGGAAATTGCCCTCGGTAGCAATGCGTTTGACAGCCCCATTGTATTACATATCCGCATTTCATGTCGTTTTTGCTTGTCTGAATCGTTGTCAAACCTAATTGCATCAAAGAATCGCATCCTCATTAATGTATCTGGACGCAATGTTGCTCCTTCTTTCGATGGCTCTTTTTTTATTTCTTCTTCTTTCGGATCATCTTTAGTTGGTACACATGGATACATTCCAAAATCCCCCGGTATATCATTCGTTCCAACTCCACCAAGACACTGCTGTATGATGACGTCATCGGCATCACCACCAAAGTAGTGATGAGTGATAATTCGGTTTCCTAAGCATAGGAGATTGGCCAAATCCGTTGGTGAATTCATGGCATTACCACAACAACTGCACTTCATGACAAACTTCCAGTCTTCAAATCGAATATTACTGGTAGATCCGCTGGCATCTGTATCAGAAGCACTTTTTGCCTCAGTCGGCATAATCGACACTCTGTGAAATAATTCCGCTGCAGCATCAGTGATAAATTGTTCACTAGAAATCAGAAAACAAGTGAAAAATGATAGACGAATTGTCATCAACCTCGATATGTAGTCTTGCATCTCGGAGACTAAGTGTGCATTATTGCCCATCACCTCAAATCTTGAATATTTGTCCTTCGTTGGCCTGAGTACAGCTTCGAGGTTTTCAATTATCTTCTTAGACATTTTGTTGGTCTTTTTCGTAGCATTATCCACCCAAGTTTTCATATCTTGTATTGAAGTTAAGCGATTCATATCTCCACCAATTCTCGTTGCAATGTGTAGCAACCCTTCCGGATGCGCCTTCCATTGAAGCTTTGTACGATTAGGAGAAAACGGAGGCCTGATGGCAAGCTTGGGTGGCTCGGGTGCAGAGTTCCAGAAGAGAACACATGCGATTTGACACAGACGGTCCAGTAAAGATCCATTGTATGCCTTCGACGTCCACACGACAGGAACTCTCATGATTCCTTCCGCCTTGCTGCTTGGTCTGGACACAAGTATGAAAGCATGAAAGATCAATTGCTCAACTCTCTGCTGTCGACCTGCAATGTCGTTCATATACATCGTCGTAAATGCAAGCAAAACTAAACCACTGTCCTTCTTCGTCGCCTCCAAGATTGAGAGAAACGTTTTTGGGTCAGTCTGCCTCTTGAGAGTTCGGACAAAGTCGTGGTCCACTTGCGATGGAATTGTGGTGCGGATCATAAGGCGGGATGTTGCAGCATTCATGCGGATGTGATCGAAGACTTCGATAGGGTCCACTTTTTCGATGATGAAATGAATTGCTTCAGAAATCAACGTGTTTCTAAAGAAGCTGTTGTCGGCTTCCCTGAGGACTATGGGATTACTGTCAAGTTGCTGTCTCAGTTGGCGGCATGGGGCATTAATTTCGTCGAAGACATCCACATCATTCACTTGAAGTTGCTTTGTGCTTGAACGTTTCCTCTTGACTTGTACTACTCTCCTCACCTCCGCTTCACTCAGTTCGAATGTTCCAGTCACGTCATCATCTGTGGATGCGATGGTTTGTTTTGCATTATCCTTGCTTCCCATTGTCGACTTGGAGGCGATAGGAGCAATGTCGACTTTTAAAGTCAAGACTCCGCTCGGGTTGTAGCAGAGGTTGTCATGAATGTTAGCACCATAATCCATCTTTCTCCTCTTTGCATTTGAATCTTCATTGACAAAGGGTGTGATGACGTCTTGTCCTGCAAATGTTTGTACAAAGGATCTCGGCTGCCTTGGTGATATCTTGGACTGTTTCTTGTTCTTCTTCTTCTTGTTGTTCAGATTGCCGCTGATAACCGCTGACGACTTTGCTGATGAGTCCGCCTTCTTCGTTTTCGCCCCTCCCTTGGCTGCATTAGCATCAGCAGCGTCAGCTTTCTTGGTCACTTTTATCTCTTCGCTAACCTCCGGCTTCTTCTTTGTTGCGCAATCGTCCTGCTGCTTCGCCATCTGCTTTGTTATCCATTTCTTGTAAGTCACTTTCGGCTCGGTTGACTTTTCCTTGTCATCTCCTGCAGATTGTTTGATGACATCTTTCTTCGCTTTTGGCTTAATGTCGTCTTCTTTCTGCATAGGTGTGGGAGTCGCCTCCTTCAACATGTGGTTGGCTATTAACTTGCTGACATCAGTAATTTCTGAGGAGGACTTCAAAGCTGCTTTTCCATCTCTCCCCCCGGTATTGCTTGGTTCCTTCGTCTCGTCCTCACTGTCACTGCATTGTGACAAATCAAATGACTCCTTATTACGTCCGGCGGCTTCAGCCAGCTTCTTCGCCGCTTTTATTTGAGGTAACTTTACTCTTGCATCCTGGAAGTGCTCCTTCAATTCGACTGGTTGCAGCGTTACATGAGAGCAAGATAAGACAAAGCCACGAATCTTTTCACGGGTCCTCAGTATCTCATGCTTGTCAAAAAGGATGTCGTTTACCTCACTTGAAGTAGGATCATCGACAACAGCAAGTATTATGCCATTGATTGTCCGAAATAGTCCACAACTGATGCCATCATCCTGCATTGGCACGGTTAATCTAACATGCGTCCACTCAATCTGCTCTGCGTCTTCGTAGGTGAGAGCGTGGCCGAGGAAGGGATCAAGCAAATGGAATACTTCATCATGAGATCCCATGGTTGTACCAAAACTGTCAAAAGTATACACTGTCCCAGTGCTTGGATGGACAATTGCACCAACGAAGTGATTACCATCGACATGAAAGGGGAAGAAGATGCTCCTGAACTCATGTAATGACTTCGTAGTCTTTCCGAAATAGGTTGCATAATCACTACTCCTGCCTTTCCTCTCGCTACGACGAAAGCCTATTCCTCCCTTGTTGTATTGTTTGTTGCTGGCGGCCGTCAACGGTGAGGTGTTGACGACCTTGACAACACATACTTTCTCCTTGTGCTTTGATGGGATAAGGTGCAGTGTGTACTTCGTTAGCCAGTCGAGAGATTCGTCGGAAATATAATCATCTGATGCAAGTTTGCAATAAGAGTACCATGACATCGTGTCAGCTGGTTTCAAAAATAGTAAACTCTCCGCTGAAGGCTGCAAAAAACTCGCAACATTCGCAGCGTAAATAAGTTCCCTGTCCTTGATCTTTCGGTACTCCTTCACGGTTGGCTGATAACGTTGTTTGAGTGTAACCTCATCGGGTGTGGGGGGATCAAGCAACGGTGACAAGGAACCACGTATTTCCGCCAACTCTTCTGGCGTCATGATGAGAAATAACTCGGATGATACAATACAGAAGGCACAAAGACCAACTTGCGAATGTGTCTCCAACAAAGAGCAGTGGACTTGTGAGCTTTCAGTTTACCGCCGAAAGTACTCCAACTTCACTGTGGATCTCTTATATGAAAAGAGGTGATTAGATTACAGCAAATTTCCCGTGGGCCTCTCTCCATCCCCTCCACGTATTGTGCTTACACAATCCGCTTTAAAGATCACAACCACTCCGGTTGTCGAAGTGCCGGCAGTCAAATTGCTGTAAAATATTCGCCTCCAAACACAACACGCGGGCCGATTGATTGTATTTGTCTGTTATTATATTATATCTGAGTTAATCACAACAATGGCCGATAAAAGCGAGTAGTTGCGAGTAATTACGTCTGATTCGATGACAGCGGGGGAGAGGTGATGATGTAGATGAGGGGGGGAGGATGGGTTAGTTCAGCAATGGTAATAATTTGGGCAAAATAATAATAATAACAACATGTTCACAAATACACAAATTAATTATCAATTAACAGTGTCCACGTACAATACGGCCGTTCGTTTATCGTCAGCGGTTGGGGTTATGCCGTCTCGTGGGGGAGGATGTAAGTAAGCGGCTTATTAGATTGGTCGTTGGCAATGATGCTCTTTGCTCTACAATATGCGGCACCTCGGCATTAAAGCCTATTAAAGCGCTGCTGCATGCGCTGTTTTGATTTTTTGATTTTTTTCGTGGGCGGCAGAGCTCGCTCTTGCTCGCTCCTGCCGCCCATGCCACAAAGAAAGATGTATGTCTCAGTTGATATTTGGGAGTGTTTGTTTGATGAAAAAGCAAATCGTTGGGCTGAGAACCTATTCCAGCTTATCTGGAGCGAAGAGACACCTTGAGTCTGATGTGACAGTATTTAATTCTGATCAATACCGGTTGGTCAGAATTAAAAGTGAACATCAAAATTAACTTTTATCAAACTAGGGTTAATTCTGACATGACAAAATTAAATTCTGTCACATCAAAAGTAATTCAGACAGGATCAAGATAAATTGCAACAACGCGATTATCAGAGTTCAGAGGTCTGGGGAGAATGGTAACCAGCGGAATCATCTATCTGAGATCCTTCAATCACCACACTACAATGTCGCCGATGTCTTTACTAGACGACTCTTGCCTCAACATCTTGAGCTCTATATCCATACGGACAATGTTGCTGTCAATCATGCTGAGCGAAGTCGTTTTCTATCTTCAAGACGTCGAGCCGAACCAGCTCTCACTGGTACCCTTTATGGAAATTCCTTTGCTGATAGGCAATCTCATCTCTACCTCGATGATGTCGTTTTTACTCGAACTTATCGTTACACAGATGATGAGACAATTAAGTCCTACCGAGCATTGATTCACTTTCCAATCCAATTCCAGACGATGATTTGGTTGACTTATTAAACGCTGATTTCTTTACGTTTGATGACATGAACCCACAAGATCCTGGTCACAACGTGGATTAATTTCCAATACTTCTTGGATAAATGGGGAGCTAAATGGGGAGCAAGTATGGGGAGCATATACCGAAGGATAATATTCAAATGGATGATCAAATTCATTGATAGGGGAGTATTACATGTATGCAATTCTTTGAGCATCTGTACATCATTATTGGGAATGATACTTATTGGGATATTATGACGCAAGTCATTTTTAAGGTCTGTCTGTTGACCTCGTGTCATCACACACCAACATCTTACTTTTAATTTCTTTTTCACCATGTAAATATCTGCCCTACGGCTATATTGTGTGTACTTCGTTATATCGAGTACTACTGTGATACTTCGTTAGTCGAGTAGGGTTGTATAAGCATCATCAGTCCATTGAGGATTGACGCCCACCAACATAAGTGGAATATTTGGAGAGTTTGTAACAGCGTCTGGGTTCGAGTTCGGAGAACGATCGAGGTTAGTGCGTTACTTTTGTTGTCTATTCAAATACTCTCTATGCAATATCTGCAAGTGTTGTTTAGTAGGGGAGTGAGAAACGGAACAGTATTACGTTTAGGTACGGATTCAGTACTTACGGAATATAATGGGATTATCGTATCTTAGGAAAATAGATACATAGCAAAAGGAACGTAGCAGATGCAATCTGACACGGGCCTAGAGAACATCAAAAGATCGACCACACGCACGCGGACTCTTTGATGTTTCATCAAGCAAACGATGAGCACACAACACTAGAATAAAGAATAGAACATCGTTTCAACCGAATTGACCGTCTTTGACGACCAATAGAATCATTAGCTATGAATCTATGGCGGAGCCTGTAAGCACCGCTTTTCATAGCTACTTATCAAGAAGAAGTCTTTACCTGAATGACATCAGAGTAGACCTATCCAAAGCTCACATGTTTTGTGACTTCTGTAAAGGTAGGTACCCCTGTACACCCCTCCCAATCCAAATTTTGGCGTGCCATCTGCCCTGAGGGGGCAATTCCTGCAGGGACCTGATTTATTTGCTGTACACTAGTTAGGGTTAGCTTAGGGTGAACCCAAACGGACAGTTGTTACTGTTACCTGTTACATAAATGATTGTTACCACAAGTTACAAAGAGTGTTACAATTGCGAATTGCGCTTTATCTCCCGCCACTTTTCATTGTCCAACTTTCTCTCAACTCTCAACGCAGACATGATTCATCACCATGGCGAACAACACTCTCGGTAGCTATTAGAACCATGTCGTCCACCCAAGCAGAACACCAACACCATGTCCACCATCTAACGCCGCGGAGGAAGGCTGCTAACAATAATGCGGTGCCACCGTCTTTATATTCTTCAGCGGCAAAGGGAGGCACCACCCCTGTACCTGCCTCGGCCGATGTGCACAAAATAAATGCTGGCGGCGCAATCACTCCATCTCCACCGTCGGCCGCTGCATCTACTGCGGTGACGCATTCACGGCTAGAAGATGACAGCGATAGTGACGGCAGTGATAGTGATAGTGATGGTGATGGTGACAGCGATAGTGACTCTTCATCTTCGTCATGCACATCACAAACCAACAAGATCGATCGCACCGCACTAACCAGCGAACTCGCCACCACCAACATTGACACCACCGGCCTCTCCGACTACGAACTCCTCCGCCTCCGCAACATCAAACGAAACGAGGCCAAGCTGCGCTCACTGGGATTATTCAGCGGCATCACGTCCAAAGCAGCAAACGGCGGTGGCAATGATGGCAATAAAAGTGAGCGGGTGAAAAAGGCGGCAGAGACGAGGAGGAGGAATAAGATGTTGGCGAGGGAGAGAGTGGAAAGGCATGATAGGGAGATGGAGGAGTTGAGGAGACGGAAGTATGGGGATGACAGTAATAGCCATGGCAGAGTGCAACCACAAAGAACTGCCAAGGCCATCACCACATCTTACTCTACCAAGGCAATTGTACCATCCAAACGACGCATACAGTGGGAGACCAATCTATCATCACTGCGCTCATTTCACAAACAGTTCGGGACGTTTCAAATATCAGCTACTCAGCATGGCAGTGAGTACAAAAGTTTGCAGCAGTGGAAGTGTCGACAGCGAAAAGAATATCTGCTGTTCAAGGAGGGGAGGAAAAGTGTGTTGGATGAGGGGCAAGTGACATTGTTGGAACAGTTGGGTGGGGATTGGTTGGTGGGTAGTAAGCGTGGTGGTGGGAGGGGGAGGAGTGTCAATAGTGTGAGCAGTGTGTCAATGACGAGGAGTAGTAGGAGGACTACTCGACAATCGAGTAATTTGTGGACGGATTATTCAGATGATGATGATTATGAGGAGGAGGAAAAGATGATGGCAGAATGGGAAGAAGAGGGCACCGAGGATCAAGATGAAGATGGTGGTGATGAAGTTGTTATTGGAAGTAGTGATTCTTTTTCGATTGTTTCTGAAGAGTCGGAGGAGAAAGACAAACACCAATATGCAAAGCAGAAGAAACAGAAATCGAGTGGGGCGTATTATTCCGAATCTGACAAACATCATTCTGGAAAGAAGAGGAGGAGTTTGAGTAGAGAGCATGATTCAGAGTCGGATGAATCGGAAGCTTATTCTTCGGAGGAAGAGTCATTGCAACGTCTGCCGCCAAAACAACAACGACAACAACAACAACACCGCCGTTCCAAGAGTACATTACGAAGAAGTAGGCAGATGAAACGTGTCAAGAAGAGGAGTAGGGGACGTCGTGATGATTCGCCACCAGTGAAACGAAGTAAGCATCGATTGGTAAGCTCACTAGAAGTTGTTGCACCGGCAGAGATTGAGAGTAACTGGTCATCTCCACCACTCAAACGCTCTAGAACTTATGAAGATGATTACATGACACCACATCGCTCATCGAGACGTAGGATGTCAACTTATTCACTGAGAGAGGAGGAATCCATTATCTCGGCAGAGGAAACTTCTTTCCAAGCGGGTTCTTCAAGGAGGAGACGAAAGCGGTATGTGCACCAGAGGTCATCTCGACGTGATGAGGGCTATGAAGAAGTTTTTGAAAAGCCCATGGATGAGATTATTGTTAGAGATGATATTGACAGTATGCAGGCCGAGCGTGATAAGTTGATGGCCGAGTATGGTGCGTTATATGGCCGTAAATGTGTAATACTTGAAAAGAGAGATGAGGTGGAGAAGGAGTTGCGTGGAATGGAGTTTGCTAGAAAGCTCTTGGCGGATGCGAGTGATTCATAGTGTGGGGGTTGATGTCGAACTAATATAGGAGGATATAATCAAGAGGCGAAGAAGTCTATAACGATGAGAACTATTGGTTGTGGCAGTGAAATGTGATGCATGCATGTGGATGCCGAAAATTACAAGAAGCAACAATGATGTCCTCTTGAGGTTATTATTACGACATTATCCCATTAAAATAATTGCTCACCCTACAAATGTAACTTACGTAGCACGAGCACCCTTTCCATAGTAAATAAAGATGCCAACGCACATCACTCCATAGCTCAACAAAATGAAGAAGCTTTCAGGAATGTACCAGCCTTCTCCCAACTCCGAGCTCCCTGTCGCGTAGAACAAGATCAAACCCATCATCCAGACGAGCAACGTACGCATATTCTTCCACACATTGCGTGTCATAGAGCTAGTTACAGCAGTTGCGGCAATGTTGAAAATGCCCGTCACTGTTACTAACAAGGTCCATCCGATGGCGAGTCCAATCATGTTGTCCTTACTCAAACTGCTTGCGACATCGGAAGGGTTCTCTCCCAGCAATGGTGCAATGGGAAAGTATAGGATAATGGCGATGACAATCCCATACGCACCTTCCATACCGACCAATAGAGCTGGTGGGAAGGCAGTTTCTTGCATAAACAACTCTTCGGTCAAGTCTTGGATTACACTCATGACGCTCTGTCCAAGAATCAACAAAATGCCAATAATTTGTTTGTTCACAGTCGATCCATCGTTGGTCTCACCGTCATCTACGTTATTAGTATCAAACACGCCAACAAGAATGATCCCTAAGGTGACAACTGATACTCCTACCCATCGTACGCAAGTGATTTTCCTCCCACGTACGAGTCTAGTTGCACAGACACTCAATACGAGTTCCATACCTGATATTAGCATCTCGGCGACTGATGCGGCTACAAAGACCAAAGAGGCCCAACGCATTGCAGAATTCAAAAGGTTGAAGAAAGCTGGGACGGCTGGTTTTAGATACCAAGGGATATTGGCGTGACAGTTGCGTGTCCTTGAGTGTGTAGGGAGGCCATGTGTGCTTACACTAACCTGGCGGCGTATCTGGCGGCGGCGGGCGGTGTCAAGGGTCTTTGCCGACATACGTGCTGATTTAGCTCGATCCAAAAGACTAGGCTTCTTGGCCATAGGCTTTTTGACCATCTTTCCCGAAGTATTGACTGGATCTAAACTTGTGGACGCTGATTTGTCTTCAAGCTCGCCGTCGCTCTCTTTCGTTCCATCTGCTGCAAAAGATATGCTTGCCCGTGCACGTGCAGCAATTGCAATTGATGTGTTTGTGCCTTCCTCATGTGCAAACTTCCGCTTCCGCCTCTGGCTCTCCGCCTCCGCCTCCTGATCCTTCGCTTTAATTTTATCCAGAGACGCAACAATCCCGCCTCTTTCCAACTCATCATCTGGGGTGGTGTAATCTGCAATAGTTATGCTCACTGGCTGTTCTCCTTCTGCTGCTATCTTTGATATTCTGGGAAGAATAGCGTGGTCATCCCAAACGAGATGATAACCGCAGTTTTTCAATAGGACCATGATGTTATATGGAATCAAGCTCAATGCTTGCCCGATGAGGTAGAGCAATGTTAGAAAGAGCGGATGATTGAAACCGAGCTGATAAAAGAGCTTGGCGGTGACTGATCTAGCTGCCCCAGTCAGCACCATTGCCCCGAGTATGAATGAAACTTTAGCTGAATACATGTTTTTGTTGTGTTAGAGGAGCACTATGTAATTATGCTGGGCACGCTTTTACTTTATTCGTCTTTTGAATCCATTCTGTTCGTTGTATTCTCGATGTGTATGATAATTGACAACTTCAACATCAAATAATGTCGCTACAGATTGCTTGCGTAAAGGTAAAGCTCGGACAAGTTATGTCCATCCAAGAGTAAATATGCGTCGCATCGCGGCTCGGCTTAACGCCTTAGTTAGTTTGTTTTCCTTTCATAGAGACAGATGATTGTCGAACTCATCGAGGTTTAGATGTAGATCGTAGATCGGACCAGCAAACCTTGAGTGTTGGAAAGTGTGTTGGAAAGTGTGGCAATACTAATTCCTACTTTAAATTATTCGGTCGTCAGAATCACATGCAGTTTGGCAGATTTGCAAAATACAGAGTGTTTGATTCTTACTTATATATAGATAGTGCATGAGCACACAGCCAATATCAGACCTCTACAATTTCTTGAAAGAGGATGGCCACCTCTTGAGGAACTCACTTCTTTCTTGCCCTTCTCTCACGGCAGCTGTAGCGGCATGGATTACGTAGGTTTGAGTTGCAGCAGTCATCTCAAATTCTGACCCAAACGCAGTAGATGCATCTTGTGCATTGCGATATGCCCCGTGCCTCCTGCACACTCCTCCTTTGACAGATACATTTGTGCATCCTTCAATGTTGCATCGTTTGACCTTTGCCCCATGCCTAACGCATACTCCTCCGTTGATGGCATTATTTGTGCATCCTTTGCTGCTGCATCGTTCGATCTTTGCTCCATGCCTAACGCATACTCCTCCTTTCACGACGTGACTTGTGCATCCTTCACTGCTACATCGTTTGACCTTTGCCCCGTGCCTAATGCACACACCTCTTTTCTGAGCAAACTTAGTGCATCCTTCGCTACTGCATCGTTTGCGCTTTGCATGAGCAGAGCATTCATAGCTGTACTTCTTTTTGGCCACCATTGAAAATTCTCGTTTTTTTCGTTTCAAAGCACCTTTGCTTTGTGGACTAGATAATGATTCTTCACTTTAGTTCTTCACAGGTGTTCTCTTCCGAGCTGAAGTTGATGCAGATATAGTTGATATCTTCTTGCTCTCGGTCTCGGTAGCTGCGGCCGCTGCCTCCGCTTTCCTCAGCTGACTCTCCCTGTAGATCACTCCGGAATTGAATGCCTGGCTAAAGTGGAATATGCTAATAACCCAATTTAGGTACGTAAATGAATGAACGTGGGAATTCAATATTATGATACCGATACGACAGCATTAGAGGCTTTTAGACGCACCCAACGTTAGGCTTAACTAAATATTAGAGACAAATTGTCTTGTTCTTCGAGACAAATTATTGTGTCTTTTCTTCTCTTTTAGTGCTAACTTAACGTTTTTTTAATGGTACTCACAACTGTTTATGTCTATAGGAGAAATACGACTTGGTCATTTGGCACTGGGTCATTCTTGCCGGATGCGATTGATTTGTTGGGTTGGCCCCGAAACAGATGAGGATAAGTAAGGGGATGATAGATCGCCTATTATTTTGTGTTGGATCAATACTATCATTCTAATTAAATTTACATAAAAACATCGACTTGGTACTACGCATGCAACAAAGAAATTAGCTAGGCCCTGTTTTCAACAGCCTTCCACTTACTCATCACTGAGCTAAAATTTGATGTAGCGGATACATCATCGTCATCTCTCCCGTCTTCAATGGCGACAGTTTGAACGGGTGGTTTGGAGAACCTGTATTTACTAGGCACATATTCTGAGTGCTTTGTTTTCATCCATGCTGGAGTCGGCCGTGCATTCCTCCTCATAACAGGTCCAGAGTTATTGCCACTTGTAGAAGCTGAGGGTGCTGATGATTGAGGACGAACCCCCTCAGGAGTTGGCTTAGTGCGAGTTACTGGGCGAGCGTGGACTGATGGAGTTTCGTTTGATGAGTTGTTGACTTCCTTCCAGGCAGGAGAAGAGCTTGGCGGTGCACCTTGGCTTTCTATCTTCACTTCCACATCAACCTCCTCCTTCCCCCTGCTCTCGGGCGCAGATTGATTCTCTTCCGTCACTTTCACATCGGCCTTCTTCTGATCGATGCTCTCGCTCGGGCTTGACTTCTCTTGATGGGCCTTCCTCATCCTTGCTCTCGATTCTCTCTTGCGTTGAAGTGCTGCCTGGGCACGCTTGTTCAACTGGTTCGTTGCCGATCGCTCTTCCTTCTTTGCAGTTGTCGCCTTCGATGCCACTTCTTCTTCTTCTTCTTCCTTTGCCTTTACTTTCACTTCCTCCTTAGCATCTTCTTCCTTTTCATGCTGCTCCAAGATCTCCGTAACCTCATCCTCATCCTTCTTCTTCTTTTTCTTCTTTTTGGTAGACTTGTCTTCTTTGACATCGAAATCTCCTTCCCAAGTAGCAAACGAGTTCCCAAATGATAAGAACGATTCACCACTCTTTCCATTATTCGCAAGGGTGAATGAAGTTGCTCGGTCAAGGAATGGGCTGTTGCTAGTAGAACTTTCATCCTCAAATGGCTTGGGTGTCAAAAAGTTAAAGTCGCTGAGGGTGTCGTAGTTTGGCCGGATATAGCCAGAATCGGCGGCGTAACTGGTGATGTCTTGATTATTTGGACGAGACGTGCTGCTTGTGTCACTATTGCGACGAGAATGGCTTTGCTCAGCATTCGTTTGGCTACTCCTATTTTTGGATTTGAGCGCACCCACAACCCTGGCCTTCTTCTCGAACAACGTGGTTGGTAAGCAAACAATTGTCCCCTGCTTGCCTTCCAATTCGATACGGTCTTGAACACCAGGTACATCTTCTAGACACACACGTTCTTCTACTTGAGGCGACAACTTGCCCTCTGACAACAAAGTAAGCAAGAACCTCAAGTCCTTCTTGAACAGAATCTGATCTTCCTTGGCACTTGCCCAAATACCATCATAAGTTGAAAACTGTTGAGAGCAGGTCAATTGACAATTAAACTTTGCCGAGACAAACGCTCCCTTGGCCTTGTTGGCAAGATCGTGAAGGAACTCTCTTCCATCGAAGCTATCATCACTAAAGATGACATTACAATTATCATCATGATTGATGTTGTTCGGAGGCTGAACGTACACCATGCCCCGATCTTGACCCAAAAGACTCATGAACGACTCGAACGTTTCTGGAGTAGGAAGTTCCTGAACCAACACCAAACTCAACTTTTCTTCCACAAACAGCTCCCATCCAAACGTCTCGGCGCCCAGTGGCGTGGCACCCATGTCTCTCAAACGATCATGCACCCCCGATGGTCCAGTGGCAAAGATTTGAGACGCACCAAGCTCCACCGCCAACTCAATCAATGCTCGTCCCAACTCGGTATCTCCATCTTGAACCAATAGCGATTTACCACTGAGTTGATCCAAACCATACCGATCATGCATATCCGAAAGTCCCAACTGGATAGCCTGAAAGGCGGTGGTATACAATCGAGTCATGCACGACGCCATGGCTGCATCGACATTACGGGGAACATTCACCACCAACGCAGCATCCACCAGAGTATATTGATGATTATTCGACTTTTCATCCTTGTATTCAAATGGATAAATTGCCGCGACACGATCATCCACCTCAATACCATGAATGGCACGAGCATGTGTGGACAATTGCACCACACGTCCAATACAATCGAGGCAGGTGGTCTCTACACCAATGGGTAGGGATGTGGCACATCGGACACCTGGTCGAGTCATGAGATCACGTTTGTCCACTGTGGACGCTTCGATTTCAATGAGGACATCATTCTTGTGACGAGGTCTGGGGATGGCATGTCGTCGGTCCAATCTTAATATGGCATCGGGTAGATTACGTTCTGCTACTCCGTTGGTTGGATTGGTATGATCTAGAAAGTGGAGTTTTTCGTAGCGAGTAAAGAGCTGCTTGGCGCTGCCCGGGTGAGAAGATGATGCATCCACTACTACCTGTGCATTCGGTCCATCATCACCAAATGCAGCTGCTTGCTCATTGCGATGTTGTTGTCCATGATGAGTCTGCTGTTGTTGATCAATAAAGTTCTCGATAGAAGTTTGACGTTGCACCGGAGAAGAGTCAACAAAGGTTTGCCGAGTGGCATCATCATCGTTGCGTTGCTCAAAGAAATGTGGATCACCAGTGGCGATACTTCCGGATAGGGCCGTGTCTCGTGATGAGTCAGTGTTGGTTCGACATCTGGGTGACGAGTCGTTGGTGTTGGTACGACCTCGGGATGTTCGGGTGGTTTCAAGCTTTTTGAGGACTTGATTGTCGAATTGGTAGGGGTCGGTGTCTTTTGGGTTGGATGAAAGAGCCGGCATCTTTGCTTTACTTTGCTGAGATGCAATTGAATAAGAAGTATGGATGGATGGGCGTCGATTGAAGTGAGCTCAGAATAATTGCAAGCCGACACACAATATCATATCATCTACACTGCTCCTACACGTTTGTAATGGTGAAAGTAGTGAGCAGGTATGTGGCAGGGGAGCGAACACTGTAAACGTGAAGAGTTTTACACCACCCAACTGACGAGCTGCGCATTACGACTTGGGAGAGCGAGAGTTGAGGCATCAAACAAAAGAGCAAACATCAAAATGTCATCAACATGGCGCACCTCTCCCCTCGGGTTTTGTGTTCGAACTTTTGAAGGGGGTAGGCATTATGAACAATATTATTATGAACAAAATAATGTGTAGGGGTATAAAAGTAAAAATTCGTGTGAGGTTACTATTTCAAAGAACATTTGTCACATCTCACATCAAATAATCTCGCCACCATCCATCATGTGCCCTTCATTGGCCTTGCTTTGCGGATAACAGCGATAACACACTATCCAACAATGAAAAAGTGGCATTATAATCCAGCAGCCGCTCTACTGCCATTACTAGCGCCATCGGCAGTGCTAGCATCTGCGGCGGCAGCATCAGACGACAATGATCAATGCAGATTGTATCTTGCCGAGTCGACAATTCCTGGCGGTAAGTTTTCGCACATCTTGAATCTAATATCATGCTCAGCACACACAGCTCATCCTCACACTCCATACAACATCTAATAATCACCACAGCCGGCCTAGGAATCTTCACAGGAGTCAACCTCCCATCGCACACCCCCGTCGCCGAACCCGACATTGTCATCCCACTCGCAGACTACGAATGGCACACGGCCATGGCACAAGACTTTCACTTATTATGGGGCGAATACTCCTGGCAGACTGCCGAAGTGTCCATGGAAACTGACATGGTAGTCGGTAGTGCTTTGGTGATTGGAACGGGTTGTATGCCCAATTGTAACTTTGCACTCATTAATGCTCATGAGGGTAAGCCGCAATACGGTCATGCTGGGTTGACAAGAAAAGATTACGGGGTGACTGGCTTTACGGGATTTCATAATCAGCGCATGGTGACGGATCGAGATATTCCTGCGGGTGGGGAGATATTTGTGAATTATGGAGAGGCTTGGTTTACAACGAGAGGGGAGCAGATGGCAACTGTCCCATTTGAGGCGAATTTTTATTTGGTCGATGAGTTTTTGGTCAAGTTCAAGAATATTAGTCTCAAGTATCAGACTAGTGAGAATCCAGACTTTACCAAGGATTTGTGGAGTATCGTCGAGGCAGAAGCAAAGGTGATACCGACTAGGAGTGGTAGTGCTCTCCCGTTGACATTTGAGGATATGCAATCGGCACAAACGGTTGGAGCGGCAGAGAGTCGTCTACCCTACAGTATGAGGACGGTTGAGTGGTTGAATGAGAATGGAAGATGTATGGATAACATTCGACCGGGAAACTCGACAATCCGTGATGCAGGGAGGGGTGCATTTGCGTCTAGATTCATTCCCAAGGGAGGATTGGTTGCACCGGGACCTGTTCTTCATATACCAAACAAGGCAGCAATGAACATGTACGAGACTGATCCATTGACGGGTCACAGAGATACCACCAAAGTAAGTGGAAAGCAGCTCATTTTGAATTACTGCTTTGGTCATGGGAAGAGCACTTTGCTTCTGTGCCCTTATACGTCTCCATCGGCATACATTAATCACAGCCGCAAACCAAATGCTAGAGTTGTATGGGCAGACGACACAACTAAAAATCACAATGCCGATTGGCTACAGGAAGATGTTGAATTTCTAAAACAACAAGAAGCAATCGGTTTATCACTTAATTTTGTCGCAACTCGAGACATTCGGCCTGGAGAGGAAGTATTCATTGACTATGGGCGTGAGTGGGAGAAGGCATGGAAGAAATATGTCAAGGAGTGGAAGCCTCCTGTTGATTCAGATGATTTTGCGCCTGCTACTACATTGCAAAAGGCTGTACTTCAACACGATGATCTTTTGATCCCATTACGGACAATTTCGGAGCAAGAAGATGAGCCATATCCTCAAAACTTGGTCTTTTATTGCCATACTGTGACTTTTGGTACAGCAGAGGATATGGCAAACAAAGGGTTGTACCTGTGGGGAGAAGACGTATGGGAGTATGAGTGGAGTGAGTGGAATGATTGGTATGCATGGGAATTTGATGCGAACAATTCGGCACTTTGGACTCCAAAGTTTCCTTGTAAGATCATTCATCGTTCAGAAGAAGCAGCATTTGATGACGATGGGAACAATATTGGTCACAGATACTCTGCAATATTGCTTACGGAAGATGAAGTCGAGGAGAACATGTGGGCAGAAATAATAATACCGCAAAACGAAAAGCATGTGATACATGACATTCCAAGGGCGGCTATCACAGTGAGGGACAAGATGTACTCAAAGAACGAATTCTTGCATGGTTCTTTCCGGCATGCAATGATGATACCAGATGATATTTTTCCCAAGGCATGGATAAATTTGTGATATGATAAAGCTTAATTTTATTCACGATGTTATTGCAAGTCATTCCTATTATTCTCTTTTCTTCCTACGCACGTACAACAGGCAACATTTGCCCTACCACTTCAATTTGCCACCCAAGCCATACTTCTCCAACAGTCCCAAGTAATAAGGCCAAAGCTGCTCCTTCATCTTCTCGCCACGCAACTCGTTGTTTCCATCTTTCGTATAGAGATCAAACTTGTTAAAAAGCTGGACCCACTTGATTCTTTCGTAATCATCTGGCTTCATGAGATGACGGTAAGCTCCTTTATCGTGCCACGGATATGCCTGTTGAGCAAAGAGTATTGTGAGTGTTTGAGAGAAGCAAGAAAACACAAGCAATGCATTAGTAAGTTCTTACTGAGTGGTATCGCACCATGTCCAATCCTTCACGAGGAATGGAACATTCGTTGGCCACTTTGTTGATGAGGATAGAACAAGTTAGAAGAAACATCGTGCATTGCAATTTAAGTTCAAAGCAGTTGTACACTTACCCAACATTCTATACATATATTCATCATGACCCCACGCAAACTTGAGTTTATCTAAACCACAGTTTGGCTCATACATTCCATACTTGGTATTGTACTTTGGATTGGACATGTCAGGGTTGAGCGGATTGAACTCGGGGAAGACGACAGCCTCGTTGGGAATACGACAGCCAACGACCCATGTGTCACCCCCTAGTGCCCATTGCTTGCCCTTGGGAGAGTATCCATCTTGACCATCTGCTCCATCACCCCAGAGGAACATGATCTTCCCTACATCATGAAGCAGGCCGACAAGCTGAAGCCAATCAGGATGACCTGCCTTGCGTATCCCTTCTGCAGTTTGAAGCAGGTGCAGCAAATTCGGCAGATCCATATCAGGATCACTTGCATCGATGTAATTCTCCAGCTCGACAAATGCTTCTTCGATAGTCATTAGCCTTCGGTACGCTCCATTCTCAAAACTGTACTTCTTCTCCATGCGGTTGTAAAACTCAACAGTTTGATTGATCCGCATGTCTTTGTAGTGCTGGACGACTCGCTCGGATGTGTCGGTGATGCTGTATGTGCGGAATTCTTCCTCCTTCTTGATGGATGCGTTGATAGACTTGATGCTCGGAGGAGGCATCATCGCAGGTGCTTCACCATCGACGGTTGTCATGGTTGTTGATGGTGTTTGATATCGATGATGTTTGCTGATTGAAATCTGCAGTTTCATGCGGTAGGTAGGTTTCTGTCATGGTGCGGTTGCGTTTCAAAATTCGGCGGAGTAGACACCTTCTCCCGCACTTTTTGGGATGGGTGTCTTCCCTCATGGACAAGATGGGTGTCCTTTCGGAAGGGCCCGCCAAATCTTTGCTAGCAATTTGCACGAGGACGGATTTGGCCTCGAAGAGAGGAAACGTCTGGGCATTTTCTGAGCGCTAGATTAAATTGTTGCCAGCCGTTTCGAATGGAATCAATCGATGAAATCGTTCACTAACACCATGGAGAGGCAATGTTGACCCTTGGAACAGTCCGAATCGGTCGAGAATTGCGTTCAATAGCACTCAATAGGCAATGTTTTGCTCGATTTTGGACTCTCGTGACTGCTTAATCACGGACAGAAAGCTAGCGTCCGGACGTAGCCTATTTTGGCGGGAAATTCGAAAGGACACCCATCTTGTCCATGCTTCCCTCTTCCATCGGCGTTTTCCGCCAAAAATCGAAGCCACAAACTGAACACAGCCTCCATGCCATCTTTGCATTGATGAAGATACAAATAATAACAAGGTTAGATCCTAACAGTATCAATAGTTGTATTATTATTATTATCATTATTATTAATACCATGGTGAAAGAGCAGCAACATCAGCGTCGTCGTGCCCCAGTCATCCGGGGTAGGAAGCGCTCTGGAAGAGCCAGGACGGCAGCACGAAGTTCCACGAGAGCAGCGGCTGCTACGGTGCAAAGAAGAACAAGAGGCACAAATCTTGCAGCATCATCCCGCTCGGCGGCTGCAGCGGCTTCTAATTATTCATCGGCGGCCACTACTGCACAGCAGGTACAACTCCGTAATATGAGAGCTGAGAAAAGGCGTCTATTGCAGCAGCTAGCTGAAAGTGAGCGCCGTGCAAAAGTGGCTGAGGAAGATCGGGATAAGTTGCTGATGTTGCTGCCAGAAGAAGACAAACCAGCCGATGAAGAGATTAATGAATTGAATAAAAGTGGCCCTGTATTGAGAGACAGAGGTACTGAGCTTTGGCAAAACGTTTGGTGTCAGGATGATGTCAGCATAGCGTTGACTTTCCCAACCAGCAAGTCTGTAGTATGTGAATCTGTTGATGAAGTGGGGGGTAATGATATGCCAGGTGTCTACTCGTCAGGTGCCATCAGCAATGGTCGTACGACGCAATCTATTTGGATGAAGGGCAAGGGATATACACCCTTCGCTATATGAAGCACCCAAACAAGTCTCCACTGATCCTATAGATACGATAAGCGACTTTTGTCCATCAAATGTATCATAGTGCTCACCTCCCACAACTATCTACCGAGAATTATTTTTCTCTGAGCATTGGGATGCCCGAGAGGGCGATGTGTTTACTATTGAAGTTGATATGACTGAACGTCGTGCAGTGCTATTCATATCGGATAAAGATGCATCTCATCAACTAACACCTTATACAACGTGGGAGGGATTACCCGAGAAGGTTTGGGTGGCAGTCGCTTTCAAGAGGAATAGTGAGAGAGAAGCAGTATTGATGCCTTGTATACATCATAATGTGACGGAGGAGTGATATGGGACTCTAGTTTCGCTCGTGCTCGTTGTTTGTGCCATATCCTCTTATTTATGAGTACAACTAGACAAGTACTCAATATTCGCTATTCAATCGGCTCAGCTCTCGTCTTGGATCAACAGCTTGGACATAGTAATAGTAATAATGGCATCTCGCATCATTTTAGACGTCAATGTTTTCTAGTTCTTGCAACCCTAACCTTCTCAACCTTATCAACATCTATCCCAGAGTGAAAAACGCCGGGATGGCAATATTTTAGGTCACACGTGCTGCCTCGTGAAGCATCATGCGGGTAGAGAGAAAGTCGTCCAATGTTGAGATCCTATCAGTGGTCTTGAGAAGATGATGAATACAGAAGAATTTTGCGTCGAAGATGCAGCGACGATAAGAACTTCTTGGTACAAATGTCGGTCACTCCTTAGAGATTTCATTGCCGATGTCCCTCCTTTCTTGTAAGTTGCTTGGCGCGGCGCAAAAATGGGTCTTGTAGAGATGAGGCCACTTTTGTCTCACGCTCACTTTTGACTAGTCAAGCCAACAACATCATAAAATCTTCTTTCCTACACCCGCATTGCTTTTGTACACTCATGTTAACTACTAGCTCGACTGCGGTTCATTTCCAACTACTCAGTAATATAACATTAACATACTCAACAAACTTAACAGAGCATGGCAAGCAGAATCAAAATCACTTCCTTCTTGCGTCGTCGCAGAGGAGATGACGCAATGGCATTGCCGACGTCGATGACCGGTGCTGATGATAAACGTTCAATTGAGTTGGGTAGACGTAGAAAGTCGTATTCGCCTTCATTGATCAAATATATTCTGGGGTTTGGAGTACTATCACTCATGATCATGATCTTTCACCGACGAAACAAAGGAATAATCTCACCGCGTCTGCGGGTGGCGATGCGGACATATAAACATAAAGATTGGCGCAATTGGGGTCAAAACAACTTCCGCAATGAATTTCAATGCAGTCGTCATCTTCGTGAAACAACGAAATCGGTCCCTACGCTTGACTACTGGCAAACTCTGCGTGATGTATACAACAGCTTAGTTGATAGTTATTTTGTATTTGATAAAGTACCTCCAACACAAGGCTATACATTAAATGAGAACGGGGCACCTCCGTACTATGCCAAACTTTCTCCTGGTAAAGGTCGCAGTCTTTTTGCCTCTCGTGATATCAAGGAAGGAGAATTAGTAGATGGCATTGAGGGCGGGACAAAATCTGATATGATATTTACAACTGTCGAGGCATTGCAGCGTTATTTGTTGGCATTACCAGAGCCAGTGGCTTGTGATGTGCTTGAGTGGTCGTATACGGAGAAGCTTGTTAAGGGAGGACCAGCAGTGCTCCTAGTTGCGAGTGATATTTCAAGTTTGATGAACGACGCCTGGGGTGACGATGTTGCTAATGTCGGGCCGAAGGACAAGACATCATCCACATTGCTCTACGCTAATCGTGATATCGGGAAGAATGAAGAAATCTTGATGAGTTATGGTGTGTTTCCACCTGGATTATGGTAATTATATGTTCGGATCACACTGTACAAACACCTGCAGGGGTCGTCTACAGGGGGTTGAAGTTGAAACATCAGAAGGAAGGATTTACTAATTACCTGGTCATCTGACATTTATATTAAGCATAGAGTCATCGTTTACAATAATCCAAACTCTTTCCAGCCATTGAAATTCATAAAGTCCAGACTGAAGAAACTGCCATAGTCGCAAAGTACTTCCTCCCCTTCCTTGATATCACGCGTAGCGTACTCATCAATCTGAAAAGGCGATAGGAAATAATGTAATCAAGATGAGAATACAATGAGCTCTGCTACTTGAACATACACAGAAGAAATGCATACTCTCACTCACCATGCAGTATTTTCCGTCAATGCATCCATAATTCGATTGCGATCCTCCATCATTCATCAAAGAATGATCGTCCATAACGCACAGAATAGCTGATTCACCATTCGGTCCAAAACTGCGCTGGGGCCACGAAAACTTCATCAAGTCACAAGCTTCGCCATCATCTGATAAAGCCTCCAAGAAACGTTGGAAACCGCAACCATTGGAGAAATAAGCATAGTTTGTTGTTTGCCCAGAGATCATCTCCCCCTTCTTGATATCTCTAGCTGCAAATACTCCACGTCCCTTCCCGTCACTTGTCTCTCCTGCTTTGGTGGGTCGGACAAAGTCTGGAGGAGCTATTGATGTGATAAAGTCGGGATCAATCCTTCCACCATGCTCCTTCCAAATAGCATGGAATTTCTTCCAATATGCTTCGGAGTAGATGGGCCGAGTTGAGTTGAGAATCTCATCACAATTACGTGATTCGTAAATTTGTTTCAATGTGGATGAAGCTGGCTTTCTATTTTCCCAGTAGTTTATTTCCCTGGCCTTCAATAGATTGGGCTCGACCATCAATGCAATTTGATATCCAATTATTAGGACACAAGTTAGCTTCGCTGCCATCAAAATGGTCAATCTTTTGTGCAAGGAGATGGACCTTGTTGAGTTTGTTTTGTCACCATTACCAGACAACAGTGGCAAGACACTGTTACTGTTGTTGTTACGATTTCTTGGTCTCCACATCTTTATTTCTGAAGCATAAGTGAGAAGGACTTTCAGACACAAGAAGTTATTGGTGTGTTGTTGTTTGGTGGGTAGGTGGTGTTTGCATCTGCATCGCATGCTCTAGCTCTCAACAAAGCGGGACGGAATGGGACCAGGGCAGGGGACGGAGGAGGGTGAGTGGCACTAAATTTCTTCTCAGGAAGGTTGAGTAACTTGAGTACCGAACGCACATGGTACTCCCACGACTCATTTTGTTGCCAGTTTTTTCTTCCAAGTTGCATCGCTAGTCTCTCTCAAAACTGTACATCCTTACTTATAATGACTCTGTTTCTGAGTTGGTCGACTGGTTGGGAGGCTAATGATCCCTACCATACTGTTACTGTTGGCATGAGAGGTTGTGGTTGTGAGGTGGAGGTGGAGGTGACAGTGACAGTGACAGGCCACTCTTCTCTCTGACTCTGACTCTGACTCTGATCTCCCAATCCCAATCATGATCATGTATGAAGAAGTTTCTTGCCATTCTTATGGATGATCTGGGATCTGACAACAACTTCGTGGAGGGATTAATCCTGACAGTGCTGGTGGATTTTCAGTTTGCACACTGACACTGTCAAAGTACTCCCACGCGTGGTGGCGGTGGACTGTCGATTGTCAATGTCAAACGCTGGGTCTGGGTGTAAAAGGTCTGATTCAACGATTGTTGGGCATCACCCATCGTTAGAGGACGTATCGTGATGCTGTGAGCCACTCAAAGGTCCAGATGGCTACACTCATGCTGAACGTGAAAGAGGATTCTGATAAAAACGAAGGACTTTCTGTAGGTGTAGGTCGTAGACTCACAGGATCTCTACCAAGAGATCGAGGAAAGAATTTCAAATTGTGAGTACAGAATAAGAGAGTGGATTTCATAAGACATAAGACGTCTCTACAGGAAGTGATAAAAACTTCCACTCATTCAAAGTGAAGCGGGATATCTGCTTGTATTATGATCCGACTGTCACTATTCAGTCAAGAGTAAGTGGCATCGGCTGGAATCTCCATGTGGATATTGATAGCGCTTTGAGGATGGGTCTACAATGATC
This sequence comes from Skeletonema marinoi, assembly GCA_030544225.1. Classification (NCBI taxonomy): domain Eukaryota; phylum Bacillariophyta; class Thalassiosirophyceae; order Thalassiosirales; family Thalassiosiraceae; genus Skeletonema; species Skeletonema marinoi. The sequence continues at coordinate 1,826,076 of CM060500.1, read as the reverse complement.
GAACTCATATTAATAAAAGAGTTGACACAGAAGCTGAGGAAGGCGATGAGTGGAAGTAATGATAATGCTTTGGTGTTAACGTGATGCCATCTACGGAGAATTGATGATTTCTTGACTCGATGATAGAGTGCAGCAGGAAAGAAGAAGAAACATCTGTTTGCTTGTCGTTTAATATAATTACAACACATCATAACCCCTTCTTTGTTTGTTCTTCCCATGACTCTTGTCCATCATTGCCTGCTGTTCATACAGTCTTTCACTATGCTCCACCACACATCACATCAAGCCGTCAAGCTCTAATCATCTAAGCCGACAATGTAGTTGTAATTTGATGAACCTGACTGACCAAAGTATCCACCACCTCTCCCCCAGCACCCGCAGCACCATCACCCCCCTTTTGAAGATATCCATCAACAATATCCTTCGCCAAAACACCCAACACCACATAAAACCCATACTGACTCACAAAATCCACCGCCTGTCGAAATGGCGAATTATTTTCTGGCGCGTACAAAGGCTCCCAGTCTGGATCTTCGGCTTTTCGTTGATTGTATTTAATGAATATGTCGAGCATTTCTCCGTCCATTAGGAATTTGTCTACTTCGGTTTGGAGGTCGGTGGGTGAGAGGGTGGGGATGTCGGTTTGGAATTTGGAGACTAGATCTTCTCGGCTGAATAATATATGATTTGTGTAAGTAAGTATATTTAGTATGCCAAGTTATGTGTTTGAGATACAGCAAGGCAAATCAAAAGCAGCACACAACTATAACCAACAAAACACACTGCACTGCACTTACGTTCCAAGAAACTGAAGCACCTCATCAGCATCGATACCCAACGCCAACTTTTCTTCCTCGACACCCAATATCTGAAATTGTTCTTCTTTGCTCTTTGATGACAATTCATCTGCCGTTAGTGTTGCTCGTAGCGATGATGATGCGCATCGCTGATGTGTGACTGCGGGAGGAGCAAAGGCTAGTGTGGCTGCTGGTAGGGCAGCAGCTAGTGTGATGGCGGCTGTTAGAGAAGACTTCATGGTTGTTTTGTAGTAGTGCAGCTGATTAGATGTGTATTGTAGTGGTGATTGATCGAAGGATTTCGGATTTTTTTCATCTTCAACCCTTCCACGCTGGAACCGGATGTACGTAGATAACGTATACTAAGCATTCGTCATCTCTAGCGTTACATGGAATCACATGCCATTTCTGGTTTCAGACAAAATCACGATGTCAACGAGGAGCCAAGCAAAGAAGATGGCGGCGGCGGTAGCAAACGATAGTGGAGGGGACGACGATGATGTGGCTGTCTTGATCTATCGAGAAAGTCAGCTGAGAAAAGCGGAGGCGGCGGCCGCAGCTGCCGAGAGAAAGAAGACATCAACTATATCTGCATCAACTTCAACACGGAAAAGAACACCTGTCAACAAGCAGGGCGACGAATCATTGCTTAGTCAGAAACGCAAAGGTGCTTCGAAACGAAAAAAGCGAGAGCTTTCATCTTCATTGGATGATGATGGGCCCAGGAAAAAGGTGACCAAAAAGAAGTACAAATATGAATGCTCTGCTCATGGATGCACAAATAAAGCTCAGAATGGAGGAGTGTGCATTAAGCATGGTGCAAAACGCAAACGATGCAGCAGCGAAGGGTGCACCAATAGAGTCATCAAAGGAGGAATGTGCATTAGGCACGGGGTAAAGAAGAAACTATGCAGCAGTGAAGGATGCACTAATCATGTTAAAAAAGGAGGAGTATGCTACAGGCATGGGGCAAAGGTCAAACTATGCAGCACTGAAGGATGCACAAACCAAGCCAAGTGTGGAGGAGTTTGCATCAGACATGGTGCAATGGTCAAACGATGCAGCAGTGAAGGATGCACAAACAAAGCCCAGCGTGGAGGAGTATGCAAACGGCACGGGGCATATCGCAATGCACAAGATGCATCTACTGCGTTTGGATCAGAATTCGAGATGACTACTGCAAATCAGCGTGCTCATAGAGCTACCGTGAGAGAAGGGCAGGAAAGAAGTGGAGTTCCTCAAGAGGTGGCCATCCTTTGTCAAGAAATTGTAGAGGTCTGGTATTGGTTGTGTGGTGAACATGCCCTGAGCATCTCATGCACATACAGTAAAGAACAAACAGATGTAAAGTAGAAAGTCAGACGACTTGCCTTCGCCTCAGAGGTGAATTTTTAATGTAGCCTTCAAAAGCGCAAAGGGATAGATATTGCTGCCCCTTACAATACTATAGAGCCGAGTGAGAGGATTATCAAAGTTATCAAAGCAGCCTCATGACGGAACGTTTAGACCATCATTGTCGATAAGAATCTGCCGCGTATGTGATTGATGCGCCCATTCAGCACAAATTATGAATGACAACACGCTTTGCAATGAGAGGGCGGTGAGATAATAGAAGAGAAGACAGACGAACAACAAGAGGAGAAGATATAAAGGTGCATCTCATGCTCTACAGGAGTTTTGTGAATATGTAAAGAGAAGAAGAGGAGTGACGATGACAATGATTTAATGCTTTGCTCTCACTGACCTAAAGATCCGTCAACAACCGCCACTCCGTCCTCAACAAGCCCCGATCCATCCCATGCTACGGAAGTATTACGCCCATCTGCTTCTGCTAAATCCCTCTCTGGACTTTTCATTGCGGCTAAAGCAGCTTGGTGCGCACGAAGAGCCGATGCAAAGTCCTCTTTGCTGACGTGTCCTCTCCCTGTTGAGTATTCCTCCCTGATCAGTTTCAATGACAAATCATCTCCAAGACTAGCTGAAATGAGTAAGTGTTTTGCTGCTCTCTTTCTCCTTCCGTTGTTTCCTTCGATACATCCAAGATTGTGTCTAGCTTTGGTATGACCCGCGATGGCAGCTTTTTCCAAATGGTATGCTTCCATTTGCTCATCCTTGTCAACACCATGTCCATTCTGATACAAATCTGCTAGTTGATAGTGCGCTTCCACATCGTCCAAGTCAGCTGCCTTCGACAGATACTCAAATGCACCATCATAATCATCTTCACTGTTGAGACAACACCCCATTTTTCGCATTGCAACTGGGTCATTCTTCTTTAATCTTTTCTTGATGTCTCGCTTCACTTGTTCGATAGTTTCAGCTACGGGATGGCGACAGAATGGGCACAAATTTTCGGTACCACGTTCCGTCTCGCTTATCTCAATGGCATAATCACAACCATTGCATATCGTTTTGATGCAGCATGGAAACAGTGAACATGTCTTTCCATCATAAGGCATTGGTAACAAGCAGATAGGGCAATCTCCCATGTGATTGCTTTCAGGTTGCCGAAATAGCTTTGTCTCTCGTTCAGCGGCTTTCCTTCTGCTGCAAGCTGCTCCGTGCTCAGGCTTATGCAGCTCTTGACATGCTTCGTCGCAATATAGAACGTTGTTGCAACCATCACATGATGTGGTCAATGTGATGGCATCACTTTCTGCGGCGCCGCAAGATGCACAGCACCGTGCACTCATCTTTATAATGTTAATGCCAAGCAGTCAGCGCTCTTGCACTTGAGAATACTACGTGCGTCTACAATGAATGATTGCTACTGCCCGCTACCAACACAATGAGACAGACCACGTGACGGTGGAAGTTGCAAGTGCGTGGTGCATGCTGCATGCTGCGGCTGTGGTCATTTCCATAGGAATCAGTATTGTATTTTGTTGTGACACATTCCAACACTCAAGTTTGCTGCTTCCTCATGTCATCTTATCTCGGTTTTGGTACGTATCTAAAACATCACGATGTCAACGAAGAGCCAAGCAAAGAAGAAGGTGGCGCCGAACAATGGCAGAGAGGACGACGATGATGTGGCTGTCTTGATCTACAGGGAAAGTCAGCTGAGAAAGGAGGAGGCGGCGGCCGCAGCTGCCGAGAGAAAGAAGACATCAATAACTGCTTCATCCCATCAACGAGCTTCAACTCGGAAAAGAAAACCTGTCAAGAACCAGGGCGAAGAATCACTTCCCAGTCAGCATCGCAAAGGCAAGTCGATAAGAAAAGAACGAGATTCTACGTTGGAGGATGAAGACCGGCCCAGAAAAAAGGTGGCCAAAAAGAAATATAGATATGAATGCACTACTGATGGATGCACAAATCATGCTATCAAAGGAGGAGTATGTGCAAGGCACGGTGCAAAAAAGAAACGCAAGCTATGCAGCAATGCTAGATGTACAAACAATGCTCTGCAAGGAGGAGTGTGCATCAGACATGGAGCAAAGCTCAAACTATGCAGCAGTGAAGGGTGCACAAACGGTGTCATCAAAGGAGGCGTGTGCATTAGGCACGGGGCAAAGGTCAAACTTTGCAGCAGTGAAGGGTGCACTAATCACGCTCAAAAAGGAGGAGTGTGCGTTAGACATGGAGCAAAGATCAAACGATGCAGCAGCGAAGGGTGCACTAATATATCCATAAAGGGAGGAGTGTGTAAGAGACACGGGGCAAAGGTCAAACTTTGCAGCAGTGAAGGATGCATTAACTATGCTAAGAAAGGAGGAGTGTGCGTCAGACATGGAGCAAAGCTCAAACGATGCAGCAGTGATGGGTGCACCAACCATGCTCAGAAAGGAGGAGTGTGCATTAGACACGGTGCAAAGGTCGAGTACAAAGGATGCAGCAGTGATGGATGCACGAATAAGGTAGTCAAAGGTGGAGTGTGCATTAGGCACGGGGCAAAGACCAAGCGATGCAGCAGCGAAGGATGCTCAAACAAAATTCAGCGCGGCGGAGTATGTCGGAGGCACGGGGCATATCGCAATACGCAAGATGAATCTACTGCGTTTGGATCAGAATTCGAGAGGACAACCGCAACTCAAATTCTACCCAATCTGCGTGCTTCTAGAGCTACCGTAAGAGAAGTACAGCAGGGTGGAAGTAGAGTTCCTGGAGAGGTGACAATCCTGTGTCAAGAAATTGTAGAGGTTTGATGTTGCATGTTATTGAATGGCTGCGCGGTGATCATGCCCAGATTCACTTTAAGTTTCGGGTTGGAGCGAGTATATCGCGTGGCGTTCATTTGGCGGAGGAGTTCGCGGGCCGAGTGGGTGCGGTTGTCGAATGGGTTGAAGGAGACGTCGATTGTGCGGACGTATTTGATTAGGTGGGTGGACATTTCTTTGGTTACTTTGAGTGGCATTTTGATTGATTGTTATTGTTGATGTGATGAGTGCAGTTATGTGTAGTTTGGGATGTGCTGATATTGATGAGCGGTGATGATCTAGCAGCAGCAGATTACTTTGAATTCAAATGCGGTCGAATAGTCCAATGAGGTTAGTTGATATGGTCAGTAATCTAGCCAGTAGTAGGGAGCAAATTTATTATTGGCCATTGTGCGGTGGTCGAAGAGAGAGTGAGCTGAGGTTGGAGTTGTTGTGACGCCACTGTGTTGATCACAAGCGCCAGCGTGCGGTTACAAAATGCTTTATTTGTGACCACTCACGATTTGGTCACATCACGCAAAAAAACCGTCACAGCCTTGCAGTGTTGGTTGATTTGTGACCACACTGGAGTGTTTTGTTCGCCATGAATGCAGAGTGTAACGAAGCATGAATGGCAGAAAACGTCTACAACCAAAGTGTTCGTGGTCAATGTAAAGCAATTTTAGACCGCACGCCGTTGCTTGAGATAACACTCGTACGCTTCACAAACATAACCACCGTCGTGCTCGTGTTGTATATAATCAAACTCTCAGATGTTGAAGAGTGGCGTGACCAAAACTCGTGGCGCGCCACTCGTTTGTGTCCACACCCTCTTCACATCTGATGGTTGACACACACCACTCGCACTAGTGTGATTATGTATAGTGATGTTGTTCAAGCCCGGGACTCGGCTCAGCATTTAGTACAAAGGAATTAGTATTCGGTTTTGTTGTGACACTTTCCAACACTCAAAGTCAATTTCGATTGGCGATCTCTATAATCACACTAGTGCGAGTGGTGTGTGTCAACCATCAGATAAGACAGGCGCAAATGAAATGTGCAGGGACAGAATTCGAGTTCGAGGCCTCAAGGTGGGACAGGTTCGAATTCGAAAATAACGCGTTCGAAATTTCTAAAGGCCTCGACCTCGAATTCTGTCCCTGCACATTTCATTTGCGCCTGTCTTAGATGTGAAGAGGGTGTGGACACAAACGAGTGGCGCGCCACGAGTTTTGGTCACGCCACTCTTCAACATCTGAGAGTTTGATTACACCACGAGCACGACGGTGGTTATGTTTGTGAAGCGTACGAGTGTTGATCTCAAGCAACGGCGTGCGGTCTAAAATTGCTTTACATGGACCACGATCACTTTGGTTGTAGACGTTTTCTGCCATTCATGCTTCGTTACACTCTGCATTCATGGCGAACAAAACACTCCAGTGTGGTCACAAAATAACCGTTGTGTGACCAACACTGCAAGGTTGTGACGATTTGTTTGCGTGATGTGACCAAATCGTGAGTGGTCACAAATAAAGCATTTTGTAACCGCACGCTGGCGCTTGTGATCAACACAGTGGCGTCACATTCAAATCTCGATCCCCAAGAGTTTACCTCTCATAAAACAGAAACAGAAACGGCTTATGTAATAATTCATAAATAAACAACATGTCAACGAAGAATCGAGCAAAGAAGATGGCGATGGCAGCACCAAACGATACTGGAGAGGACGACGATGACATTGGTGCCTTGATTTACAGAGAGAGTCAGCTGAGAAAGGCAGAGGAGGCGGCGGCCGCAGCTGCAGAGAGAAAGAAGACATTATCTGCTTCCACCCATCATCGAACTTCAACTCGGAAGAGAACGCCTGCTAAGAATCAAATCAAAGAATCGTCGCCAAGTCAAAAACGCAAAGGTGCTTCGAGAGAAGATAGGCGAGAGTCTACGTTGGAGGGAGATCGATCCAGGAAGAAGGTGGCCAGAAAGAGTTACAGAAAGGAATGCTCTGCTAATGGATGCACCAATCAAGTCGTCAATGGAGGAGTGTGCATTCGGCATGGTGCAACATGGACAAAGAAACAATGCAGCAGCGAAGGATGCACTAATATATCCGTCAAAGGAGGAGTGTGCGTAAGACATGGAGCAATGGTCAAACTATGCAGTATCGAAGGATGCACAAACAAAGCTCAGAAAGGAGGAGTGTGCATCAGACATGGTGCAAAGATCGAGTACAAACGATGCAGCAGCAAAGGATGTTCTCAATATGCTAAGAATAAGGGAGTATGCGTCAAGCATGGAGCAAAGACGAAACGATGCAGCATTGAGGGATGTACAAACCAAGTCAAGTGTGGAGGAGTGTGCAAGAGGCATGGGGCATATCGCAATACACCAAATTAATCACAGTATTTGGATCAGAATAAGATGAAACTACCACAACTCAAACCCTACTCAATCAGCGTGCTTCTGGAGCAGCCGTAAGAGAAGGACAAGAAGGAAGTAGGGTTCCAGGAGAGGTGACCATCCTGTGTCAAGAAATTGTAGAGGTTTGATGTTCATGTTATTGAACGGCTGTGTGGTGAATATGCATCTAGCATTTCATACATTGTAGAACAGCTAAGAATCAAACACTCTATATAGTTTGCAAACATGGCATACACTCTTCGAGATGACAGTTGTAGCCGCTGCGAATGTGATTTTAAGGGTAGATGCCTCCAGGATGAAGTGCAGGAGGAATAGGAAGTGTTCTTTTGTGCCTTCAGATTTTGATGCTCTTCCTCGAGAGGAGACTGGGGACTTCCTCGATATGAATAGAGAGGCTCATTGAAGATCTTTTTCTAACCAAAACGTTTATGTTTCAATAAGTATAGCCCCTCAACCCCTTACCCATTTACTCAATTGTTCCCCTATATTTTCGGTCTCTTTCCCCACTCTAAATGATAGTAGATCATTACCTACACGACACAGTGAGATATAACTATTCAAAATCGGAAAGTGATTCCAGATCGCACGGCAGGACAACCTTCGCCGGTGCATCATAAGGTGCAAATGGAACTGACCCTCCTACCTCGAGATCGATTGGCTCATAGTCTTCAAAGTTTGCATTCAATATCTCGGCAATATCTCTCAACACTTTAAGGCCCTGGTCCATTTGAATCAACAAATTTAGCAACATTACTGCACCTTCTTGAATGTTATACAACGACAAGAGGATGACAAGAATTTCGGCACTCGCAAATGATGCCTTGTTGAGCAGAAAGTAAGCCACCAATGGAGACCAAAGATATGATATGAAACCGAAATTCGTTTGCCACGCAAGCTGATGAAAATAGCTTCGAAATGACGCTCTTCCGTACAGCCAAAATGATATCACAGCAAATTTGTCTGCTTCTTTTCTTCTCTCGACGGCATCACAATCTTTATCGCCGTCTTGACCCTCTTGACTTTGAAGTAAACCACCTCGATCATGCAATGCCAGCCTTTCATGTGCTGCACTCATATACAAAGATTGACCATCGCGGATCATTTGTTCACACTCCTGCACAGATGAGTCAAACAGACGAAACCAAATAACAGGCAAGACCATAGTTGTTACTCCGAGAAAAAGGAAGAGACTTGCGGATTTGAAGAATACGGCCAAGGTTTCACCTGCATATTTAGGAACAGCTATTCCCAAGTGGACGATACAGACGAGAATAAAGTATAACATGGTTGTCAAGCCTTGGATCATATTCAGTAAGCTCTCCCACACCCAATCGATTACGTCATCCACGTCCTTGAGAAGCCCAATGAATCTTCATTACAGGTGGGAGACAAGTGTGAGTGCGAGTGCGAGTGCGAGTGCAGTGCGAGTAGAGCGGGTAGAGTAGCAGTGGCGAATGCGGCGGCGGTGGTAGGAAGAGTCAAGATAGCAAGAAGTTTGTTGGTGAGCTTGTCAGATGTTTAGATGAAATAGAGTTAGACAACAACATTACGAATTGTAATCTCACCTTCCCGTCGGCCACTTCTTCGCTATTGGATGATCATGTGGAAGTCTTGCTCTCTGTTGGAGCAGCACACAACGCATCTGAACTCTCTGGCTATTCAATGGTACCATGATTTCATACCGCCAGTATAGCCACTTTTCGACGACATACCCAATAAAGTTAATGTAGTACACCCATAGTGGAGCAGTCTTTGGATTGGCTTCAATATACTGCACCACATATGAAACAGTTACCACTTGAAATGGCTTCATAAGTGCCAGCACCATGATCACAATAACAACCTTACAAGGCTTCGTGTGATTCCACATGAATCGGAAGAAGTCATACGCTTGCGAATAAATACCAATTGTGTGCAAGTCACGTCCTCTAGGCCATACCTCCTGACCATCTCTGTATTCCTCTGGAGTACCATCGTAATATTGACACTCTGGACCCTCTTGGACAGCCCACAGTTTATTGCGACTCATCCGGTTATATTCGACAGTGAACCATCGTTCACGTCGGAGTCCTTTCCTGACGTCGGCCTTGTCTTGTGCAAAGCGCTTTTTGTGTGCATCCATGAGATGGATGTACTCTTGACGTAGCTGTTTGTCTGTTACTACTGGCTCGTCTTCGTCATTATCGGATGACTCATCATCTTTGGCTGATCGTTGCCCTTTATCCTCGTCATCGCTGCCATCATCTGCAGCTTCTTGCGATGGAGCATTCGAGTCCTCTTCTCCAATTGATTGTTTGGCAGAGTTTTCTTCTGTCTCATCAGCGCACACTTTTGGCGGCGGGAGCGCCTGTGATGGCTCTATCTGTTGCAAGGACATTATTCTATACCAATCAAGAGCAATGATCAACCCGACTATCCTTTCACAGGCTTATGTCATGTGTTTATGCCATGTGTTGAAATGAAGAGAGGCAGAGAGGATTTGGATGTGTAGGAGATAGAGGCTACGGTACACTGTTTTAACGAAGGAATCGGTATCACTTCTTCTCGGCAATAAATCTAAAGTGTCACGTCGATGTGCGCTGATAGAAGAGAGACAGCTGATGTTGTAGCAAGAGTGGTCTTTTCGCCTGGCCTTCTCAATGTCGGCGGTGAGTTGTTTGTGGCTGTTTTAGGTTAGTGAGTTCATTTCATGTGTGTCATTCAAAGAAAAATGAGTGAGATGGCATCAAGCTGCGTCTGATGTGTCTGCGTCACCATATCAGATGATAGTATCAGGTTGAGAGTTTGGAGAGATAGATTAGAGAATTTGAAGCAGCATCAAGCGAAGAAGATGGCAACAAGCGTTAGGCAAGGAGAGGACGACGACGATGTGGCTACCTTGATCTACAGGGAGAGCCAGCTGAGGAAGGCGGAGGCGGCGGCCGCAGCCGCAGAGAGAATGAAGAAGACATCATCTGCGTCAACCCATCAAAGAACTTCAGCTCGGAAGAGAACACCTGTCAACAACCAGGGCGAAGAACCATTGTCTAGTCCGCAACGCAAATGTGCTTCGAAGCGAACAAAACGAGAGTCTTCATTGGATGATGAAGATCGGCCCAGGAAAAAGGTGGCGAACAAGAAGTACAGATATGAATGCTCTGCTGATGGATGCACCAATATTGTCATCAAAGGAGGTGTTTGCATTAGACATGGGGCTAAGGTCAAACTATGCATTAGTGAAGGATGCACTAATCAGGCTCAGAAAGGAGGCGTGTGTGTGAAGCATGGGGCAAGTGTCAATCTATGCAGTAGTGAAGGATGTACACACATAGCTATCAATGGAGGAGTGTGTGTGAAACACGGGGCAAAGCGCAAAGTATGCAGCAGCGATGCATGCGCTAACTATGCTCAGGTAGGAGGAGTGTGCGTCAAGCATGGAGCAAAGGTCAAACGATGCAGCAGTGGAGGATGCACTAATATTGTAGTCAAGGAAGGAGTGTGCGTTAAGCATGGTGCAAAGAAAAAGCGATGCAGCTTCGAAGGATGTACCAATGTAGTCATCAAAGGAGGAGTGTGCATGAGGCATGGGGCAAAGGTCGTGTACAAAAGATGCAGCCGTGATGGATGTACAAACCAAGCCGTCAAAGGAGGAGTGTGCATTAAGCATGGTGCAAAGACGAAGAAATGCAGCAGCGAAGGGTGTACTAACAATTCCCTGCGTGGAGGAGTATGTTGGAGGCACGGAGCGAAGAATCGCAATACACACGATGCATCTACTGCGTTTGGATCAGAATTCGAGATGACTACTGCAACTCAAACCCTGCAAGAGAAGGACAGGGAAGTAGAGTTCCTGGAGTGGTGGCCATCATTTGTAAAGACAGAGGATAGAAATCATGCATAGAGGCATAGAGGTTTGATGCTGAAATTATATTGAGTCTGGCTGTGGTGCTCGTGTGCTCTAAATGCTATATAGGGCGAGGTGGTGTCCGCTAGGATATCCAAGCTTCGTTAGAAGATTAGGCTTATTCCGGAAATCGACGGACCTCGAACGCGTTGTATGTCATAGACAAATCTACCTGTAGCTCACTGTATGTATGTACATAACTTCTTATTTAGTAGTATGAGAGTTGGTACAAATTCCAATTCTTACTAATTCCTACGTGAGGCGTATGCACTATATTAGCCTCTTCTCTTTCTTGTGAGTAATGTTCATCTCTCATCTTCCGGGCCGGGCCGGGACTTTTTTGCCACGATCACAAAAAAGACCCACACCATGGTGCTCCAGGCCTATGCAGCAATAACGGCGACAAATAATCATATAACAAGCCCACAACATAGTCACTAGACCCATTTTTCACGATGAATCGAATAGTGCAGTCGGCGGTCCGCTATCGTCAGCACCTACGGACGTATTGACTATGATAGCAGCAGCAGCGATTTTTTCGGAATCTACGGCACATCATAGTTTGGACATCATGTGGGAGGGGTAATGATCAATACAAACGCTGCAATGATAACCCAATACCCGCATAGGTATAAGCCGGCGAATAATCGCCGGCGATAGTGACAGAAATGAGTAATATAGCGGCATATAGTGAGATTTAAGAAGGCATGAAATCTGCCCGAACAGCGACGGCATCAATTTTTGTTTTCTGAATCTTTTCATCGACGTCTCTGCTGCTTCTAAAACATGAACCAGCTCATTTTTCTCGGTGTATCTTAATTTAGTTACGTCAGTCATTCTTACTTTTAGCCGGGAATTGTAGTGTTTCGGAATGCATAAAAACCAAGCTCGCCCTCGTGATTTGGTACCATAAAAGGAGTCATCTCAACTTAGCATCCTTGCATGTAAATGTCTTGAGTTTGGTGCTCTTATGCCTGTATGCAGTCATATTTAATGAGCTATTATGATCTTCCATGTCTTGTCTCATATCCTATAAAAAGCCATAACAATAACACAACATGACTTTTGCATAATGTACATTATACAAGTCTGTAGAGCAATGTACATTCCTCAGGTTGGAGTAATGTACATTATGGCCAAGGGGTGTGAATGAAAAACTCCTCCTCGCTCATAAATTATTGCAAGCCAAAATTGACACCATACAAATAAATTCTGCGCCTGCACTTGTTTTGAAGTCACCTTCCGTTGCCCGATCAGTGATAATGAGCCAAACGCTTTCCCATCAACACAGGAATGCCTTCATGAGCCCACAGGCAGAGGAGAGGCAAGCTCAGAGGGCTAAGACGGCCGCCACAGCAAAGCTTTCCCTTCAACGCAGGAATGCCTTGATGAGCCCAGAGGAAAGGCAAGCTCAGAGGGCTAAGGCGGCTGCTACAGCAAAGCTTTACCGTCAACGCAAGAATGCCTTGATGAGCCCAGAGGAGAGGCAAGCTCAGAAGGCTAAGGCGGCCACTACAGCAAAGATTTACCGTCAACGCAAGAATGCCTTGACGAGCCCAGAGGAGAGGCAAGCTCAGAAGGCTAAGGCGGCCACTACAGCAAAGATTTACCGTCAACACAAGAATGCCTCGACAGAAAAGCCACAGATCGCAACATTGAGCCCAGAGGCAGAGGAGAGCGTAGGAGTAGAAGAGAGTTGTGATTACAAGATTCCTGTTGCAACGACACATCCAATCCAACAGGCACGTAAACATGACCAAGAGCGAATAATGCAAGTCGATAGCAATCCAAATGCTTACCGCGCCGCTGTTTGTGTACTATGCGATAGGCTTATAATCGGATGTGAGTCTATCCACAAGATAACAGTAGAGTCACTTTGCTCTCAGAAAAACAGGATAAGCGTCAAATCCTATGAGGACTACCACGGAGTCAATCTGAAGGACAAGCACGTTACCCAGTACCAAATCAGCGATCACGAACTCGAAGGCCTTCTTCTGTCACCAAGAGCGAAGGAAACCAAGACCAAGAATGGGCATGTAGCATTTGAGGCATGCAGCTCATGTGGTGCAATAACAATAACAGTGACACTACAAGTGACGCACCACCAAAGCATGCCATCAGCAACGGCTTCGCCATCGGCCACATCCCCATGGACATCATTGAAAATGAGAACATTACAGAACAGATGTCTTCGCTATTAGCTCGTGTTCGCCCTTTTGCCTACATTTTCGCATATACAGCTGGTGCTCACAAAGCTATCCGCGGTCACTTCAGCTTTTTTGAGGTTGATCTTACCCATACGGGGTCAGTAATGAATCATTTTCTGACAACAGGGGCAAACCCGCTTGTATATGTCGTCTTATGCGGGCGAATGACTCCGAATCAGAAGGAAACAGCGAAGAAAAAAGCCCTCTTAAACATGGAGAAAATGGTGGATCTATTTGAGTGGTTCATCAATGAGTCTGGCCATCCAGCATACGAAGGAGTTACACCACCAACGGAGTGCCCCAAGCCAAGCTTTATCGTCGACGAAGAAACGCCCAACAATACAGATCAAGAACATGATCCAGAACTAGAGAAAGAGTTTGCTGGGGCTACTTTCCACTTTACAAGCGCCCATGAGCCGCAAGATGATACAGGAATTTACGAATCCAACCAAAAGTTTGTCAAAGCTATGATTGATCGTACAATGCCAACTCTTCTGGTCAGTGGAGGGAAATATGCAGATATGAGAGAACTTCAGTTGGAGGACGTTTGTCCCCTGCAATTTCCATGGGGCCAGGGTGGGCCAAAGGTAAAGCGGAGGACTCACATCTCTGTGCTGGAATGCTATCGTCACTACTGTCGACTCTCGCTCCCACAATTCTTTAGAGGTGACTTCCTTCTAATCTTGAACCATATGTATAATCGGCAGCGCAGTTATCAGACGGCCGTGGTCACTTGCAAATCCAGTGTGTTCGGTCAGTCACTAGCTGAGAAGATGTCAAAACTCAAAATGAAAGATCTCGATCAGGCATTGTTTCAAAAAGTAACAAAGCAAAAAGTAACTGGAACGGCTGGAGAGTATATCCGAGCAGTTGAGGCATCATGCAAACCAGTCGGGTACACTGCTTTAAGTGCCAAACAAAATCGCCGCAAGCATTTTGCAATGGATAACTACTTCGGAGGCCATGCAATTTTCTTAACTACGACCCCATGCGATGAGCGCACCATCAGAGTTCAAGTCTTCGCCAACGCTGGCAAAGAGGTGTCGCTGCCAAACCTTGGTGACTGGGATGATGAAGACCACTTGGAAAATTGTAGGCTCGACTTTAAGCTGAGGAAGAAAACCAGGAATCTTTACCCAGGGGCATGCTCACTTGTTTACCAGCATTTGATGCAGATTGTTACGGAATCTCTCATAGGTTGGGACCCAAAGAAACAATCAGGGCGACAAGGCGTGTTTGGAGTACCAATTGCGTACTCAAGAACCGACGAAGAGCAAGGGAGGAAGACGTTGCATAGTCACTGGCAAATATGGGTGAAGATCTTCAACAAGACTCGGAACGCGCTATTTCATAGCGATGAGAGAAAGAGGAAAGCCGCGAGGGATGCTCTCATATCATACATTGATCAAGTTGTCTGTGCTAGCTACGGGACTGATTTTGTTGTGACTCACAATTGTGGGGCAGAAAAAGAACACGATCGCCCTGTTACGATGCCAATGCATCAAATACTCCAAGAAGTAGAAGACAAGAGTACCCTCCGTAAAGCACAACACCAGGATCATTGTCTTGATGTTAAGGGCAAAGTATTGGAATGCAAACATTGTGGGGAATCTTTTTCGCCATTAGAGTGTATCAAAATGGGCGTCAGTCACCTACGTCAGAAATCACTTACACCCACGCAAGAGAATGCAAACAGCGGTGTTGAAGACACATCGGATTCAACAGTAATGAGAAAGGAATGGCTCGACCCCGCTGTGATTCGCTATCCATTTGATTTTGACGAGGAAGGAAGGCCCACTGAAGCATTGAAGCAACAGTGCATCATGACGGAGGCAGAAGGAGATAGAGCCAACAAACAAATAAGTCTCGAGTGGCTACTTGACGAGAATCTACGCAGGGACCTGCTGCATTACGTTTTTGACGAACATGATTACACACACCGCGGAACATGTTTCAAGTGCGGAAAAGTAGAATGCAGAGGGCATTTGCCAGAGATGGCCAGCGAAGATTCAATCATTTTTGACAATAATGCAATAGATGCCATAAAACAAGATGACCATCGACATCGAGACGACAACAATAGGGATAAGGCCACCATCGTTTGCCACCATCTGAATGGTGAGGTAGAACAAAAATCTCAGTACGCGATCTTGCCAAGAAGAACGAATGGCAGTCAGTTTCTCAATCAATTTAACGAGTGGATTTCAAAAGTGCTTGCCTGCAATACAAATGTCACCCTGGGCGACCCAAGCCATACTTTCTACACAACATTGTACAAATCAAAAGACACACAAGCCGAAGACAAGATGGCATTCCAACGAGTCCATGCCTCATTGGGCAGGAGACTGTGGAGAGCACATCAACACCAGCAACAAGAGGAAAAGAGAAAGCAGAACCAAGAAGCAGAAGATACTACTTTAGCCACACCCAAAGACAGAGATGACGACGAAGAAAAAGCCTGTTTCATCGAAGGACTGGGTAGAATAATGACTGGAGTGAACGCTCTTCTTTCTAGGGATGTTGTAAGCTCCACTATGGCCCACTTACTCATCTCCCAGGGGGGAGAAAGATTCACTTACTCGCATGAGTTCTCACACATATTAATGCAAAACATGGAGAATGTCCTAGAAGAAAAGGATGGCATGAATTTCCGCCTGCGGAGGAATTGGAATGTCGATACAAAGGAAGCAATTGCGTGGGCTGATAGCTCTGCTTACGACTACATCCACCGACCAGAGGAACTGAACAACTTGTGTCTCTACGAATACACGATGTGGTACAAAAAGAAATACAAGAGTTTCAAACAATTGAACGCCAAAAGCACTTCCACCAAATCCTTCAAGTTTGCCAAGGGTCATCAAGGCCAAAAGTATTGCCACCTTACGAGACGAAAACATCCAGTCATTCCCATCATTAATTTTGCCACAAGCCTATGCGACATGAAGTCATTAGACGTGCTTGATGATTCCACCACAGATACCGGAACATTGCAGCACAGAGAAAGGTACGCAAAAACGGCCATGATGCTTTTCTATCCATTCCACCGTGCCGAAGATTTGATGGAGAATGATTCATACTGGCAGAAGTTTGTTGACATGGGAGGGACGAAGGAGTACGATGAAGCGACCGACGACACAATTGGATTGAATCCATCGTCAGCACACTTTTGGAATCGAGGTAGAATGATCCTGGAAAACATTGAAACGAGACGCATTGCCGAGAAGGAAATGAAGCGACCCAAACGCAAGATCACTTACTACACGGACACTCCAAAGAGTACAGGAAAACGAAAGAGACAAGACGTGGACAAAGATGATGGTTATGATATTGACATAAGCGACTTCTTCAATAATATGAATGATGATGGTTTGCAACAATTGCATGCATCCGAGCCACAACCGCTTGCTGACACAGACCTCAGGTCTCATGGCAAGATCATGAAGAGAGCAAGAGTTCGTGAATGTAGCGCTATCAAAACTCATTTCGACAAAAACGCATCAGTACTTGCAACTGCAAAGGAGCCATCAACATCAACATCCTCCACAAACTCAGGGTACACTCAAAACACCACCGACGCAAACATTTACCAACAGCCCGCGTCATTCAACTCCAATGCTCCACTTCGATACGAGGACATCCTCACTTTCATTCAAGGTTCTTTACTTGTTGGTAGCAATGACGAAGGTGCTGTAGATGGAGACATAAATGACAATGATATGGATGATGGAGAAGAATCTGGATCGGTAAAGCAGCAATGTCTCAACAAGATCCCCACCATGTACGAGATTGCAAAGGGAGAAAGAAGTAAGTACAGTCTTGATGATAAACAATACATCGCGTACCAATTAGTCTGCTGTACATTTCTGCTCCAGCTCATCACGGAGGGAGAACAATACGATACCAAGCTAGGAGACATGCTAGGAGCAACACTCGACCCCTTGAATGAAAATGTGCAACGTACAAAACAAAGTCTGGTTCGAGATCTCAAAGCGAAGGGAGGGAAGGATCAGCTCATCATGTTCATTACAGGCCCAGCTGGTTGTGGCAAAAGCACAACAATGGAAGCAGCCCAACTCTATTGCCACAGATTTTGCTCTGCTATCGCAGCCGCCTTCAATGACAATACTTTCTACTTCACAGCAACAACGGGTTCGGCAGCAGCCCTCTTTGGCGGGACAACAATCCACAGCGCAGCACACTTGAACAAAAGTAGGATCAATGATGAAATGAGGGCTGTTTGGCGAGACGATGTACGCATACTCATTATTGATGAAATATCTTTTTTCAAGGCAAGCGATGTTGTAAAACTTGACAGGCAACTGAAAAAGCTCACAGGAAGGTATGACGCAGTATATGGAGGAGTATCAATAGTCTTCTCAGGCGACTTCCACCAGCTTAAGCCAATCTGTGCAGAAGATGATGTCCTCTACTCAAACTCCGATGCAGCTTCAATTTGGGAGAATACCATCAACTGTGCCATCTTTCTTGATAATAGCCACAGATTCAAAGACGACCCCGAGTTTGGGGAAATATTAGCTAGAATGAGAATGGGGGAGGATACACGTGAAGACAGAGAGCTAATAAACAAGCGTGTCGTCGGCTCTGCGCTTACATTGCCTGAACACGCAACTGATGCATGTTTTGCATGCTCTACAAACAAAGAAAGAAATGGCGTCACAGCAGCAACGTTCAAAAAGCACATCGAAGAAATTCACCCTGCCATCATTGACAATAGCCCTCCTCCCGACCACACTCTCATAATCGAGGCATCAGTATCCATAGCAAACCAGACTGAGATTGAGGATGAAAATGAAAAAGGCGGTGGGAAGAAAAAAAGAAAACGAAAGCGAATGCAGCGCAGAAAGGCCTCCGCGGCTTTCCACGACACCGTCATCACGCAGCTGGGAGATGACGACATAAGGTCGACTGAATTTGCTGCAAATGGAGCTAAAATCGAGCCCGCACTACGTATCTACCCGGGATCCCACCATATGTGCATAACAAATGAGGATCTCCACCAAGGGCGAGGCAACGGTACGCTTTGCAAATGCTTGAGGGTCAAGCTCAGGAAGGATGGACGGGAGAGGAGATGGAAAAATTGGGACGGAAAGAAGGTATGGACTGTGACGGTTGATGACGTTGAGTGGATGGAATTCGAGCACTACCCCACACCTTCCGGCACCAAAGCACGAACCTTCAGGCTCAAACCACAAGAATTTTCGGCCACAATCAAGTTCCCACTTACTGAAACCTTTGCTACAACCGTGGGCAACGCCAAGGTTAAACAGGTTCCTGTCAACTCTAACATAGCAACAACAGGCCACAAGCTGCAGGGAATGTCCAAAGATGTCCTCATTATCAATGACTGGAACTATCGATGCGCAAACTGGGTCTACGTCGTCTTATCCAGGGTGAGAACACTAGCTGGACTCTACCTCATGAAACCCTTGGACCTGGAGCGCAGCTTCAATGTTCCACAGAGTCTCATTCGCTTCGAGCAACGATTGAAGGACAACAAAGAAAGACCAATTCTGAACTTGCTGGGTTACCAGACCATTCCAGACGACGTTCAACTTCTTTGACAAAATTAAGTACGAAATCAGACACAATTGTAATACAAAATACATTAACAATCTTGTTACTGTTACTTGAATGGTAAACTTGACAGGTGTGCAGCAATATTCATTCTCGCGTAGGATGGAGACTGCTAGCATATTTTGGCGGGAGGCCATCGTTGTGAATGTGAAAGCCGCACGCCGCAAGCCGCAGAAGCTTGCCCCGCCGCCGCGCGCCAATTTGTTAGTAGCACGTTGGCAGGCAAGTTACAAGTGGAACCGGACCTACTACCGGAGGGCGATGCGATGAGAGTATCCAAAATGATGACGTCATTAAGCGGCACCGTGGGAACCGCGGCACTAAGAAAAACGGAAGGATAAAAAGAGGATAATGACCTTTTCGTGCTTGTTATTTGGCGTTGGGCGATTCTACTTCACATTCAAGAACAGAAGAAATAATTCGCCTCGCCGAATTTTTCATGTCCAGTACTTTCATTGTCTGCATCAACACATAAGTTCAAATTGCTTCCACAAAAACATAATCTACTTTGACTTTGACAACTTCGACAATCATCAACTTGAACTTGACTATCAAACACTGCTGCTGCCATCGTCACCGCCAGCACCAGCACCGCCGTAGGGATTGCTCCTACTCCCATCCATGCATCTGACTCTAGAAAATTATCCATCGCTCTCATCACTCTGCTCTCGGAGTCGGGAGCACGAACTGGAGCTGGAGCAGCTGCACCACCAGCACGCATTCGGAGAAGTCAAAATCAACATGAATCATCCCAGCAAACCGAAGATATGAATATCTATCTTGGACTAGCTCCCGACGAAGGCATCCATCGTAATCTTCAGTCCATGTCTATCTCTATGTCAACGTCTATGTCAATGTCAATGTCTATGCCACCAAATTCTAACAGCTTGTCGTCATCCGCCAGGAGCAAGTCCGGAAAGTCGGACGACAAAATTACCCTTACGGAAGACCTTTTCTGTGCCGAAGACTGGAATTCTGCGACCACTCCCGTAAAAGGAGCAAAAATTGTGCCATCACTTTGGAAGGCGATGCTGAACTTGATTGCAACGGTTACAGGATCTCCCAGAACATGACACTTGGAAGAGATTCAGCTGTCACGTGTGACGACAAAGGCAAAACTTCTCTACAACAGAAGACGGCTTGTCAACTCTACTATTATCGTGGTGTTTGCTTGACTGGAAGTGCAAAAATGAAGAACTGCCAAGTTGAAACGTTCTTGGAAGGAATTTATGTCGAAAACAGCGGTGACATTAAGGATTCTACAGTATCGCAAAATCGTGTAGGTATTGCAGTGAAAGATGGTCCAGGTAATAGTACCAAGATATCAACCACGTGAGTTTGTTTTGCAGTGTTTTTTGCTGTTTTACACATTGGAAATTTGATATGTAATATGCACCTACTTACTTGCATTCCTTGTGGCTGTTTACGTGCTGTTGCTGCTCTCCTTTCTTCTAGGATCGTGCAAGACAATGCTGATGGCATTGACGTGGACAGGACAAGTACTGGAAACAAAATTTCCATCGATCAAGTTAGAAGCAATAATAATGTGGGCTTGGTTGATAGCAATGGTGATAATCGTCCCAATTATGGATCTGGTATGACTCTCAATGGAGAAGAGATTGCCGTGAAAGATTCGGAGGCAAGTAGCAATCATAGACATGGCATTATAATTGATGGAGCTGGAACCACCACAGTTGATCTCAACGGTACAATCGCCCTTCGTTACAACGGAGCAAGTTAACTGACAACATTGACAAAGTTGGCGATCTAGACGGGACATTGAATGTTGACGGAGTAGTCAACATGATGTATGAGAATGGAAGTGATGGTTTCAGCCTGCTTGGCGGTAGTAATTTAAATGTTGAGGTGAGGGAAGGAAGCTCACTTATCGCATGTCAAAATGGTGCCAAAGACATCCGAAATTTGGGTGGTGGGACTTTTAGTGATGATGGATTCATTTGCGGCCCCACTAAGGGCAGCATTGTGCCTACCATATCTGTGCAGATTGTCCTGCATGCCCTGTTTCACTTGTCACAGTAGCACACACTCAAGTACAAGCGCTCTCATTCTCATATCCATTTCAACCTCCGAAGTAATACAGAATAGACGAGTTGTTCCATAATCCGAACCTCGATGAACAAGACATCTCATAACGTAGCACTAGCAATGGATATGAGAATGAGAGTGCTTGTACTCGAGTGTGTGCGAGTGTCCTCAATTATGTGTAAAGAAAACTTAAGTAAAAAAGACAATTATATGAATGTAAGAGATCGATGTTCTCAATTGTGATGTATAAATACCATATCACAACACATGCAAACTATGGTAAAGATATTGGCTCGTCTCCTGCCATGCTATGCTAGCACTAGCACTAGCAGCAATGATCTCACAAGAGCAAGAGTTCAAATATTGTGTGTGACTTATTAACAATGCTACTCTTTTCTAGAGATGACAAACTTCTTCGCGTGGTTGTACTACCATTCATTGCATCATCCGCAACCTCGTACAATACTGATCTTGTACATACACTTTGTCTTACTAGTTGTCATGGCTTCGCTGATAGCGGTACTCAAAGCAAATCGGGGTCATTACATACTTCTCTCCTTGGCAACTTTGGCAAGAAGAGGACGCTCATTTGTCGACGGAACAGAGCCAATCTAAGATGATGGTAGCAACGAACGATAGTGGAGAGGACGATGATGATATAGGTGTCTTGATCTACAGGGAGAGTCAGCTGAGAAAGGCGGAGGCGGCGGCCGCAGCTGCCGAGAGAAAGAAGACATCATCTGCTTCCACCCATCATCAAACTTCAGCTCGGAAGAGAACGCCTGCCAAGAATCAAAGCGAAGAACCGTTGCCCAGTCAACATCGCAAAGTTGCTTCGAGAGAAGATAGGCGAGAGTCTACGTTGGAGGAGGATCGGCCGAGGAAAAAGGTAGCCAGAAAGAGACGCATGTATGAATGCTCTGCTAATGGATGCACAAATCATGCTATCAAAGGAGGAGTATGTGCAAGGCATGGTGGAAAGGTCAAGCTATGCAGCAGTGAAGGGTGCACCAATCAAGTCGTCAATGGAGGAGTGTGCATTCGGCATGGGGCGCAGCAAAAACTATGCAGCAGTGATGGATGCACTAATATATCCGTCAACGGAGGAGTGTGCATTAGGCATGGAGCAAAGGTCAAACTATGCAGCAGTGATGGATGCACAAATGTATCCGTCATAGGAGGTGTGTGCAAAAGACATGGTGCAATGGTCAAACGATGTAAGGTAGAAGGGTGCGCAAACGTAGCCAAACGTGGAGGAGTGTGCGTGAGGCATGGGGCAAAGCGCACACTATGTAGCACCGTAGGATGTACAAATCATGTCCAGCGTGGGGGAGTGTGCAACAGGCAACTCTGCGTTTGGATCAGAATTCGAAATGACTAATGCAACTCAAAACTACCTAATCGTGTGCTTCTAGAAAGGTGTAGGAAATGGCCCTTTGTGCCTTTGTTTAGAGAGGGGATGAATGACTTTGGTGAGCTTCATGTTGGAAGGAAAGAGTCTCTGTCACGTTTTTTAACATTGCAGAGCTTTAATATTATGTAGTAATGGAGTCTCTCTGAATCTATTGTACAATTTTAATTGCTCGCTCTAATCTAGCTGTTACCCATCTCCTACACAATATTGTAGCTTTGAAGGCTTCGCTCCTACCCATCTTGTCCATGATTGCACGTGGTGGTTCATGATCTGAAAGCGATTCGGGGTGTGTTCTCAGCCCTACATGTTTGCTTGAAAAAATTGAAGGGGTGCTTGAGAATTCAGCAGGTGTGTTCTCAGTCTCAGTTCTCAGCCCTACAAGTTTTTGAGCAACACGTTACTTCTTCATCAAGCGAAAGTTCTCTCGTATCCGGCACAGATGTGACAGTGACGTCGCTCAATTTCGATAGCATAGAAGGATATCCCAACCCTTTTTTTTAGCAGCAAAAAATTGCCGCTACTTAAGCGTAGAGCTCTGGTATGTTTCTACGTGAGCGAGTTAGCGGCAAAAAATTGCCGCTACATAGGCCTCGGGTAAAGTAAAAAGAGAAATCAAGGCAAGAGGCAGGCTTGCCCGTGGCCTTATGCCCTCTCTTCACTACTTTTTACCCTGTTTTACCAAATCTGTCTCTCTTCACTACTTTTTACCCTGTTTTACAGGCAAGTTAGCGGCAATTTTTTGCCGCTACAGGGCGAGTGGGGAAAGAGCAAGTGGCTTAGCGGCAAAAAATTGCCGCTAAAAAAAGGGTTGGGATATTGCACTACTCAAGCTTGAATATGTGTATCAGCCATGCTACAGCCTCATGAGGTCCAATTTGGCTTGAGTGTGTGCGACTGTGACAAGTGACCAGTAACCTCAATTACCTTATGTGTAAAGAAAACTTAAGTAAAAAGATAATTATGAATGTAAGAGATCGATGTTCGTGATGTATAAATACCATATCACAACACATGCAAACTATGGTGAAGATATTGTCTGGTACTCGTACCTCGTGCCATGCTAGCAGCGAATGATCTCACAAGAGCAAGAGTTCAAATATTGTGTGTGACTTATTAACAATGCTACTCTTTTCTAGAGATGACTAACTTCTTCACGTGGTTGTACCTACTTACATGCATCATCCGCAACCTCGTACTGACCTTCATACACTTAAATTAAGTAGCGGTACTCATGTTGTCATGGCTTCGCTGATAGCGGTACTCAGAGCAAATCGAGGGGTCATTACTTCTCTCCTTGGCAACTTTGGCAAGAAGAGGAGCCATTAGTCGACAGAACAGAGCCAAGCTAAGATGATGGTAGCAACAAACGATAGTGGAGAGGACGATGATGATGTGGCTGTCTTGATTTACAGGGAAAGTCAGCTGAGGAAGGCGGAGGCGGCGGCCGCAGCTGCCGAGAGAAAGAAGACATCATCTGCTTCCACCCATCATCGAGCTTCAGCTCGGAAGAAAACGCCTGCCAAGAATCAAAGCGAAGAATCGTCGCCAAGTCAACCTCGCAAAGGTGCTTCGAGAGAAGATAGGCGAGAGTCTACGTTGGAGGAGGATCGGCCGAGGAAAAAGGTAGCCAGAAAGAGACGCATGTATGAATGCTCTGCTAATGGATGCACAACTTATGCTCAGAAAGGAGGAGTGTGCGTTAGGCATGGTGGAAAGGTCAAGCTATGCAGCAGTGAAGGGTGCACCAATCAAGTCGTCAATGGAGGAGTGTGCATTCGGCATGGGGCGCAGCAAAAACTATGCAGCAGTGATGGATGCACTAATATATCCGTCAACGGAGGAGTGTGCATTAGGCATGGAGCAAAGGTCAAACTATGCAGCAGTGATGGATGCACAAATGTATCCGTCATAGGAGGTGTGTGCAAAAGACATGGTGCAATGGTCAAACGATGTAAGGTAGAAGGGTGCGCAAACGTAGCCAAACGTGGAGGAGTGTGCAAAAGGCATGGGGCAAAGGTCGAGTACAAAAGATGCAACAGTGAAGGATGCACAAATATATCCGTCAAAGGAGGGGTGTGCAGAAGGCACGGGACAAAGGTCGAACAATGCAGCAGTGATGGATGCACAAATCAAGCTCGAAAAGGAGGAGTGTGCATGAGACATGGCGCAAAGGCGAAACTATGCAGCAGTGATGAATGTACAAACCAAGCCGTCAAAGGAGGAGTGTGCGTGAGGCATGGGGCAAAGCGCACACTATGCACCACCGTAGGATGTACAAACCATGTCCAGCGTGGGGGAGTGTGCAACAGGCAATTCTGCGTCTGGATCAGAACTCGAAATGACTAATGCACCTCAAAACCTACCTAATCAGTGTGCTTCTAGAAAGGTGTAGGAAATGGGCCTTTGTTTAAGAGAGGGGAAGAACGACTTTGGTGAGCTTCATGTTGGAAGGAAAGAGTCTCTGCCACGTTTTTCAACACAAGGGGCAGCTTCTGGCTGCAATAGGCACCGCGAACGAAATAAATAACAGGTGCACACTAATTAATCTTGTAAACCTTTTTAGAGTTCGCGTAGATGACAGTACTTGTTGACATCAGAGTTCTTTGACACTCCTTGACATGTACAGTTCGCATCTTGAGTACCGAGCGAATCTCCCCGCCCCCTCCGCCTCCTCCGCCTCCTCCGCTCTTCCAACGTGTCAAGAGGCTCCGCTAAAGCGGTGCCTGATTGCAGTGCTTAATATGTAGTAATGGAGCCTCTCTAAATATATCATACTAATTGCTCGCTCTAATCTAGCTGTAACCCATCTCCTACACAATTAGCATTGAAGGCTTCGCTCCTACTTGTTCCCAACATAAATCCTCCTCTTTCTTCCAGCACCAGTCTCCAAAATCACTCGCCTCTGTGACAATATATCCAACCCAATAATCCCAGCTGGACCTTTGTATGCTGACCTTCCATCTCCCAACAACTGAGAAAACACTGGCAAGTCGCCAATCGCCATGGGTACGGCACTCCAAGGCGTCCAATCGCTAGGTGGTGCCTCAAAGGACATATTAGACTTGTCATCCTTGTCTTGGATTGCATTACCACAGAAGCTTACTCCAATATTCGTCGTGGGTAATAGTTGAGGACGTCCATCTACACCTATTCCTTGCACCATGGGCATCTTCTTGTAGACACTGTCACTTTGAGGCGGAAGACCCAGCAAGGATGCTGCTCTCCAATTAACAACAGAGAACGAAGCACCACAATCCACCACACCCAGAAATGGCTGTGCCAAGATATCCTCTCCTGAACTCCCCTTCGGTGCATTCGCCGAAACGACACGAAATCCAAGCAACCTCGTTTCATTCACAACTACAGCTTCAATATTCGTCATACCCGCCCTCTTCGCCTCTGCCCTCACAGTCCCCGGCTTCCACAAACGAAGACGTCCTGCAGGAAAGTCCAAATCAACATCAAACCGTTCCAAAACTTCCATGCCCAACATACCCTCCACCGGATCATGACTCGGATCCAAATGCTCCTGTGGAAAATCCGTCACAATCGCACGCAGCGGACCCTGCAATGGAAACAAGGCCTCGCCACTTGCAAACTTCCCACAGCACAATTCCACATTAGTCAATTCCACCAATGATTGTAACGATCCTGCATCACCTGCCGAGAGTCCCTGTTTGGTAATCCCCGATGATTTTGCATTTAGGATCGATTGCAAGTGGGGAGTGATCAATTCGGTAGTTAAGCCGGAGTCCACCATGAAATCAAAGGGCCCGTTTCCATCAATATACAGTTGAATTATGATGTATTCTCGGCCTAGTCCTCCTTTTGGTAGGCGGAGTTTGCGCATGGGAAAGTCGGCGATGGGTTGTGCATCTTGATCGTTTGTGCTCTCGGTGGACGTAGCGGCATTTGCATGCTTCGCAAAGAAAGGAAGCAAGGAGCCAACGAGACCGCTTTGAAATGTCTTTCGTCGCTGAGGATCTGCTGGTTGCTGAGACGGCGATTCTTCTGCACTGCTGCTGCTGCTATCATCATTTGGAGCAGTTTTTGCCGAGAGAAAAGTGATAGGATGTCGAGCTGATTTAGATGCACAAGATGTGATGGATCGATGGATAGCGTGAGCGTGATTATGAAATGGCGCTGCATAGTTGAATGCCGAGATTGATGTGGAGGCGGCGGCGGAGATCGCCAGCAGCATACCAAGGAGAGGAGCAGTAGTTGACAACCTGTTCATCATGAGTTTTGCTACAATCTACAATTTGCTACGATTTTGAGCGAGAATGATGAGAACTCAAAGCCAAGGTGCCGATGATGACGTCATCAGCGAGACGCAAGCGAAATGAGCTGACATCTATCGCTTGATGCGGCGGACAACATATTATTACTAACATCATGTCGAGATGAGCCAAGCAAAGAAGAAGGCGATGGCAGCATCAAGCGATGGTGGAGCGGACGACGATGATGTGGCTGCCTTGATTTATAGGGAAAGTCAGCTGAGAAAGGCGGAGGCGGCGGCCGCAGCTGCCGAGTTCAAGAAGACATCAACTGCTTCGACCCATCATCGAACTTCAGCTCGGAAGAGATCATCTGCTATCAACCAAAGCAAAGAATCATTGTCTAGTCCACAATGCAGAGGTTCCTCGAAGAAGAAACGAAAGGCTCCATTGGAGGATGATGGGCCCAGAAATAAGGTGGCCAAAAAGAAGTACAGATATGAATGCTCTGCTGATGGATGTGCAAACAAAGTCGTCCAAGGAGGAGTGTGCATTCGGCATGGGGCAAAGGTCGAGTACAAACGATGCAGCAACGAAGGATGTACAAACTTTTCTCTCAAAGGAGGAGTGTGCGTCAAGCATGGTGCTAAGGTTAAGGTGAAAGTATGCAGCTGTGACGGTTGCTCAAACTTTGCTCAGAAAGGAGGAGTTTGTATGAAGCATGGGGCAAAGCTCAAACGATGCAGCAGTGGCGGATGCACAAATTATATTGTGAATGGAGGAGTGTGTAAAAGACATGGGGCAAAGAAGAAGCTATGCAGCAGCGAAGGATGCACAAATTACATTGTGAAAGGAGGAGTGTGTATTAGGCATGGGGCGAAGATCAAACGATGCAGCAGTGAAGGATGCACTAATCAAGCCAAGCGTGGAGGAGTGTGCGTGACGCATGGGGCAAAGGTCAAACTATGCAGCAATGAAGGATGCACAAATAAAGCTCACAAAGGAGGAGTGTGTTGGAGACATGGGGCGAAGAGGAAACTTTGCAGCAGTGAAGGATGTAAAAATCTCGCTCAGAAAGGAGGAGTGTGCTTCAGACATGGTGCAAAGGTCAAACTATGCAGCAGCAATGGATGCACAAACGGTGTCATCAAAGGAGGATTGTGTTTTAGGCACGGAGCGGAGCTCAAAAGATGCAGCAGGGAAGGATGCACAAACATTGTAGTGAAGCAAGGAGTGTGCATTAGGCATGGTGCTGTTGTCAAACGTTGCAGCAGTGAAGGATGCACAAACAAAGCTCAGAAAGGAGGAGTGTGCGTGAAGCATGGGGCAAAGCTCAAACGATGCAGCAGCGAAGGATGCACAAACCAAGTTCAGCGCGGTGGAGTATGTCGGAGGCACGGGGCATATCGCAATGCACAAGATGTATCTACTGCGTTTGGATCAGAATTCGAAATGACTACTGCAACTCAACCCAAACGAGAGGCTTCGTCCGAGGAGGATCGGCTAATGAAAACGGTGACCAAAAATAAGTACAGATATGAATGCTCTGCTGATGGATGCACAAATATAGTTATTCGTGGAGGAGTGTGCATGAGGCACGGGGCAAAAGTTGAGCATAAACGATGCAACAGTGAAGGGTGCACTAACTATGCCCAGAAAGGGGGAGTGTGTATCAAGCATGGAGCAAAGGTCAACCGATGCAGTAGCGATGGATGCTCAAATAATGCCATCAACGGAGGAGTGTGTATCAGGCATGGGGCAAAGAGGAAACTTTGCAGCAATCGAGGATGCACAAATCAAGCTCGAAAAGGAGAGGTGTGCAAAAGGCACTGGGCGAAGAGCAAACTATGCAGCAGTGATGGATGCACAAACAATGCCAAGCGTGGAGGAGTATGTCAGAGGCACGGGGCATATCGCAATACACAAGATGCATCTACTGCGTTTGGATCAGAATTCGGCATGACTACTGCAACTGAAACCTTACCTTTGCGTGCTTCTAGAGCTACCGAAAGAGAAGTACAGCAGGGTGGAAGTAGCGTTCCTGGAGAGGTGACCATCCTTTGTCAAGAAATTGTAGAGGTCTGATGTTGCACCTTTATTGGCTGTTTGCTACCGCGCACAAAAATTGCTACTAGCACTTTGAGTCCCACGGGACCGAACTACTAGTAACTCTCCACACAAAATCCACAAATCGAACCTAAAAACCATGTCGACATGCTCAGCAGCCTGATATATTCATCTAGCAGATGTGTCTACCCAAATAACCATGCACTATTTGATAGCCCATGTTGTTAGCTTTCGATAGAGCCACTGGTCAGCATTACACGCACTATATTCGCCCCACCGTGGTTGAGTAGCATCGGCCATGTGTGTCTTGATAGCGATATTTGTTAGTGTTTATCACTAGCAAAAATCCTCAAAAATCACCAAGTAGCAGTTAAAGATATCTTCATGTTTATTAACTATAAATAGTTCAACCGATGAATAATCAAGATTCGATAGTGTTTGGTTTGGCATCCTTTATCGCCTTTTTTGTCGAAAGTATCTAGTAGTGCATAGTAGTGAGGGTACTTGACATGGTTATTTGCTACTTTGTCTTGTGAGGATCTTGTGAGTGAGAGCAGCAGCAGTACCAATTCCTACGTAGGTACGTAGCCAAGTAGCAATTTTTAGCAAGTAGCAATTGAGAGGTGACCATCCTTTGTCAAGAAATTGTAGAGGTCTGATGTTGCACCTTTATTGGCTGTTTGGTGAACACGCCCCGAGCATCCCATGCACTGTAGAAGAGCTAAGAATCAAACACTCTATTTCATTTTGTAAATGTTGCTAACAAACACATGCTGCTCTTCTCTTCTAGATGACGAGTGTTTTTTCCTTCGCCCCAGAGGTGAATTTGAACCACAATTCAAAAGCGCAAAATTGCTGCATCCTATAATATCTGATGTGGAAGGATTATTCAAAGCAGTCTCGTCATGATGGAATGTCGATAAGAATCTGCCGGGTATGTGATTGATGCGCCCATTCAGCACAAATTATGAATGACAACACGCTTTGCAATGAGAGGGCGGTGAGACGAATAAGAAGAGAAGACAGACGAACAACAAGAAGAGAAGAGTATTATAAAGGTGCATCTCATGCTCTACAGGAGTTTTGTGAATATGTAAAGAGAAGAAGAGGAGTGACGATGACAATGATTTAATGCTTCACTTTCACTGTCCTAAAGATCCGTCAACAACCGCCGCTCCGTCCTCAACAAGCCCCGATCCATCCCATGCTACGCAAGTATTACGCCCATCTGCTTCTGCTAAATCCCTCTCTGGACTTTTCATTGCGGCTATAGCAGCTTGGTGCGCACGAAGAGCCGAGGCAAAGTCTTCTTTGCTGACGTGTCCTCTCCCTGTTGCGTATTCCTCTCTGATCAGTTTCAATGACAAATCATCTCCAAGACTAGCTGAAATGAGTAAGTGTTTCGCTGCTCTCTTTCTCCTTCCGTTGTTTCCTTCGATACATCCAAGATTGTGTCTGGCTGTGGGATGACCAGCGATGGCCGCCACTTCCAAATGGTATGCTTCCTTTTCCTCATCCTTCTCAACACCATGTCCATTCTGATACAAATCTGCGAGTCGATAGTGCGCTTCCACATCGTCCAAGTCAGCTGCCTTCGACAGATATTCAAATGCACCATCATAATCATCTTCACTGTTGAGACAACACCCCATTTCTCGCATTGCGATTGGGTCATTCTTCTTTAATCTTTTCTTGATGTCCCGCTTCACCTGTTCGATATTTTCAGCTACGGGATGGCGACAGAATGGGCACAAATTTTCGGTACCACGTTCCGTCTCGCTTATCTCAATGGCATAATCACAACCATTGCAGATCGTTTTGCTGCAGCATGGAAACAGTGAACATTTCTTTCCATCATAAGGCATTGGTAACAAGCAGATAGGGCAATCTCCCATGTGATTGCTTTCAGGTAGCTGAAACAGCTTTTTATCTAGCTCAGCGGCTTTCCTTCTGCTGCAAGCTGCTCCGTGCTCAGGCTTGTGCAGCTCTTGACATGCTTCGTCGCAGTATAGAACAAAATCGCAAGCGTCGCATGTGGTCAATGTGATGGCATCGCTTTCTGCGGCGCCGCAGGATGCACAGCACCGTACGCTCATCTTTATATCTTTATAACGTTAATGTCAAGCAGTCAGCGCTCTTCGATCCGCCTAGATAGCAATGAATGATTGCGACTGCCCGCGACCAACACAATGAGATAAGACCACGGTGATGGCACGGTAAGTTGCGGTGCAAGTTGCAAGTGCGTGGTGCTTTGGTCATCTCCAGGTGATGGGATACTCCATCTCAAACGTAGGAATTAGTATTGTATTTTGTTGTGACACATTCCAACACTCAAGTTTGCTGCTTCCTCGATGGCATCTCTCTCGTGTTTTGGTTAGCTCTAAAACATCATGTCAACGAAAATCCAAGCCAAGGAGAAGGCGGCGCCGAACAGTAGCAGAGAGGACGACGATGATTTGGCTGTCTTGATCTACAGGGAAAGTCAGCTGAGGAAAGTGGAGGCGGCGGCCGCAGCTGCCGAGAGAAAGAAGACATCAAAAACTGCTTCATCCCATCATCGAACTTCAACTAGGAAGAGAACGCCTGCTAAGAGCCAGGGCGAAGAATCATTGCCCAGTCAACATCTCAAAGGTGCTACGAAGAGGAAACGAGAGTCTTTAAATGAGGATGATCGACGTAGCAAAAAGGTGACCAAAAAGAAGCACAGAAAGGAATGCTCTGCTGATGGATGCACCAATCAAGCCGTCAAAGGTGGTGTCTGCCTGAGGCATGGTGCAAGGGTCCCACTGTGCAGCAGCGATGGATGCAAAAACCATGTTGTGAAAGGAGGAGTATGTATTAGGCACGGAGCAAAACTCAAACGATGCAGCAGTGAAGGATGCACCAATCACGTCGTAAAAGGAGGAGTGTGCATGAGGCATGGGGCAAAGGTAAAAAAATGCAGCAGTAAAGGATGTACAAACAATTCTCAGAAAGGAGGAGTGTGCGTTAGGCACGGGGCAAAGCCCAAACTATGCAGCAGTGAAGGATGCACTAATCAGCCTCAACAAGGAGGAGTGTGCATTAGACATGGGGCAAAGGTCAAGTACAAAAGATGCGGTAGTGAAGGATGTACAAACTATGCTAAGAAAGGAGGGGTGTGTATGAAGCATGGGGCAAGCGTCAAACGATGCAGCAGCGAGGGATGCTCCAGACAAGTCGTCCAAGGAGGAGTGTGCCTAAGGCATGGTGCAAAGGTCAAACGATGCAACAGCGAAGGGTGCACAAATGTTGCTGTCAAAGGAGGAGTGTGCATTAGGCATGGGGCAAAGGTCAAACGATGCAGAAGTGAAGGATGCACGCACTATGCTAAGAAAGGAGGCGTGTGCTGGAGGCATGGAGCAAAGATGAAACTATGCAGCAGTGAAGGATGTACAAATCAAGCCAAGAGTCGAGGAGTGTGCAGAAGGCACGGGGCATATCGCAATGCAAACGACCAATCTACTGCGTTTGGATCAGAATTCGAGAGGACAACCTCAACTCAAATTCTACTCAATCAGCGTGCTTCTAGAGCTACCGTAAGAGAAGGACATGAAGGAAGTAGGGTTCCAGGAGAGGTGACCATCATGTGTCAAGAAATTGTAGAGGTTTAATGTTGACTTGTAATTGAACGGCTACGTGGTGACCATGCCCCTAGCATCTCATACACTGTAGAAGATCTAAGAATCAAACACTCTAACTCTATATAGTTTGCAAACGTGGCAAACACTCTTCGAAGTAACAGTTGTAGCCGTTGCGAATGTAATTTTACGGGTAGAAGCCTCCAGAAGTGCAGGAGGAATAGGAAGTGGTCGTTTGTGCCTTCAGATTTTGATGCTCTTCCTCGAGAGGAGACTGGGGACTTCCTCGAACTCGAAGATCTATATTCTAATCAAAATGTTTATGTTCAATTTCTTGCTATAGTGGCACTGCATCGAGCGGGGTTCTAATCGAGTGACTGCAAGCTTTCTCTGCTTTCCATTCTGACTTGAGCCAAAGCTGGAGGCTGTTACAATAGTACCAAAGCAAACGAAGGAAATTCAAAAGTAGCACGCCGGTGGCGAAAACGGTATGTAAGTTGTTGTTGGAGTTATGTATGTACGTAGTACATAGTGGTATGTAAGTACGTAGATTATACTGATGTATCCACGATCCAGGAGCAGCCTCAGCTGACAGCGGAAGAGTCTCAAGACAAAGCAGCCCCATCATAAAGGAATGTAAAATAATGCCATTCCAGAGGCTAAGATTCATGTCCGCATCGATGCGCAGACCTCTCGTTTGTGACAGCTATCACGAGAGGGAGTGAATGACGACACCCTTTGACCTCCCTTTGACGAATAAGAAGAGAGAAATCGTAACTACGAGAAGAGATAGTTGTATTGGGAGACTTGTCGTCTACAGCAGAGCTTTGTGAATATGTATATGTATAGAGAAGAAGAGGAGTGACGATAGCAATGATTTAATGCTTCACCTTCACTTTCACTGCCCTAATGTTCCACCGTCACCCGTTCTGACCCATGCCCAAGTGGGCCCATCTGCTGCTTCATCCCGCTGCGGACTTTTCATTGCGTCTACAGCAGCCTGGTGTGCACGAAGAGCCGAGGCAAAGTCCTCTTTGCTGACGTATCCTCTCCCTGTTGCGTATTCGATCTTAAGTTCTTCCAATGACAAATCATCTCCAAGACTAGCTGAGATGAGTAAGTGTTTCATTGCTCTCCTTTGCCTTCCGTTGTTTCCTTCGATGCATGCAAGATTGTGCCTGGCTTTGGGATGACCAGCGATGGCCGCCACTTCTAAATGGTATGCTTCCTTTTCCTCATCCTTCTCAACACCATTTCCCTTCTGATACATGATGGACAATTGATAGTGCGCTTCCACATCGTCCAAATCAGCTGCCTTCGACAGATGTTTAAATGCACCATTATAATTGCCTTCTTTGCGGAGACCAAGACCCATTTGACGTATAGCAACTCGATCATTCTTCTTTACTCTTTTCTTGATGTCTCGCTTTGCTTCTTTAACAGATTGAGCTACGGGATGGCGACAGAATGGACATGTGTGCTTCGAGCCACTTTTCCTCTCGCTTTTCTCAATGGCATAATCACAACCATTGCAGATCGTTTTGCTGCAGCATGGAAACAGTGTATATTGCAGTCCATCAAAGGGCAGTGGTAATGAGCAGATAGGGCAATCTCCCATGTGATTGCTTTCGGGTTGCCGAAATAGCATCTTCTCTCTTTCGGCAAGTTTCTTTCTTCTGCAAGCTGCTCCGTGCTCAGGCTTGTGCAGCTCCCGACATGCCTCGTCGCAGTATAGAACGAGGTTGCAAGCATCACATGATGTGGTCAATGTGATGGCATCACTTTCTGCGGCGCCGCAGGATGCACAGCACCGTACGCTCATCAGTCAGCGCTCTTGAGTGAGTGAATACTACTACGATGCGTCTAGCAATGAACTCAATGATATAATGACCAGTAACGGGATTGTATTTTACGTTGTGTGTGGTTGTTGTGCTGTCAGTCTCGAGAGCTACTTAGGCGGGGTGTCATGGAAGTGTCATCTGCGAACCATGGAGTTGAGGTCATTTCGGGTCATTTTCTTCAACCTCTTGTTCCTTTTGCGCATGTCCGGAGAATGCGAGCGAGAAGCGTCCATAGATCGAGAAAAAACAACTTGCCTCCATCTTGCTCTTAAGTACGTACGGTAAGTGCGAATGTTTTTTCAAGGGAGTTCATGATACGACTTACTTGAGGTATTGACTCAACCGACGCCTACAAGTATCTGGAATTGTAATGAGGGTAATGATACTTATCCATTATCCATACACATCATATAGATACTTGTCCATTATCCACACACATACATATGATGTTTGATGTTCCGATAAGCTGATGGATTCGGCTCTCAATAAAACACTACTTATGAAGAGAGAGATTGGATATTGCAGTGAAGGCATGGTTGTATGTGACTGAATTTATTGTCATTATGTAACATCATCCATCATCAATTAAATGTTGCATTTGTGTTATCGTTTGTCAGCAGCTCGCAGTTGACACCCTTGTTCTTTGTTGACCCAACCTATTATTCCATCTCAACTCAGCATTGTTTATACACTCATTCAACCATCCAATCCTATCAATCATGTCAATCAACAATAACAACAAGTTCTTAAAAGAACAACCACCCCTTACTCCCATACGGAATCCCCAAAACCGAATAAAGCGCAAAAGTCCCCCCCACAGCCCCCAAACCAATCGTCCCCGCAAGCGCCGCCACCCTCGGCCCAGCCCTCATATAATACGTCGCCCCAGTCATCATCCCCGCAAATAACGGGGCAGGCGGCTGAATAGGTCCGGTATACGCATCCAATTCGAAACTATCGGCAACTCCTTCGTATAATGAGTACATGATGGCCGAGGCTCCCATCATGTTGCCTAGGCCGCTGCCGTGACGACCGCAGTGGTTCAACACAGAGTTTAGTTTGACCTTCCATCGGGAGGAGGGGGTGCGTGCCAATCCCTCTTTTAAGCCGTATAATCCGCCAATGGTGACGCCGACTAGATACGAAATACCGGAATTGGTACACATGATGGAGAAGATGCCGCGGCCTTTTTGATCGTAGTCGAGGTAGTCTGGTTGGCGGGTTTGTAGGCCTGAGGCGGCTGCGGCGGAGGAGGATATTCCGAAGGCCGGTGCGACTGTGGATAGCTGGATGTTGGAGGCGTTAAAGTCGGGGATGGGTGATCCGGCGGAGGTGCTGGTGGAAGAAGTGTCGTCGTCGTAGGGGGAGGCGCCGCCTCTGCCGCTGCCCAAGTTATTGTTGCTCATTGTAGTATTTTATATTTAGCTAGTGTGAAAGGAGTCAAGTGATGGTTATGTTGTTTGTGTTTAGTTGGGTCGTAGACAAAGACGCAGATGGCCATGGTCTTTTGCAAAATGGGTGGCGGATGTGCTGGCTGGCGGATTTTTTGTGATGATAATGGGGAGTTTATGTAATCGAGACCTCCGCTTGAATGAGAAAGTTGGTGCCGCAGACATTTGCAATTTCAATCGTTCTTTCGGAGATCCATTACTACTTATCATCACCTTCACTTGCTCTACTTGTTCTCATAGCATTTGTCTCGAGCAAGACTGTAAGCAAGATGCTAGCAAGACCCTCAGCAGTTAGCTTGCACTCACTGCATGCATCGTTGTTGTTCTGTTCTCATATTATCGATCAAAGAGAGAACTCTACATCTCAAATATCCTAGCAAAATATCAACGCACTATCACTATCAACAGCAACAGCAACAACAGCAACAACAGCAACAACAACAACAACAACAACAACAACAACAACAACAACAACAACAACAACAACAACATATCCAACATGATCAAACCAACCTCAATCTTCCTTGGCCTCATCGCCGCATGGACAGTCTTCTGGTGCATCGAGCGCATGTATCTCTATTCCTTCCCTACGCCCGAGGCAATGGTCAAAGCAAGCATTCCCATGTACATGCCATCTGACGCACCCGATGACTGGAAGGGAGCTTTGGCTGGTGCACAGTCGCAAATGTATAACGCTGATCGTGAATTCATGAGCCGTGTCGTGCATGTTCAGCTCTCGGGTGTCATGGCAATTTGCTGCTTGATTAACCTCTACACTGGAGATGATGTTGCAAAACTTCCGGAAAAGGGACGGATGACTTCTATGAAGGCATCAATTCATCGTTTTACTGGACGTATCT
Organism: Skeletonema marinoi; assembly: GCA_030544225.1. Classification (NCBI taxonomy): domain Eukaryota; phylum Bacillariophyta; class Thalassiosirophyceae; order Thalassiosirales; family Thalassiosiraceae; genus Skeletonema; species Skeletonema marinoi. The sequence goes on along the minus strand of CM060500.1, from coordinate 1,789,542 downwards.
TTCAGACTTGTGTGATTCCTTGGAGTTTGTACCTCAACTATATCTTGTTTGTGCATGGGATGATCAACTTTGTGAGTATGTCATACAATGCTGCTGCAGCTTCTCTTCCTTAGTGCGTTAAAGAATCTATTCACTGACAAACTCCTTTCATTGCTACTCCTTATCCTTATCATCACATCAGGGACCAATTGTTGATTCTCTTGACAAGGTTGCTTCCGCTGTTGCTACGATTGCATTCGGAGCAGGACTACGCTTCATTATTCACAGCAAGAACGTCAAGGCTCACAAATTCTGCATGGTCGTAGGCTCCGCAGCCTTACTTGTTATTCCCGTCCAGCGTCTCTATTGGTTCTTGGTCATGAAGGTAATGATTAGTTCTGTCGAAGTATTCAATGGCAATTTGATGAATTACTTCATGACGATCGATGCTACGTTGGTGCTTGCCGTGGTGACGGTTACTACTTTGGGGTATGTTTATGCGAAAGACAGTTATGCTGGTGTCAAGTTCAAGAAGATGTATATGAAGAAGATTGCGTAAGAAGAGAGGAGAGATTAATGGGAGAGGAGGATTTATACTGAGCGTCTTGTTAAATGAATAAAATAGTTGTTTGATTTTCTATCTACGTCCAGAAGCCACAGCTTGCATCGCCATCTAGGCCGAACTAGTTCATCAAAGCATTACTTTTAGAGTCATCAAATCCCACTGACTCGACAACACAACAATCCTACTTATCCAACGCACGTCACCTTATTGCTCGTACAAACATTACTCCTTTTCGCTTGGACCATATCGAACACGCACAACTCCCTTCTTACACCTCAACCCCTTCACACCCCATCCCCTCTCCTTCAACACACCCGTACTCTTCACATGAGTTCCCCCACATGGACAATTCCAACCTGCAACAGTAACAACTCTCACGGAAGGATTCACTTCCGACGGAGAAGTGAAATCTTTCATGTTAAAATTCTGTGCAAGACGATTACACAATTCCTCTGCCTCGTCCACAGGTAGAGTTTGTATCTGGGTGTGAATATCCTCATTGATTAATTGTTGATATGCCTCTTTTAATCGTGATAAGAACTCTTCTCGATCTTTAATGTCGATGCTGCCCTTGTACTCGACGTATGGTCCATCTAGGAAATGATATCCTTTGGTGGGTGGTAGGAGTTTGTCGCATCTTGCCATGGCAGCGTCTACGACGTGACCTGCTGTATGGCATTCGGAGAGGAGTTGACGATTGGCGGAATCGACGGTGACTTTGACGAATGAGTTTGGTGGAAATAGTTCATTGGCGGCGACATTGTTGCCCGATGAGGAGGAGAGAGCTACTGAGCCAGAGTGAGTTGCTATGCCGCTGGTTCGGTCAATTGTGACCTTGTCAATGTTTGCTGTGTATGCACCATCATTTTCAATGTTGGATTTGATAATTCCAAGGTCAGTGGGCTGTCCCCCACCTTGGGGATGCATGGAAGTTCTATCTAACTGTAATTCAACGCGCAGAGTTGTTGTATCATTTACATCGTCGCTCGGCAGTGGCTCGTCTGGATTATTTTGGATGACTTTGCAAAGAATTACTCTAGCATCCGTTTCGAGTTGAAAATTACCATCATACGAGAGATGGATGAGCTCCGTTGCCGTCATGACTACTATTTCTTGGATAGTTCTTCCCCTACTTATATGCGGCAAAAGATATCTTTTTGTAGGCAGAACACAACATATGTGAGCAAATCATTGCGCATAAAAAAGAAACTCTCGACCGGCCATGTTGTTCGTTCATGACTTCTGCTGCTGCATCTCCTCGGTATGCCAGCCGCACACTATGAGCCAGCGGCTTGGCTGCCGGCTGGCTGCCATCTGCCATGGTCACTCACCTCTCACCTGTCACCTGTAACAAAAGTGGAGGCGACGTAAAAAAGATTCCGATCTCGCCCGCCATGTTTATTTTCTTGAAGGGCTTTCCAGGACCGTCCCTTTTTGTCCCCCACTTGGCTTCGATCGGACGCCTGACTCGCCCGCCCAGCGACAAAAGACCCGCCCGACGCGACCCACGACGCCCGCCACACAGACCCGGCCCCGCCAAACGCCAAACGCCAATGATTCACAACACTCCTTCACTATCATAAAAGAGTAACAAGAATGAACGAACTAATCAGCAACTTACAACCAAATGACATCAAGTCGATCAAGCAGGCTTGGTCATCATCATCATCATCGCCACTTATACGCGTGGGAACAGTGTGCTCTGGAACCGACGCTCCAATTCTTGCATTGAAGCAACTCTTGTCGGCGTTGAATCATGATAATGATGATGATGCTTTCACCAAGATGGAAATGGAGCATGTCTTTAGCTGTGAAAATGTCAAGTTCAAGAGAGACTTTATTCAGCAGACGACCAATCCTCCATTGATATTCAATGATTTAATCGAGTTGGCTACTTCACTCGAGGGGGTATGCCATGATGGATCGACAAACCACATGCCAACTGACGATGATTTACACATACTTATTGCCGGGACAGAGTGCAAAGACTTCTCATCCCTCTCATCCTCCAGAAAAGGAATCAATGATAATGGGAAAAGCGGCAGTACATTCTGGGCAACGCATACTCTTGTCAAGAAATTGAAACCGAGCATTATTATTCTGGAAAATGTTGCACAGTGTCCAAGCAAAGAGATGGAATTGGCTTTTGAAGATATCGGCTATACTGCTATGCATATGAAAGTTTGTACGTCTGATTATTATTTGCCTCAGTCGAGGAGTAGGGCTTACTTTGTCTTTTTGAATAATGATAAAGCTCGGTTTAGAGCATCGTTTGCAACTGATGATTGGATAGAAACGATGGGGAGGTTGGCACAAAAGAAAGGCGACGTTATCACGAGCTGGACAACCTACCTTGATCGGAATAGTAATTCATCAATGCCAAAGAAACAGAGCAAAAAGAAGGCCGGGGGTCGTGGAAAGCCGTTATGTGAAAGTCTTGAAAGCGCATGGCTTGCAGAAATCAAAGCAATTGAAACAAAGGAGGGGCTAACACCATACGATAATCCAGGAGGACGGCCATACTCCGACGCAACAAAGAGTGTAGAAGCTATTGCATCACTTCCGGATCGGGCGAAAATGCGTCTTGATGTACAGTGTAAGCGAGTCATGAAAGCAGGCGTTGATCCGTTCAAAGTGCCATTGATTTGGAATCCTGCACAACAACTTCGGTATACTCACACTGGTATTGACAATGATGGAAAGCCACGAATGATTACTCCATGTGTTACTCCAAAGCATGAGTGGATTGTGAGTAGTCGTATGGGGCCGGTGACGGGAGCAGAAGCATTGGCACTGCAGGGCATACACGTCGCAAAGAAGGTATCATTACAGTTTACGTGTGAGCAATTGAGAGATTTGGCTGGGAATGCGATGTCAATGACTGTTGTTGCTGCAGTCTTCATTGCGACTTTTCTAACGACGGAGTTGATTGTTGACAATAACAACTCGTTGAAGAAGAGGAAATCTTCTAGTTCAGTTGCTGCTGTGGGCTCTTCTGCTACCACTGAACAAAGGATGAAGAAGCGCTCCCGTGTCTAGTTTGTGAGGCACTGAGTGAGAGATTAGGTAGAGAAGAGCAAGTATATGAAACAGGCGGCCGATAATTTGGGTAAGGAGATCAGCTGTAAGCATATGGTAGTCAAAGAGCATATTATTTACCATCACTACTAAGTGTTTCGTTTACTTGCTTGAAAATTAATGTTCTACTTGTCTCTAGTCCAATAGCTCTAGAGATGATGATGATGTATAGCGTCTGATGTTACCCCGAATACCCTGATTTGTCCATACGGCTCTTAGATGGAATCTCGATGCATGTTGCCCAGCATCCGCGCTCTCAGCGCGGTCCTCCTCGTGCGTGCCAACGAGGAAAGTGCGATAGCATCCCATCTGAACCTCAACGAAGCAGATGGATCATTCATCTGCCTTGCTTGTTCTTCGAGGACAGCGTGGCTGCATCGCGCTCGGCAAGTCCTCACCTCGTGCATAGATGCCCGTGTGAGCAGGTGCTCGATGCCGACGCAATCAGAAATACTGCTTTCTTCTTCAACTTCAGGTGACGAGTCTTGGTTATCATCGTCGTGATTGCCTGCTGAATAGCTCACGGGCACGTCAGCCATTGCCCTCTGCCGAACTTGGAGGACAGCTTCCATGACGGCACGCTTCATGCGGGCATATTCCGGTTTGCTGTACCAGAGCTCATGAGGAGCAACGCTCATGCCATTGCTGTCTTCGTAACGCTCGAAGGTGTACAGCTGTGAGATTTCGGCAAATTGTACGCTCCTTCTTTGGCGCTGATGGTGGCGAGGGGAGTCAATTATCAGCTGCTGTTCGGTCATGTTGTTGATGATTCGGTGTACTTATTTATGAAGAATACCTGTCAATAATATGATGCTGCTGTTTTTTATGACAGACACGACAATCAACATCTGCTTTGATGGTGTTGTGAAGTTGTTTTGTTCCTTGCTTTGCCGAAAGGCAGCTGCGTTCATTCTGTGAAGGATTTCATCCGCGATTACATAAAGTAGCTCACACTTCAACAAACGGAGAAACAGCTGCTGTTGGTCGTAAAACGGAGCGCGAATACAAAACGGACTGACTACAATACTTACATTACATCAGATCGCATTTACATAGCTTTGTGGCGGAGAATTGTACAATGATATTGTGTAAATCATTTTTCAGGGTTATCTTTATCGGCATAATTAAAACCCTAAGAGTCGGGAGTTATTAGATTGCAATAGAGAAGAGAGAGAGAGAGAGTTGGTGTTGACAGTGAAGGCTACTGATAGATAAACAACCTTACAAGGAGTAGAAGAAGAATGCACATGAGATCAGGACAGATTGGCAGTTACTTTAGCACAAAAAATCATTTTAGTAAGCCTCCATTATTTGCTGCAGCTGCGCAAGTGCAATGGACACTTGCTCATTACACGAACATAAATCTCAAATATTAAGAGAGAGAAGACGATGCCCTTCTTTATAGCCGACACAAGGCATCTCTCTCCTCACTTTCATCAAACACACCAACACACGTACACATATCACGACTTTTTCATTAACTCTCACTCCTCCCCATCTTCATACCACTTCCTCCTCCTCATCATCATCATTCACAACAAACCTCTTCTTCACCGCAAAAGGTATAGGAAAACAATCAAACCTCTCCGCAACAATCCTCTCCGCCTCCTCCATCTCAATCGTCCCCTCCAATCGTTTCCCATCCACCAACTTCCACGCAACAGTCCGCTCCGCATTCAATCGTACCCCCTCTCCCACCACTTTCCCTTGATCATAGTATCCATATTCCACTACATCCGACGCTGCATGTTGAAAGACACATGGGCCGTGACGTAGTCCATTCTGCCATGTGCCACGTTGTTTGTCTCCGTCGTTCCAGAGGTAGATGCCCCATCCGTGGAAGGAGTTGTTTTGGAAATTGCCGGTAAAGGTGTGTCCTGAGTTGTAGGTCATGATGCCTTGACCGTGGCGTTGGAGTGGGTGAATGATTTTGTTGTTGGTGTTGGTTAGAAAGTCTCCGTGGTAGTATCCTTCACTACCGTTGTCAATGAAACGTGGTGGATCATCATCTTCTTCGGATGTTGGTGTTGATGTTGTGCTGTCGTTGTTGATTGGATTGACAACATTACTACTCCACCATTTAGAAATGGATGTAGACAATTGATTAATGCCCTCATCCACATTAATGATGCCACCGCTGCTGCTGGAGTTGCTTGTACCTCTATTATTGCACGAAGCAGCAGTAGTGTTTGTTCTGTCAACCAAAATGGAAGAGTCAATCGCAGCAGAAGTAACACGAGCTTCCGCCGCAGCAATTGCCGCCATCAAGCCGCTACTGCCACTATTCTGTTGTTGGCTATCTGATCTTGCATAATTTCGTTGTATCTCTTGAGGGAATGGTTCACCAATCAAATCATCCAACCATGACTTCTTCAACTTTCGTGGAGGCGTACTAGTAATCCCACGAGTAGCAGCTTTTTGTGCCTTTCGAAAAATAATCGCCTCACGTTGTTTTCGTGCCGATTCATCTTCCTCTGCTTGAAGTTGTCGTGCTAATTCTTCATCGGCCGAAATGATTGCAACATCGCTGTCAGTCGCTGTAGTGGTATATTGCTGCAGTTGCTGAAGCTGCTCTTTGCTAGGCGGTGAGTTCATCAAGTCAATGTCTTCTAGCGCATCGAAGGAGGTCATTAGTGCCGAGCTTTGCAGATCAGCGGTTGTTATGACTTCTTCGGTGTTAAAGAAGCTGTCGCTGTTGTTGTAATTGTCACATTCATCCATGAATAAACTGCTGCCGTTATTAGTATAGTTGTTCGCGGGTGTTTGTCCGCTTATTCGGTGTATCACTGCTGCAGCGGTGTCGTCATTATCGTGTTCATCTCTGGTGTCGTCGATGGCGACGTCATGAAAGTTATTACCGCCGGTGATGGTGGACGAACCAAATTCAAATTGGCCCTCAGCTTGATGATGTTCCTCCTCGTTTTTGACCGTCAGGTCAGCGGTAAGCTGGTCAGCCGTTATAGCCGCAGCTTGATGGTCTACGATGGGCGCCATGGTGTCAATGGTACTACCAACAATACATACACTTCTGATGTAGGCTGTTGTGGTGTGTCTTGTCGGTCGTTTTTCGGTCCTTTTTTGGGAAGGCTGTCTTGTGTACAAAAATTTGGCGAAACACTGTAAGAAGACAGAAAGAATCACTACGTGGGAATTAGTTCATATTTTCGCGCTTTGAGAGGTAGATACCGGATGCAGCAAATTTAAGACAACGGGCCAATGTAGATATGTACAATATTGTGAAGGGGCGGGGCTGGGGCGGGGCCGGTGGGCTGTAGTAATGTCGGCTGTTTCATCTCATCATTCTGTTACATTATGTATTGTACTTATCTGTTATCCAATCCTTTACTATCCTACAACACTGGCACTGGATTGCAGCATCGGCTTCAGCTTCTTACTGTTACTGCATGAATCAGTGAGCCATGGCCATGTCTATGCCGTCGAAAGCGAAACAAATATGCACACGATAACTCAGGGGGCGGACGAAATAATTTTGGAAGCTCTAGACACATCTCGTGTTCAGCCACCGCCAGATGCGTTGGTGGCGATGGAAGGATGGCGATGGGGCCAGCTACATATTTTGAAAGATGATTCTTCTTCTCATCCCAAGCCCAAGGCCAAGGTCCACTTCATTTGGTTCTGCTTCTGCGGCTTTTGAATTGAATCAACGCCGATGAAGAGTTTACAGGAGACTGCCATCAAAGGCAGCTATGGCAGTGGACTTGAAAGGAGAAACTACGAGGCCGCCTGTTATAAACGCTGATTCTTCTCTCCCCAAGAGTCATATAATAAGTCTACTAATTGTGGAGATAAAGCATCAAAGAAACGTGCAGCAGAACCAGACACAGCCACAGCCATAGCCGCCTATACTGGATGCGCGATGGAGCAGATTGAGGATGGAAATGACGCAGCACCCTGTCCGTTCAACTCTACAGAGTTTGAAGATGAATCAAAACAAAAAAAAGGAATCGACCGACAAAGAAGTAGGGCAGCACCAAACATACAGACCAATATCAACATCTGAGACTGAGACTGAGACTGAGACTCGGACTCAAAGAACTGCTGCGTGTTCTGGACTGGAATCGTATGCTATCGTAAGATTGGTACAACTGAAGACTACTCATAGGCTATTTCATCCCCTGTTGAGTTCACTTTGTTGGCAAATCTACTTCGAAGTCGACCTCCGCTATGCAAATCGTGTTGCCTTCCGAGGATTACCATTATCTCAATGGGCGTTGAGGAGATGATATATTCACTTCAATCAACTTGACACGAAGAACGCGTTGAGTATAGCATGTCCGAGGAGAATCTGAGTGTGTGAGGAGATAGAGCATCTCGAAGTAAAGGGTATTTAGTAAGGAGCAATGCTAGAGCAGTGAGGAGGTCCGCGATTTCTCATTCTGCCGAAATCGAAGCGCGCCACTTCTAGCTGATATGTATGACTCGATCACTGTGGATACCGGATGGAACATGTGTGTTGTCTAGCTAAAGCTTCACCTCTCTCTAGAGCGTGCACAACGCACCCCTTTTGCAAGCCTTTTGCACTTCGTTAGCGATCCACAGAAGAAGGATGGAACAGATGGCCAAAAAATTGCCATCACAAACGCGGCAGGGCAGTAGGTACAGTGCGGTGAGGTGACGCTTCTCTGCTTCGCCGTCCCAATTCATTGCTATTCACTGTAGTATATCAGTGAGCGATGTCGTCGAAATCTACTAGTGGCGAATTTTATGAGCCAGCGGCGGAAGAAAGAAGCATGGAAGATCTAGACACATCTCGTGTTCCGCCAGATGCATCATCTGCAGCGATGGTAGCGAACTCTAAAGAAGAATCTATGAGGCCGACTCTTATGGAAGATGATTCTTCTCAGCGGCCCAAGCAAGGCTCTGAATATGTGACTTTTGAATCACGTCCCGATGACGAGTTTAATAGGAGGCTACTAGCAAAGGCGGCCATGGCAGCTGATTTGAAAGGAGAAGCTAAAAGGCCGACTTTTATGGAAGATGATTCTTCTCAACCCACTCCAACTCCATCTTCTGATTCTGCGGCTTTTGATTCATATGCTGATGGCGAATTTAATAGGAAGCCACTAGCAAAGGCGGCCATGGCAGTGGCCTCTAAAGGAGAAAACATGAGGCCGCCCGTTATGGAAGATTCTCAGCGGCCCGAGCCAGGCTCTGACTCTGAATATGTGACTTTTGAATCACGTCCCGACGCCGACGACGAGTTCAATAGGAGGCTACGAGCAAAGGCGGCCATGGCAGCGGACTTGAAAAGAGAAGCTAAAAGGCCGACTGTAATGGAAGATGATTCTTCTCAGCCCACTCCATCATCTTCTGATTCTACGGCTTTTGAATCACGTCCCGATGACGAATTTAATAAGAGGCTACGAGCAAAGGCGGCCATGGCAGCAGACTTGAAAGGAGAAGCTGTGAGGCCGCCCGGCGACCCGTATGGTCACCCTACCCACTATACCCCCGAATGTAACTTCTAAGTGTTCCACGGGTGTCACACTATGCTTTTATAGGCTTAAACTGCTGCTCTCGTTGAGCAAACTCCGAATCCGGGGAGCAACACTTCAAACAATATTTTTTTTAATTCACTAGTTGTACCCTAGCTGAAGCCCCTCTTTCCCCTTCTTTCCTCCCTTCTCCTTGGCGGCCATCAGGCATCAATCTCTCTCACACACACTAAGATTCACGCACTATCTCATGCCAGTCAGATGCATTTCTTGGATGCCTCTGTTGCTCACCAGATTTGAACTCAGCTTGATCTCACGATTCCAAACATGTTCCCAGCATTTTCAGACCACAAATATTCGCTTAGAAGTTACATGCTGGGTAGGGTGACCCTACGGGTCGCCGCCCGTTATGGAAGATGATTCTTCTCTGCTCAGGTCATATAATTCTTTCAATTGTGGAGATGTCGGATCAAAGAAAATTGCAGCAGCACCCCAGCCGCCTAAGGATGTGATGGAGAAGATTGATGATGGAAATGGCGCAGCACTCCGTCCATTCAACTCTTCAGAGCTTGAAGATGAATCAGAACCAAAGATTGAGTTAGGAAAGGAATCAACCGACGAAGAGGAAGAAGAAGGGCAGCGTGATTCTCTACGTGATTCCAAAATATTTGAAGCATCACGAAGGTCAATATTCATATCTGAGAGTAAAAAAACAGCTGCTTCCTTTGTAGATGGCAATGAAGCAGTTGGGGCGACTCCATTTTCTCGTGAGTCACAAAAATTAGAAGCGAATGCGTCCGTAAGCCCTATTATAGAAGCTTACTTGGTGGAAGACGATGGAGAGAGCGGGGGTAAGAGCTGGCCACGGTACAGTGTATATGAAGCAACTCCTCTCGAGCCCGAACTGCCCTGGTGGAAACAAAGGCGAATCAAAGTGTTCATGGTGATTAATTGCATCTTGATTACGGCGTTGGCTGTCGGTCTTGGAGTAACATTTTCACGCTCACAACAATTAAGGGGGGATGACGATGCTCCCACTGCTGACGACGACACTACAGCTGCACCAAACACATGCCAAGCACCCTTGACCGATTCTGCACTTGATCCATATGATATGTCAACAGTACATGAGTTAGTCATTGACTTCACTGACACACCCAACGAGAAAAATTGGGACTTTGCCCTTATGGAATCTTGGATTTGTGGGGTGGGTATGAACTCAACCTCGTTTGTACCTTGCATTGATGATGGGTCGATTGGCTGTGTGGGTGAAGATGGTACCATTCCCGATGGACTTGACCCGACATATGTTACTGCAACTATTACCTATGATGGTGTTGAAGATAGTGGTGATGAGACTGGTGTACGTTATCGTGATTCTTCCACATTTTTTCAAAATATCAATGGCTTTTGTGGTGGCAGTAATCTATGTGAATGCAACTGCATGGAACCTATCGACTACCCAGGCCTTGGTATGTTGCCAGCAGGTTGTAAATTCCCACTGGCACTATCTTTGGATAAGCGTATTGGAGGAGTGGAACGCATGGATTTAAACAATCTAATGTATGCTGGAGGGTCTCGTATACATGATGCATTGACACGCTCAATGCTGAACAATGTAGTTCGGAATCGTCGCTTCTCATTCGTTCGTGTAAGTATTGGGCCTGATACAACTGGAGAGTTTATCGATCTGGGCGTGTATCTGAATTTGGAGCATTTGGATTCTGAATACACTGAACGAAAGACATTGAGTGTGGATCCATTTCGGTACGAGGGGACTATGAATTTCGATGAGTCGCCAGCATCAAGCTGTGAGAGTTTGGCCGGAACATATGAACCTAAGGGTGGAGGAGATAATGCGAGCTGTGAGGAATCTATTGCAACTGTACGTGATGTGCTTTCATTGCTTCAATACTATGTTGGAAATTGTTGAATACTACGTCGAAGCTGTCCAGGCTATTGCAGGAGAAGAAAGTTCCACCTTCCAGCCTCCAACTGCTGCACTGAAGCCGCTGAATTATGCAGTGGGACCTCCTGGTGGATGGGTTGTGGGTCCATGGGTTGTTTTCAATGAAGTTAGTGGCAAAAAAATGGACTGGATCGAGATTTACAATCCTCCCTCCAACCCAATTAATCTTGCTGGGTACTATCTCAATAAAGGAGGAATGCCAGGAGAAGGATTTTTCTTTGACCCTGGTTTTGGTGATGAATATCTCATCGTGGCATCCATGGGATTTATAGTGGTATACGCAGATATGCCAGCTCCTACTCCTACGCCTACGCCTCTTGTGACTAACTTCAGTATCGATGCAGATGGTGATGTATTGACTCTTTACAAAGCTGACCTCCTTGTCGACTTTGTAAGGTTCGGCCGTATGTTCAAGAATATGAGTCGTGGTAGGGCATGGGATGGTAGTCCCGATTGGGTTGAGAAGTATGAACCAACTCCATGTGCTTCTAATGGCATGCTGGGAGACTTGAATGAAGATGGCGTCGTTGGCCAAGATTCAAGATGATTTGGAAGCACTTCAGGCCGTGTTAGGGCTGATTTGATACTGTCCTTGCGCAGAGGATTTGAATGGAGATGGAACGGTGAATGCGGGTGATCTCCTAATATTGATGTTGTTGGGTGAACAACTGTTTTTTTTAGCTCTAGGTGATGGTGTGCTTTTCGTATAATGCTTGGCCTATGCTGGCCCACGCCTCGAGAGAGTTGGTAGTGTAATGTCGAGGGAGAGATGATCTGAGATGGAGATTAGAAAAAGAATAGAAAATAATGTAACAGAAGTTGCGAACGTCAAGTGGGTCTCCCTCTCCCTTGGGCCGATCGAGAGGGGTCGTCAATTATCATCAACACATCACTGCCTGATACTATCATAATTGATATCTATGCCGTAATCCACTCGCCTCGTGCATATGGTATGTGGTATGCAATAGCAGCACACTCTTCTTCATTTACCAACACCGACCTGCAGTCCCCAAAGATATACGCTGCATCATCCATTGGAATCCCTACATTTGCAATCTGTACCCCAATCGTCGAATGTATTATTCAGCCATCGCAGTGAACTCAGCCTCAGCCTGGGCCTGGTGTGTATGTGTAACTCTCAACGCTCCCCTGTCTCTTGGAATACCGATAGAGTGCGACATAAACTATAGAACCAGCTCGAGATCTCCTAGTGACTTCACCAGCATGATTTGCATCAACATAGCAACGGATGACAAATCTCTTCCCTCTCGGCTTAGGCATGTCAGGAGGTAGAACCTTCTTCCTCTCCTCTTCAGTCATAGAAGAATAAGTACTATCCTCATCTGGAATGCCCTCAGATCAATGTGCTGTAGACTGGGATCAAATATGTACCATCTCGAATAATACTAAGTATGCAAACAGGTGAAACAACGTCTTTAATAGACCTTCTCGTGGAAGAGCAAGACCAAGACGATTGCTCATCAACATCAAAGAAACTTACAAAAACAAAAACAAACATACACAAACACTCGACCAAGCTCGGCTCCAACACAAAATCCCAATCTATGATTGATAATAAGAAGCCTCTTCACCAATCAACTCTCTACTCTCTATCGACATTGCTCTCGGGACGATATCCTGTTCCTGTCTTGACTGGAGCCTCAGCCTTGCTTTGGAGCTTGCATCCGCTCTTGGCTCTTGGACAAACTACTCCTCCACGTTCACAGCCACAGCTGACTGGACGTACTGACTTGTCATTGGTCAAATCCAATTCTCTACAGTGACAGTGCCAGTGCACTCCCAGATACAACCACGGTAGAAATAATGATTGAATAATATATGTTCACGGACAGAGCGAAACGTGGAAGAAAGAAGAAGGAGGGAGAACGAAAGAATCCATATATGAAGGAATTAGTACAACATTTTACGCTTTGAGGTACAAAGACAAAAGACAACAGCACGGACCGGTAGGTGTCCGCTAGGACTTGCAGTAGGCGTTAGTTGTCAGTAGGTACAAGCGGACAGCAGACCGGACCATGTGACCACTTGCATTCATTAGCCCCTCAACGATGCGAACCCAAATTTGGCAGCTCCTCAGGCATCGTCCGAGATCAGTCGCGTTTCGTGAGTTGATAGCGGCGGCTCCGTAGTTAAATCCATCTTCTCGACAAGGTGTCTGGCGACAATGACTCACTCAATCAATAGCTAGGATACCACCAAAAAATTACAAGAAACAAGAACAGCAGGCGAGCAGGCACAAGGCCTTTGTGTCCATCTCCTCATCCATGGCAATGTTCGTTCAACAAACCGCTTCTGTCGGATCCTACTGTATGCATCCGTGAGTGATGCCGTCGTCGAAAGCAACCACCACAGGAATATGATGAGCCAGCGGCAGAAGAAATAAGCATGGAAGCTCTAGACACATCTCGTGTTCCGCCAGATTTATCATCGGTGGTGATGGCAGGGAACTCTAAAGAAGAATCTGCGAGGCCGCCCGTTATAGACGATTCTTCTCAGAAGTCCAAGCCATGTGATTCTGTGACTTTTGAATCACGTCCCGATGACGAATTTAATAGGAGGCTACTAGCAAAAGCGGCCATGGCAGCGGACTTGAAAGGAGAGACTAAAAGGCCGACTGTTATGGAAGAAGATGATTCTTCTCAACCCACTCCATCTTCTGATTCTACGGCTTTTGAATCATATGCTGATGGCGAGTTTAATAAGAAGCTACGAGCAAAGGCGGCCGTGGCAGCGGAGTCCAAGCAAGAAAACATGAGGCCACCTGATAACGTTGATTCTCAGCCCATGCCATTTGATTCTACTAATTGTGGAGATGTCGGATCAAAGAAAATTGCAGCAGCGCCGCCTACACAGGATGTGATGGAGCAGATTGATGATGGAAATGACGCAGCACTCCTTCCATTCAACTCTGCAGAGCTTGAAGATGAATCAGAACCAAAGATTGAGTTAGGAAAGGAATCAACCGACGAAGAGGAAGAAGAAGGGCAGCGTGATTCTCTACGTGATTCCAAAATATTTGAAGCATCACAAAGGTCAATATTCATATCTGAGAGTCAAAAATCCACTGCTTCTTTTGTAGATGGCAATGAAGCAGTTGGGGCGACTCCATTTTCTCGTGAGTCACAAAATTCAGCAGCAAATGCGTCCGTAAGCCCTATTGTAGAAGCTTACTTAGTGGAAGACGAGGGGGGGAGTGGGGGTGCAAGCTGGCCACGGTACAGTGTATATGAAGCAACTCCTCTCGAGCCCGAACTACCGTGGTGGAAACAAAGGCGAACCAAAGTGTTCATGGTGATTAATTGCATCTTGATTACGGCGTTGGCTGTCGGTCTTGGAGTAACATTTTCACGCTCACAACAATTAAGGGGGGACAGCGATGCTCCCACAACTGACGAGACTACAGCTGCACCCACTCAAGGTTGGTTCCATATCAAGTCAAAGCTTGATGAACGATTTTGTATCGATGCCATGAATATTGAGGATATGAGCGCTGTAGGCGATGGGCAGCAGGTGTACATTCAACCTTGCGATTCAAATAAATGGTCACACCAATGGATGTGGGACAGAGAAGGGAGGTTGCGTTGGAGACATGGGGATGAACAATATTGCATGGAGGCAGGAAGTAGTGGTGGGCTTGGGGACAAAATGTTTGTCTCAAAATGTGACGATGTGAGTCAGCACAAGTGGAGTATTTTGAATGACGGCCGAATACAAAATAACATTCATCAGATGTACATAGGTCAGAGGGGTGTTACATTCAGAAACAAGCTGATGATGAGTGTAGAGCAGTTCAACTCGGTTACTATGAAGAAGATGGAAATTGTGCACTCTCACAAACTTGGACTTTAAGTGCAGCTACTCAGTCCCAGGAACAAACTCCCTCAATACCGTCGCCGTCGCCTAGAGTAAGTAATCTCTGATGTCATCTCTCTCGCAACATACACCTCTCGAGATTTCTACTCATCTGAACTTAACATTTTGTCTTCATTCTTCAATAGTTCATTTGTAATTTGGAACCTACATCGACGAGCAAGCCAAGCTCTTCACCTTCAGCCTCGCCTTCAGTCTCGCCATCGGTTACTCCAAGTGCTTCTTCATCAGCTGCACCCAGCAGCTCTCCGTCCTCAATGGCATCTTCATCGCCATCATCTCAGCCAACAATGGTAGATCCTACATTAATGGTGAGTCTTTCTGTTGTATGCTATGTTTCTTTGCATCAATAAACATGTGAAATCGTCTGATTCTGATGCAATGGATGTTTCTTTCATCACTCGTATTAGCCCACGCCTCGGGCGTTTTGCGGATGTGCTGCCTGTACACAGGAAGTCTGGGACACGATTGCAACTGACGCAGGTGGAAGTTTCACATGTGGGGATAGAATCAGCTGGCTTACGACTGAAAAGGGAATGAATGAGTATGAAGCATGCGAGAAGGTGAGCATGGAGTTTCCTGAAGGGCCCTGTGGCCCTGTGTGTGATCCTTATCGCTGCTCAAATTGCGGCTGTGCTTCTTGTACACAGAACGTTTGGGACACGATTGCAACTGACTATGCGGGAAATTTCACATGTGGGGCTAGAATCAGCTGGCTTACGAATGAGCAAGGAATGAGTGGGTATGAAGCATGTGTGAAAGTGAGCTCGGAGTTTCCATCGGGCCCTTGCGGTCCAGCGTGTGATCCTAATCTCTGCTGAAGCTCGACTACGACGAGCCCAAGTTCTTTCTACCAGAAATGCTGTGGAGCAATATTCAAGTATTGAGGACTGAGGAATCAGAATACAAAAAGTACATTTATTTGTTAGTCGACCAGTTTAATCAGTCGATAAAGTGCAATCACTAGACCAATAATAATTGGCCTACTCCTACTTTGCTATGACTACCTGTAAATCTAGACAGACGGGGGCATATGCATCAGCATAATCATGGGCATAATGATCTACAGGCAACATATCTTAGGTGACGTCGACCAGAACATCTCACACGATTGATAATAACCTGAGCTTCGTCTTCTGAGGGCTGATGGCACAGCGTGGTTGAAGGGTTTCAATTTTAATACGCTGTGAGGCACCATAAAGGGATTTGTGTTTTGTGTTTGTCATGGGAATATCGGCAGGAGTCATGTAGTAGTAGATTACTGAAGTGAGAGATAGATGTACACGTGGGGCAGTCATAATATGAAGGTGTTGGTAGCGTAACATGCCCTGCTGATCGGGTACTCTTCTGTTGTTGGCTATCTGATCTTGTTGCATAGTTCCGTCTCATCTCTTGAGGGAACGGTTCACCAATCAGCCTGTCTAACCATGACTTTTTCAGCTTCTTTCGTGGAGGCTTATATTGACGAGTACTCCTAGCTTTTTGTGCCTTTCGAAAAATAATCGCCTCACGCTGTTTTCGTGCCGATTCATCTTCCTCCGCCTGAAGTTGTCTTGCTAATTCTTCATCGGCCGAAATGATTGCAATTTCTCTGGCAGTCGTAGCATATTGCGTTTCTATTTGGAGCTGCTCTTTGCTAGGCGGTGGGGTCATTAAATCAATGTCTTCTAGCGCATCGAAGTCGAAGGAGGTCATTGGCGCCAACGCCAAGCTTTGAAGATCAGCGGTTGCTGCGTGTTCGTCCAAATGATGATTGTTGATGCATTCATCCATGAAGAAACTGCTCCTCGGTAGTTGGGTGAAGGCATTACTAGTCGTTTCACCGCTTCGGGGTATCACTGCTGCGGCTCCGCCCATGGACAAGACTCCGCCAACATCGTTTTCATCTCTTGTGTGGCCGACGTCATCAAAGTTATTGCTGTCAACGGCGAATTGGCCACCAGCTTGATGTTCCTCGGTTTCGGCCATCATGACAGCAGCAGAGCCACCACTAGCGGTGTGGTCATCAATTGCTATATCTGCTGCCACTTGGTGGTAGACGATGGGCGCCATGGTCTTTCTCTGTCGGTCTTCAGGATGTTCTCCTTGTCTTGTGTGAAAAATTTGGCGGAAAGAAGAAGGGGGAAAGAAAGAATTAGGAATTAGCAGAATAGGAATTAGTACAGGATTTCGCGCCTTGGAGGTAGATGCCCAATTTTGGGACGCTCGGCGGTGTATGTAGGTTGTGTTCTCATCAATCTACCACCTACTTTCAATTTTCAACAACTCTCTAGCTTCGCAGCTCTAGAGAGCGGTGCGTCATGCTGATTGTGTGATACTTGTGATAGTTGTGATAGCTAATGTACGTACTAGTCTCACGGGTCCTTCACTTTGACTTTGACTGCAGCTGCTTGTTGCCGTGTCTCCAAATATTCACATCGAGTGATCTGAAATGTTCTTCTTGTGTATCAAATCTTGTTGCCACGGTCAATCTGTGACGGGCCGCTGCTTGTGAGATTCTTGGAGTCACAATCGTGGGTGCTACTGTGCTATGTTTCAAGCTAAGAGCCAGGAACTTAACGTTTAACTCTCTAGAGATGACGATAGTTACTGGCCGGCTGCAGTGCATCGGAATCGGTTTTGAAGGACGGACGACGGACATCTGCAGTGCTTCAGCTGATCCATCAACACAATGGCACAAAAAAATACCGGCGTATGTTTGTTAGCCACATCTAATATGTTGCCTCTTAGCTTTTTTGCAGTGCACGAGATGCTCGGGGCATGTTCACTACACAGCCTCTCAATACCGGTACTACAGCATCAGACCTCTACAATTTCTTGACAAAGGATGGCCACCTCTTCAGGAACGCTACTTCCTTCCTGTCCTCCTCTATTGGCAACTCTGGAAGCACGCTGATTGGGTAGGGTTCGAGTTGCGGTTAGTCATCTCGAATTCTGATCCAAACGCAGTAGATTCATCGTGTGTGTTGCGATTCGCTCCGTGCCTCCAACACACTCGTCCACGCAGGGAATTGTTAGTGCATCCTTCACTTCTGCATCGTTTGACCTCTGCACCATGCCTAATGCACACTCCTCCATTCACGACATTATTTGTGCATCCGTCACTGCTGCATACTTTCACCTTAACCTTAGCACCATGCTTCATACAAACTCCTCCTTTCTGAGCAACTTTTGTGCATCCTTCACTGCTGCATAGTTTGACCTTTGCTCCATGCCTTCTGCACACTCCTCCTTTAATGGCTTGGTTTGTACACCCCTCACTACTGCATCGTTTGATCTTTGCACCATGCCGAATGCACACTCCTCCCTTCTGAGCTATATTTGTGCATCCATCAGCGGAGCATTCATACTTGCGTCTCTTTCTGGCCACCTTTTTCCTGGGCCGATCCTCCTCCAGCGAAGACTTTGGCTTTTTTTGTTTCAAAGCACCTTTGCGTTGTGGACCTGGCAATGATTCTTCGCTTTGATTCTTGGCAGGCGTTCTCTTCCGAGTTGAAGTTCGATGATGGGTTGAAGAAGTTTTTGATGTCTTCTTTCCCTCGGCAGCTGCGGCCGCCGCCTCCGCCTTTCTCCGATGACTTTCCCTGTAGATCAAGACAGCCACATCATCATCGTCCTCTCCACTATCGTTTGATGCTACCGTCGTCTTCTTCGCTTGGTTCTTCATTGACATGATGTTTTACTTTCTAATCCAGCAGCGACATAGCATACATCAAACTCGCTGATAGATGTCAGCTGTCCTCGCTTCCGTCTCGCTGATGACGTCATCATCAACATCTTTGGCTTGCGTTCTCATTCATCATTCTTATCATTCGATCACCAATCTCTCATCACCAATCGAAATCATCACAAAAAATGATCCAATCATCATGATGAACAGGTTGTCAACTACTGCTCCTCTCCTTGGTCTGCTGCTGTCAATATCCGCCGCAGTCTCCACCTCGGTCGTCTCGGCATTCAACTACGCAGCACCATTTCATAATCACGCTATCCATCGATCCATCACATCTTGTGCATATAAATCAGAATCTCGTGCATCTAAATCAGAATCAGCTGTTCGACATCCAATCACTTTTCTCTCGGCACATCCCGCTCCAAATGATGATAGCAGGTGCAGCAGTGCAGAAGAATCGCCGTCTCAGCAACCATCAGATCCTCAGCGACGAAAGACATTTCAAAGCGGTCTCGTTGGCTCCTTGCTCCCTTTCTTTGCAAAGCATGCAAAAAATGCCGAAGCTACGTCCACCGCAGAAAGCACAAACGATCAAGATGCACAGCCCATTGCCGACTTTCCCATGCGCAAACTCCGCCTACCCAAAGGAGGACTAGGCCGAGAATACATTATAATTCAACTGTACATTGATGGAAACGGTCCCTACGATTTCATGGTGGACTCTGGCTTGACAACCGAATTGATCACTCCCCACTTGCAATCGATACTAAATGCAAAATCATCGGGGATTACCAAACAGGGACTCTCGGCAGGTGATGCAGGATCGCTTCAATCATTAGTGGAATTGACCAATGTGGAATTGTGCTGTGGGAAGTTTGCAAGTGGCGAGGCGTTGATTCCTTTGCAGGGTCCACTGCATGCGATTGTGACGGATTTTCCACAGGAGCATTTGGATCCGAGTCATGATCCGGTGGAGGGTATGTTGGGCATGGAAGTTTTGGAACGGTTTGATGTTGATTTGGACTTTCCTGCGGGACGACTTCGTTTGTGGAAGCCGGGGACTGTGAGGGCAGAGGCGAAGAGGGCGGGTATGACGAATATTGAAGCTGTAGTTGTGAATGAAACGAGGTTGCTTGGATTTCGTGTCGTTTCGGCGAATGCACCGAAGGGGAGTTCAGGAGAGGATGTCTTGGCACAGCCATTTTTGGGTGTGGTGGATTGTGGTGCTTCGTTCTCTGTCGTTAATTGGAGAGCAGCATCCTTGCTGGGTCTTCCGCCTCAAAGTGACAGTGTCTACAAGAAGATGCCCATGGTGCAAGGCATAGGTGTAGATGGACGTCCTCAACTATTACCCACGACGAATATTGGAGTAAGCTTCTGCGGCAATGCAATCCAAAACAAGGACGACAAGTCTAATATGTCCTTTAAGGCGCCACCTAGCGATTGGACGCCTTGGAGTGCCGTACCCATGGCGATTGGTGACTTGCCAGTCTTTTCTCAGTTGTTGGGAGATGGAAGGTCAGCATACAAAGGTCCAGCTGGGATTATTGGTTTGGATATATTGTCCCAGAGGCGAGTGATTTTGGAGACTGGTGCTGGAAGAAAGAGGAGGATTTATGTTGGCAACAAGTAGGAGCGAAGCCAATGCTAATGTGTAGGAGATGGGTAACAGCTAGATTAGAGCGAGCAATTAAAATTGTACAATAGATTCAGAGAGACTCCATTACTACATAATATTAAAGCTCTGCAATGTTGAAAAACGTGGCAGAGACTCTTTCCTACCAACATGAAGGTCGCCAAAGTCATTCTTCCCCTCTCTTAAACAAAGGCACAAAGGGCCATTTCCTACACCTTTCTAGAAGCACACTGATTAGGTAGGTTTTGAGGTGCATTAGTCATTTCGAATTCTGATCCAGACGCAGAGTTGCCTGTTGCACACTCCCCCACGCTGGACATGGTTTGTTCATCCTACGGTGGTGCATAGTGTGCGCTTTGCCCCATGCCTCACGCACACTCCTCCTTTGACGGCTTGGTTTGTACATTCATCACTGCTGCATAGTTTCGCCTTTGCGCCATGTCTCATGCACACTCCTCCTTTTCGAGCTTGATTTGTGCATCCTTCACTGCTGCATTGTTCGACCTTTGTCCCGTGCCTTCTGCACACCCCTCCTTTGATGGATATATTTGTGCATCCTTCACTGTTGCATCTTTTGTACTCGACCTTTGCCCCATGCCTAACGCACACTCCTCCATGTTTGGCTACGTTTGCGCACCCTTCTACCTTACATCGTTTGACCATTGCACCATGTCTTTTGCACACACCTCCTATGACGGATACATTTGTGCATCCATCACTGCTGCATAGTTTGACCTTTGCTCCATGCCTAATGCACACTCCTCCGTTGACGGATATATTAGTGCATCCATCACTGCTGCATAGTTTTTGCTGCGCCCCATGCCTTCTGCATACTCCTCCGTTGACGACTTGATTGGTGCACCCTTCACTGTTGCATCGTCTATGCTCAACCTTTGCACCATGCCTTCTGCATACTCCTCCGTTGATGACATGATTTGTGCATCCTTCAGCAGAGCATTCATATCTGCGTCTCTTTTTGGCCACCTTCTTCTTGGGCTGATCCTCCTCCAACGAAGACTCTCGCCTATCTTCTCTCGAAGCACCTTTGCGAGGTTGACTTGGCGACGATTCTTCGCTTTGATTCTTGGCAGGCGTTCTCTTCCGAGCTGAAGCTCGATGATGGGTGGAAGCAGATGATGTCTTCTTTCTCTCGGCAGCTGCGGCCGCCGCCTCCGCCTTCCTCAGCTGACTTTCCCTGTAAATCAAGACAGCCACATCATCATCGTCCTCTCCACTATCGTTCGTTGCTACCATCGTCTTAGATTGGCTCTGTTCCTCGACAAATGAGCGTCCTCTTGGAGAGAAGTAGGTAATAAGCCAAAGTTGCCAAGCTAAGTGGAAAAGAGTAGCATTGTTAATAAGTCACACACAATATTTGAACTCTTGCTCTTGTGAGATCATTCGCTGCTATAGTGCTAGTGCACTAGCATCTAGCATAGGCATAGCATGGCACGAGGTACAAGTACGAGCCAATATCTTTACCATAGTTTGCATGTGTTGTGATATGGTATTTATACATCACAATTGAGAACATCGATCTCTTACATTCATATAATTATCTTTTTACTTAAGTTTTCTTTACACATAATGGAGGTCACTGGTCACTTGTCACAGTCGCACACACTCAAGCCAAATTGGACCTCATCAGGTCACCTACGAGGCTGTAGCATGGCTGATACACATATTCAAAGCTTGAGTAGTGCAATATATCCTTCTATGCTATCGTAACCAACTGAAATGGGCCGCTAAAAGCTGTTGATCGCTCCATTCACAGCGTTAGATACGATGTGGTACTAGAGTGATGCAGGCGGCCATCCCAAATTGGACCTCATCAGGTCACCTACGAGGCTGTAGCATGGCTGATACACATATTCAAAGCTTGAGTAGTGCAATATATCCTTCTATGCTATCGTAACCAACTAAAATGGGCCGCTAGAAGCTGCTCATTGCTCCATTCACAGTGTTAGATACGATATGTGTTGCAGATTCTTCGTTCCACCTTAAATTGAGCGACGTCACTACTGTCACATCTGTGCCGGATACGAGAGAACTTTCGTTGATGAAGAAGTATGCTCAAAAACTTGTATTTAGGGCTGAGAACTGAGAACACACCTGCTGAATTCTCAAGCACCCCTTCAGTTTTTTCAAGAAGGTTGGACAAGTTCGCAAGAAGTAGGGACCATAACCCAATAGAGTTCGCGAACTCCAACTTATCAGTAATAACCATCTTTTACTACAGCTTATTCGCAACATGTCTTAGGTATGTAATGAGACTGCATGTGCGTTTGCATTACCACTATGTACAATAAAGGCAACAGTCGCTGTATTGATATGAGGCCTATTTTTCATTATTACTACTATCTTTGCTGCTCCCTCTAAGGAACATATCTAGAGCTGTGGGTTTTGGTGCATTCGCCGCTTCTTCTTTCCTTCTGTTTAGCTCGCTAAGTTCCATCAATGGAACTTGGCCAACACTTTCAGCCAAGCTAAGATCTTTCTTGATCTTGTTGCGATAGTCTGATATACGCTTGGCAAGACCAAGAATCTTTTCGGTGTGAGCACTAGCCCCCTCAGTATTTCCTTCAAATTCATGCAGCTTGTCCATAGCTGCCGTCACCAAACGACTGACAGCCTCTGTCAGAGTTCCAATCTTCTGACCGACACGCTCCTCGGAGTAGAGCTTTTCAATATCAGATGCGTCTCCGGCAAAGTCAATGAGCGTCAAACAGTGCCTCATCTTTGATTTATTGGAGATGTCGTTCGGGATTGTAGCAATGTCCAGTTTTTGATCACGATGGAAGAGATTGCCATCTGCCATTAGCGTGAGAGCCCAAGTCAGTGTCTTGTTGGCATCTCCTGTACTGCTATTGATTGAATCTGAGCGGTTTGTATTTCGTTGCTTTTTCGCAGGTGGAGGCGGAGGTTCGGCAACATTCTCATTACTGCCAACGTCGTCGGTAGAGACAGGAGTGTCGACATCATCATCTCCTCCTTCTGCTTCATCATTGGTTCGAGGGTGCTTCAGTGGGCGGACCGGTGAACTGTTCTCGCGGAGGAAATTTAACTTGCTGTTTGCTTTCTTGAGCATGGCATCCTTCTGATGGTAATCTTTCTTCAGCTGCTCATTCTCCTGCTTGAGTTTCTCATATGCTTGCTTATACATATTCAGCTCATCCATCAACTGCTGCTCATTTTCCTTAATTTCTTTGACATCGCTTGAAATTTCAGCAATTTGCAGCAGCTCGATCGATCCATTCTCCCCCTCAGCCACATCGCCCATCTCACTTTTCTTCACATCTTCGTCGAACTGCTTCTTGATCTCGGTGGAGTACAATTTCAGCACGTCAATATAGGACAGGAGTGGCTTGCCGGCGTAGACGATCTTGGCTTTTTCGGCACAATCTTCAAGTTTAGAAGCAATTTGGTTCGTAGGGCCACAATCACTGCACACTTTGGGGTAGTGGAGAATGAGCGAAGCAGCACATATATCAACCACAGATCGTAGAGTACCACCTTTTAGAAACTCAGGTATGTTTATTTGAAACATTGCATCAACAAGACGTTCCACAGATTCCTTGTTTACATTCCCAAGACTACGCGCATTTATTTTAGGGAACACTGCCTTCTTGGCACGGATGTGCTTGTAACCATGGAGCGCATATGCTGCAGGTAAACCATAGATTGGATTCGACCGGTCGAGGTAGGAGTCCAGTGAGGTATTAGTGTCATGACCACTGCGTGCGCATGCGTTAAATAAAGTGATCATAGCATGAAGAGCCAATTCATTAACTGCTCCAATTCGCAGGGACTTTGCTGTGAACATCTTGGTGAACTCTTCGATACCTTCGGCTGCCCCTGCTAAACCCTTCTTGATCCAAGATCCCAATAGTGTTGTAACGTAGTTATCACTGACTTTCTGAAGATCGGGGAAGACCGTGTGCTCAAATCCATTGGATTTCTGTGCTTCAGTGCGGTAGAGGCCATTTCCACACATCGCATACGCACCCATTAAATAAAAGAAGCAGAACCACCATCGCTTGTCCGGTACTCGGGGCATTGCGTACTTGTCGCACGTTTTCGTCTCGCTCCATTTTGTATCCAGCACGTAAGTCATGTAGTCAAAGCTCCAATCAGAAAATTTCTGGAACTTAACCTCTCCCCCACGTGCAACTGAATCATACGTCATCATGATTTTCGCAGCCATCTCAATATTTTTGTTTGACGGCTTGGCTTCTTTCACCAGTGCCATAATAACATGCTTCAAGTCGCAATATTGCAGCGGGTGATCTCCGTCGTGGGCATCAAGATCAAGATACAGCGCACGAGTGCCAGGCACTCCAAATGAAAACCTCCCTTGCCATTTGATTTGGTTGTTTTGTGCACGATCAATAATTTTAGGACGTATTTCGGTCCACCACGAAGGATACTCATTTTCTTTCTTGCCAATCCAATCGGGGTGATCAGGATCAATCTTCCGAAGATACTTCAAGTATTTCCCGATGTACCCCGCCAACACCGTCGCTGTTATACACCGGTTCGACTCCGAGGTTGGCTGCAAATCATCATTGAAGTGGATGGGGATGGGTTGCTTCAATACAAATTGAGCAAGTTCCATTATGGTGTATTCAGCCCCGCTTCCTTCCAACTCTTCCTTAGTGGCATCAGCTGGTAGACGGGTTTCTCGACGGAAGATACTCCAGAGTCGATGGGCAGAATCATCGACCTTTTGTGTGTTGCCGGCCTGAAGATTGGCACTGACGTTGGATGCTTTTGCGTAGGGGTTGACTGTGCCGCCGGACGACATAGTAATAATTATTAATAATAGAAGATCGCAGCAGCTTTCGTATAAGGGGTGAAAGGTATTATGTATTTGCCTGCGATGTGCTAAGTAGTAGTAATCGCCGCCATGGTTGTTCTCTTTTGACGGCATCGGAGGCGTTGGCTACTGGCGGGAAAATGTTGCCTGGAAAAAATTGTTGTCTGGGAAAAACGCTAACAAACCACACACAAAATGAATGTAACATTGTAGAAGCCCCTATTGGAGCTTCTAATCCAACTCAAACACTAACAACCGCCCATAGCTTGATCATATAGGCTATTAGCTTTCGATAGAGCCGCCGGGGGGCTTCATCAGCAGTACGATATTGGCGCTGCTGCTGCTGCTTCGGGGAGCAGATTTCCAATGCGTCATTCTTAGATATTGCGTTTTGTGCTCGACTAGGTAGTTAAAGTGGCTTATTTTCGTCGATAGATGCTCTATCTCGACGAATTATAGCTTCTTTGGCATCGAATAACATATATAGGTCGTTTGGTATTTAATATTTAGGCGCCTCAATGTATTTTTGTCCACCATCATGGCCAAATTTATGATTATTTTGATGTAGCTAGTGTTTTGTGCGTGAAAATTGGAAATTGTTGCCTGGCTCAGACAACAATTTCCTCCCGCCAGTAGTTGGGGGCGGCTCACGCTCGCTTCGCTCTTTCGGTGGGTTCTCTAGTTTATTTTTCTACGCGCGTAACCTTGGTTACGGGGTAAGATTATTTGGACTACGTGCGTACGTGGGTACGTGCGTCAGCGTAGTGGGTTGAGAACTCTCTGCATTTCCCTCATTAATACGACGGAAAGCATTTGTGTCTGTACAATTTGTAAAAAGGCTCAAGGCATCATTGTAACAATAGTTGTTGCGTGAAGACTTGATTAAAGGTCCATCGCCTAGTAAGGAGATGGCTTTAAGACCGGCTGAGCCAGTTGCAAAGCAAATGTCTCGTCCGAATTGTTGAGTGTAATAGGTGGAAGGGTCGGGGCTTTTGTAGGATAGGCCAAAATTTTCATTGGGATGTTGTCTTCTCCAAATTTCGTCTGCTCTCTCCAAGATGTTGGATGGGATTTTTGTTGAGGAAGCTCTGCTGGCCATTTTTCGTGCATGGGGGAATTTGTTGGGGTCGATGTTGTGAATGTTGTTTGAATCGATGGTTTTACCGTATAGGAATCTATTCATGGTAGGTCCAAACAAACCGAGTGGGCTAATGGCGAATGGTATGAGTTGCATGTTTGAATTGTAGAGATCTTCAATGATTTCCTCGCCTGAAATGGTTATGCCTGTTTCTGGGCATGTGCGTGCTGTGTTTGTAGCTCTGCCTCTTTGAAACTTGCTCTTTTCCGCTGCGATGAGTGACGTAGTAATATTGTTTGATTTAGCGTCACTTCCACCGCGGGACGGAGGAGGGCAAGTGTCTGAGTTGCATAGAATGATGTCAAAGCCGATCTTGCTCTAGAGGAGTTCGCGAACTCGCGCTGGACGCGCGAATTCCAAAAAATTTTCAGCAAACATGAGGGCTCACCCCTAGATACCAGAGCTCCATAAAAGTATATATGAGCTGCCGCACGAAATTATTAGGTTATCCCCAATTCAATTTTGTTAACAAAATTTCTAGATGAAATTGCGAGAAAGCATGGTTTAGGTGATCCCCTGTGGGACACGTTGGTCGACAAACTTCAAAAACACTTTGTCCCCAAAGTGCCTTCACCATGGTGGACTACTAGTAAAAATGAGGTCAATAACTAAGGCCCAAACTTTTCGGGATAGGACATGGGCGCCCCCTACCATGGTGTTGGATCACCGATCCGCCCCCATCCGAAAATTGGGGGCCTTAGTTATTGTGTATTTGACCATGATCATAGCACATTTTCCGGATGATGACATGTGCCGACGCAACAATGGTGGTATATGGCAACGGCTGTGTGATATCACCACCGCCGCCGCCCTCCCGTCTTCGTTTATTATATGAGCAAAGGATTCGGCCGCTCGTTAAAGGTGTCAACCCCCTCGTACGCCTTCCTATCACAGTCAAACATACGCTCACGAAATTGAGCAAAAATTCATACGCATAACAACACATCATATGGGCTGTATATTATATATTTATTCCATTAAGCCGGCCTATCGCTTCTATACTATCTTATATTAACAGATTGGGTAGTTCATATCCGCAAATAATGCAATTGGTTACGAATAAATAGAAATATTCTTTGTAGGAATGTAGCAGAAGCTGCCTTTATCAATTTGTAGTATTTTGAAGCAAATATGAAATTATTAACTAAACCCTGCGACGAACTTCATTAATGAAGTATCATAAACAGACTATTATGTTTGTACCAGATGTAAGTTATGTGTGGATGACACTATGTGCAATGAGAGTTTCGGCTACCATGGTGGGTATGTTTTATTTTTTGTTAAGAGGCGAAAGTTGCCTGGAGAAGAGTCAAATAGGTAAAAAGAGATGAAAAAAGGAGGAAGTTTGTCGACCAAGGTGTCCCAAATGGTCTGTCCGAGTGCGGCAGCCATACTTTTATGTGCCCTGACCCCTACCACCGGGGGCTCTAGACAGCATGGGAGAAGAGAGAAGCCAGAAGTAAGCAGGCGATCTCTCACACACTTTCTCTCGTCGCCCCTTTCCCCCGGTGGTAGGGGTGATGAGGGCTGAGACACCCCTACCACCGGGGACTGGACAGCATGGGAGAAGAGAGAAGCCAGAAGAGCAGGCGAACTCTCTCTGTCTCTCTCGTCGCCCCTTTCCCCCGGTGGTAGGGGTGTGCTGAGAACACACCCCGAATGCTTTCAGATGAACCACCACGTGCAATCATGGACAAGATGGGTGTCCTTTCGGAAGGGCCCGCCAAATCTTTGCTAGCAATTTGCACGACGACGGATTTGGCCTTGAAGAGAGGATACGTCTGGGCATTTTCTGAGCGCTAGATTAAATTGTTGCCAGCCGTTTCGAATGGAATCAATCGATGAAATCGTTCACTAACTCCCCAAATCATCATCGCCCTCTCCACTACCACTATCGTTCGTTGCTACCATCGTCTTAGCTTGCTCTTCGATGACATCCTGAGTTTAATGTTTAGCTCGATGAGTAGTACTGTACGATCGCCCTCAAAATGACACCTTGACTTTAATATCTGGAATTCGAAATTATCGGGCTTCTATGGACCAAATAAATGACATTTACTGCTTGAAGCACCGTTTAAAAAGAAGAAACTGAGCGACACTTTTCCTTCGTTTGTTGCATGATCTGAGTCCCGGATGTGTTGATTCAATGAGACTCTCTTTCATACTCTTACTTATAGTGAAAGTCTCCTGTCAAGAGCAAATCTAAATTCATTAAGATAATGTTAAACTCTTAGAAGGAGTGCACGAGATGCTCGGGGCATGTTCACCACACATCCACACAATGAAGGTGCAGCATTAGACCTCTACGAAGAAGGTCCGTCTCCAGGAACTCTACTTCCTCCTTGTCCTCTTCTTAAGACCGCTGTAGGATCATGCTGATTGGATCTCGAATTCTGTTCCAAACACAGCAGATTCATCGTTTGCATTTAGTATTATGCACCATGCCTCTTGCACACTCCCCCTTTGTGGGCTTTATTTGGGCATCCATCGCTGCTGCATTGTTTGACCTCTGCTCCATGCTTGACGCACACTCCTCCAAGCTTTGCTATATTAGCGCATTCATCGCTGCTGCATAGCTTCCTCTTTGCTCCGTGCCTATAGCACACTCCTCCTTTGACGGACATATTAGTGCATCCATCACTGCTGCATTGTTTCTTTGTCCATGTTGCTCCGTTGCAGAGCTTCCTCTTTGCTCCGTGCCTATAGCACACTCCTCCTTTGACGGATATATTAGTGCATCCATCACTGCTGCATTGTTTCTTTGTCAATGTTGCTCCGTGCCTAGTGCATACTCCTCCTTTCAAAGAGCGATTAGTGCACCCATCACTGCTGCATCGTTTAGACTTTGCTCCATGCTTGACGCACACTCCTCCTTTACTGGCTATATTTGTGCAACCTTCACTGCTGCATAGCTTCCTCGTTGCTCCGTGCTTTGAACATACTCCTCCATTCCGAGCTTGAGTAGTGCATCCTTCACTGATGCATTTCTTGTTGGTTGTCAATTTTGCTCCATGCCTTCTGCACACTCCTCGTTTCTGAGAATTGTTTGTGCATCCTTCGCTGCTACATCTCTTCCGAGTAGAAGTTCGTTGATGAGATGAGGCAGTTGATGTCTTATTGCTCTCTGCAGCTGCGGCCGCCGCCTCTGCCTTTCTCAGCTGACTTTCCCTGTAGATCAGGACAGCGATATCATCGTCGTCCTCTCCACCATCGCTTGGTGCTGCCATCGCCATCGTCGCTTGACTCTTCGTTGACATCCTGATGTTTATTTGAATTATTACAATACATAAACCGTTTGTTTCTGTTTTATGAGGTAAAAGCTTGGTTGGGGATCGATTTGAATGAGATCGCCAATCGAAATTGACTTTAGTGTTGGAAAGTGTCACAACAAAACCGAATACTAATTCCTTTGTACCAAATGCTGAGCCGAGTCCCGGGCGGGCCTACAACAACATCACAAGCAACTTTCACTACATACTTTGCCACCGCACATGGACCAGGGCCTTAAAGTGTTGAGAGATATTGCCGAGATATTGAATGCAAACTTTGAAGACTATGAGCCAATCGATCTCGAGGTAGGAGGGTCAGTTCCATTTGCACCTTATGATGCACCGGCGAAGGTTGTCCTGCCGTGCGATCTGGAATCACTTTCCGATTTTGAATACTTAGTTATATCTCACTGTCTCCGTAATGATCTACTATCATTGAGAGTGGGGAAAGAGACCGAAAATATAGGGGAACAATTGAATAAATGGGTAAGGGGTTGAGGGGCTAAACTTGTTGAAACATAAACGTTTTGGTTAGAAAAAGATCTTCAATGAGACTCTCTATTCATATCGAGGAAGTCCCCAGTCTCCTCTCGAGGAAGAGCATCAAAATCTGAAGGCACAAAAGACCACTTCCTATTCCTCCTGCACTTCATCCTGGAGGCATCTACCCGTAAAATCACATTCGCAGCGGCTACAACTGTCATCTCGAAGAGTGTATGCCATGTTTGCAAACTATATAGAGTGTTTGATTCTTAGCTGTTCTACAATGTATGAAATGCTAGATGCATATTCACCACACAGCCGTTCAATAACATGAACATCAAACCTCTACAATTTCTTGTCACAGGATGGTCACCTCTCCTGGAACCCTACTTCCTTCTTGTCCTTCTCTTACGGCTGCTCCAGAAGCACGCTGATTGAGTAGGGTTTGAGTTGTGGTAGTTTCGTCGTATTCTGATCCAAATACTGTGATTAATTTGGTGTATTGCGATATGCCCCATGCCTCTTGCACACTCCTCCACGCTTGACTTGGTTTGTACATCCCTCAATGCTGCATCGTTTCGTCTTTGCTCCATGCTTGACGCATACTCCCTTATTCTTAGCATATTGAGGACATCCTTTGCTGCTGCATCGTTTGTACTCGATCTTTGCACCATGCCTAATGCAAACTCCTCCTTTTTGAGATTGATTTGTGCATCCATCGATACTGCATAGTTTGACCATTGCTCCATGTCTTACGCACACTCCTCCTTTGACGGATAAATTAGTGCATCCTTCGCTGCTGCATTGTTTCTTTGTCCATGTTGCACCATGCCGAATGCACACTCCTCCATTGACGACTTGATTGGTGCATCCATTAGCAGAGCATTCCTTTCTGTAACTCTTTCTGGCCACCTTCTTCCTGGATCGATCTCCCTCCAACGTAGACTCTCGCCTATCTTCTCTCGAAGCACTTTTGCGAGGTTGACTTGGCGACGATTCTTCGCTTTGATTCTTGGCAGGCGTTCTCTTCCGAGTTGAAATTCGATGATGGGTTGAAGCAGATGATGTCTTTTTTCTCTCTGCAGCTGCGGCCGCCGCCTCTGCCTTTCTCAGCTGACTCTCTCTATAAATCAAGGCACCAATGTCATCGTCGTCCTCTCCAGTATCGTTTGGTGCTGCCATCGCCATCTTCTTTGCTCGATTCTTCGTTGACATGTTGTTTATTTATATGAACCGTTTCTGTTTCTGTTTTATGAGGTAAACGATCGCCAATCGAAATTGACTTTGAGTGTTGGAAAGTGTCACAACAAAAACAAATACTAATTCCTTCGTACTAAATGCTGAGCGAGTCCTGGGCTTGAACAACATCACCAACAACTCAACTCCTCACTCTCCCTTCGACCACCGCACAATGGCCAATAATTTGCTCCCTACTACTGGCTAGATAACTGACCATACTCAACTAACCTCATTGGACTATTCGACCGCATTTGAATTCAAAGTAATACTCTGCTGCTAGATCATCACCGCTAGCAAGAATTAGCTTCTCTCAAATAATAAATGGAAATACACAAATAATAACTGCACTCATCACGATATTTCACTAAAATGCATCTTTTATTTGTGCATCTTAATTCCAAACACCCACATATTGAGGATAAACACCCCCATATACCCGATCCTTCTTGGCGCCTCTGGACAAGCCTCTTTCTGTCACAAAGGCTTCTCTCCCCGCCCACCAAATCATTTCAGCCATCATCATTCCATCAATGATGCCTGCGCATCAACGATGCATCTCTACATCAACTCATCCTACAATGAAATAGAAGAAGGAGTTGCCGGGTATTATTATTACTTCTTACATCCTACTACGAAACGTTGCGGTATCACCATGTGCCCCCAGTGGATCCGTTTATTGGTAAACAAGAGCAGCAGCAGGCACAAAGTAAAATCACCACAGACGCGCATCGATTGCTTCACGCTTGTTGTGTTGTATGACATCACGCATCAAATTTCAATTTAATAAATAAGGTGTGGAGTGTGATGACGGTGGTTTTGAACAACATTTCGCCTCCTGTAGTACACCACTCCATCTCACCGCACATGATGCATCAACGACATAGTTGCAATCACAAACAATACGAAGCTACCACTTGACATCCGGAACCATTAGCAAAATCTTCTATGCAAGCTGAATGAAAAGCACGCAAAGAGCGATGATAGTAAAGTGAGAATCATGAATCCTCCCTGCTACAATTACTTCACATCGATGTGGACATATTGGACAATTCACAGAGAGTCAGTAGATACATTCCAAATTACTCAACAGTTTGATGCTACCAATAGATTTGTTTCATCAAGGAGAGTGTCGAACGGACATTCGTTGCTTATGTTGCTGCTGCATCCTTCAGCTCATCTCCTAATCGCATGCTTGAAAGTGATGGGGCTGCTTTGCTCGATTCGGTTGGGCTTTCTTCGCGTTTGACACATTGGGCCAAAGTATCGAGTCCAGAGTGCTATTAACATCTGCATGTACAGGTGATAGCGACCAATCATGGTTATTTGGGATAGTAGTAAAGCTAACGAATAGTACATAAAAGGAAACCAAGTGACTCATACAAACTGCCCGTACAGCTCCGATGCCAAAACTTCATAGTAAGCTGATGAGGTCAACTTTCAGCTTGCAGTCAGAAGCACATGGGCCAACATATCTTATCTAGTGCTGCCAATATGAGCATACACAGGTACTAGTGGTCAATTGCAGTTGTTAATGATGGTATATGAGTAGACTGCAGCGCTTCGTGCTCTTTGTAGCTGTATCAGCGATGCCACAGCTTCCTAGGTGACCTGATGAGGTCCAATTTGGGATAGAAGCCAGGAGCCCAATCAACTACCAACTTGTACCTAACGCTGTGATACATATCAAAGAACAGCTTTTAGTGGCCCATTATATTCGACTACTATAGTATGGAAGCAACTCTATCACTGCTCATGCTCTTTGTACATGTATCAACAATGCTACAGCCTCATAGGTGGTCTAATGATGAGATACAATTTGGGATGGCTGCCAGCACCTATTGGTATTTAACACTATGAATATATAGCAATCAATATGTTCTAGGGGCCCATTATAGTTGTTAATGATAGTATGGAAGTAAATTACCACTGCTAATGCTCTTTGCATCTGTATTGATCATGCTACAAGCCTTGTAGGTGACCTGATGAGGTCAAATTTGGAACCACAATCAACCACCACATTCGAGCTCCATATCATATCTAGCGCTATGAATATGACAATCAACAGCTTCTAGTGACCCATTATAGTTAGCTATGATAGTATAGAAGCATCTTTTTTCACGGCTCAAGTATTTGTTGGATGTATCGGCGTCGCTACAACGTCGTAGGTGATCTG
Source organism: Skeletonema marinoi (assembly GCA_030544225.1). Lineage (NCBI taxonomy): Eukaryota > Bacillariophyta > Thalassiosirophyceae > Thalassiosirales > Thalassiosiraceae > Skeletonema > Skeletonema marinoi. The sequence goes on along the minus strand of CM060500.1, from coordinate 1,756,177 downwards.
ATGAGGCCCAACTCTGAGAAGGCCGCCAGCTCCTCTGGTGAGGGCCATATCAATCTAGCGCTATGAATATGACAATCAACAGCTTCTAGTGACCCATGATAGTTAGCTATGATAGTATAGAAGCATCTTTTTCACGGCTCAAGTATTTGTTGGGTGTATCGGCGTCGCTACAACGTCGTAGGTGATCTGATGAGGCCCAACTTGGGACGGCCACCAGCTCCTCTGTTGAGGGCCATGTAGTATCTAGCGCTATGAATATGACAATCAACAGCTTCTAGTGGCCCAATATAGTTGGTAATGATAGTATAGAAGCATCTTTTTCACGGCTCAAGCATTGATTGGTTGTATTGGCGTCGCTACAACGTCGTAGGTGACCTGATGAGGCCCAACTTGGGACGGCCGCCAGCTCCTCCTCTGTTGAGGGCCATGTAGTATCTCACGCTGTGAATATGACAATCAACAGCTTTTAGTCACGCATTATAGTTGGCCATGATAGTATAGAAGCATCTTTTTCACGGCTCAAGTATTTGTTGGATGTATCGGCGTTGCTACAACGTTGTAGGTGATCTGACGAGGCCCAACTCTCATTGCCGCAGCGCAGCACTACTCTAGCACCATATCATATCTAACTCGTTGAATATATAGCAATCAATATGTTCTAGGGGCCCAATATAGTTGGTAATGATAGCATGGAAGTAAATTACCACTGCTAATACTCTTTGCATTCAAATTGACCAGGATACAGCCTCTTAGGTGACCTGATGAGGCCCAACTTGGGATGGCCGCCAGGACTACTCTAGCACCATATCGTATCTAGCGCTGTAAATATGACAATCAACAGCTTCTAGCGGCCAATTAAAGTTGTTCATGATAATATAGAAGCATCTTTTTCATGGCGTAAGCTTTTTTTGTCGCATCGGCGTTGCTACAACGTTGTAGGTGACCTGATGAGGCTAAACTCTCATTGCCGCAGCGCAGCACTACTCTAGCACCATATCATATCTAACTCGTTGAATATATAGCAATCAATATGTTCTAGGGGCCCAATATAGTTGGTAATGATAGCATGGAAGAAAATTACCACTGCTAATGCTCTTTGCATGCAAATTGACCAGGCTGCAGCCTCTTAGGTGACCTGATGAGGCCCAATTTAGGATGGCTGCCAGGACTACTCTAGCACCATAACGTATCTAGCGCTGTGAGTATGGCGGTTAACATATTCTAGCGACCCATTATAGTTGTTCATGATGCTATAGAAGCATCTTTTTCATGGCTCAAGCTTTTTTGTCGCATCGGCGTTGATACAACCTCGTACCATAGGTGACCTGATGAGGCCCAATTTGGGATGATTGCCAGCACTACTCTTGCACCAGATCGTATCCAGTGCTGTGGATATGGCAATCAACAGCTTCTAGCGGCCCATTATAGTTTGATCTCGCGCAGAAGGATATATTCCACTTCACGTGCTCTTTGATATGTGTATCAGCCATACTACGACAGCGTCTAGGTGTCCTGACAAGGCCATCTTGGACGGAAACAAGCGAGCAACTCATCTACCACAATATCGTATCTAGCGCTGTGAATTTATATGAATCAAATACCTTCCAACGGCCCAATATGTTGATTATGATATCATGGAAATATATTATCACTGCTCATGCCTCTTTTTATGTGTATGAGCCATGCTGCAACCTCGTAGATGACCTGATGAGGGCCAACTAATCTGGGTCTGGGATGGCCGCCAAGTACACATTCAACCAACGTATCAAAACATGTCTAGTGCTGCCAATATGAGCATGCACAGGTACTAGTGGCCAATAATAGTTGGTCATGATGGTATATGAGTAGACTGCAGCGCCTCATGCTCTTTGTAGCTGTATCAGCGATGCCACAGCTTCCTAGGTGACCTGATGAGGTCCAATTTGGGATGGACGCTAGAACCATCTTTTTCTAGTACTGTGAATGCAGCAAGTAGCATCACTTAGTAGCTCGTTGTGATTGATTATGATAATATAGAAGTGCATTTGTCGCTGCTCATGCTCTTTGTATGTATATCAGTTATGCTACAACTCGTGTAGGAGACCTGATGACGCCCAACCTGGAGATGGCCGCCAGCAGCACATTGGATGACAATAGTTATCACGAACATACACTGCTGTGAGTGGTCCATTCTAGTTTGATAGGATAGGATACAAGTAGAATTCTTCTCCTCATGCAAACCGCAAATGTAGAAGTAATGCCGCAGCCTTACATGCCCTGGTGAGGTCCAATGAAGCTGGCTGCCTGCAGCCTGCAGCACATTTGGCCACCATTTTGTAGTTGACACTATGAATATGAGCATCTACAGGTGTCAATGTGCCAATTATTACTTGCGTGGGATAATAGTAAAGGAAATAATGTGGCTCATACAATCATCTAAAAATTTGGCAGTGCTACAACGTTGTAATGGTCTGAAGAGATTGAATTAAGTCTTGTTGCTCTTTATATCTCTAGCATGTCAGCATCTGCATTTACAGGTGCTAGTAGTCAATTATACATTAACATTGCTTGGGATTGGGATAGTAGTTAAGGTAAGTCAAGCGGCTCATACAAACTGCGCTGTGCGATGCAACAACTTTATAATATGTGTCATGGTCAATTTAAGCGGGCAGCCAACAAAGCATTTGAATTTGACAACCACATTGGATTTGGATTTGGAACTGTGATGAATATGAGCATCTGCATGTGCTAGTGAGCTATTACAGCTTGGGATAGTATTAAAGGGAAATCAAGCTTCTCATACAAACTTTGCATGTAGCCAAAATGCTGCAACTTATATGTGGCCTGGTGACTGGTGCGGTCCAATTGAGATTGAGGGTGGCAGTTGCAGACATGTTACAAGAGCATCTGCAGCTGCAAGTCTAGCTCTCTTGCGATGTGTAAGGGTTGTCGCTATTCTGTTTGCCCTTCTCTGGAGAACTTTGCCCCTTGGAAGGTGTTTTGCAGGTTGACGGCCTTCGTAAACATAGGAATTCATACTTCGCTCGCCTGCTTTTTCCGCACTTTTTGAGGCTGCAACCTGCTTGTGGGAAAAAAAGTTCCCGAATCATGGCATTATTTAATTCTGTTGATATACCGCTATAATACTCATTTCTGCCACTATCGCCGTTGAACAATCGACGACTTTACCCATGCGGATTTGGGGTTACCATAGGAGCGTTAGATATTGATCATTACCTCTCCTGCACGATGCCGAAACTGTGTTATCACGTAAATTTCGGAAAAATCGCTGCCGCTGCTATTGTTGTGAATACGTCCACAGGCGTTGGATTTTGTAGACCGCAGTCTGCATCATTCGATTCAGCGTGAAAAATTGGTCTAGTGACTGTGTTATGGGTTTATAATATGATATCTGTCGCCTTTGTTGCTGCGTAGGCCGAGAGCACCATCTTGTGAGTCACTGTGATGTGCAATTCAAAAGTTGGTCTGCACAAAATCATATTTAGGGGGCGTGTGGCGGGGAAGAGTTCTCCCCATGCAGAGACTGCGTTACGCTCCCAGCTGTGTCACAAAGAATAAAAGATGCACGGATAAAAGATGCATTTTAGAGCGCTATCTCATCACGTAACCATCAACAATAACAATCAATCAAAATGCCACTCAAAGTAACCAAAGAAATGTCCACCCACCTAATCAAATACGTCCGCACAATCGACGTCTCCTTCAACCCATTCGACAACCGCACCCGCTCAGCCCGCGAACTCCTCCGCCAAATGAACGCCACGCGATATACTCGCTCCAACCCGAAACTTAAAGTGAATCCGATAGTGAGTGCCACGCCGAATGCGCCGTGGGTGAAGTTTGGGTTTGTGGATGGGACGGATAAGAGGTTTGATAGTCGGGAGTTTTTGGTGGATGAGATGTTGATGGATGTTTGGAGGGTTGCTATGAAGATGGATGATGATTTTGAGTTGGAGGGGAAGAATGTGGATGATATGTAGACGAGCTGACTGTTGGTGATGGTTAATTAGTTGCATCAGGTGGTGATGTCCAATAGAATCTCAATGGATAAAACATTACTTATCAATCGGCAATGTGAATAATGGGGGCCACAATTAATAGCACAACATGCATGTGCAGCATATATAAAATAAATAACTGTATGCAAAATCACCAATCAACCAACTCAATCACTCTGCACAATCACTCTGCAAATGCAGCAACCTTGGAAACACCCATCTCATTAAATATTGCCAGCCTTGTCTTTTTCCTCTTTGGTTGCATCACTACAGCCTTCTTACCATTATCTTCCACCTTTTTAGTCACCACAAAGGACTGCATACTAGATTGTTTTCCTCCCCCATCATTATTACTTTCATCATCTTCATCAGCCTCCCACTTGATAATGGGGCGCTTCCCCCTATTATCATTACCACCATCCCCTCCCCCCGCAGCAGCATCAGGACCCTCCCCCAACAACTTCTTGGTAGGACCCCAACTAAACCTCACAAAATCCGGAAACCCAAATGGTCGATCTACATTACAATTACTCTTCATCCACTGCACACACTTGGGGTCACTTGGGTAACCACTTCCAAATTCATGATCATTCTGTGGAATGAAGTTTGGCATTTCACTCCATTTCCAATTTTGGACAATGGCATCACGTGATTCTTTGGCAACAACTGAAGCAGCACTGCACGGTGCATACTTGGCATCGGCCTTTTTTTCTACTACAAAGTTGATATTGTGCCCTTCGAATACTCGTTCCAACTTTTGTCGATACGCATCAGGCATACCCACCGTGTCCACATAGCAAGTATCAATGTTAACTCCAGCATGAATCACTGCCCAGATCATCTCCATGGCACAATCATGTGACATGGCATTCAAATTGTACGGAGTTTTGCGCATCATATTCCGACTGATTTCACTAGCATGAATCACCCTCAGTACAAATCCAATATCGTCATGAGATTGAATTTGTTGGAATAGAACTTGACGCTTTTCGGCGGTGAGCTGTTTGGAATCGTTAAAGTCGGGTGGGATTGGTTGTGATTTGGTGGAGGTGGGGTGCCAGTAGGCGGCTCCGTAGGTCATTGGGCCGAGGGCTGGGCCACGGCCTGCTTCGTCGATTCCCATTATTACTCCACCACTTGTGCTACTGGTAGTGGTGTCATTTTTAACAGCGTTACTGTCATCTTTCCTGGCGGATTGAGGAATATCAGAGACCAGCAATGGACCAGAGCCAAACACATTACAAGGCGATGGACGGATTGTGTCAGAAAGTAAAGCGTGGAGTGCCGCTTTTGTGGCCGAGCGATTTGGCTGAGGCGTCGATTTACCGGTCTCTGGTGAGGGCAGGAGAGAGGCTGGATCGAATAAGGGTGATGATGAATCGTCCGGGGTGTCGACGGAGTCTTCGAATGATACTGCTTTGTCGGCTGTCATTGTTCTAAGGTTTACGTTGATTGTGTTGATTTGAGATTTGATTGAGGTTGTTTTTGTGACGTATGACGTGTCAGTGTGGGTGACAAAACATCAAATGCTCATCTTCTGCTAGAGCTGTCTGCATGCATGCTTTGATATCTAAAACGTCATGTCGACGAGCCAAGCCAAGATGAAGGCGGCGGCAGCACCACCAAGCGATGGTGGAGACGACGACGTTGATATAGGTGCCCTGATTTACAGGGAAAGTCAGCTGAAGAAGGCAGAGGCGGCGGCCGCAGCTGCTCAAAGCAAAAAGACATCATCTGCTTCGGCCCATCATCGAACTTCAGCTCGGAAGAGAACACCTGTGAACAAACAAAGCGAAGAATCATTGCCTATTCAGAAACGCAAAGGTGATTTGAAACGAAGAAAGCGAGAGTCTTCGCTGGAGGAGGATCGGCCCAGAAAAAAGGTGGCCTGGAAGAAACGCAAGTATGAATGCTCTGCTTATGGATGCACCAATCATGTCATCAAAGGAGGAGTGTGCAGAAGGCATGAAGCAAAGCTCAAACAATGCATTAGTAATGGATGCACTAATCAAGTCCAGCGTGGAGGAGTATGTATTAAGCATGGCGCAAAGAAGAAATGCAGCAGTAAGAAATGCAGCAGTGAAGGATGTGTAAACTATGCTCAGAAAGGAGGAGTGTGTATTAAGCATGGGGCAAAGACCAAACGATGCATCAGTGAAGGATGCTCAAACCAAGCCAGGAGTGGAGGAGTGTGCATGAAGCATGGGGCAAAGAAGAAATGCAGCATTGAAAACTGCACAAGCCAAGCAAAGCGAGGAGGAGTGTGTTGGAGACACGGAGCGAATCGTACTGCACAAGATGAATCTACTGCGTTTGGATCTGAGTTTGATATGACTACCGCAACTCTACCCAATCAGCGTGTTAGAGCTACCGTAAGAGAAGGACGTGAAGGAGTCAGCGTTCCTGGAGAGGTGACCATCCTGTGTCAAGAAATTGTAGAGGTCTGATACTGCACCCTTGTCATGTTGATTTTATGTTGAAAGGTTTTGTGACATGTGTTTGTGACGATATGGATTCTGTGTCAGTGTCACCGGTCTTTTGTCTAAGCAAAGAAGAAGGCGATGGTAGCATCAAACGAGAGCAGAGAGGACGATGATGATGTGGCTGTCTTGATCTACAGGGAAAGTCAGCTGAGAAAGGCGGAGGCGGCGGCCGCAGCCGCAGAGCGCAAGAAAACATCATCTGCTTCATCCCAATCCCGTCATCGAACTTCAGCTGGAAAGAGATCATCTGTTAACAAGCAGGGAGACGAATTATTGTTGGGTAGTCAACAACGGAAAGGTGCTTCGAAACGAACAAAACGAGAATCTTCAATGAAGGATGGTCTGCCCAGGAAAGAGGTAGTCAGAAAGATATACAGGTACGAATGCTCTGCTGATGGATGCACAAATTTAGCTCAGAAAGGAGGAGTATACAAGAGGCATGGGGCGCAGCAGAAACTGTGCATCAGTGAAGAGTGCGTTAATACAGCAAAGCTCGGAGGAGTGTACAGAAGGCATGGGGCGAAGAATATACAATGCAGCAGTTTAGAATGCACGAACGGTGCTGTCAAGGGAGGAGTATGCTTGAAGCACGGGGCAAAACGCGAACAATGCAGCAGTCGAGGATGTACAAATCAGGTACATCTTTCGTCGAAACAAACAATATTTAATTCCTACGTAGAGAATGCAAATGTCCAGTACCAGATAATACCACATGCAATAATTCTTTGAGCGGCAGCCTTAATGCTAGAAAGATAAAAAGTACCAGTGCAGAAGCAACGAAGCAAAAGATGTCTCAGACTCAGACATCACTAGAGTCATCGAGTGAAGAATCTAGACAGCAACGAAGAAAAGGGAGAGAAGGATTGGTATTGCAAGGATCTTTTCCATTTCCAGGTCCAGGTGGGATGAAGAAGATAAAGAAAACGATGAAGCAAGTATCCTTTGCTGGTACGCCATCTCACCAGAACGTTAAATTTGCACCCAGGCACATGACGTCGCATGAAATGATATCCATAAATGAACCGACCTCTGTCATTATCGCTGAATCAATCACTTCTTCTGTATCAGATATAACGAGACACGAGACTTCATGCGAAAGAATCGTTTGATTACATGGTTGCGGAGAGAGATGTGATCTTTGTCCAAAGATGCTATGTCATGATCGGAGGCGATCAGAGTCAGAATTTTTGCAATTACATCTATTGAAGCATCTGATCGAGATCGATCTTCGCAAGAAGTCGGATAGCAAGCTACAACTCCTACCGAACGATGAGACTAATATTTGAAACCGAAAAGGGTACTCACCCTTTTCAACCCGCTAACCCGGCTGGAGGACAAGAACTTCCAGCTTGGAGTGCGATCTGGGAAACAGTATTACCTTATACCAAACTTCATTCCGTGTGATCATTACTTGTAATGATTGCGATGAGGGAGGTAGTAGACATGTTGGTTAGATAGATAGACAGTGACAAGATCATTGCTAGATAGATAATTTCGCCCCGAGGGAGTTCCACCCCTGACGTACTTTAAAATTTCTGTTAGTTGTGTAACTCTTTATTATGAATGTTTCTTTTCTGATATCATGGTAGATGTTATACAATTTTAGTTGCCATAACTCATGATGATTTGATAAAATGGTGCCAGAATCTTCCACTTTATTATCATCATTGTTACGAACATCTCTTTAATAATGCTTCCTCACTCTTGTAAGAAAGCAATAACCGAGTGAAGCACGAAGACCTCAGTGTATGGCACAAGATTCGGGCGTATCTGCGTGGAGTGTTGTCAGACAAATGTGTAGACTGTAGCATACTTTTAGTAGTAATCAAGGGCTTGAGCCAATCGGCTGGATCTTCCACATGATGTATTCCACTTCTATCCCTTGACGGGTGATACAATAAGCAGCCTTAATCCATGTGTCTCAAGTCGAATTTGTCTCCCCTATAGCTAGTATCATGTCGATGTGTATGGACTGTATATCTCTATTCTTTCTACGTTGTTATGCCGAAAAGAAGGTGTTTCAGTGCAGACTACCGGGAACAATTCAACGGCGTTGCAAGAATTTGCACCTATCGGTACATCAGCTGTCGTCTTCAAGTCCTTCTGGGTCATACATTGTTGTCCAAAGATCAGGTAATATAAGTGTCAAGCGTGAACAATATTGATCCAGTGACTTCCCATGATCAAGAGGTATTATTTAGCGTTGCAATGCAACTCATGCGTGAAGTTGTGCTGTTGGAAAGATCTTATGCGGTAAGACAGATAGAATGACTAATGTCCTCACTGTCTAAAGCAAATAATAGCATCATAAAACCGCAATAGAGCTCTCTGTAGCCAAAAGTGGAAAATGCACAAGTGCACTTCACCTACGACAAACATGGCCTTCGTCACAATACGCTGAAAAATCGAGCATCCTCAATTCTTGAACTTGTGCATTGAAGGTCTTGGGGCTTATCATCAAGGATCAATCCCTATAGGCAGACGTCGAAATGCATATATCTTGCCTAGTCTAGAAAGACTCTGCGGCCTGCGGTGATGCTGTATGACATGCTTGTCATGTGAGACGGTGATGAAGGATGGGAAGAGTGAGCCAGTATCCTTTCTTCAGCATCCAATAGCTCCTTGCACTCAATGATCATTCAATACGAACGCAGATTTACTTGGTCGTGAGGCCCAGCTCCATCTTGGACTGATGCCGCTCAGCACGAGGTGAGAGCAGAGTTGTCCCACCAACTCTTGGCGAATCAGCAAGTTGTGTTGGGTCATAACGCTGGCTGCAGCAAATACCGAGCGAAGTGCGTATTCCGACGGCGTTAGTTGGCCAACATCTCCCCTTTCGCTTCAGTCAGTCAGTCTAAGAGACGACGCCGCAAGAAAGGGGTACTAGCAAACGAAGTAGAGGTAGAACGCTCTCATCAAGCAAGGGTGGAAGCATGACTGTATGCCGGTCATAATAACACGTGCTATTTCAGAACTTCACCTTCATATATTGTCAGAGAGGATTGACATTGAGATTATAGATAGGAGGCAGGAAAGTGTATGGTTGCGACCAAGCGCCAGTACCAACTACACACAATGAGACATATCACTGCTTGCCGAAGCACATGCAGTTCTAGCAGTCAATCCATTCCCGAACAACATCCATAATCGACGAGCTTGCAGCGAGTCTTAAGCCATAATCGACAATAACAAATTGAGCGTATGCAAGTACCATGTACATTATGCTGCATGCAACATCAGAGCACTGAGAAGACGGTAGTATATTCACGTCTCACTCTTGTGTCGATATCAGCTGTACAAGTTGTAGAAGGGTTTTCATTCATAGAAATAGTATTTGACGTATTATCATGGCTGAGAGGGAAAGCAAATCAATGACGAAGTTGTGTCTCCTTTTTAAACCAGCCACCAAAGCGAGCACAAGGCCTATCCATTGGCAAACTTCGAGCTTATCCATGATGATTTGGCAAACAAAGCGCATGTGCTAGATTGGAGTCTATTGTGCTGGAATAAGGAAACGAGTGTTTGTTGTTAAGTCATGTTGCTTCATTCAGGAGGAGTGCAATATCCTTTGTTCTAAATCCATGTGGGGCTCAAAGGAATAGTATTCAGCAGGGCAGAAAGATCACTTCCTCAGGCATCACTTCGTTTGCTTCTGTATGCTGACACAAGATAAGGGAGCGGTAGCAAGTAAATGCTCAATGCTCTAGCGAGCTAGCAAAACATGAATAGTTTGTTCTACAATGCTAACGAAACATAACTACTCTCCAATTCAATCGATTCAAATTTCCTCGGATCTTTCAAGGCTGGGCTGTTTCCACCTTCATCCTTCTTCCACGGCGTTTCATGGAATGTAAGACGTAACACCAAAGACTCTGGAGGAACTCTGACTCTGGCCATTGTGAGTTTGTGAGGCTACCATAGTCAGCTCAGTCAATGTCTTTAGGGCACTTGTGGTATTGGGCGATGTTAATTGTCTACACACAGGGCTTTTATACCAGTTTTTTTGAGAATGCAGTGATTTGTTTGGGCAAGAACTAGATGCTGAGGGTGCAAGAGCTAGAGCAGAACACTTCGAACACTGCATGAGTTCTTGAAGATTCAGATTGCTGAACACTTGGCCACTAATGCTAATGCTCAACTTTTCATTTCAAGCGATAAGTTTGTGAGAGGGGTGGACTTTTCATTTTCAGACCTCAAAGATGCACTTACATTGATACTGAAGACGGAGAGATAAGGGAACAGCTTTTTTGGAGTCAATTTGGAATGAAGATGAAGATACCAACAACATGCCTGTGCCGGTTGAATGTTGGAATGGCAAGGCAGTTGTAGTTGTCTTGTGTCATTTTTGGAAGCAGACCATTGTCCATTACTCGACATCTTCAACAGGGCCAAGGAACTGCTGGATTGCATACTGGTGTACTGATGTGTGCAAGGTTCGAGTGCACAAGTTTGACACACGATTTATGACCCCACCAGGGAGCAACATGTTTGCACCACACCACCACACTGGCAATCATTACAGGCTCGTTAGAACCATCAGCGGAGTTATTCTCAGGGCCAGCTCTACGAAATGATAAAGATGAATTTCGAACGAGGCGGCCTTCTTGCTCTACCTGACACTGCTACAGTTTCTGCGCAACCTTCTATAGCTATAGAAGTAGATGAAGATGACGCTTCAGTAGACCAAGATCAATCTGTAGATGACAAAGTCAAAGTATCAGACAGGGAAGCTCGCGCTCAATCTCCTGTAGGTGAAGTGCTTTATCTTTATGATATTGCTCAAGCTCAATAGGAATAGGTACCCAATGTTCTCTAATACGGTTCAACACCAACACGGCGGGGAAGAATACTACGAGTACAAGTACACCTTTCGATTTGGAGAACGAATCTTTTGCTTTTGATGTGGACCAGGCCGAATTTGTTAGAAAACTCCACGCTTCTCAGAGCAATAATGCTGTGGCGTTGGTAACCTTCACTGAGAAAGTCATATCTCAAGGCCCAGGTAGATGGTTTCAGGAGAAACTCCAATCAAAAGATCACTGCAATCTGCGTCTGCGCCACATATCTTTTGTTCATTAAATACCAAGGCTAACTCTGTTGCTTCCCAGCAAGAAGGCCAGAAAGGAAAGCGAGCATCTCATCCTTTCGTTTTTGTTTGGACTGGACATTGTACTGGGACAGCAGAGACGCAAAAAAAGGAAGGGGATGAAGATGTTGGCTGCACCACTACATACATTGGAGGTCTCACGTACAAATAAGTACTCAAATTTGCTCAGACTCAAAGTGATAGGAAGACATCTATTCAATGCAGGGTCAAGTTCAGTGGCAGGTGCTTGCATCATTTGCGCAAGGCGCAGCAAGGAAGAGGAAAATGAATGAGGTCAGTTGAATAACTATTGATTGTGACATTTCAGTCAAGTAAGCGTTCATTCTTATGCATGATACACATTCTTTGTTTACATTAGGTCTTCCTCTCTAAGAAGAAACCAAAAGAGATGACACAGTCTCTCATTGGACAAAACAACAGTGGAGAGACCACTTCTGTAAAGGTAAAGAGGTTTACAACCTGAATTTTGAGGCAAGACTTGAAGAAAAGAAATCTCCCTTCCACACATTACTTTATCCTCTTCCTTTCCACCTCATCCCTCATTCATCTTTCCCTTAGGGATCACTCAGGTTTACGATCATTGAATATCTACATGCGCTAGGTTCCCAAGCAGTAATTGGAGTCAATACGGTACAGTCTGTGCAGGGGTTCACGGGGTCCTTATTAAAAAAGACTTTGGCTGAGCGCGGACCAATGGTACCACCACAACTGTGGCCATTTTCAAAGACGGCAGTGATGGATGTGGGAGTTTCGTTTTCAAATCGAACGAAATCGCCAAGATCATATCGGTCCTGAGACATTCCACAGCGTGTTTTGTCTTCGGTGTTCACGTCACACAATCTGGCGGTATATAAGTACCCACGACGAATGGAAAAAGGAGGCAATCCGATCAAATCTGACCAGCTAAATAACTGTGGAGAAGGTTGCAATGAGGGCTGATTTGAAGGTTCATTTGAAGGCTGTAGACTTGGCTTGTCACTTGGCTGTAGACTCGGTTTGTCACTCGGCACATTCGAAGGCAAATTGCTTGGTTCATTCGAAGGCACATTCGAAGGCAAATCACTTGGTTCATTCGTAGGCACATTCGAAGGCAAATCACTTGGTTCATTCGTAGGCACATTCGAAGGCAAATCACTTGGTTCATTCGTAGGCACATTCGAAGGCAAATCACTTGGTTCATTCGTAGGCACATTCGAAGGCAAATCACTTGGTTCATTCGAAGGCACATTCGAAGGCAAATCACTTGGTTCATTCGTAGGCACATTCGAAGGCAAATCACTTGGTTCATTCGAAGGCACATTCGAAGGCAAATCACTTGGTTCATTCGAAGGCACATTCGAAGGCAAATCACTTGGTTCATTCGTAGGCACATTCGAAGGCAAATCACTTGGTTCATTCGAAGGCACATTCGAAGGCAAATCACTTGGTTCATTCGTAGGCACATTCGAAGGCAAATCACTTGGCTGGAGACTTGGCTCACCTGACGTCGAAGGCTCATATGATGGAGGCTCGCTGTGCCCATTCGATGGCAGAATGACCTTGACAGTTGGGGTGTACACTGCGAGAGAATCAGGATTTACTGAGATGCCAGTGCCTACTGAAGCTTCGATTGATGTAGAGAGAGATCCATCAGTAACCTTCATTGTAATAGCCGAGGAGAGGTCCCCAGCCTCTTTGAGAAGAGCCCCTCTAGAATCATCACACGTCTCCTCGGAACAGTTTATAACAAGGGTAATCAAAAATATGACTAGTAGTCCTTGAGCTTGAGCTTCAAGCAACCGACCAGTCAACGAAACGCCTCCAATGCTAACGATGCGCAATCCAGCTCCCTCTGGAAGTTGAAGTGATGCCTGTAACACACTTTCAAGACTGGGAACAAACTCATCAGAAAGAGTAGAACCATCTTCAATCCCATCCAAAGTCATGGCCACTTCTAATTCCACCTCAACAAATGGTAAGCACTGACTCCTCCCATTCACAATCTTGCTTGTGGCACCACCTTGGCACGGAGTACACAATGTAGGATCTGCAGATGAGCCAAACCCATTATCAGTAGCACATTTCTGGCATCCCTTGACAGCAGGCGATGACTTGAAATAGTCTTGCGGATTGATTGCAAGATTGACGCAAGTTCCATCTGTTTTGACAAGCAAGTCTCCATTGGAAGCAAACACAGGGCCAAGATTACTACCAAACTCATCATTCTTGCCGGAGAGATCTTCACCAGCTTGATCAGTAGACTCAACATCTTCACAAGTGGCCTCAGCCCAGCCCTGACGTGAAAGAGAAGGGTTGTAAACTGAAGAATCATCTCTGACGAACGGAGACCAACCATCGCAGTACAGAGAGTAGGGATAATTATTGCATTTGCGTGCATCACTTCCATTCCTGACAAGATGCCCAGGCTTGTACAAGTCCAACGGTGTGCCACCTGTTACTGTGGCAATTGTTCCGCCACCTTTCTCCCAGGACTCAGCTTGCAAAATGACATACTCGCCGCCATCTGTTGTCTCTAACTTGTACTTGAACTGGCAAGGACCGCCAAATTGCGTGGGTGCATCTGTGGGAGAAATTGTCCCAGCACAGAACCCCACCTTCTCCCAAGCCTGACCACCGTGTTCAGTACCGGGAGCATAACCCTCAATTTGACACCAAGGCGCAGTCATGGCATTCTTGCATTGCCAAACAACACCGTAAGTATTGTCTTCGTTACTCGGTACAGAGACATAATCTTCTGGCTTGTAGGCGGAGTTGTTTGGCACGTACTCAGGAGGACATCCTTGCTTGACCCATTGAGAAAGTTTGTTAAACTGGGGAGCCGCAGTAGGAGTGATGGTACCAGTGCAGCCGCCTTCGTAAGTCCAAGCTACTGGCCAGCAAACTTCACCGCTGCAAGCTTTAGCAGTGTTCAGAGGAGAGAACGCTTCACTTTTGCAATGGCCAGTGTACGGCCAGCCTTTGCACCTGTAGATCTTGCCGTAATCCTCACCATCAGAAATGATAGACATCTTGTCACCCTCTTCGTAGTCAGTACCCTCCTCAAATTCATCGGGACATCCTCCCACATTAGCAGGATCAAAGGTGGGAGTTGCTGTGGGAGTGATGGTACCGGTGCAGCCGCCTAAATATGTCCAGGCAGTCGGCCAGCATACTTCATCGTTGCAAAGTTTATCATTGTTTCGAGGCGAGTACGCTTCATTACCGCAATATTCAGATTCTGGCCAAGGCTTGCACTCGTAGATCTTGCCGTAATCCTCACCCGCAGCAGTGACAGAAACCTTGTCACCACCTTCGTAGTCAGTACCATCGTCATATTCTTCAGGGCATCCTTCCACATTATCAGGATCGAAGGTGGGAGTTGCTGTGGGAGTGATGGTACCGGTACAGCCGCCTAAATATGTCCAGGCAGTCGGCCAACACACTTCCCCGTTGCAAAGTTTATCATTGTTTCGAGGCGAGTACGCTTCATTACCGCAATATTCAGATTCTGGCCAAGGCTTGCACTCGTAGATCTTGCCGTAATCCTCACCCGCAGCAGTGACAGAAACCTTGTCACCACCTTCGTATTCAGTACCATCGTCGTATTCTTCAAGGCATCCTTCCACATTAGCAGGATCGAAGGTTGGAGTTCCTGTGGGACTGTAGGAACCGTCGCAGCCTCCGACTCTATTCCAGGCTTTCGGCCAACACACATCCCCGTTGCATTGTTTATCAGTGTTTAGAGGCGAGTATGTTGCAACATTACACCACTGGCTCTCCGGAAAAGCTTTGCACGCATACACCACTTTACTGTCATCTGCACGCGTCACAGTGACTTTATCATAGGGTTCGTAGGTGGTGCCAGAATCAAATTCCTCGGGGCAGCCCTCTTGGGGGCTAGAGAACTCGGGAGATCCAGTTGGAGTGGCGGTGCCGTCGCATGAGTTGGTTGGCGTCCAAGAGTTCAACCCAACACCTTTCAAGTCGGGCGCATACAGCTTACAAAATGCTCCAGCGCCGCTGCACGTGTAGACCACTTGATTGTCTTCCACCGCGTCACCCGTGTCGTATCTGTTGCTTGAATCATATTCTCCTGGACAGCCTTCGGAGGTGTCCGTTAGAGGCTCGTAGGGATAGTCAGTCTGAAAGTTCAACAAGCAGAGGAGGTATGGAAATGTATTGTGAGAAGAGATGATGTATGATATAAACGATAAGCATGGATAAATATTATGTCGACGCAGACACATATGAGATGAATATAAACGATATGCAGGGATAAATATTATGTCGACGCAGACACATATGAGATGAAAGCGTGTCCATACAAGATCGAGATGACATCACATTCACACGAACTTACCCCATCTTTCTTGCATTGGCCTTCAAGGGTCCACGCAAGATTACCACCACTTCCATTCTCTGAGCAAGTTGGCTTCATGCCATGCTGTTGGTTTGACGGATATCCTTTCAGAGAGTAAGAGAAGCAATACTCCTTGGAAGTAGTTACGGGCGGATCTTCTGAGTTTCTATCAGACACCGTGCAGCAATGAGAGTACCAAACTTGCCCGACCCCAGGGGGTTCAAACTCGGTGCTTCGAGGAGTGCATGTGTGACAAGAAGTCCCGGAGTCGCCATCTTGGCATGAAGGCGGTAGATCAGCGAGGGCGGTGCGCCCGTAGATGGCGACGAAGAGAGCGATGCTTTTCATGTACATGTACATCCTTGCAGTTGTGGTGTTGCGGAGATGATGGATAGGAGAGGATTATAGCAAGGCGGTGGATGTGGATGTTGTGCACTCGTCGATGTTAAAGTACACGCCTTCGCGGTTGGGAGCGGCGACCGTAAAGGCTGGTACACGAAAACACCTTAAAACCCAGACTAGCTAAGCCCTCTGAATTTGTTACTAACAATCAGCTAACTATGTATTTCTCAAATAGATAAAGGCGTCTGCTTGTCGTTCATTTTTCGTATTCTCCCCGCGGCTGCCAAGCTGTCTAATTTAGCCAAAAGGATTACAAGCGCCTTGGGCCCCAGGTAGCGACTAGCGACGAGCCGAGCGAGCGAGGTGGTGATAAGGCCCAGCGGATTTCTAATCTCATCACAGCCGCAAGGGCTAGCCGACGGAGGCCCAGCACAGCGGATATCTAATCTCTATCGTCTTGTAGATTTGAAGAGCTAATGCGCCGAACCAAGAGCCATGCGCCGAACCAATGGCGGCGATTGTAACGATGTCAGCAGTGATGGATGCGCAAACAAATCCATCAAAGGAGGAGTGTGCATTACTAGGCATGGGGCAAAAGTTGAATACAAGCGATGCAGTAGCAAAGAATGCACAAACAGGGTTGTCCAAGGAGGAGTGTGCATTAGAGGATTGACATTGAGATTATAGATAGGAGGCAGGAAAGTGTATGGTTGCGACCAAGCGCCAGTACCAACTACACACAATGAGACATATCACTGCTTGCCGAAGCACATGCAGTTCTAGCAGTCAATCCATTCCCGAACAACATCCATAATCGACGAGCTTGCAGCGAGTCTTAAGCCATAATCGACAATAACAAATTGAGCGTATGCAAGTACCATGTACATTATGCTGCATGCAACATCAGAGCACTGAGAAGACGGTAGTATATTCACGTCTCACTCTTGTGTCGATATCAGCTGTACAAGTTGTAGAAGGGTTTTCATTCATAGAAACAGTATTTGACGTATTATCATGGCTGAGAGGGAAAGCAAATCAATGACGAAGTTGTGTCTCCTTTTTAAACCAGCCACCAAAGCGAGCACAAGGCCTATCCATTGGCAAACTTCGAGCTTATCCATGATGATTTGGCAAACAAAGCGCATGTGCTAGATTGGAGTCTATTGTGCTGGAATAAGGAAACGAGTGTTTGTTGTTAAGTCATGTTGCTTCATTCAGGAGGAGTGCAATATCCTTTGTTCTAAATCCATGTGGGGCTCAAAGGAATAGTATTCAGCAGGGCAGAAAGATCACTTCCTCAGGCATCACTTCGTTTGCTTCTGTATGCTGACACAAGATAAGGGAGCGGTAGCAAGTAAATGCTCAATGCTCTAGCGAGCTAGCAAAACATGAATAGTTTGTTCTACAATGCTAACGAAACATAACTACTCTCCAATTCAATCGATTCAAATTTCCTCGGATCTTTCAAGGCTGGGCTGTTTCCACCTTCATCCTTCTTCCACGGCGTTTCATGGAATGTAAGACGTAACACCAAAGACTCTGGAGGAACTCTGACTCTGGCCATTGTGAGTTTGTGAGGCTAGTCAGCTCAGTCAATGTCTTTAGGGCACTTGTGGTATTGGGCGATGTTAATTGTCTACACACAGGGCTTTTATACCAGTTTTTTTGAGAATGCAGTGATTTGTTTGGGCAAGAACTAGATGCTGAGGGTGCAAGAGCTAGAGCAGAACACTTCGAACACTGCATGAGTTCTTGAAGATTCAGATTGCTGAACACTTGGCCACTAATGCTAATGCTCAACTTTTCATTTCAAGCGATAAGTTTGTGAGAGGGGTGGACTTTTCATTTTCAGACCTCAAAGATGCACTTACATTGATACTGAAGACGGAGAGATAAGGGAACAGCTTTTTTGGAGTCAATTTGGAATGAAGATGAAGATACCAACAACATGCCTGTGCCGGTTGAATGTTGGAATGGCAAGGCAGTTGTAGTTGTCTTGTGTCATTTTTGGAAGCAGACCATTGTCCATTACTCGACATCTTCAACAGGGCCAAGGAACTGCTGGATTGCATACTGGTGTACTGATGTGTGCAAGGTTCGAGTGCACAAGTTTGACACACGATTTATGACCCCACCAGGGAGCAACATGTTTGCACCACACCACCACACTGGCAATCATTACAGGCTCGTTAGAACCATCAGCGGAGTTATTCTCAGGGCCAGCTCTACGAAATGATAAAGATGAATTTCGAACGAGGCGGCCTTCTTGCTCTACCTGACACTGCTACAGTTTCTGCGCAACCTTCTATAGCTATAGAAGTAGATGAAGATGACGC
This sequence comes from Skeletonema marinoi, assembly GCA_030544225.1. Classification (NCBI taxonomy): domain Eukaryota; phylum Bacillariophyta; class Thalassiosirophyceae; order Thalassiosirales; family Thalassiosiraceae; genus Skeletonema; species Skeletonema marinoi. Next base: position 1,737,572 of record CM060500.1, on the reverse strand, counting down.
TTCAGTAGACCAAGATCAATCTGTAGATGACAAAGTCAAAGTATCAGACAGGGAAGCTCGCGCTCAATCTCCTGTAGGTGAAGTGCTTTATCTTTATGATATTGCTCAAGCTCAATAGGAATAGGTACCCAATGTTCTCTAATACGGTTCAACACCAACACGGCGGGGAAGAATACTACGAGTACAAGTACACCTTTCGATTTGGAGAACGAATCTTTTGCTTTTGATGTGGACCAGGCCGAATTTGTTAGAAAACTCCACGCTTCTCAGAGCAATAATGCTGTGGCGTTGGTAACCTTCACTGAGAAAGTCATATCTCAAGGCCCAGGTAGATGGTTTCAGGAGAAACTCCAATCAAAAGATCACTGCAATCTGCGTCTGCGCCACATATCTTTTGTTCATTAAATACCAAGGCTAACTCTGTTGCTTCCCAGCAAGAAGGCCAGAAAGGAAAGCGAGCATCTCATCCTTTCGTTTTTGTTTGGACTGGACATTGTACTGGGACAGCAGAGACGCAAAAAAAGGAAGGGGATGAAGATGTTGGCTGCACCACTACATACATTGGAGGTCTCACGTACAAATAAGTACTCAAATTTGCTCAGACTCAAAGTGATAGGAAGACATCTATTCAATGCAGGGTCAAGTTCAGTGGCAGGTGCTTGCATCATTTGCGCAAGGCGCAGCAAGGAAGAGGAAAATGAATGAGGTCAGTTGAATAACTATTGATTGTGACATTTCAGTCAAGTAAGCGTTCATTCTTATGCATGATACACATTCTTTGTTTACATTAGGTCTTCCTCTCTAAGAAGAAACCAAAAGAGATGACACAGTCTCTCATTGGACAAAACAACAGTGGAGAGACCACTTCTGTAAAGGTAAAGAGGTTTACAACCTGAATTTTGAGGCAAGACTTGAAGAAAAGAAATCTCCCTTCCACACATTACTTTATCCTCTTCCTTTCCACCTCATCCCTCATTCATCTTTCCCTTAGGGATCACTCAGGTTTACGATCATTGAATATCTACATGCGCTAGGTTCCCAAGCAGTAATTGGAGTCAATACGGTACAGTCTGTGCAGGGGTTCACGGGGTCCTTATTAAAAAAGACTTTGGCTGAGCGCGGACCAATGGTACCACCACAACTGTGGCCATTTTCAAAGACGGCAGTGATGGATGTGGGAGTTTCGTTTTCAAATCGAACGAAATCGCCAAGATCATATCGGTCCTGAGACATTCCACAGCGTGTTTTGTCTTCGGTGTTCACGTCACACAATCTGGCGGTATATAAGTACCCACGACGAATGGAAAAAGGAGGCAATCCGATCAAATCTGACCAGCTAAATAACTGTGGAGAAGGTTGCAATGAGGGCTGATTTGAAGGTTCATTTGAAGGCTGTAGACTTGGCTTGTCACTTGGCTGTAGACTCGGTTTGTCACTCGGCACATTCGAAGGCAAATTGCTTGGTTCATTCGAAGGCACATTCGAAGGCAAATCACTTGGTTCATTCGTAGGCACATTCGAAGGCAAATCACTTGGTTCATTCGTAGGCACATTCGAAGGCAAATCACTTGGTTCATTCGTAGGCACATTCGAAGGCAAATCACTTGGTTCATTCGTAGGCACATTCGAAGGCAAATCACTTGGTTCATTCGAAGGCACATTCGAAGGCAAATCACTTGGTTCATTCGTAGGCACATTCGAAGGCAAATCACTTGGTTCATTCGAAGGCACATTCGAAGGCAAATCACTTGGTTCATTCGTAGGCACATTCGAAGGCAAATCACTTGGCTGGAGACTTGGCTCACCTGACGTCGAAGGCTCATATGATGGAGGCTCGCTGTGCCCATTCGATGGCAGAATGACCTTGACAGTTGGGGTGTACACTGCGAGAGAATCAGGATTTACTGAGATGCCAGTGCCTACTGAAGCTTCGATTGATGTAGAGAGAGATCCATCAGTAACCTTCATTGTAATAGCCGAGGAGAGGTCCCCAGCCTCTTTGAGAAGAGCCCCTCTAGAATCATCACACGTCTCCTCGGAACAGTTTATAACAAGGGTAATCAAAAATATGACTAGTAGTCCTTGAGCTTGAGCTTCAAGCAACCGACCAGTCAACGAAACGCCTCCAATGCTAACGATGCGCAATCCAGCTCCCTCTGGAAGTTGAAGTGATGCCTGTAACACACTTTCAAGACTGGGAACAAACTCATCAGAAAGAGTAGAACCATCTTCAATCCCATCCAAAGTCATGGCCACTTCTAATTCCACCTCAACAAATGGTAAGCACTGACTCCTCCCATTCACAATCTTGCTTGTGGCACCACCTTGGCACGGAGTACACAATGTAGGATCTGCAGATGAGCCAAACCCATTATCAGTAGCACATTTCTGGCATCCCTTGACAGCAGGCGATGACTTGAAATAGTCTTGCGGATTGATTGCAAGATTGACGCAAGTTCCATCTGTTTTGACAAGCAAGTCTCCATTGGAAGCAAACACAGGGCCAAGATTACTACCAAACTCATCATTCTTGCCGGAGAGATCTTCACCAGCTTGATCAGTAGACTCAACATCTTCACAAGTGGCCTCAGCCCAGCCCTGACGTGAAAGAGAAGGGTTGTAAACTGAAGAATCATCTCTGACGAACGGAGACCAACCATCGCAGTACAGAGAGTAGGGATAATTATTGCATTTGCGTGCATCACTTCCATTCCTGACAAGATGCCCAGGCTTGTACAAGTCCAACGGTGTGCCACCTGTTACTGTGGCAATTGTTCCGCCACCTTTCTCCCAGGACTCAGCTTGCAAAATGACATACTCGCCGCCATCTGTTGTCTCTAACTTGTACTTGAACTGGCAAGGACCGCCAAATTGCGTGGGTGCATCTGTGGGAGAAATTGTCCCAGCACAGAACCCCACCTTCTCCCAAGCCTGACCACCGTGTTCAGTACCGGGAGCATAACCCTCAATTTGACACCAAGGCGCAGTCATGGCATTCTTGCATTGCCAAACAACACCGTAAGTATTGTCTTCGTTACTCGGTACAGAGACATAATCTTCTGGCTTGTAGGCGGAGTTGTTTGGCACGTACTCAGGAGGACATCCTTGCTTGACCCATTGAGAAAGTTTGTTAAACTGGGGAGCCGCAGTAGGAGTGATGGTACCAGTGCAGCCGCCTTCGTAAGTCCAAGCTACTGGCCAGCAAACTTCACCGCTGCAAGCTTTAGCAGTGTTCAGAGGAGAGAACGCTTCACTTTTGCAATGGCCAGTGTACGGCCAGCCTTTGCACCTGTAGATCTTGCCGTAATCCTCACCATCAGAAATGATAGACATCTTGTCACCCTCTTCGTAGTCAGTACCCTCCTCAAATTCATCGGGACATCCTCCCACATTAGCAGGATCAAAGGTGGGAGTTGCTGTGGGAGTGATGGTACCGGTGCAGCCGCCTAAATATGTCCAGGCAGTCGGCCAGCATACTTCATCGTTGCAAAGTTTATCATTGTTTCGAGGCGAGTACGCTTCATTACCGCAATATTCAGATTCTGGCCAAGGCTTGCACTCGTAGATCTTGCCGTAATCCTCACCCGCAGCAGTGACAGAAACCTTGTCACCACCTTCGTAGTCAGTACCATCGTCATATTCTTCAGGGCATCCTTCCACATTATCAGGATCGAAGGTGGGAGTTGCTGTGGGAGTGATGGTACCGGTACAGCCGCCTAAATATGTCCAGGCAGTCGGCCAACACACTTCCCCGTTGCAAAGTTTATCATTGTTTCGAGGCGAGTACGCTTCATTACCGCAATATTCAGATTCTGGCCAAGGCTTGCACTCGTAGATCTTGCCGTAATCCTCACCCGCAGCAGTGACAGAAACCTTGTCACCACCTTCGTATTCAGTACCATCGTCGTATTCTTCAAGGCATCCTTCCACATTAGCAGGATCGAAGGTTGGAGTTCCTGTGGGACTGTAGGAACCGTCGCAGCCTCCGACTCTATTCCAGGCTTTCGGCCAACACACATCCCCGTTGCATTGTTTATCAGTGTTTAGAGGCGAGTATGTTGCAACATTACACCACTGGCTCTCCGGAAAAGCTTTGCACGCATACACCACTTTACTGTCATCTGCACGCGTCACAGTGACTTTATCATAGGGTTCGTAGGTGGTGCCAGAATCAAATTCCTCGGGGCAGCCCTCTTGGGGGCTAGAGAACTCGGGAGATCCAGTTGGAGTGGCGGTGCCGTCGCATGAGTTGGTTGGCGTCCAAGAGTTCAACCCAACACCTTTCAAGTCGGGCGCATACAGCTTACAAAATGCTCCAGCGCCGCTGCACGTGTAGACCACTTGATTGTCTTCCACCGCGTCACCCGTGTCGTATCTGTTGCTTGAATCATATTCTCCTGGACAGCCTTCGGAGGTGTCCGTTAGAGGCTCGTAGGGATAGTCAGTCTGAAAGTTCAACAAGCAGAGGAGGTATGGAAATGTATTGTGAGAAGAGATGATGTATGATATAAACGATAAGCATGGATAAATATTATGTCGACGCAGACACATATGAGATGAATATAAACGATATGCAGGGATAAATATTATGTCGACGCAGACACATATGAGATGAAAGCGTGTCCATACAAGATCGAGATGACATCACATTCACACGAACTTACCCCATCTTTCTTGCATTGGCCTTCAAGGGTCCACGCAAGATTACCACCACTTCCATTCTCTGAGCAAGTTGGCTTCATGCCATGCTGTTGGTTTGACGGATATCCTTTCAGAGAGTAAGAGAAGCAATACTCCTTGGAAGTAGTTACGGGCGGATCTTCTGAGTTTCTATCAGACACCGTGCAGCAATGAGAGTACCAAACTTGCCCGACCCCAGGGGGTTCAAACTCGGTGCTTCGAGGAGTGCATGTGTGACAAGAAGTCCCGGAGTCGCCATCTTGGCATGAAGGCGGTAGATCAGCGAGGGCGGTGCGCCCGTAGATGGCGACGAAGAGAGCGATGCTTTTCATGTACATGTACATCCTTGCAGTTGTGGTGTTGCGGAGATGATGGATAGGAGAGGATTATAGCAAGGCGGTGGATGTGGATGTTGTGCACTCGTCGATGTTAAAGTACACGCCTTCGCGGTTGGGAGCGGCGACCGTAAAGGCTGGTACACGAAAACACCTTAAAACCCAGACTAGCTAAGCCCTCTGAATTTGTTACTAACAATCAGCTAACTATGTATTTCTCAAATAGATAAAGGCGTCTGCTTGTCGTTCATTTTTCGTATTCTCCCCGCGGCTGCCAAGCTGTCTAATTTAGCCAAAAGGATTACAAGCGCCTTGGGCCCCAGGAGTAGCGACTAGCGACGAGCCGAGCGAGCGAGGTGGTGATAAGGCCCAGCGGATTTCTAATCTCATCACAGCCGCAAGGGCTAGCCGACGGAGGCCCAGCACAGCGGATATCTAATCTCTATCGTCTTGTAGATTTGAAGAGCTAATGCGCCGAACCAAGAGCCATGCGCCGAACCAATGGCGGCGATTGTAACGATGTCAGCAGTGATGGATGCGCAAACAAATCCATCAAAGGAGGAGTGTGCATTACTAGGCATGGGGCAAAAGTTGAATACAAGCGATGCAGTAGCAAAGAATGCACAAACAGGGTTGTCCAAGGAGGAGTGTGCATTAAGCATGGAGTAAAGGTCGAGTACAAACTTTGCAGCAGTGAAGGATGTACAAACTTTGCTCTCAAAGGAGGAGTGTGCAGGAGGCACGGGGCAAAGGTCAAACGATGCAAGGTAGAAGGATGCACTAATCAAGCTCAAAAAGAAGGAGTGTGTACAAACTATGCAGCAGTGAAGGATGCTCAAACAAAGTTCAGCGCGGTGGAGTATGTTGGAGGCACGGGGCATAACGCAATGCACAAGATGCATCTACTGCGTTTGGATCAGAATTCGAGATGACTACTGCAAATCAGCGCGCTTCTAGAGAGCTGCCATAAGAGAAGGACGGGTAGGAAGTAGCGTTCCTGGAGAGGTGACCATTCTCTGTCAAGAAATTGTAGAGGTCTGATGCTGCATTTGTATTGTGTAGTTGTGTGTCGAACACGTCCCTAGCTAGCATCTCGTACATTAATGAAAGCAAAGGCAAATATTCGTCATCAAGTACATCCATACAGACATCTCTACGATTCGAAGCAGCAACCTATGATAAGAAATATCTCTTCGTAGCTGTCGCATCGAAGCGAAGCCACTGCGACGGCAACTGCAACGTATGTAGTTAAGACCTTTTACTTTTATTCAGTAAGCACAAACATTGTCACAGCTCATTAACTCCCATCGAATGAAAGTGAGCAAACCATGCGGAATGAAACGATGAAACGGTGGAAGAAAAAAACAGGTGGCCACCAAATCCGAACCTATCTAAGAAGTTGTTGCCCATTGAGACTATCTAACTTTTTCAGTATGAAATCCACTTTCATACTTGAACCCCATCCTTCATAACAATCACGAGCTTGCTTGAAGTACTCCAACGCCTTTTCCTTATTATTCTCGCCTTTGAAGTAAAAGCCAGCCTTTTCACATGCCAATCCCTGCTCGTGGATGAATCCAGACTTTTTAGCAGATTCGATTGAAGCATCATACAATGGAATGGCTTTGTGATGATTTAGACGTAAGGATTGTTGCTCAGCCTCTAGTAGACGAACCTTGTTAGTGAAATTCCAGTCTGAACTGGCAGCTGCTTCTTTCATTGCTGCTATGGCTGCACGAACTACTGCCTTTGCTTTGGGGGAATTGATGTTCTTCCTTAACATATCAAGTGAATTCAGTCCTAAAAATTGAGGATACAAGAAGTTAGAAATATAACATGTAAGGAGTTGAGGGTGAGCCTACTTCCATATCTGTCTCAATAGTCACATCTGCATATATGTTTCCTTACCATGATAAAATTTAGACATGTACGTGTTGAGTTGTGCCAAGGTGCCAAGAATGGGCATACATTTTTCGCTATAATACCGGCATCGCTCCGTGTGGCCTATCCAGAAACATTGCAGGGCCTTGTGAAAGAACACAGACTCACGCAGCCTGTTTCCCGGGTCATTGAGGTCTCCTGCACATGGTGTAGCTTCTATGCTAGTTGCCTGCCCATTGTCAATGAGCAAAGACACAGTCTCACGAAAGATGAGCAAATAATTCCTCATCACCTCGCTCTTGTATGTTTTCAAGAGGTGGAGGTAGTAATCTATCTCCTTCAATATTGACCTCAAACTCGCTCCACTAAAGATTGAATTTTTAATGACATGGAATGAGGAATAGAATGCAATATCAACTTGTCCAAAAGAGAGCGCTGCCTCGAATGCACGTCGAAAATTGTCTATCCCAACTTGAAGAGGCTCGAAACGCCAGGCGACCCTGCCATAATAGTTCAAGTAGAATAGTGGATATTGATCTGCCACATCGAATCTCTTTAGCATCGACATGGCATTCTTCGCAATACGGCTGTGAACAAAGTGAGAAAGCAAGCGCGAAAACATGAAAAGTTAGACTGCTATGCAGAGTCAAAACCAATGTTGAACCATTCATTCGCAGGCACTCACCAAATGCTTGCAGGTTGTTCGTCCTCCATGGCATAGCCTGCGAAATGAATCAAGGCCAGCGGAGTATACTGGCATGTCCCATTGCGTAAACTTAGCTGCACTGCCCTGCACATATGGTATATTAAGATTTGTCTCGATTTGCAGAGAAAGCAAGCAATTACACATGAATTGTAGAGTTTGGCGATAGTGCGGATCTTCTCGTCCTCAAGCTTCTTCTTAATCCACTCGTCGTTGTAGACTTCCTCATACATTGTCAGCGTTTCTGCTAACATTGAGCTAGCTGCCTCGGGTGTGACTGAATTAGGAATGGTCTCTCCGAGTTGACTCAAGACGGAAGCGCATGTGTCGTAAGCAGCTTTTGGATTGCCCTGTGATAGAACGACTGAAGAGGAACAAACCATTCAGCAACAACAAACGAACAAACGAAGAAACGTCAGAAAGAACAGCACGTTCAAGTCACTTACTCTCATTCAGCAACAGATATGAAGGCAGCTGATCATCCAAGCATCGAGCCTTTTCAAATATCTTCTGTAAGAAGAGCTCGGCCTCGTCATCCCGACAAGTTGAGTTAGCTGCTCTTGCCATCAAGAAGTAAATACGGAGACTCAAGTCGTAGTGGCTTTCCCAATGATCTTCAGGAAGCAATGATACAGCAACACCCAAGTAAGAGTATGCTGTTTTGTCGTCACAGCCATCGATTGCCTTCTTGCCAGCCTTCATATTCAGCTCCGCAATAGCAATACTAAATTCATTATCCTTCAATATCCACTCTTTCCCATGATTAATCTGACTAGCAATAGGGAGGAATACTGCGTCGCCAACATCCTTACCATCACAACTAGAGTACAACACTTTTCCCAGGTCGTAGTGGAACTGAATAGAAGCAAAGGATGAGATATTCAACAGAGCATTACTCAATTGGACAAACTAGCAAACACAGAGACATAGAACAGAACATACCTGCTTCTTATCACTGTCGGGAATGAGATTATACGCCGCCTCACGAACCTTGTCGTGCACAAACTTTAAGTATCCTTCTCCGTCCTTTTCTATGAAGCCGTCATGTAGCGCTCCTTCCAACCCATTTCGGACCCCAGTATACGCTTCTGATTCACTCAAGTAGCCAATCACCGACTCATTCGTACTTGTTCCGAAGCAAGCCATTACTTTCAGAAGCGTTTGAACATTGTCAGACAATCCATTCATCTTGGATGAGATGAGATGCAGAACATTGTTCGTGATCTCCTCCCCGCGTGTTATGTCCTCATTCCACACCCACCGCTTCTGATGCGAGTTATACTGCAACAAGCCTCGAGACTGCAACGATTGCATGAACTCCAACACGAAGAATGGGTTGCCTTTTGTCTTTTGGTAGACAATACCCGACAAAGACTTGCAGATGCGTGGATAGAGACACAAGGCATCAGATATCATTGTGTTGAGATCCTTTTGCTCCAGTCCAGTCAGGGATACTTTGGTTGTTGGCACATTGCTAATCTCTAGCTTCTTTATCAAGTCAAAGATGTCATGATCTACCTGCACTTCATTATTTCGGTACGTGCCTACGAAAAACATGCAACTGCCCATCGTGTCCGACAGGATAGTGTGAATTACGTCGAGGGCGGTGCTATCGGCCCATTGCATGTCGTCCAGAAAGAGCTATAGATATAACGAAGAAAAGAAGCAGGTAGGAAAAGATGATTTGTCAGTCCACCCGGTCCACTTTAAACACTCAGTATGATGATATGACACACAGGTTCAAGTTACTGAACTCACCATGACCGGATGACGCGGGCTTGATACCACTCTCACGAAACGTAGAAGCGTGAAGGAAACACTACGTGCATTCATTGTGACGGCATCCTCCACATGTATGGCTGGACTGACGAGCTCAGGAAATAGCACAATGACACTAGGCAGCAGTCTTATCAATTGGCCGAAATCGTCCCCAAATTCATCGCTGAGTTTCTTTGCAATCACAGGTCTAGCCCTACCTTTGATCATCAGACATATTTGATTGAATGCTGAAATAACACCTGAGAGTGGCTCCTCCTGAGACATGGCATCAAACTTGTGTTTAATCGTATATCCACCCACGGCATTCACTCTATTTCTCAAACTGTTCACCAGCATACTCTTCCCCGATCCAGAGAAACCACCGATGAAGAATGCCTCGCTCTTACCTCGAGATACTCGACAGAAAGCGTCGGTTATGAGTGTCTCTTCTTTGTCTCTCCCATACAGCTTGTCTTCTCTGTATAGTAACTTCATATTATCAGTGTTCTGATTGTCATTGTCAAAGAGGAAGCGGTCTGGATCAAGCAGCAATAAATGTAAATCTTCCCCTACAACACCTAATGACTCGTACGCATCATCTGATTGACGGCCATTCCCCCTCAAAGCATACTCTAGGAGATTCTGTGTCATGAGGCATATTGATGCAGGTATTCCCAGTTTCTGCATGCGGACGATACAAGGAATTTGAAATGGCTTTTCAGCACTATTAAAGTCTCCTTTGGCACGTGTGAGTATGAGATTTTTACGTGATGATACATATGGTTTTGCCCTCTTCTTAGGAGGCTCTGTGGTTGAAGCCGCACCCACTACTATGGCATCATCAGGGAACGGCTCATGGGTGAACAGCTCATACAATAGCCGTGCAAATAATCGGCAGCGGTTGCTTTCTTCAGCTACAGCAGCTAGTGCATTCATGCCTGCCAAATAATCGTTCCAATCGTTATTGAGCGCCATTTCCGCTTCAGGGGGCATCTCTAACTTTTCTTCAGGCACCGCCGATATCAGCTCTACTTGTAAACATCGCCCTACTATTTTGCCATACCTGTCTTCCCCTTCCAATAAGGCACTCAAATACGATGGCTCTTCGATCATAAGTGACATTCTGGATGATATCATGCCAACGCCCTTGATGTCATCCCATGATGGAGATGGTTGTTTCGAGACGGTGACAACAAAATTATCAATCCCTATTTCCTCATCCTCTAACTTCTTAGAACGCTTCAACAGTTCAACGATTCCATAGGCGACAGCGGTTTTGCGAATAATTGATTCTCTCGTGCTCAAATCAAAATTATTTTTGTTGCTCTGTTGTTGATCTGCAAACGATGCCGCTTTTGCTTCGCTTTCCGTCCATGTACGGAGAGGGACAAGGGCGCAATGAGGTAGCATGTGTATGTGTGTCCCAATACTTACAACATCTATCTCTCTAGAGAGAACAGAACCGCGAGAACCATTCAATTCAGCATATTGCTCTTTGTGCTCGACCTCCACTCAAATCAAAGCCATGATGAATGATCAGGGGAGATGTTTTACTCAAAATGCGAAAGTGGTATTCAAGATGCGAACTGTGAATGTCAAGGAGTCTACAAAGAGGGGCTTACGGATTCCTACGTAGACACTACCTGTCCCACACGCGATGAACTCCGAAACACGAAACGCGACTGATTCCGTACCATGAGGAGCTGCCAAATTTGGGTTCGCATCGTTGAGGGGCTTATGAATCTTGCTTCGAGGGGATGGATGGAATGAGAGTCACCCGCCCGCCTTGTCTCAAGTAAGAAGTAGGTGGTACATCCAATTGCTTCTGATCTGCTTCACTAAGACAAAACCAACAAGGAGTAGGTCTGTTGTGACATGGAATTAGAAAGAATCTATTTCTGTACCAGCGGTGGGCATGTCTTCTTTTATTGTCCCCCAAGAGACATCCTCTCATTTGGATATTGATGATGCCGGCAGAGGGAAGATTCTGTTGCATGCAGCAATCTAAGTAGCCCCTCCCGTGATTCCAACCAAACATAAACATGTATACTCAGATATACTCACGGGGCAGGGGACAAATTATGACTCTGCATGCCACCCCTTTACCTTTATTAATAATATCTTCATCTCTCACACACTCTCGTGCTCCTTATCTGTCTCACATTTCTTATCATTAACAATGACAGGCTCAAAATGTTGCGGCCTCGTTCTTCCATATTTCATCGTCGCAGAGGACACAATTCACCCGTCTCGTCCGATGACACTTTGCCATTGACCCGTAATGAGCGCCCAAAGTTAGGTAGCCAAAGAAGTTCATCAATCGCCAAATTTTGCTTGGCCTTTGGAGTACTTTTCGTGTGTGTATTCATTCTTCCACTGTTGCAAGACTCGGGTAAATCCATCCACAAGAAGTTTGCTGGTAGTTCGGGTATTCAACAGTATGATGCAGTCATAGTAGGAGCTGGATGGGCAGGTATATCAGCAGCAAAAGCATTGCTCGATAGCGGCGTAGATAATGTATTGGTGTTGGAAGCTCAAGATTATATTGGCGGCAGGTAAGTAGTGTTCGCTGATCTCACATGCTCTTTTGTAGATTCAGTCTCACACTATCTATATTCGTTTACCTCTCTAGATCAAAGTCTGTCAATCTCGATGGATCTATCAATAACCCTTCCATGCACGGGAACGTCACAAATATACCAATTGAGATGGGTTCTGAGTGGATGTATGCAAACACCGAGTTAGAGGGTGAGTATATGAATAACATAACACAGATGAGAATAGGCATTTTGTGTTTGACTTGCATCTCTCATCCGAACACTGCATCATCCGAAATCTTCTCTCTCTCTCTCTCTCTGCTCTCACAAACACTCTAAAAGATACTCTAATTGATGGTGGATATCTCAAGGGAATCGATACAAATAGAGGAGATGCACAGTTTGTCCCATTGGTTGACAGTCCATTTTACCTACAGACATTTGTGCACGAGGAGGACGAAAATGACAATGCTCCTGCAACGTTAAAGACAGAACGAATGGAAGATGAAGTGGCAAAAGGTTTGTATAAAAGAGTGTGGGGAGACTTCTTAAAATATACAGAGGAATACAAGAAGACTTTGGGGGAGGGGGAGGATGGAAGCTTTGGACATGCTGCGAAGAAGTACAAAGAAGAGAAGTTGACCAGCGATCTAGATGGTCAATTCCTCGACTTGGTTATGGCTGCCTCGGAGGTAGATTATACGGGTGGCAGAGATGAGCTTTCTATTTTTGGGGACACCATTGATGAAGACAATAGTAAGATGATTCACTTGCAATTTCTTCTATTTTCATCCAATCCAACGATAACATTCATTTCTAATCATTCTCAGGTGGACAGTATTATACGAGCGTTCCTGGTGTTGGATATGGCAATACTGCGGCGAAATTTGCAGCTCCGGTTGCTCACAAAGTTCATTTGAAAAGCAAAGTCACGGAAATTGATTACAGTTATCCAAATGGTACCATCATCTCCTTCACAAGGAATGGTGTAGAAAGCAAAGTCATGGCCAAGGCAGTTTTGGTTACAGTCTCTCTGGGCGTTCTGAAGGCAGGCAACATCAAGTTCACTCCTAGTCTTCCTGATTGGAAGCAAGAAGTGATAGATGGAATGGGCTTTGGATTGCTGGATAAGTGTGTAATGCAATGGGACAATCCGGATGCAGCTGTGTGGCCCGAGGAAGAATGGATTGAACTCATTACACCAAAAGGAGAGAATAGTGGCAAATGGACAACCTTTTTTAATCCTACGTCGTACAAGGGTGTGCCCATGATTGTTGGATGGGCTGCTGCAGATAATGCTCGCTACATGGAGACTCAAACCGACGAGGAGGTACAATCTGATATGATGACGAACCTCAAGGCCATGTTTCCATCAATCACACCTCCTGATCGATTCATTATTACCAGATGGGGTAGCGAGGAGAATGTGCTTGGTACCTACTCGTTCGAAATAATCGGGAGAGAATTCAGCAATGATAGTCGACTGCTTCAAAAGACAGTCGAGAATGTTTGGTTTGCTGGAGAAGCAACTATTGGCTTTTGGTATGGTACAGTTAATGGTGCGTTTGATAGTGGTCGAGTGGCTGCGGCAGGAATGTTGGAGGTGCTCTCAGCCAGCAGTCCAGTCATGGGTTCTTCGGCCGCGGATGAGTTGCAAACTCGCTGATGATCCACTTACACTCATTATCCTCACCCGTTTTTAAAGAATGCAATGTATTCCTAGTGCTATCTCTTTTGCTATTTGCCAGCTACCTGCGACATATCTTTCCTCCCAGGCACTCTTCTAAATTGTCCTTCTGTGATCCTTTCTCTCGGTCAAGTGCAAGAAGCCACGAGCTCAGTGTCTCAAATCATCGATGAAATAATTGATTTCTTCAAACTACTGACGACCAACTAACTAAGACGGCTATACATTATCAGAAGGGACAGTAAAAACAGCAGGTCCAATTGGTTCAACCTCCCCATCTGTTCTGTAATAGATGAGTGAGTATCGATCTCGTTTACTATCATACGGACCAACCCAGTGCGGGTAGCGGCCATCGACCCTTGCCATTCGATTCTTTGTATTCACTTTGGCAACTACACGTGCAGAACACTCCACCATAATTTGACCAGTGCCATCTTCATAATCTCCCACTGAAAATCCCATAAAAGGCCCAGTGTTTTGTTTATCAATGTGAGGCGATCCCTCGAAATTATGTGTGACTGCAACTGCGGTATATTGTGAGGCGAAGATGGGATCCACTGAATTGATTGCTTCATGAGCCAAGTTCCACAGAGCTTCGTACTTCTTTAATTTGATTGCAGCCTTTGCGGCATTTTGACTTGTAGCATCAAACATTGTTGGACTGCAGAGTATCATGTAGTTTTCTGCAGCGATGCTTGGTCTCTCACGGTTACCAGTGGATGTCGATTTGCTGGTCCAGAACTCTCTCAGTGCATGCAAGACTCTCTCCCGAATCGATTCTTCAACTAACGTTCCTGACACATTGACCACTGCACGACCATTCCCATCATGACATTTTGACTTATTATCATCCTTGCTCGCTTCCTCTTGATACAATCTAAGCAACTGCTCCATAACTTGTCCCCGTGACACATCATCATCCGCCCAACTCCTTCCATCATTTGTTCTCTTCTCCCCAAAATCAGCTACCAATCTACGCCGTAATGCCATGGTTGACCATGGTTCTAATTGACTTCGTAAGAGTGTTGCATCCCGCACTGCTGGAGATTCACCCACTTTATCAGAATGAAGTGCTATTGTTGTTGCATCATCAATAGATACAGGTGGTGCTGCTGGTGGTGGAGGTGGATAGGTGACAGTCAACTTCACCTCCACCTTCTTACCAAGAGTAGATTGCAACGATTCCAATAGAGACTGCTTCCCACACTTTTGATTAAATCTCAAATCAATCAATACCAACTCGTTCATCCCCTTCAGTGCATCCATATGCAGTGCATTGGGCTTTAACAAATTATGTGTCGCTCTCAATTCCTTCAATGCAGAGAGTGTTGTACCAATCGATGATGGGAGAGACTCAAACCAATTACGTGAAATGTCCAATGTTTGTAATTTGGTAAGTGGTTCAAGTGCATCGGTGGATATATTCCACAATTCATTTCGTGATAGATCGAGGTGCAGAATATTTGAGATTGATACTCTCGGTGGTGTAGCTAACAATGATGACAATGATACTAAAGTAAAGTTGCCACGTAGATTCATTCGAGCCAATATGCAATACTCATGTCCACACTTCTTGTCGTCCGTACTGTCACCGCCAACAACAACATCCGAGTCCATGCTACCATGACAATCCACCTCTACTACCATTCGTTCCTTCATACTCACACCTCTCCCTTGAATCCTCATTTGCTGCTCTTTATCTTCAAGATATTCGACTATTTGAATGTGCTGCGGCAATACTTGAGAGAGGATTGGGGCACCTCCCTGCGGACGATGTTGTTGCCAATTGAAGTTGTCGTTTGATTTTGTCTTGATAATGTTATCATTGTTAGTTTGGAGCAGCGTGGCAATCAAGTTGATGTCATGCTGACGAGCCAAACGAGCTCTTGACGCTTTACCTCCCACTATTACCGAAGACGAGGAGGCATTGTCGTTTGAACTGGCATGATGCTGCCCAGTTGAAATAGTGGACTGCTGCTGTGCGTTGCCGCCATCTTTAGGAGTCGCCATCATGACGGCACCAGACGACGATGACATGTACGCATCCAGCACTTGACGTTTCTTCTCCGCCTTTTGCTGCTTCCGTTTTGCCTTCTTTGCAGCTCGACGGGATAGTAGCTGATGCTCGTTGTTGTTTGCATCGTTAGTATCATTGATTGCATCGGCCATAATTGTGGGAACTAACTCCTATATTGTACTGGTTTGTGGAAGCAAGCTAGATGATGGTGATTATTATTTGACGGAACAAGTTATGCTAGAGCAGTTGAGAGCTAACGATGATTCTTCTGTAGTCTTTATCTTGCACCGTTGACGGCAGCCATTCATTATTGGTGTTACCACCGTTTATGTCATCAAAAACACTGATGGAGATGATTTTTGTGTTGGCGCCAAATTCTTCCCTCCTTGTCGTACCGTGTCCTAGCGACCCTCATGCGGTACTTGCTTCGCCCCTCTCTCAGATGCTCTCTTTTTGGCTCAGCTCACAGTGATCTGGGAAACAGTACTTACAAAAATTTCTGGTGTCATAAACGTAGGAATTCAGTATCTGGTGTTCTTTTGTGGTGTCATTTTGACACTATTTTGTGCAATGTGCTGTAATATTTCTCGCCGATCCCCTTGATTTTGCGTTGAGATTACCGTGCTGCGCGAAGTGTGAAAATACATTTTTGATTGTGGTGTCAGTTCGACACCACAGAATTGACTGGCCCGTAGACTGCTACTTTACTATCACAGAAACCCGGGCGGCGCAGCAGAGCAGCAGCATTCCACTGTACAACAACTACACAACACATCATGTCGAAGGGAAGTAAGAGAAAGAAGAGTAATACTGCCGGTGCCGCACCGGCGGCTGCTGCTGATGCGAGGGCGAAGTCGTCACAAGTCGAGAAGGCATTTGTTGGTCAGGGATCCGTCAATACGTACATGGGCCAGCTTGTTCGTTTAGTTGAGTATATCTTCGATCATCATAAGGAGCATCTTGTGGAGGAACATCTTATCAAAATGGAGCAGGCCGCTGCGCAAGATGCACAACAAAAAACGAAACTACGGATTAAGCTCAGACAATATATCTGCGATGCCGCCACTGCCATCCAAGCCAAGCGTGATGATCGACCCCACAATTGTTTTATCAAGATTGAAGATGAAGCGGACGCCCTCAGTTACGATATGGTTGTGAAGTACATGGACACAAAGTTTAATGTAGAGGTAGTGGATCGTAGTTCCGCAGAGGCATATCTGAAGGATGTTCATGATGGCATTTGTGAAATTACACCCGACATGGAAGTAGGGGATAAAGTTCGTGTCAAAGTATTTCAGTCGGAATCTCAATACTCTGGTATTCGCTGTGCACTCGCATATGTTTACACATCAGCACGTGTGACTATGCCTTTCGCGTCAGAGCTTGCTATTTACATCAAAGGAGTAGGACGTTACATTGCTGCTGCAAAACAACACCTCGGACTCAAGCTCACAGAAGGGAAAGATTCCATGAAACAAGATGTAATGGAGTTGGTAGCAGAGAATTTATTTAGGAGCAAAGACAAACGTGATATTTTGTACCATCTTATTTTTCTCCTTGATTGGAACTTGATGAAGAGAGCGGAGAATTGTTTGCACGCAAAAATGATTCACATGGGGTTTGTGGAAGATCACTTGACATTCACCTTTGCAAAAGAGAAGGGAAAGCAACACGGCGACATGCATGGTCCATGGCATTGCTTCGCTAATCCGAAAAAGCCTCACATCTGTCTTGTGCTCTCCTTTGCAAGGTATTTCTTGACATACCCGGAAGTATTAAGAGAGGGAGCTCCCCTATTTGAAGGCACGAATCAGTATGCAAGATACAGTAGCCGCCTCCATCAACTCTTCCATGAACTCAAAGATGATTTGAAAAATTTGGGAGTCGACTATAAAGAGCTTGGAACTCATTCTGCAAGGAAGGGTGTTGGGACTATGGTGGCCAATGCAAGCACCGTCGGTCCACCTATCGTTGCATTGTGCCTTCGCGCGGGATGGAAGCTTGGAGGTGTGAAAGAGAAGTACCTCTTCAGGGCAGATGGAGGTGACATGGCTGTAGGTCGGCGTGCTGCGTGCCTTGACGTGGATGACAAAGAGTTTGCTATCTCACCACCATACTTCGACTATTCCCATCTGGATGCTGACGGTACGATTGAAACGAAGGAGAATCTAGAACGCTGGCTGAAGCAACGCCTTCCAGATGCAGACAATATTCCGGCGAACTCCTGGAATCTTGTATTGCAATGTTTTGCAAGTGTTTGTTACCATTATGAATATCTTTGCGAGCATCTTGATGACAAGTGTTCCTTCCGCAACACTGCGGTATTTCGAGACTTGCCAAAAGAAATTCAAGATCTTGCGACGGTCAAATTTCCTTGGGATAAAACAAGTTGGACTCCCAAATTAAATGGCGTTCCTCCTCACGTGTTGCATATTGCTAAAATTGAGTCTCTTGAACGTAAGCTGGACACATTGGAGGAGAATCTAACTGCGACAATTGTTGGAGAGATGGAGAGGCGGGGATTCTCATCAACTGCATTTAAGACTAGCGATATCACCGATGCACTTTCTGCCGTTACCCAACAGTTGACCAATCAGATTACTACCGAGTTGAAGGAGATTAAAGATGCAGTCAAAAGTTCTCGCGGTGCTGCTGATGATTATGTGATCGTAGATGGGGCTGATGTGGTGCTTCCTGGCGGCGGTGTTGCCATAGTTGACGAAGATGACTGGTTTAACGATGCCAATGGTGCGGAAGGAGAGGAAGGTGGTGCGGAAGGAGAGGAAGGTGGTGCGGAAGGAGCACAACCTAATGAATCAGAGCAACGGAGACTGCAGCGAAAGAGGAAAGAACACGAGACTGCTGTCGCTCTTGTGAAGAAGCGCAAATTCACTGTTGGCCATCATCATGGCATGTTGAATGTTTTGCCGCCCGACTTTACCCTTACATCGATGACCCCTCTTCAGCTAGTCCATTGCTGGCTGATGGGCAGTGTGCGCCACAACATCCCTGCACTTGGTCTGTTGGACAGTAAACATGTGCTTTTTCTAAAGGGTGGAAACAAAATGCGGAATAAAATGTCATCTGTTATGCGGATTGTAGAGAAGATGGCCCGAGAGAAAAATGCTTGGTATGACAAAAAGAGCGATTGGGATTACGATAAAGTCACAAAAATGTGGGATTCCATCAGTACAGAGTTCAAAGCGAAGTACTGCCAAACAAAGCGGAAGACTCAGATCAATTACCATACTGTGTATCGGAATATGACTGATGCTAATGCGTTTAACAACCCCAGGAACAAGATAGAGAAAGCGAAAAGGCTCGCTATGCAACAGCAACAACAAGCCGCTGTGGTGTAGGTCTTTCATATTACTCGTTAAATTAATTTCTCTTCGCACGCAGTTACGTTGTTGTATATAGAAGACTAGTGGGATGGTAGGTAGGCACCTAACTTGGCATCCTTGGGCACGCGGTCCCTGAAAAAGGGTCTCTTCGGGCCCCCCTAAACTCCGCTGTTTACCCGTAAACAGGTCCTTTTTTATGTGGTGTCAAAATGACACCATAACTTGATCCATCTGTACTTACTTTTTCAGGAATGGTAGTGTTCGTGATAATAGACGACGACATGTTGGTTGGCTAGATGGCCACTGAAGGTGTTAAGATAAATAACTTCACTCCTCGGGAGGCCCACTTGACGTTGACGTACTACAGATGTGAAGTCAACAGGTAAGACGACGCTCCAATAGATCTCTAGAGAGCTAGAGGAGGCAGCGATAGATGTGAGGGAGGGTAGAGGGAGGAGATATGCAGTGAACGGGCTTCGTCGCCCCGTCTCGTTGTTGGTGCTGATGTTCAGAACTTACATTCTTGCTCGCCGAGCGTACACGTCATTAATGTTAATGAACGAAATAAAGCTCAAAGCTCAAATACTTAAAAGATAACAAAAAAATTAGAGTATGTCTCAACTCTGGAGTGCATGATCCAAAAATGATAATATATCGTCCTCCAGATTCGGAGCTGCCGTCTCCTGTCCCATGATGTCAGTATTGGTGAGTCCAGTGCCAATAGACGATACCGTCCCCTGTCCCATGATGTCAGTGTCAGTACTTGTGATTTCAGTGCCAATAGACGATGCCGTCCCCTGTCCCATGATGTCAGTGTCAGTACATGTGATTTCAGTGCCAATAGACGATGCCGTCCCCTGTCCCATGCTGTCAGTATTTGCGAGTCCAGTGCCAATAGACGAGCTCAAGTTCAATGAGACAACCTTAAACAGGCTAGTACATTTCCCAAATGCTCCCCACTCATGGTACTTTTCATGTGCGAGTAAGAATAGTTCCACCGCTTTATCCTTCTGCCCCAATTCCAAATAAAAATATGCTGCTAGCTCGCAAGCTAAAGCCTCTTCGTTGATAAACTAAAAGATACAAGAAGAAGTTGCAGCTTTTAGTGAGTGACTCGAATAGGATTGGATTCATTCAAATAACTCTTCCTCCAACTTACCTTGTGATCTTTGGCAGAGGAGATGGCCTTATCATAATACGTTTTAGCAGCGTCATAATTGTTGTTGCAGAATGATTCCTCTGCTTCCAACAAGTACCATTTATTCTCGAATGTCCACGAAGACGATTCTGCCCACTTTTTCAATGCCAATTTGGATAACTTGCCCCTTTCAATCCATTGTTGTCCATCTCTTGATTTCCGAGCCAGCCAGAAGGAGATGAGCCCAATGTAAAATGCATGAAAAGAATGATGAAAAAACAAATTGGCCCAAGTGTTGCCGATGCAAGCTAAATAGTTCCCGATGTTTTCTTTCGTACCTTCGTACGATCGAAAAATGAAGCTGATGTATGTTTTCTGAAAGTAGTAGGTCGTCTTGACGCTGTTGTTTGTTGCGAGAATATTTTGCCCCTCGGAAACAAACTTTGGCTCTTCGTCTGTCCCAATCAACTTGAACACAGAATGCTGAATGTACTGCAATTGTGTCATGAAAATCACAAGCTTTTTGTCTTCCATGAACTTGATAGCTTTCGTGCATTTTTCTTGCGTAGTTTGTAAGTTCACACCAGCAATTGAGGACATGGTACAGTTGAGTATGCTGTTGAGTGCGGCTTGGATAACATCACCATATGCCATAGCAGCAGCGTATCCATCATCATGATATTCCAGCGCAGCTTGGACCGGCTCAACATATGCTACGATTTGCGTGCCGATGCAAATGACCTCAGCGGCACTCTCTCTCGATCCCACTTTGTCAAGTAATGAACGTGCCAGCTTCACATAATGGTAGCCCCCGCTGATATCTCCAAACTTGGCTATGTACGAGCCAAGGTGGACAAACCCTATTGGAGACACAGGGCTCATGCCGTGCAGCAGTGAAAGTTGAATGATGCGTTGCGTCACACGAGCAACTGATTTGGGCATGATTTGAGTCATCCCTAACTCCATTTTACCCAAGAACTTCATTGCAATTATCATAGTTGGATCTGTCATCCGTCTGGTATTCAAGATATCATTATCAGTGTAGACTGAAAGCAAGGATTTCGTCTCTTGTACACACGCCTCCATACTTGACTCATCACCTCGAAGTTCAATCCCTAGCTTCGACAAAATATCAAGTCCCTTTTCTATTGATTCTGGCAGCCTCGATGAAAAGGCCAATGCGCACGTGGAGAAATACATAACGTTGAGCTTGTCTTCAAACGTTCGGCCATATGTCAGCACTTGCTCATACAGGAGTTGCAAGCTCACGGTATCGCCATTCGTCAAAGCACATTTTGCTGCCAAGTCAAACAGCTCTAAACTCAATGCATAGTACTCCTCCCAGTGCTTTTTCCGTAGAAACGATATCCCATTATCGAAATAGAAATATGCTGCTACAAAATCTGACATTTCCATTGCCTTCTTTCCGGCTCTCAAATTGAGATTAGCAACAGTGGCATTCTGACTTTTATCTTGAACAGCTTCGGGGCCTGCCAAATTGAGTTGATTTGCAGCTATCAAAAGAAGGCTGTCGTCAGTCTCTCCATCCGCCGGAGCTAGAACCATACCATAGAATAAGTGAAAGTGGCATCGATCCAGGATTTCCATCATATTATATGCAGCTTCTTGGATGCGATCGTGACTAAATCGATACTTATCATCTGCCTTGTCCAACAACCCTTCTCGTACGGCTACATCAAGGTTGTCGACTAAATTCTTGTTGAGAGCCCCGTCTAGCGTTTTGATAACAGTAATATCTGCCGAAGCTCCGAAGCATGACAAAACGCATGTGGCTGACTTCACATCAGCAGATAGCGCTTGGATGGATTCAGTTATGAACATGGCAACATCGTCAGGCAACTTCTGACTCTGGATCTTCTCCTTGTCCCACTCCCATCGCCGCCGACTGAGGCTTGGTCGCAATAGACCTTCTTTACTGAGCGAAAGCATCAGCTGAGAGACAAATAGAGGATTGCCCTTCGTCTTGTGATATATGACACTCGACAAAGATCGAGTGAGACGCGGCGAAAGACGCAGAGTCTCTGACACCATCGTGTTCAGCATCTCCTCCTCAAAATATCCGAGTGTCACGTTGGTATATTTGACACCGAGAAGTTTAGCACGCAAAAAGACTTTCCAAACTGGATGCTTCTTGTCGATTGCGCCTTCACGGCAGCACCCGTAGAAGAAAAACTGTTTCCTCCCTTTTAATGATGACGATGAGGATGAAAAATCGGCCGTAAACAAAAGCTGGTTCACTGCTGCAATGGATGCTGAATCTGCCCACTGCAAGTCATCGAGGAACAACGTCACGGGAGCGCCGGATGAACTGGATATCACCTCCACAAATTGGCACAAAAGATATTCAAGCCGCTCATGGGGGTGATCACAAACTTGATCGTGACTAATGTTAAAAACGTCAGGACCTAGAATGATTCCCAAATTGGGTATAATCTTGGCCAAATGGTATGCCTCCCCTCCCAACGATGCCAAAACATTCGAAGCTAGCACCTTCACAGTCGATGAGGGACAACTCTCCTTCATCAAGTTGCCACAGTAGATATCAAATGCTGAGGCTAATGCACTGAATGGTTTGCCTTGATGAAGCTGATCAAACTTGCCCGATAAAACAATACCCCCAACCGCTGACACGGATCTCCCAAATTCAGATGCTAGCAGTGATTTTCCCGAGCCAGACGGACCCGAGATTAGCACCAACTCTCCATCGCCCGATATGGAGCGACGGTAGGCTTCTTTGATCGTAGAAAGCTCTGCATTGCGTCCAAACACAGTGTCACGAAACTGCAATCCAGTTACAGATAACTTCCCCATATCTTGATCATACAGAAAAGTCTTCGGCTTTTCCAACATTAGCTGCAGATCATCTCTCACATCCGCCATACTTTTGTATGAGTCCTCCCCCGCTAATGAGCCATTGTTGCTGTCTAGCATATTGGCTATCAAATCACACAACGGTCCCGGAATCCACTTTGCCTTTAAAGACTCTAATGAGACGGAAAAACGCGGATTGGCAGAATTAGTCTGAAGCGATTGTCTCTTTTTCGGAAGATTTTGCTCTTCTTCTTTTGAAATTTCATGCAGCAGGCCATTAATATCAGCACCTATATCAATAGGTGAAGCTTGATCGAAGGGGAGAGGATCAAAATTCAAGTTGTCTTCAATTGCAAGTTCGTTGGATCCGACGTCTGCTTTTTGTGCTCCTTTGAGGAGATCAGTAGGTCGCTCCCCCCCTGAGAATATCTCGTACAACACAATTCCCAGCGAGTAGATGCGCTGCATAGTGCTGTTATGATTTGCTGCTTCGTCGTTATTTACGTTGCATAAAAAGGGCAAAAAATCTGCTATATCGTAATTTTCCTGCTCTCCATTTTCTGTTGCGAGCGTGCCATCAATTTTTGATGTCCAGTGGACAGCAATTCCTTCTGCCCACTTATTGCTCGGCATCGGCAATAATTTGCCTCCCTCTACTTCAGCTTTGCAAATCGAATCAGCAAGCGAGCAAGACACTCTCAGAGCAGATAGCAAATAATCATCTGAGCATAAAATCATGGATTTGCGTAGGTTCGGAGCCAGAGCTGTGGCGGCGCCCAGTGAACTTGAAGTTCGATCGACTTGATCGATGGTGCGGCTGATCCATTCTGAGAGTATGATCATTGACTCCGTCGACGACGACATGGTTGATCCTTGCAACTCTCCTAATTATTATCACGACCACAACTAACAATGATTGTGTTTACTAGTTGAAGACAGAAGCCCAAACCAAATGTAACGTGAACTGACGTGGTGGTGCTGCTCAGACTTGTCTGATTCAACTCACATCACACCATGGATGCAGACTCAATACGGGACTAATCGGACAGTTAGTACTGTGAAAGAATGATGTAGTTCGACACTATGTATCTCATTCCCAGGGGTTAACGCTATGTACCCTGCTGCGACACAATACTTCAAAAATCCTACGTACAAAACTACTACCATACCTACTATGGCCAGGCCGAATACTCCTACTGTACGGTTGCCTTCAAAATGACACCTTGACTTCAATTTCTGGAGTTATCGAACAAGTAAGGTATCAATGAGATTCTACTGACCATATAAATGACATTAGCCACTGGAAGTAGGGTCTACAACCGTGTAGTTTTGGAGTTATGGCTGGTCGTAGGGAGCCGATTTTCACCATGGTCATGTCGTTTTAGAGATCACTTTTTTGGAATCGAGTCAAATTTACAGAGATCTACATAGGAATCAGTACTTAGTACCGTTTCTCACCGCTTGCTCAAAACTAATTTCATCTAACCTTAAGATAACCCTTCTGCCCTAAATTTCATGGGAGACCACTAAGTATCTACTGGCGGGAAAAAATTGTTACCTGGAATTAATTGTTACTTGCTAACAAACACCACACAAAAATGAAGTACACCATGCATAGGCCTGTATGGAGCCTCTAACCCAACTGAAACACTAATCACCGCCCATAACATGATCATATGGACTAATAGCTTTCGAATAAGCCGCTGGGGGACGTTATCTAATTACTATAAAAAGCAAATTCCGCATTATGGAATTGTAGCCTATGATTCCTACGTAGACCACCACGTAGAAAATTTCGCAATGTGGAATTGTAGCCTATAATTCCTACGTAGACCACCACGTAGAAAGTGGCCGATTGGGGAATCGTACATTGTAGTCGATGTGAATTGTAGAAGTAATTCTGACGTTGCAATACTAATTTATGGAAACATGTGAGCACCGCTGCGACTGATTTCAGAGAAGTCGAATTTCTCCAAAGTTGAGTAAAACTGCATGCAGCATGCAGCGAACTTAGCATGCAGCGCGTTGCATGCAATCTGACGTCATTTTCAACTATCAAAAAATCCAATGTGGGCTAGCGGACCGCAACAAGCCGGTCCGTTCTAGTCAGTACTATATTGGCGCTGCTGCAGCAGCTTCGGGCGTCATATGTCGGATGCGTCATTCTTAGAAAGTGCGATTTAGGTAATCAAGGTGGCTTATTTTCGTCGATAAGTGCTCTATATCGACGAATTATAGGTTCTTTGGCAACTAATAATATATACAAGACGTTTGGTATTCAGTTTTGAAGCTTGTCTATACATTTTCGGCCAATGTAGTGGCCAAATTTATGATTATCACGATGATGTTAGTGTTTTGTGCGTGAAAAGGAAATTGTTACCGGTAACAATTTCTTCCCGCCAGTAGCTATTAGAGTAGTCAAACCAAAAAATATTAATTTTGGGCTTCGTAAAGATATTCTACTGATTCCGACGCATATCTTCACGAAAAGAAATTTTGAAAAATTCTTTCTCGAAGCCACAAAAAGTGGTCTCCCATATTTGGGTGTGCACTTTGAAGGCAATCGTACAGTATTGGCAGCACGTAGGCGTTAGGCAGGACGCTCGCTTGCAATATCAATCGATTCAGCATGTTTTTATTATCCAGAAAATAATCAACCTATAGTTTATACTCACTATATTGACCTCAGCCGCCTGGACGCATTGTATCGAAGGACACCGTTTTTGCATAGAAATAGAAACGGAGCTGAATAAGCGATCTGCATCCGGACAGACGTGAAATTTGGTGTTTCAAGACCATTTTTGACCATGGCCGCCGCGGAGCCTACTAGTTTAAGCCAAAAACCTAAATCCAATAGACATGCTATTATGCCGAAACAAGTGCTAGAGTCGTTTTCGTCTATATCTCGGGAGACGAATCATACCTGTTTGGCATCCATATCTCTGAAATCCTCGACAAAATTGTCATCTTCATTAGCTAGTAAAATCGTCTACGTATTGACCAAAATTGTTAGAGAGAATAACTAGCAAAACCAAAATTGGCATATCTCTGCGAGAAAGTTAAATATTAACGTGATTCCTTGATAGACATTGCTCGTAGTACCATCACCGAAAGGGCTGTACCATTGGTTTGGTATGAAAATTGCTGTTTGTGATTTCGACCTCCTAGTAGAAGCCGCTTTTTATCATGGTGGTTTTGTGTCTGAAACACCAAAATTCCTACTTGGTGGTCTACGTAGGAATTATACCAGAAAAATTGAGTGCAGATCGCTTATCTGAATGTGAATGGAGGCATGCATCGTCATCGTTCGAGCCCTTCTACCAATCGATTCCAATCTTGTGAGTCTTTCGATTCTGCCCTCAAGTCGAGAGAAGGTCGGACGAATGTACCGAATGGAGAGACGACACATGACGTATCTGAGCGGCACAAGGATCAAGATCTGCGCATTCTTGCTCTTGCGCGTGCACTGTAAAATGAATTGCATCTCTCATCGGAGCATGTGTTTTCTAGGCTTAAGACAATCCTCTTGATGCTTACCTCTTCCTTCTACTTTTAACTCCTGCTTTTCAGCAGCAGCATCCCCATTCATACAGTGTCTTCGTCTTCGAAAAGTGTGCATTCTTCAGGCGATACACATGAGCTTGAATCCACAGACTCAGATGGGCTATGGTAGCAACCTAGCTAGGAGGCAAAATACCTCGCCCATACTTCTTTTACAACAGCTCTTCAACCTAACACACTAGCTCAAGATGCCATATCTGTATGTCTCTGGAGTGCTTCATCCAAAGATGATAGCATATCGTCCTCCAGATTCGGAGCTACCGTCTCTTGTTCTTGTCCCATACTGTCAGAAGTGTCAGTATCAGTAGTATTTGTGAGTCCAGTGCCTATAGACGAGCTGACAAACTCATATAGGCTAGTACATTTCCCAACTGCCCCCCACTCATGATATTTCTCATGCGCAAGTAAGAATAGTTCCACCGCTTTATCCTTCAGTCCCAATTCCAAATAAAAATATGCTGCTAACTCGCAAGCTAAAGCCTCTTCATTGATGAACTAAAAGATACAAGAAGAAGTTGCAGCTTTTAGTGAGTGACTCGAATAGGATTGGATTCATTCAAATAACTCTTCCTTCTCCAACTTACCTTGTGATCTTTGGCAGAGGAGATGGCCTTATCGTAATATGTTTTAGCAGCGTCATAATTGTTGTTGCAGAATGATTCCTCTGCTTCCAACAAGTACCATTTATTCTCGAATGTCCACGAAGACGATTCTGCCCACTTTTTCAACGCCAATTTCGATAACTTGCCTCTTTCACTCCATTGATTTCCATCTCCTGATTTCCGAGCCAGCCAGAAGGAAATGAGCCCAATGTAAAATGCATGAAAAGCATGGTTGATAAACAAATTGGCCCAAGTGTTGCCGATGCAAGCTAAATACTTCCCGATGTTTTCCTTCGTACCTTCGTACGATCGAAATGTGAAGTTGATGAATGCTTTCTGATAGAAATAGACCGTCTTGACGCTGTTGTTTGTTGCAAGCATATTTTGCCCCTCAGAAACAAACTTTGGCTCTTCGTCTGTCCCAATCAACTTGAATACTGAATGTTGAATGTACTGCACTTTTGTCATGAAAATCACAAGCTTTTTGTCCTCCATGAACTTGATAGCTTTCGTGCATTTTTCTTGCGTGGTTTGTAAGTTCACTCCAGCAAAGAAAGAACTGATACAAAAGAAAAGATTGTTGACCGCGGCTTGGATAACATCACCATATGCCATAGCCGCAGTGAATCCCTCATCATGACATTCCAACGCAGCTTGAACCGGCTCAACATACGCTGCAACTTGCGTACCTATGCAAATGACCTCACCCGCACTCTCTCTCGATCCCACTTTGTCAAGTAATGAAAGTGCCAGCTTCACATAGTGGTAGCCCCCGCTGATATCTCCAAACTTGGCTATATACGAGCCAAGGTGGACAAACCCTATTGGAGACACGGGGCTCATGCCGTGCAGCAGTGAAAGTTGAATGATGCGTTGCGTCACACGAGCAACTGATTTGGGCATGATTTGAGTCATCCCTAACTCCATTTTACCCAAGAACTTCATTGCAATTATCATAATTGGATCTGTCGTCCGTCTGGTATTCAAGATATCATTATCAGTGTAGCCCGAAAGCAAGGATTTCGTCTCTTGCACACACGCCTCCATACTCGACTCATCACCTCGAAGTTCAATCCCTAGCTTCGACAAAATATCAAGTCCCTTTTCAATTGATTCTGGCAGCCTCGATGAAAAGGCTAATGCGCACGTGGAGAAATACATAACGTTGAGCTTGTCTTCAAACGTTCGGCCATATGTCAGCACTTGCTCATACAGAAGTTGCAAGCTCACGGTATCGCCATTCGTCAGAGCACACTTTGCTGCAAAGTCAAACAGCTCTAAACTCAATGCATAGTACTCCTCCCAGTGCTTCTTCCGTAGAAACGATATCCCATTATCGAAATAGGAGTATGCTGCTACAAAGTCTGACATCTCCATTGCCTTCTTCCCGGCTCTCAAATTGAGATTAGCAACAGTGGCATTCTGACTTTTATCTTGAACGGCTTCGGGGCCTGCCAAATTGAGTTGATTTGCAGCTATCAAAAGAAGGCTGTCGTCAGTCTCTCCATCCGCCGGAGCTAGAGCCATACCATAGAAGAAGTGAAAGTGGCATCTAACCAGGATTTCCATCATGTTGTACGCAGCTTCTTGGATGCGATCGTGACTAAATCGATACTTATCATCTGCCTTGTCCAACAACCCTTCTCGTACGGCTACATCAAGGTTGTCGACTAAATTCTTGTTGAGAGCCCCGTCTAGCGTTTTGATAACAGTAATATCTGCCGAAGCTCCGAAGCATGACAAAACGCATATAGAAGACTTCACATCAGCAGATAGCGCTTGGATGGATTCAGTTATAAACATGGCAACATCGTCAGGCAACTTCTGACTCTGGATCTTCTCCTTGTCCCACTCCCATCGCCGCCGACTGAGGCTTGGGCGCAATAGACCTTCTTTACTGAGCGACAGCATCAGCTGAGAGACAAATAGAGGATTTCCCTTCGTCTTGTGATATATAACACTCGACAAAGATCGAGTGAGACGCGGCGTAAGACGCAGAGTCTCTGATACCATCGTGTTCAGCGTCTCCTCCTCAAAACATCCGAGTGTCACGTTGGTATATTTGACTTTAAGAAGTTTAGCACGCAGAAATACATTCCAAACTGGATGATTCTCGTCGATTGCACCTTCACGGCAGCACCCGTAGAAGAAAAACTGTTTCCTCCCTTTTAATGATGACGATGATGAAAAATCGGCCGTAAACAAAAGCTGGTTCACTGCTGCAATGGATGCTGAATCTGCCCACTGCAAGTCATCGAGGAACAACGTCACGGGGGCGCCGGATGAACTGGATATCACCTCCACAAATTGGCACAAAAGATATTCAAGCCGCTCCTGGGGGTTATCACAAACTTGATCGTGACTAATGTTAAAAACGTCAGGACCTAGAATGATTCCCAAATTGGGTATAATCTTGGCCAAGTGGTATGCCTCCCCTCCCAACGATGCCATAACATTCGAAGCTAGCACCTTCACAGTCGATGAGGGACATCCATCCTTCATCAAGTTGCCACAGTAGATATCAAATGCTGAGGCTAATGCACTGAATGGTTTCCCTTGATGAAGCTGATCAAACTTGCCCGATAAAACAATACCTCCAACCGCTGACACGGATCTCCCAAATTCAGATGCTAGCAGTGATTTTCCCGAGCCAGACGGACCCGAGATCAGCACCAACTCTCCATCGCCCGATATGGAGCGACGGTAGGCTTCTTTGATCGTAGAAAGCTCTGCATTGCGTCCAAACACAGCGTCACGAAACTGCAATCCAGTAACAGATAACTTCCCCATATCTTGATCATACAGAAAAGTCTTCGGCTTTTCCAACATTAGCTGTAGATCATCTCTCACATCCACCATATTTTTATACAATTCCTCCCCCGCTAATGATCCATTGTTGCTGTCTAGCATATTGGCTATCAAATCACACAACGGTCCCGGAATCCACTTTGCTTTTAAAGACTCTAATGAGACGGAAAAACGTGTAGTGGCAGAATTAGTCTGAAGCGATTGTCTCTTTTTCGGAAGATTTTGCTCTTCTTCATAGATTTCATTCAAAATATCATCAATATCGGCACCGATATTAATAGGTGAAGCTTGATCGAAGGGGAGAGGATCAAAATTCAAGTTTTCTTCAATTGCTAGTTCGTTAGATCCGCAATCTGTTTGTTTTTTCTTTGTCAGATCAGCAGGTCGCTCCCCCCCTGAGAATATCTCGTACAACACAATTCCCAGAGAGTAGATGCGCTGCATAGTGCTGTTATGATTTGCTGCTTCGTCATTATTTACGTTGCATAAAAAGGGCAAAAATTCTGTTTTATCATAATTTTCCTGCTCTCCATTTTCTGTTGCGAGCGTGCCGTTGATTTCTTGTGTCGCCTGCACGTGAACATTAATGCCATCTGCCCAATTATTGCTCGGCATCGGCAATAATTTGCCTCCCTCTTCTTCAGCTTTGCAAATCGAATCGGCAAGCGAGCAAGACACTCTCAGAGCAGATAGCAAATAATCATCTGAGCATAAAATCATGGATTTGCGAAGGTCAGGTCCCAGGGCTGTGGCGGCGCTCAAGGAACTTGAAGTTCGGCCGACTTCATCGATGGTGCGGCTGATCCATTCTGAGAGTATTATCATTGACTCCGACTCTATTGACGTCGCCATGGTTGACCATAGATTTAAGTGTAAGTAATAGGCCTTTGGCAAATGGCAAGCTAAGTACTTTTACTCACAAGTTCAATAATTTGCGATTTTGCGAACCTCACACAATCTGGTACTGATCGGACAGATGTACCTGGCACAGAGCTGGGAGGGGCAAATGGGAGCTCGATAGGTATTGTAACCTGGGGCCTAGAGCCTCAAGATGAATGAAGTAAAGTATTAGTATCTGGGAGTGTGACGACACTGACCTTCATTTAGTAACAAGTATTATTGTGGTGTAGGATTGCATCTGTAGCGCTTTCTTCACTTTACCATGACATGAACATGAACCTACAGCTGCATTGTTCACTTTCTCAACCACTCGTTGTTGCGTTGTGCAACTATACAGCCATTCACCTCCTGGTAAAATGTAAATAAATGTGTCAGCATTGAGTGATGGGCGAATCCTTGCTATCAATATCATATCATCATCATCCTTCTTTTTCTTTTACCAAGTTCAGACTATCCTCTTCTTGTTCTTGTTTAGCTACACTTCTCACTATCACTACTTCTGTTCAGCAGGACGATAGAGAGAGAGAGAGAGCAGTATGAGTATGGTAATAGTATGATTATGATTATGATTATGAGATGCCTTTGCCTGGTATTCAAATAACCAGCTAAACTATCAAGTCGTTTAGCTGTTATTTCAATACCTGGATCTGGATATGGATAGGAGTCATATCAGATTCGTCTTAGTCATCTACAGTCTTCGTCACTGCGTCTGGGATCAAGATACATGTCCCTCTGTAACTCTGAGGCTTTCTGTCACCTTCTTGGCCTCCTGCTCTGCTCTTCTTTGATGCCTTCTTTGGCCCCTACTTGCATGTCACACGAGAAACTTAGTTTGGGGGGGAGAACGTTTCTCGCTCTTACTCGCTCGGGACTTGTTTGATAGTTGGCGCCAATTTTTGGTCTGGCGCCAATTTTGATCTGGCGCATTTTTCAAACGTGGAACTTCAAGCTACAAGCTACCATGGACATTCAAATCAACTCTCTGCTTCCTACTAACAATGGCCTCGCAACAACACTCACTCCTCACAACCATAGCCCAATGGGCCTGGTCCACCGACCCCTCCCCCCTCGTCACCCCCACCACCTGCCTCTCCACCCTCCCCCTCCTATCCACCCCCTGCCTCGTCCGCCTCCTCGCCAAACTAATCGGCATCGCCATAATCGCCGCCTCCTGCATCAACAAGGCACCCGTCCTACACAACATCTACTCCTCCAAATCGGCACTGGGCCTCTCACCGACGTCCACGTACGGAGAGGTCATTATGTATTCGAATGCGGCGTTTTATAATTTGAGGAGGGGGAATCCTTTTACGGCGTATGGGGAGACTTTTATGGTTATGGTGCAGACTTTGGTTGTGGTGCTCATGATATGGAGGTATGGGGAGGAGAAGAATGGGAGGACGAATAATGTGGGGGTGGTTTGTGGAGCTTATCTTGTGTATTTGTTTGTCGTGTTCTATGGTGAGTCCATGATGTATGATGTGTATATGCATGATGAATAGCTTGTGCTCTTCTCTCTGCTTCATGCTTGTTAGCTCATTATGAATGCTATTCTTGTTGAAATCAAAAAAGTCTTGACACAAGACACAATCTACATCCTAATGGTCTACAACCCAATAGTCCTACTAACCTCACGTGGATCACAAATACTCGCCAACCACCAACAAAAACAAACGGGGGCACAATCACTGGCTACAACGGGGATGAATTTGACTGGATCGTTGATTCGAACGGTGACTACGATTAAGGAGGTGGGATGGGATTTCCACATTCTTAGAAGCTACGGGGTTAGTATTACGCTGAATATGATTCTGTTTACGCAGATTGTCATGTATAGAGAGAATACGAAGAGGATGTTGGATGATATCAAGCAGAAAAAGAAGGAGTGATTGAGTATGAATGCTATTTGGATGGAATGAGACATGACATGACATGTTGCTACAAAATCAAAACAGATGAACTATGGCTAAAGACAGAGCGTTTATCGTTGCTAAAGAGATCTTCCAACTCTTTGCAGTACATCTGCTGTACGATTAGATTGCTTCGTCTCTTCTACTTCTGCTTTTTCTTCATTTGGTGCAACATTGCGATATAATCTGCCACTCCTCCTTGCGGCATTCCTATCAGCAGGATTGCTCGATGGAACCATCATACGTGACATTCTAACACGCTTATTACGTCTCACTCGTGAGAGAACTTCATCTACCGTTTCTTGCACTTTCACACGATGTTGAGGAGACTCTAGTTCATTTGAGGTGTTGTTGTGAGCGCCGTTGAAGTAATTCTTCATGACATTCACTCGGAGATGAATTGTCCCTGATCCATCTGTGATTTGACCAGCCTTACTGAGTAGTCGAGTAGTCATTTCACCATCTTCGTTGGGTGGTATTGGAGCCGGCTCAGATGGTAGGGTTTCACTCACACTCAGACAAGTCCCCAGATAATAGGACTGCATTCTGCATTTCCTTTCATTCATTCCAGAGCAAGCAAGGGGCTTGAATGTTGGAACGTTTATGTCGTAGGTACCCGGCTCAGAGGGTAAAGGAACAACGGCATTTCCAGCCAAAGAGATCATTCCAAAGTTGTGATGGAAGTAGGCGTGTATTTCCATCATTGCGTTCTGATGTGAGATATTAGCGGGATGATCATTGCTGGAGCTCTTCCTGAAAAGAAGAGAGAATTGATGATTGACGTGGTGCATTTTGACGCGACCAAACACAATGAATTGGCATAGCAGCCCAAGTGGAATGATTGATAGCAGGACTGCGGGGGTGATCTCACTCCCGATGCTCTTTCCAAGCAAATGTAGGATTGTCTAACGTTTCAAAAAAAGAGAGAGAGATTAGAATGAAATGGTAGATGATAGCGTTGCCGGAGAATAAAAGATGATGCATTGTCATTGTGCACTCACAAAGCCGATACAGACGAAAGCCACAAAGAACCGCACGAGGAATTGCATGCTCGTTGAGAAGATATCATAGCTCTGAAATTTATTCGTAGATCCTTTCAAGACAACAGCTTCCTTTCCTCCGAATTCACCAGTCTTTAGAATCTTGTACCGAATGACAAGAGTAGAGCCAAAGGGTGCAGACAAGAGGATGTTTGGCTGTGTAAACCCATTGGCAGAAATGATTTCGATGTGTGTCTGATAATTGAAAGCATGTTCTGCGTCGTCAACTTCTTTCCAAGATAGCTGACGACGTTTTTCGTCGTATATCCTGCTGCTGTTGAGGAGGGTGTCATCTCCTTCGACATAATCTTGGTCGATCATCATTTCTATAGTGTAGTCGAAGTTGTCTTCATCTTCATCGGGTGTGATGAAGCAATACATATCGTCGGAATCCTCTTCCATCAATGCTGGGATCGCCGAGATCATACCACCCTGGTACATCTTGAGAACACAGAGCGTCTTGTCATGATTATTCACCCGTACTATTATCATCATTGTAGAAGAAGGATCATCTCTATCTCTGCGAATTCGCGAAGCCAACGCACTCCTACCTTGAAGTCTGACGTCATCTTCCAACATTGAGACGTTCGTCAATGTAAAGATGGCAAGATCAGTCTCCAATTCATGACCTTCATCATACGAAATCTGTTCTTGCCAGCCAATTTCCTTCGATTGCATAGCTCCATTATTTCGTCGAATGCTGACTCGGAAGCGGAAGGACAATTGTTGGAGCTGCGATTGCGATAGATAGTAGTAGTAGGGGAGATGATGCTTCATCGTGGCGTTGCATCAATTGTGACCAGGAGAAATAATGTACTTATGTTTCGAGATAATATTTTTTTTTAAATTATTGTGTGAAAATTATGCGAGGAGCAATGATTGTTGTCGGAGTTACTATAGTTGCAGGCTGGCGAGATGATGATATGTTGATTGCATATGTGACCACAACAACAACAAGGTATCCTTACTTCTCCTGATGTACTTAGCAATTCGTGACAACAAACAGCTTGCTCACTTACACCGGATGAACTGCTTGTCCTGAGGGCAAGTGCGTCCTTGCTCCTCTTGCCAACCTCAGTCACCAGTCACAAAGCACTTGCCAGGGGTTAATATGTATCTTAGGGGTAAACAATAGAATGAAAAAAGTGTGGCATGTCGTTCATCAGCCTCTTTTCTCTTTTTGCCTATTTGTCTCTTCTCCAGCCCACTTTTTGCCATTTTGCAAAAATCATACATACCCACCATGGTAGCCGCTACTATCATTGCATATAGTGTCATCCACACATAACTTACATCTAATTCAAAGCTACTAATCGGTTTACGATACTCAATTGACGTAGTTGGTGGAAGGGTTTAAGTTTTACTTCTATCTTTACTTCAAAATATTACAAATTGATAAAGGCAACATATGCTACATTTCCTACACAGAATATTTCTATTTATTCGTATCCAATTGATCTATGGGCGGGTATGAACTGCCCCATCCTTTAGTATATGGTATAAAGGAAGCGACAGGTCGGTTGGATGGATTAAATATATAAGATATAGCCTATTTGATTCGTTGTTTGGTGTATGATAATTTAATATTCTTCGCGAGTGTATTTTCATTGTGTGGTTAGGGGATGTTTCGTGGCATTGGCAGCTGCAACAAGCGGCGGAACCCTTTTACTATATCATCAACGAAGGATGGAGGGCGGCGGCGGTGGTAATACTACGCAGACGTCGTTATACACCACCTCTTTTGCGTCGGCACATGTCATCGTCCGGAAAATGAGTAGTGACCATAGTCAAATACTCAATAACTAAGGCCCCCAAAATCAGGGGCTCAGCGGATCCATCCATCCAAACCATATGACAGCATGGATCCGCTGAGCCCCTGATTTTGGGAGCCTTAGTTATTGACCTCATTTTTACTAGTAATCTCACCATGGTGAAGACCTTTTTGAGATTTGTGCTGATGAACAACATGCCATGGAGATGAAAGGGGGCACCCCTTAAATATGTAAATTATCATTGAAAATTATCTAGAGAGAAAAGAGGGCACCTCTTTTTGCATTCTATTGTTTACCCCTAAGATACATATTAACCCCTGGCACTTGCCACGTGCTTTTCTTCATTACGGTACCGCTTTCACTTTCGAACAAGTCTGATTTACAACTTGCACATGTAATTCTCCGTCACTCAAGTTTTTTAAGCCTTACTCCTAAGTACTTCCTTAGCTCGTGAGTGCGTGGTGCCTATCTCCCACCATGCATAGCAAAGTTTGAGTTAGAGTTAACATAACAATGACATACAACTATAAGAGCATCCAAAATTCCAATTTTGTAACAACGATTTACTCTAACTCTATCATCTGTGAGCATTCTATCAGACGTGGTTATCCTGGCCTGATCTACTTCATGTTCTCTCATCCTCATGGCCCATTTCATCTCTTCCATAAGAGATATAATAACCTTCCAGATCTCTCTCCTGAGAAGATCTGTTTGATACCTTGAAAGTTTTCACTGATTCGTCCATACTTCTCTCATCCTCACTGTCTTCTCGAAGTACCATTTCCTCTTGCTTAGCAAGAAGAGATTGCAACTTCCTTCTCACCTTACTTATCTGCTTGGAGTGATCAAAGTCGAAGCATTCCACTATCACGCTTAGAAAGGCTCTGAGCCGCTCTCGGTGCCCCTTCGAGCTCATGTCACCGATAGCGTTGTATATAGCCGCCAGGGCGACAGTGCTTGTGCGTTGGGTAGAGAAGTAGTAGTCGAGCACAGCAAGTTCGATCAAATACTTCATCTCATCTATGAGGAAGCCCCATGATGCCTCAGGGATGTCAACATAAGGCAGGACCAAGGAGAGGATTGAAAGTCCAACTTCATGAGCGGATGGAGCGTGGCATCGCCATGACAGGCCGCTCAACAATACACGTTCCGTGTCCTCAATCTCCTCAACTGTGTATGCTTGACTGCACATTTCTGCGAACAGATCACTAGATAAGGCGACACGTTCATTGACCTTGATGGCAACATACAAGGCCGTGATGGTGAGTAGCTGAAACTTGCTTTGATCTCTCAGAGCCTCATCGGATACAGCTTTCACGGTGGTAGCGTCGGCGGAGTTGCTGATGCATGTGCTTGCGCTGGAGAGGAATCGATCGACCATCTCCATTGCCGAGGCCACCGTCACCCGTGAGAGCTGGCAGTGGTCAACGAAGTGGTAGCACCAGTCCACTAACTTCTTGCGATCGTCGGCAGTGATCATGGTTGGATCGGAGGGATCTAGATATCCGCCCTCATGCCAAGAGGAGGTGGTGAGCTGCTCCTCCTCTCTCTTGATCATGGCGGCGAGGGTATCAGCCACTGTGACTGTGTCTCTGGATAGATTGTCTGTAGGCTGCATCTGTTGTCAACCTATGTGCTGGAATGGTTCTGTTCACCTGGATAAATGTTACTACTATGATGTGTACTTACAATGGAGAAAAATGCAGAGTTGCAGAGCCGCGTCCGTCGTGAGGAGAGACACACATTATTGTACTTCTTTGCTTGGGTGGTCGGTAAAAGGTATGTGAAGTAAAATTGGTGGTAAATACGCCTCACCGGTACCCAGCGTCTGTCAACATAACCTCAACAACAAAAGACCACCACCATTCGGAAGTCCAATGAGGAACACACTTCCATAAGATGAATCCAGAGTGGAAACCTGCTTCTACCTATTGATATCAATGCATTGTTTCATGGAGATTTGAAGAGTTGACACTAGATTAAGTATGGGGGGCAGTCATATGTGCGCGCTGCAAGTCGCAACATACCACTTGGTGTACTTACAAAGAATCACTTTTAGCAATAGATGTTGTGTATGAAGCTCGCTC
Source organism: Skeletonema marinoi (assembly GCA_030544225.1). Classification (NCBI taxonomy): domain Eukaryota; phylum Bacillariophyta; class Thalassiosirophyceae; order Thalassiosirales; family Thalassiosiraceae; genus Skeletonema; species Skeletonema marinoi. The sequence continues at coordinate 1,699,980 of CM060500.1, read as the reverse complement.
ACTTCATCATTGTACAAGTTTTATGTGTTAGTGTATCCTACTAATTATCTCCTCTCAACTTGAAGTATCGCTGGCCGCCATCGACACTCTTCTTAGTGACATTGTGGTAGGACCGAGACTCGTAGACATAGAATCCCCTTGCAAATGCTTCGCTGCTGCATTTTGAAGCAGCTTTACAGTCTTCAACGATGCATTGCTCATGATGGCATGTTCCAAGGGATTCATTTCTTCTGCATCTTCGATTGTGGCCGCAGCAAGAGACTCAGACAAGAGGGCGCATATGGCATCGTGACATGGTGCTCGCAGTGTAGCAGACTCAGTTTCACCGTCTTCAAATAGCTCGCACGAGCTATCGCATGCAAAGTGCAATGGAGTCTTCCCGTCTACGTCTTGGACATCGCAGGCAGGTGGGCAGACATGAGCAAGGATCTTGATCAACCTTGGAGCTGCTGCTGATCCAGCGGCTACATGAAGTGGAGTCCGACCGAGACAATCCCTGGCAGCTAATAGGTCCGGGCAAATCTCGATCATGTCGAGAACAAGCTCCGTTGGAGGGTTACACTTAACTGCAGCGTGAAGTAGGGTCATGCCATTAAATTCAGGAGTCCGTGCGATTACATTTGTCCGAGCTCGGAAGTGTGCTGGGCTTGGTTCAAGAGCGTAGGAGCGGAACGTTTCCCATTTACGAGCTTCGATCAGTCCCAGCAGAAAGGAGACAGATTGTAGCACGTCGATGCTGCTCATGATTGTATTATTATTGGACCACTCTTCTTTTTTGTTGGGTTGGTTTTCCAGAGGCCATTCTACACCATCAACAACCAAGCAGGGTCTCTGCCGTGAGGGCAAGTATGTATTCAGTCTTGAACGACATTACTTACGTTACCTACGAAGTACACAAGTAAGTTTCGTGTGATCGGCTGACGTGTCATGATTACACACACAATCGAATTCGGAAGAACAATGTGAGGGCCTCAACAGGCACTCCGAGTGCCGGAAGGTCGAACCCCAATAAACATACCATGTTGGATTTCGTCGTCTGGCCTGTTTCTTTGAAATACTTCGTCAAATATTGAGATGGCAAACAGACGAAACCTCTGGCAATGCCAAAGTAATTCCTAAACAGTGCATACGAGAAATGACCCCAACTTACCTATCTAACTCACAGCAGACACATAACGTGGCGATGGGTAATTCGCGGCTCCAAGCGGGGGTCGAGATGCCAGCCCTACCTCCACTCTCCACTCAAGTTTTAATCAATTGACTATGCAGCCTACAGACAATCTATCCAGAGACACAGTGGCCGTGGCTGATACCCTCGCCGCCATGATCAAGAGGGAGGAGGAGCAGCTCACCACCTCCTCTTGGCATGAGGGCGGATATCTAGATCCCTCCGATCCAACCATGATCACTGCCGACGATCGCGAGAAGGTAGTTGGCTGGTGCTACCACTTCGTTGACCACTGCCAGCTCTCACGGGTGACGGTGGCTTCGGCAATGGAGATGGTCGATCGATTCCTCTCCAGCGCAAGCACATGCATCAGCAACTCCACCGACGCTACCACCGTGAGAGCTGTATCCGATGAGGCTCTGAGAGATCAAAGCAAGTTTCAGCTGCTCACCATCACGGCCTTGTATGTTGCCATCAAGGTCAATGAACGTGTCGCCATATCTAGTGATCTGTTCGCAGAGATGTGCAGTCAAGCATACACAATCAAGGAGATTGAGGACATGGAACGTGTGTTGTTGAGCGGCCTGTCATGGCGATGCCACGCTCCGACCGCTCATGAAGTTGGACTTTCAATCCTCTCCTTGATCCTGCCTTATGTTGATATCCCGGAGGCATCATGGGGCTTCCTCATGGATGAGATGAAGTATTTGATCGAACTTGCTGTGCTCGACTACTACTTCTCTACACAACGCACAAGCACTGTCGCCATGGCGGCTATATCCAACGCTATAGGTGACATGAGCTCGAAGGGGCACCGAGAGCGGCTCAGAGCCTTTCTAAGCGTGATAATGGAATGCTTCGACTTTGATCACTCCAAGCGGGTGAGTGAGGTCAGGAGAAAGCTGCAATCTCTCCTACCTCAAGACGACGATATGGATGAGAGAAGTCTAGATGAAGGAAGTGTAGATTTAGATGATTCAGTGAAAACTTGCAGGGTATCAAACAGATCCTCTCAGGAAAGAGATCTGGAAGGTTCTTATATCTTATGTGGAAGAGATGAAATGGGCCATGAGGATGAGAGCGCAGTATCACCAAATTCATCTCTTCACGATCTCTCTTTCTCTTGCAAGAATCAAAACTACTTGCAGTGCTTCCTCCACGATATTTGATCAGGACGGATAGATTAATTAATGTAGCTTAAAAATTTGCTCAAGGTTTCTAACACGAAATGATATGCATGAATTGTCAATGCAGGCTTCTCTAGTGAAGTTCAAGTCTACTTGCAATTTGTTTCTCAAGTGAAAGATAAAGACAAACAACTATAGATCGTAGATCCATATCTATCCTACATTTCCCAGCAATTCTGCAATTGAATTTGAATTTGAAGAACAATGTCGTCTGTGAATTAGCTGAAGCCTAACCTGAATCCTAAACGATTCCATCGCTGTTTGTACTGCTCGCTCTGTACTAAATAATTACTGTGCCGAAACGTTGTTTTTGAGGTGTGAGGTGGCGAGAGCGAGGTAAGTACTTGATAAGGTGCAAAGTAAAGGAAGTCTTGGATGTTGGATGTGTTTCCTTCCTGCTTCTCAGAAGGAACAGAGACAGAGAACATGACATCATTACTGAGACACAACACACACACTGCATAGGGGTTAACCTCTGCTCAAAAGAATCTTCTCTCCTGCCCGCCTGTCCATGGTTCTGACATCACCTCAATTCTCAATTCTTGGCGTGACACTCACAATTCTCAAATCTTGTTCACCTTGACAACTCAACTGCTGAAAATGCAAAAAGTGGTGATGCTTGCTTCTTCATGCTCCGCTCATGCATTTTGTGCTCATATCATATGATCTACAATATCTTGCTATGCCATCCATCAACTCGAACCAGTCTTCATCAGTCTCCTCACAAGAGCACTCACAAGCAAGTACAATCATGGATAAAGTAGCACAAGAAACAATAACACCACCATCGTCATCGCCAGCCCAACCAAGCGCCACCAGCCCACATCATCATCATGACAACCTCCTCCTGCCACTACCAACCGAACTCCAAAACTCCATCCTCGTAGCCTACCGCTCAATCGGCATCGGCACATTCGGCGTAGTAATGCGCTTCGTCGGCATGCCCCTCGAAAAGATCGCCCTCTTCATGAACTCATCGCAAGTCACGGGCAAACATCAATTTGCGCAGAGCATCAAATTGACATTTCAAAAGGGAGTGCTATCGCCGTATAAAGTGGTCGGTCCAGCGAGTTTGGTAGCGTGGTTTATGCAGTATAGTGTCATGGGGCTGGCGTTTCAGTTCTTTGATCATGCGTTGAGCAAGGCGTTGGGAGTGGCGCCTGTGTATTACGGAGATGAGCTCATGGAGCCTCCACCACCATCATCACCATCTAGCAATACCAACCACAATCACGACGCAACACATCAAATCAAATCAATCACCAAAACCATCCTCGCACCAATCCTAGCAGGCTCACTCGAATCCACCGTAGCCAACCGCGCCGAAGTCCAACGCTACTACGGTCCCACCAAACTCACCGCAATCGAATCACATCTCAAATGGAACCCCGCCGCACGATTCTGCGGACCAGCATTCCTATCCAACGCCATGAGGAATGTCATCATGTGCAATACATCCTTTATTTTGACTCCGATTACGTACAAGTTGTATTATCCGCAGGAGAGGAAGAGTCAGGGGAGTTTGTTTTGGTTTGGAATGGGGATGAATTTTGTGGGGAATGCGGTGGCGATTACGCAGCAGGCGCTTTGGGGGAGGGCGTTGGATTATGCTGTTTATGCGGATGGTGGTGCAGTGGTAGGAACAACATCGACGACGACTACGACACAAGTGGCAAGAAACATTTCGTACTCACAAGTCATCAAGTCGTCGCTTCAAAAGGATGGAATAGCCGCATTCTTTACAGTGCCGAAATGGGCGTCAAGGATTTTAATGAATGCACCTGTGCAGGGAAGTCTGCCGTGGTTTTACAATAATGTGTTGCCTTTGGGAGAAGATTCGGTTTTGGGTGTGGCGAGGACATTGTATGGGGATGATGGGAAGAAGAATAATTGTGCCATTTCGTAACAGATGCTAGCTGATGAGGTGGTATTATGATTATCTTAATTGTAACATATTATTAGGCCAGTGTGTGTTGTCTTGTGTCTTGAGGTGTTGTTGTTGACTTGTGCAGCTTGAGACGAATTGCAATAAAGTGTCACCGATAACATCATCGTGACTATGAAGGAGCTGGAGGATAAAGAAGACATCATCGAAGAGTAGATCGTCTCAAATATCTCTGGTCAAAGACTATCTACACCAACATCACCGTCAGTACTCTACACTGAATCGCGCCTTCATATATGACAAGGCTGAGCATTCTGTCTCATCAATCGTAAATGATTGTTTGCCATCTTCGTCCAATGCAACTTTCCTACAGGACACCTGCTGCGTCCTTACTATACTATTTTGCATCCTTGAGCTCAGCTGACGGACTACAATGTCTACTTGATCATTGAAGAGATGATAAGATATGTCGATGGTATGAAGACCAATCCTTCTGTAGTGAATCAATGTTGCTCTTGTTCCCATCGCAAAATACATGGCATGTACTGCCTTGGTTTGCTCTCTGGATACAGTTTGCTGCTGCTGAGAGTTATTTGTAGTTTCAAAGAAGTCTTTGTGGAAAAGAGCGTCGAATAGGTGCTCGACCTTTGAGAAATCTTTCTTTTTGCCATCAAAGGCAGAAAGATACTGACGGAACCTCTGTTCAAGCGAAGGTCCTCCTGTGTGAGTCGTAGATTGCTCTTTCATTGTTTTTGTCCTGTGCTTTTGTGTTGTAGGGCTGGCACCGATGTCTACGTAATTCATTTTGTTCTCTTGATTTTGTTCTCTTCTATTGATTTTGTGAGCAGTGACTTGAACTCAACATACTTACAAAGCAAGAGCGATTCAATCTCTTTGCTACATACGTAGGAATCGTTACTAACTAGCTAAATCTATCATGGGAACCCTAAATATAAAGTGTTGACTCGACTTAGTCACACTTTTTCACTCCCCTCATCGCAGCGGAAAAGAGCAAGTTTCAAAGAGGCAGAGCTACAAACACAGCACGCACATGCCCAGAAACAGGCATAACCATTTCAGGCGAGGAAATCATTGAAGATCTCTACAATTCAAACATGCAACTCATACCATTCGCCATTAGCCCACTCGGTTTGTTTGGACCTACCATGAATAGATTCCTATACGGTAAAACCATCGATTCAAACAACATTCACAACATCGACCCCAACAAATTCCCCCACGCAAAAAAAATGGCCAGCAGAGCTTCCTCAACAAAAATCCCATCCAACATCTTGGAGAGAGCAGACGAAATCTGGAGAAGACAACATCCCAATGAAAATTTTGGCCTATCCTACAAAAGCCCCGACCCTTCCACCTATTACACTCAACATTTCGGACGAGACATTTGCTTTGCAACTGGCTCAGCCGGTCTTAAAGCCATCTCCTTACTAGGTGATGGACCTTTAATCAAGTCTTCATGCAACAACTATTGTTACAATGATGCCTTGAGCTTTTTTACAAATTGTACAGACACAAATGCTTTCCGTCGTATTAATGAGGGAAATGCAGAGAGTTCTCAACCCACTACGCTGACGCACGTACCCACGTACGCACGTAGTCCAAATAATCTTACCCCGTAACCAAGGTTACGCGCGTAGAAAAATAAACTAGAGAACGCTTCAAACAAGATGCAAAGAGAGCCCCACAGCATGTCCTCACAAGCAAGATCGACCCTACCCAAGCAATTAGATGGGATCAACAAATTCGTCCGATCCCATCGGCATCTCATAAATTGCATTGGCAATCAGATGCAACATCATTTCAACTACTACTACCAACAAACAACTAATTCATCATCTTACACAATGGCTTACAAAGCAATCGCCCTCCTATCTCTCCTCGCTGCTGCACCCGCCTCCGCCTCCATCCGCGGCGCCAGCACCACCTACAAAAAGCTCGATCGAATCCAAAACAACATCCAGCACCCCGAAGACAAAGCCATCGACCACCGCTTCCCCGTCGATGACGACCACATGCATGCCGATATCTCTACCATGTGGAAGAACCTTGACCCTGCCATTCGTGCAGCTCTCATTGCTTCCGAGTCCAAAGAGGCTGAGGACGACAAGAAAGAAGCATCTGGCGGCGGAGCCGAAGGCCGCCGTGCAAAGGCTTCCGATGCTACTCGTGATCTACGCCATCACAAAATCATCGGTGGAGAAGAAGCAACCGAAGATCGCTACTCCTACACCGTCTCCCTAAATGATGACTGGGGACACTTTTGCGGCGGATCAATGATTGCTCCCGACGTAGTCCTATCTGCAGCACATTGTCAAGGTGGCCAGTACCAAATCACTGTCGGACGACATGGATTGACGGACGAGGATGGAGAATCGATTGATGTTATGACGGAGATTCCTCATCCGTATTATGATGATGTCACTACCGATAATGACTTCATGTTATTGTTCTTGAAGGATAGTGTGACTGTGGACGTCAAGATGGTGCAAGTCAACTCTGATGCGAATGTGCCCGAGCTGGAAGGTGCTGTGACTGTCGTTGGATGGGGAGATACTGATATCACTGATGAGGGCGTTGAAATGCCCATCTATTTGCAAGAAGTGGAAGTTAATGCTGTAAGCAATGAAGAATGTAATGCGGCCGATGGTCCGTATGGAACCTATGAAGAATCAGGAGGCATTACCGACAACATGCTGTGTGCTAGAGAAGAAGGAGGGGGAGAAGACTCTTGTCAAGGCGATTCTGGTGGGCCTCTTGTGATCAAAGGAGCAGATCCGAATGGAGCCGATGATATTCAGGTGGGGGTGGTATCGTGGGGTTATGGCTGTGCTATGGCTGAGTATCCTGGTGTATATGCAAGATTATCGAGTCAGTATGATTGGGTCCGAACCACAGTATGCCAGAATTCCAAGAGCGATCACGGCTTCAATTGTGATGATGTCGACATGACTGCCAGCGAGACCGAGACTGCTGCTGCTGTTTTTGTCAATGATGGAGGAAGCACTTCTTCTACCGCTGCTGCTGACAGCGATATGAGCACAGGTAACTGGAAGAATGTGTTGAGTGAGGGCTTCGCTTTTGGATACGGTGCCGCCTTTGATCACGTTGGAAACGATGCCAGGCACTACTTGGTGGCGGAATGGAAGCAAGGTGTAGTCCTCATTGGAGGCGGAGCGGGAGGGAAATCAACCTTTCAATCCCACAAGTTGGTGTCTGAGGATGAAGCATACTCCTTCTTCAAGGTTACAGCAACTGTCCGAGCCACCCAGATGTCGCAGGGCGATGATTTCTGCATAGAATTTGAAGGAAATAATGAGCAGAGTGGCCAAAAGTGCTGGAGAGCATCATACGAGCTCCAAAATGACGAGTGGGCCACTGTGACTTATCATTTTGATACTGTGGCAGTGGACGAGCTGCTAGTACGTCTAAGGATAGATACGGCGGATGAGGACAATGCTGGCCTCTTCATTGATGAGATTACAATCGATGCGGAATAGAGATTTGAATGCTTGCGTATAGCAGCGACTTGCTAAACGTGTGATGATGATGAAATGATAGAGTGTAATGATTAAATTGTTTGATTGAAATACATAAACAATAGCCGAAGCAGGAATACTTCGAACAACTTCAATAATGCTGTCGTTGGGTGTTGGGCGTCTCGCAATACATACAGAGGAATTGGTACCAACATGTCACCATTCCATACCACACCCTTTTTCTCTTCAGGGTTTGAATCTAAAACATCATGTCAACGAGGAGCCAAACAAAGATGACGATGGCAGCACCAAACGATAGTGGTGACGACGACGATGATGTGGGTGCCTTGATTTACAGGGAGAGTCAGCTGAGAAAGGCGGAGGCGGCGGCCGCAGCTGCCGAGAGCAAGAAGACTTCAACTGCTGCATCAACCCATCATCGAACTTCAAGTCGGAAGAGAACGCCTGCCAACAGCCAGGTCGAAGAATCATTGCCCAGCCCAAAACGCAAAGGTGACTCGAAGCGAAGAAAGCGGAAGCCTTCAGAGGAGGATGATCCGCCGAGGAAGAAGGTGGACAAAAAGCAGTACAGAAAGAAATGCTCTGCTGATGGGTGCACCAATCAAGTCGTTAGAGGAGGCGTCTGCGTGAGGCACGGAGCAAAAGTCGAGAATAAACGATGCAGTAGCGATGGATGTACAAATCATGCCAAGCGTGGAGGGGTGTGTGTGAAGCATGGGGCAAAGATCAAAAAGTGTAGTAAAGGAGGGTGCACAAATCAAGCTCAAAAAGGTGGAGTGTGCATTAGGCACGGGGCAAAGGTCAAATACAAACTATGCAGTGTTGAAGGATGCACACATGTATCCGTCAAAGGAGGAGTGTGCGTCAAGCATGGGGCAAAGCTCAAACAATGCGGCAGTGAAGGATGCACAAATATATCCGTCAAAGGAGGTGTGTGCTTAAGACATGGAGCAAAGATCAAACGATGCAGCAGTGATGGATGCACTAATTTATCCGTCAAAGGAGGGGTGTGCATTAGACACGGAGCAAAGGCCAAACAATGCTGCAGTGAAGGATGCACTAAGTATGCCCAGAAAGGAGGAATGTGCATTAAACATGGGGCAAAGGTCAAACGATGCAGCAGTGAAGGATGTCCTAATCAAGCTCAGAAAGGAGGAGTATGCATTAAACATGGGGCCAAGATCAAACGATGCAGCAATGAAGGGTGCACCAATAGAGTCATCAAAGGAGGAATGTGCATTAGGCACGGAGCAAAGGTCAAACGATGCAGCAGTGAAGGGTGCACACATCATATCGTGAAAGGAGGAGTGTGCATTAGGCATGGTGCAAAGGTCAAACAATGCAGCAGTGAAGGATGTACACACATTGTCATCAAGGGAGGCTTGTGCGTCAAACATGGTGCAGAGGTCAAACGATGCAGCAGCGATGGATGCACAAACCAAGCCGTGAAAGGAGGAGTGTGTGTGAAGCATGGGGCAAAGGTCAAACTATGCAGCAGTGAAGGATGCACTAACTATGCTCAGATAGGAGGAGTGTGCATCAGGCATGGGGCAAAGGTTAAACTATGCATCAGAGATGGATGCAAAAACCAAGCCCAGTGTAGACGATTGTGCAAAAGGCACGGGGCATCTCGCAATAATACACAAGATGAATCTACTGCGTTTGGATCAGAATTCGACACTACTACTGTAACTAAAACCTTCCCTCAGCGTGCTTCTAGAGCTGCCGTAAGAGAAGGACATGAAAGAAGTAGTGTTCCTGGAGAGGTAGCCATCCTTTGTCAAGAAATTGTAGAGGTCTGATGCTGCTTCTTATCCTAATTGAGTGGCTGTGTAGTGCTCGTGTCCCCTAAAAGCAGAGGCACACGCATTGAAACCTGTGGGTGTCTGATAGGCTATTTTACGGGTGCAAGGTATCCCCCAGAAGCGCAAAAGGGATAAGAATTGGACCTTTGTGCCTTTTGGTTGGATAGTGGAGACTTCCTCGATATGATGTAGTCTCATTCTCAACATCATGTTAATGCTCATTAATATATTTCCTACCGAAGTGCATACTCTGAGTGATCGAACTTTTTTCTTCTTTGTCCATTCTGACATGTGCAAGCTACAGACAAGTGCAAGCTACCAATACAGATTGTCTGTTACTGTTAGCAAATCTAATGGGGTAAGTATGCCTTGAGCTTGAGAAGCCAAAAGAGCCTCTTTTTAAGTTCAGCTCTATTCAGCAGTGAGCAGCAGCATCTTTCATCTGTCCGGAATTGTTTAAGTACATACTGAAGTCCGGTGTAGATTTGTATCGGATCGCAGCAATTTGCGGAAAAGTTGAATGGCAAAGATTCAATGCTTTGACCTGGATCTCTCCATTTCTTCTTGCTGGGACTCAATCTGTGCCTGCTGTACTCTACACTCTTCCAATAATGAATCAATCCGGGCCTGTTTTTCATTACACTCTTCCGCTAATGTATCGAACACCATGATCTTACAATCATTGCAATCATTGTCGCCGTTTCTGCAACTGCTTAATCGACATTCGGGGCAAAACGGTTCACAATAATCACTGTCGCAATAAGTCACCACATCTGCAACGCTGGCATCTGCTTGGCAGCGTGGACAAGATGTGATTTTACAAACAGTACAATTGATTGAGCCGTTAGAACAATCAGCATCACATAGGATTTGATTGCAGTGAATGCAAACTTCAAAAGATCTCTCGTTGCATGACATGCATACATCAACCAAGTCCATCTTCCAACCATTATAGATGGATGAGCAAAACTCAGCATTACTACCAAATCCAAAGTATACACAACATGAGATTGTGTTCAACGCTGCAGTATTGTGACCCACAAACTCTATCATTCTTCCGCTTCTTATTATTTGATCCATGTTATCATTCATAATAGTAGCCAGACGCCCCTGCTTCTGAGCGACGGAATCATTGCACCATTCAAAAGGATAGTGGAGACGTCTTAATGAACTCCCCCCCTCTCTACGAAGAATGCTGTCAATGATATCACAAACAGGCCCCTCTGATAGCTTCACTTCCCGAAAGTGAAGCGATCCAGTACGCCAAAATGGGCTTTCAAAATCTCGATAGAGCCCTAAGTCCAATTTTTCCAACACAGTTGAGGAGCGAAGTGGTTCCAATCCATGGCCAATAACATTGAAGCAGTGGGTAAGTTTCAACCGCTTGAGATTATTTATTGCACCAATACACACCAACACAGCACCCACGTCATCATCAGTTAGGCGAGATGCAAGGGACATAGGGATATCAACAAAGTCCATCACCTCCCATGCGCAATTGTAGTATTTCATCAGTTGATTCGATAAAAACTCCCTAAAATCACGGTCATAAGTTTCATCTGTCGTATACGTTAGTTTCAGAGATGGGCGTTGGCCATAAAGGTCAGTTTCTCCCCGAGCTTCCTCACATAATTCATCCAATATAATATCAAATGAGCAGTCAGCTCTTTCGCTAGAAATAATCGCCTTGCTGACAACGCTCGGCTGCCTTTTCCAATCACTCTCTCGAAATGACGCAGGAGGTGCGGTCAATGCAACGGCCAAGAGTGCTCTTGATGTCTTGGGCAGGAAATCTGAAATGTCGCACCAAAGATCAGCTGATAAGGCATTAGCGACTGTGAACGGCATCGGAGAAGTCCTCTGGCGCTTGGCTCTGCTGTCGTTCGTCTCCTTTTCGGGTGTCATCATGATCTCTATCTACACACTTTCACATTCCATCTTCACCTCAGCTTCCGCTTGCCAGCTGCTTCCAGCATTAGTCAGTATTGTATGCATGGCTTTTCTTCAAAAAAGAGTTTTGATGATTTTGGTTTGGGTCGTTTGAGAGAGGAACGGTACTCCTTACCTATTGAATTCCGCTGTAGACCGCTGTATTTGGGTCGTCTCAGGATACAGAGGAATTAGTACAAAGTTTTGTGTGACGCTTTCCAACACCAGCAAGTTGTCTGGAGATTGTAAGTAATATCTAAAACATCATGTCAACGAGCCAAGCCAAGATGAAGCCAGCGGCATCACCAAACGATCGTGGAGAGGACGACGATGATGTGGGTGCCCTGATCTACAGGGAGAGTCAGCTGAGGAAAGCGGAGGCGGCGGCCGCAGCTGCAGAGAGCGAGAAGACATCAGCTGCTTCCACCCATCATCGAACTTCAACTAGGAAGAGAACGCTTGCCAACAACCAGGGCGATGCATCATTGCCTAGCAAACAACACAACGGTGATACGAAGCGAAAGAGGCGAGAGATTTCGTTGAAGGATGATGGGCCCAGGAAAAAGGTGGCCAAAAAGCAGAACAGAAAGGAATGCTCTGCTGATGGATGCACAAATAATGTCATCAAAGGAGGTGTTTGCATGAGGCACGGAGCAAATCGCAAACGATGCAGCAGCGATGGGTGCACAGCTTATGCTAAGAAAGGAGGCGTGTGCTACAAGCATGGGGCAAACACAAAGAAATGCAGCAGAGAAAGATGCACAGCTTATGCTAAGAAAGGAGGCGTGTGCTACAAGCATGGGGCAAACACAAAGAAATGCAGCAGAGAAAGATGCACTAATCTAGCTCGGAAAGGAGGAGTATGCGTCAAGCATGGGGCAGAGATGAAACGATGCAGCAGTGAAGGATGCACAAATCAAGCTCTTAAAGGAGGAGTGTGCATGAGGCATGGGGCAAAGCTCAAATTATGCAACAGTGAAGGATGCACTAACATAGTCATCAATGGAGGAGTGTGTGTGAGGCATGGGGCAAAGGTCAAACTTTGCAGCAATGAAGGATGCACTAACATAGTCATCAATGGAGGAGTGTGTGTGAGGCATGGGGCAAAGGTCAAACAATGCAGCAGTGAAGGATGCACAAATCAGGCTCGAAAAGGAGGAGTGTGCATTAGGCACGGGGCAAAGGTCAAACTATGCAGCAGCGAAGGGTGCAGGAATAAAGCCATCAATAGAGGAGTGTGCGTGAAGCATGGGGCAAAGACGAAACTATGCAGCAGCGAAGGATGCACAAACCATTCCAAGCGTGGAGGAGTGTGTAAAAGGCATGGGGCAAAGATCAAACGGAAGCCATGCAGCAGTGAAGGGTGTACAAACCATGCTTTACGTGGAGGAGTGTGTTGGAGGCATGGGGCATATCGCAGTAGACACGATGAATCTACTGCGTTTGGATCAGAATTCGACATGACTACTGAAACTACCTCAACTCAAACCCTACCCAATCAGCGTGCTTCTGGAGCTGCTGTAAGAGGAGACCAGGAAGGAATTAGCGTTCCTGAAGAGGTAGCCATCCTTTGTCAAGAAATCGTAGAGGTCTGATTCTGCACCTTTATTGAGTGGCCGTGTGGTGCTCGTGTCTCTACAAAGCAGAGGTATACACGAGTGCTATGCACTACATAAGTGACTACCAAGCATTGCTCTTCTTCTAGATAATAGATGACAGTAGTGGATGCCTCAGAGGTCTTACGGATGTTAGCCTCTAGAGTAGAGTAGCGCAAATGGGAGAATTGGCTCTTTTTGCCTTTATATCGATTCGCTCTATGGAGACTGGAGACTTTCTCTATGAATGCAGAGTCTATGATGTTGATGCTCATTAATTTATTTGCTCTTGAAATGCATTGAGCGGACAGGTCTACCACCTACTTACCCTGAGTGACCGAACTTTCTCGTCTTTTCATTTCCATTCGTGACTTGTGCAAGCTAAGCATCCTAAGCAGGTTGTCTGTTACCAATAGAAGCCGAAAGAGCCGATTCTACTTTAGCTTCAGTTCAGCAATGAGCAGCAGCATCTTTGTCCTTAGTAGGGGTACCTTGCATGTAACCTAAATCAACAAACAAAATCTACGCCACATGAGTATCATCCTCATCATCTACCTCATCATCTACCCCCTCTTCATCGTCACTATCTTCTTCTTCATTATCCCCCACTTGAAGCGTGAATGATGGCAACTCGAGAAATGGGAGGACATTATTCATCACAATATCTTGAGGTAAAACAAGCTGGAGTGTAGTTTCAACCTCCTCGTTCAAAAAGCGTTGATGCTCTGCTTTGTAGTGAACGATTTTGCGAAGAACTGATCTAACCCACGTTTGTATCGCCCAAGCCTGTCCTTCATCATCAACCCATCCGCGAGCAGATGTATCGGGAAGAATCTGATTGATGGAATCAATTTCTTCATACATATCATTTCTCCATTCCCCCAATTGTAACGCAGCGATAGTTAGATGCAGTTCTCCCTCAACCAGATCTAAATGCTTCAAATTATGGCACTCGGCGAATACATTAACATGAGTTATCATACCATCTTTCAATGGTATGGCGATTCGTTCCAAAGATTCGCAGTAGTAAAATGCCCATTCCCCAATTCTTTCCAGCTTGTCTCCAAATTTCGCTTCCGTCAGGGCTTCACAACTTTGGAATGCACCGTCCCCAACTACTTCGACGGATGACAGGTCGATGCTTATCAGAGATTCGCAGCCACAAATTGCACAATTTTTAATTATTTCCAGCTTGCCACATTCAACAACCGTCAGGGCTTCACAACAATTGAATGCCCACCTCTCAACAACTTCGACGCCCGGCATGATTACTAACCTCAAGGAACGGCAGCGCTGGAATGCCTCTGTTTCAATCCTTTTGACTTTATCGTGCAAAATGACTTCAACGATGTTAAAATGTTCATCAAATGCCCGTGCCGGGATGACTGTGATGGATTTATCCACAATGACATGAGTTGCATCCCAAGGAACTTCGCCGTCCTCACCAGTGTAATTGTACCTCCTCATAATATTGCCCGCAGTAGCAATAATAATTATGCCTTCCTTTGCTGCAGCTTCGGTTCAGAGGAGCAGCAGGTACTTACTTACATAACATTGAGCATACAACTACATAATTTTATGTAGTGTTTTAATTTTGTTTGCTCCTAATGACTATTGTAGATCTACGAGTAGTAGGGCTTAGAAGACTGTTTACCAAGTAAGTTGGTGCTATATTGTTACACAATAGGAGTTTTTGTAGATAATGTCCGTAAGTATTTCGATCTCTATCTCTTCATCAAGCATAACATAGCGAATCAAATGATAGTTGCGTGGAGCTTGAAGTAAGGAGCTGTTTGGATTTTCACGTACGTAATCTCTGACTTGGTTGGAATTTGGAATCTGAATCTGAAAGCAGAATAGTGAGCTAAGCGAATTTCTTCTGTTCTTCTTTGTTGTTCTTCTTTGTTCCTCTGGTGTGTCGCAGCATCTGATTTTGATCGGTATAAGCGAGTGCCAGATACGTCTTGATTACGTCACTGCGACAGGTTCGCACCTTTTATATACATAAAGAACAACACGTACCCGGACACCATCCCACTTTTCCAACACGTCGATTAGTTCGCTCTGATTTTTCTTTCCTTTTGAATCTTTGTCTCCTTTCTGGAAGGCGAAGGCCGGCAGATCAGAACGAACAGAGGCCGATGAGATGATAATTTCTAGAGGAATAATGCCATATAAATCACTTGTTTTACCTACAACCATCTTCTCCATCAACATCATGGCTCGATCAACACTTGTACTTGCTTCGGCGGCAGCTTTCCTCGCCGCTAGCGGTTACACCGACGCCTTTTCCGTCCCCTCTCAAAATCATTTGGTCTCCACCAAGACAAAGCGCAGCAGCTTTGCCGCTCCATCCCTTCTCACAAATAATAGCATCCGACCATCCACTCACCACTCTTCAACCTCACTTGCAGTCCTCTCGAAAGAACAAGCCCTTCACACCGCAGAGCGTCTTGCTGGAATGTCCCGCGGTGAGATCCAGCACATCTTTGAAGATCTCGATGCCGACGGTTCTGGAGCAATCGATCTTGCCGAATTAGACCTTCTCGCCAAGTATTTTCCGGGAGAAACATTCACTCCAGAAGTCCGTGCCAAGTTGATGAAAGAGATTGATACTGATGGTAATGGCGAGATTGACGCCGAAGAATTCTACCAATGGATGGTTGTCAACGCCAAGTCAGATGGTAGCGCAGACTCTAAGGGTACGAAGCAAATGCAAATGAGACAAGCCCGCTTGGAAGTGGGTAAAGATGGCATTGATCCTCATTTGATGGAGCTATTGGATGAACTTGGTGTAGGAGCTGTAGTTCAGAAGGTTACTCATCCATTGCATTCAGCATTTGGACGTACTTTGTATGATCACTTTGTTAGTTGTTACTTGATTTCGAAGGAGTGGGATAATCCAGAGGTGAGTCGGCATAAAAGATTGAAAGCATGTCATCTTTTACATTTGAATTTAATCTAACACTCAATTTTCTTGCTCTTCCTCACAGTTCGTGGCCGTAGCAAATCTATTCCATGCACTCTACCAACGAGGAGATGGGATGCGTGCTGTGGACTTCACTGAGTATCGCCCAAAGCTCCAGGAGAAACTCGGAAAGGATGTTGAACAACTCATTTACTTGTTTCCTAGTGCACACAAAAGTGCCCTTTTGGCCGATGGGATCCTCATGGCACCGGTAGGAGAAGATATCGAAGTTCCCAATGTTTTGGAAGGAGGAATGGTAACTATCCCGAAGGAACTTCGCCCATACCTTGTTGACATGGAAGTTATCAATAGTCATGACCAGCATGTATTGGAGAACTCCAACCCAGTCCATAACTTGTGGAGTTTCTACCAGCATGCTACAGTCATGCCCATCATGAGTGAGGGAGCTCGTGAATCTATCATTGAATATCAAAAGCGTGGAGCAGGAGCGTCAGTGGCAGATGTATTGAATTGGCACGAGGGCAGATTTGCGGATGGTGGGAAAGAAATTCCAGAGCTTTGGCAAAAGCATTTGGAACTCTTCCGTGCACCCGATGGAAAGTTTGTGTGTGTTGAGGAGAATTTGAAACGCTTGGCAGATAAGGATGGAGATGGCGAGATTGATTGGGACGAGTTTGTCAGTGCTGACTTTCAACAATGCTTTGTGTAAAAATCCCTGGCTAGTTTATGGGAGAAAAAGCTTTTGAGTAGTCCACCATGTTCGGTTGCAATGAAAGTCCTGTAGGTGATAAGTTCGATAGTAGAGACTTAGGATAACTGATATCTATATTTTGTGGAAATGCTTTTTGTGTGCCTCAATGAATCAATCCTATATAGTCTCAGATGAATATATGTACTTGCCAAGTATGGTACCATACCTTGATCAAGCTATCATTATGAAACCTCTAGCTTTATTCGAACCGAAAGCTGAGGTATCGGTAGAAGTAAAGGAAGAAACGATGAAGATGCTTTTCTCACCACCTGTTGTGCTCCTCTTGCTCCTTCTAATTCTAAAAGCCAAGCTTTGATTAAACGCGGCTCTTTCAATCCTTTCGACTTTATCGTGCAAAACGACTTCAACGATGTTAAAGTGTTCATCAAATGCCCGTGCCGGGATGACTGTGACGGATTTATCCACGGTGACATGAGTTGCATCCCAAGGAACTTCGCCGTCCTCACCAGTATAATTATAGTACCTTCTTCTCGCCATGATTATGCCCTTCCTTCACTGCAGCTTTGGTTCAGAGGAGGAGCAAGCTAGGAGCCCGATAACACTGAGCTTTTTTGAGCTTTTTGTCCTTTGAATCTTTGAAAGAGGAACGGTACTCACACTTCACAGAGGAATTGGTACACATTTTTGTCACCATTTCATTCCACATACCCAAGGCGGCTTCTGCTCTTTGATTAGTAGTATCTAAAACATCATGTCCACGATGAGCTAAGCAAAGAAGAAGGCGATGGCAGCACTAAAAGATAGTAGTACAGGAGAGGAAGACGATGATGTGGCTGTCTTGATCTACAGGGAAAGTCAGCTGAGAAAGGCAGAGGCGGCGGCAGCAGCCGCAGAGCGTAAGAAAACATCATCTGCTTCGGGCCATCATCGAACTTCAACTCGGAAAATATCACCTGTTGATGATAACCAAAGCGAAGAACCATTGTCCAGACCACACCGCAACGGTGCTACGAAGCGACCAAAGCAAGAGTCTTTGTTGAAGAATGATGGGCCTAGGTCAAAGGTGTCCAAAAAGAGAGTCAGATATGAATGCTCCTCTGATGGATGCACAAATCATGCTAAAAAAGGAGGAGTGTGCATGAGGCACGGAGCAAAGGTCGAGTACAAAAGATGCAGCAGCGAAGGATGCACAAATATTGTTGTAAAGCGAGGAGTGTGCATGAGGCATGGAGCAAAGAAGCTATGTAGTAGTGGAGGATGCACAAATCAAGCTCAAAAAGGAGGAGTGTGCATTAGGCACGGCGCAAAGATCAAACGCAAGTTCTGCAGCAGTGAAGGATGCACTAACAATGCCCGGAAAGGAGGAGTCTGCATCAGGCATGGGGCAAAGACGAAAAAATGCTGCAGCGACGGCTGCACTAACAATGCCCACAAAGGAGGAGTGTGCATTAGGCATGGGGCAAAGATCCAACGATGCAGCACTGAAGGATGCACTAATAAAGCTCACAAAGGAGGAGTGTGTACCAGGCACGGGGCAAACTACAAACAATGCAGCAGCGAAGGATGTACAAACCATGCCAGGCGTGGAGGAGTGTGCATTAAACATGGGGCCAAGGCCAAACGCTGCAGCATTGAAGGATGCACAAACCAAGCCAAGCGTGGAGGAGTATGTTCGAGGCACGGGGCATATCGCAATTCAAACGATGAATCTACTGCGTTTGGATCAGAATTCGACATGACTACTGCAACTGCAACTCAAACCCTGCCCAATCAGCGCGCTTCCAGAGCTGCCGTAAGAGAAGGACATGAAAGAAGTAGCGTTCCTGGAGAGGTGGCCATCCTTTGTCAAGAAATTGTAGAGGTCTGATGCTGCAGCTTTATTATGCGGGTGTGTGGTGCGCTCTGAACTCTAATCAAACGCTATCTGCAAATGTGGCTACCAAGCATGTGCTACTCTTCTAAATGACACCAAGAGATTTGAATGACACAATAGCGGATGTCTCGGAGGTAATTTTACGAGCAGTAGTCTCCAGAAGCTCAAAAGGGATAATCAACCCTATCTCGGGAATATTCTAATGATACTTATCTCAATATTCATTAATTTATCTACTACTGGAAGTGCATTGAGGTCTTCTGAGTGACCGAAGTTCTCTTTCCATTTCAGAAGGCAAGCTACTTACATAGGGAGAAACAATTTTCGTAAAGATACAACAACTTATGTGTATCTTATGTCTTATCTACAGTATTTTCGCTGGTGTGTCTCATTCAGTGCAATCGCAAGCAACAGCTTTTAGCTTTTAGCCTGCAAAAAGCCTCAAGATAAAGAACCATGGACACACAGTTGGCACTGAAGAAATTGAGGGAGGAAATAGATGTTGGAATGCAAGCTATCAAGCTATCAATTGATAATCCACTGATGGCATCTATTTCAGATGGACTCTTCAGCCCCCTGGAAGGCACGTATGAGCGGATTATTCGGCAGGCAGAACATCAGAAGAAATTAGGAGAGAAAGAAATGAATTACGAGCTGGAGCGGGAGAAGGAACGAGTAAAAAGCGTTGTCCGCGAATATGAGGAATTGCACCCTCCTGTATTAGAATCATGCCCTATCTGCCTTGAAGATATCCATATTCATTCATCGGCTGCAGCATGTGCATTTTTCTCGTGCTGTGGTAACTGGTGGTGCGGGGAGTGTTGTGCGAACAATGTCACAGATGAAAAAGTCAGCATTTGTCCACTATGCAGGGCGGCGCCACCTTCCAATAAAGAGTTGTATAACAAGCGATTGTTAGTCTGTGTTGAGAGGTGAGTATTATTTTGCTTCTAAATTATATTTGCCTGCAGCTCGAAAGTTGTTAACAATATTATTTTACGAATGTGTAGAGGACTCAAGTGGGCTCAATTTCAAGCAGGATTTAAGTATGAATCGGGGACCGATCCTGTCCGTGCACGTTCGATCGAGTTCTCAACTGAGATGTCAACCCAGTACGCTTGCATGTATGACGATATTGTATTGAACGGAATAAAATAGGTAGCTAGCAATCAAATAGAAGAGGCTGTGCTGAGCAATATGGCTTCTGTTTTAAGATCGGCCGACGGCGATACCGCTAATGGTATGTTTTGATGTTTCTGTTTGGGCGGAATACAAAAATATCAATTTCCTGCATTCCTCATTCCTATTGTGCTGCCCTTCTCTTTGCGCATGCTGTCCAGGTCAAATGAAGAGTGAAGATGAAGAGGTGGCTATAAATCGTCCTGTCTCCTTTCACCATGATGGAGGCTCGGCGGTCACATCAACATCAAACCGATCAACCACGGATCCTGATCTTCCAATATTTACGTTTGAACAGCAGCAGCAGAGTCAAAGCCGCCGGCCCTCCTTGGTAACTACTTTCGCAGAGCGTAGTGTTGCTGCAATCAGGAGGAGAAAGAAACGAAAGAAAAAATCGAGGCCCAGATCAGGACTAGACAACCATGAAAGTATGGGAGGGGGTCTGGGAGGAGGGAGGAGAGGGGGGCTTTCGAAGACGTTGAGTAAGAGGAAATCATTCGCAGAGAGATACCAGATTGAACAAGAACAACAAAATCACAAATCATCTTGGTTCAAATGGTGGCATGTCGTATTCTTCTTTAGCGGCATAGGTGCCCTCGCATGTCTGTGTCAGCTCTTTCTATCATATCCCTACGGGCTCATGATGACATCAACGCAAATCGCAGAGGTCGGAATAGCCCCAGGCTGTGAGGGCGGTTTGGAGAGATGCATCTGTCCTAGAGCGACGATCTGTGCTACAGACACTCTCTCAATCATCCTCCTTGCTCTTGCTAGATGCTCAGCATTCTTCGATTATCCTCTCTACATGATGATGTTCCTATCAAAGTGTCACAATATCAACAACGTGTGTCGACGCACAGTGCTGAGAGAGTGGATTGACTTTGGCGACATGCACAAAGTGCATCGGCTCTTTGGCATAATAGTGGGTATTGAGACGATGTTTCATTCCTTCTTTCATATGCTGCGATGGGGATTGAATGCTGATATTGATCTCTTGTGGAAAACGACTACGGGCATCTCTGGCCTGGCTGCTTTTATGATCACTCCGCTCATCTGTTGGCCGATGGCGGTCCCTGCAATCAAAGAGCGACTTGCTTTTGAGGTGCGCAAGGGGCTTCACTACCTATCCATCGTATGGGCGATCACGCTTCTATTTCATTCGACATCAATGATCTACTATCTCATCGGCATTCCAGCTCTAATGTATTTGGTGGACTACCTCTTTGGATACTTCGGAAGGAATAGCTTGATTGAGAATGCCTTCTTTGAACGATATGGAGAGAATGGTGTTGCATTGCACTTCCTGAATCCACCCAACTGGGATAAGAAGCCCAAGACATCGTACGTGTATATCATGTGTCCATGGATCTCGAAGTACCAGTGGCATGCCTTTACGATCTTTCCCGAGCCCACGAAGGAGGACCACACCATGCTGTGCATCGAAAGCAGCGGCGATTGGACGAAGGAGCTGCATAGGAAGATCAAAGTGCCTTGTCTCCGTCCTTTGTACGTGCTTGGCCCGTACAAATCTCCCTTCTCTGATGCAGCTGTGACTACGTCGAATGCAATAGCAGTTGCCTCAGGCATTGGCATCACTCCGACTCTTTCTCTTGTTCTCAACTACGCAGGTAAGAAGAGGATCAATGTAGTTTGGGTGTGCCGTGATCCTGGCCTTGTTGAGTATATCCTACACAAGTTTGACATTGGGGCAATCACGAAGAAGTCATACGCATTCATCTTCTACACGGGCAAGCGTGAGCTTGCATTGCCAAAAGATCTGCCTTCGAATATCTTCATCTTTACGGGTAGGCCTCATCTAGAGCATACCATCACGGGTATTGTAACTGCAATTCACTCCGGCGATGGTTTGCCCGAGGAGGTGTTTGAGGCACAAAACAAGTTTGTCAATGCTCCATTCGACCGGAGGATGAAGATAGCACTGACTCGTGTGGTGGAGATCTACAACAAGGACGAGATGTTTGAGTATGCGGTTGAGGAGACAGAGAAGGAGGTAACGGCAGCAGTAGTGTCGAAGGATCCGGTGTCGGAGTCGGGCGGAACCGTAGACACTGCACCACTCGTTCTCGAGACGGTTCCTGTGAGGCCCTCTTTGAGTTCTTCTAGTCACCTGTCTATTCGCCTGCCTAACATAGTTCCAAATGGCCAAGTCGGCTTGAAAGGTCTTGACGCAATGATATACGAGTTTCTAGGAGGCATAGGGGAGTACTCACGCAGTGATATTGAGGCTTTTTTTCATCAGATTGACAGCGATGGATCAGGATTCATTGACAGAGATGAGTTTGATGACTTCATCGGAGTGATCACGACGGAAAGAAATCTTTCAAAACAGTCGAGTTCTCAGCGAGAGCTAGTCGGAGCCATGGAAAAAAGTCAAATGCGGAGGAGAAGCACAGTTACTAGTTCTGCTCATCGCTCGATGCACCACACAAGCAGCCACATTCTAGGAGACTCCTATACAATTAATTACATGTGTAACTTGCTGAAGAACAGTGAGGGTAATCCATTGGAAGATTGGAGTAACTTTTACTGCGGAGGATCGAGTAAAATGAAGGATGGTCTCGAAGCAATCTCGAAGAAGTACAATATTGACCTCTCTGTTGAGAAATTTGATTGGTAAGATGAATGTTTTTACGTCAAGTCATTTAGGCGCAGCCAGCATAGATGCAGATATTTCGGCTGCTACAAAAATAGTATCATAAATTAGTGTTCAGCCAACCTTGCTCCAGCTCAACAGTCCCTTTTAGCTATATTCAGGCACGGACAGGAATCCAACTTCAACTTCTTAGATCCATCTTTTCTTAGATCCACTTTATCCACAACATACATACAGTGAAAGAGCAGCCACATCACACCACATATATATCACATACCTTCACATACCATACCATGGCCCATGGTCAATAAAATAGAAGAAGCCAGAATTTCTTTGTTGTTTCCATCCATCCCATTGAGAGAAAAACAGCTTTATGTTAGATTCACTCTATCCGCAACATAATATGTACGTGAAATGAGCAGCCGCATCACATATCACATATTGTACCATATACCATGACCTAAGGTCAATAAAATAGAAGAAGCCACAGCTTGTCGTTGTTTCCATCCATCCTCGAGAGAGAAAAAGAGAGATAAAGAAGGAAAGCATGTACAGATAACAAGGAAAGCATAAACCGAGGCAAAAGCAAAAAAAGATGTTGCTCCACTCGGTTTCGATCCGAGGACCTTTGGGTTATGAGCCCAACACGCTTCCTCTGCGCCACGGAGCAGTTGTGATTAGATGTCATTACATTATTTATAATGTTGGCAACAAACTATATATAGCAAAATAAAGACACGCACTCACACCATCACAATTCACAATGAATGAATCGAGCTACAATATCAGCAGAGCAAGCAAGCAAACCTCATCAATGAAGATGCAGCGGTCTCTAAGCAATATCGATAATGGCAGCTTTTAATCTACTTCATCTGATACTCCCATCTTCTTCCTTGAAGCTATCGGTCGTTCTTCTATTCTTGTCGATTCTTGGCATACAAGCAGCATCAACACCGTCCACCAGTTTCACAGAAATCATGAGGAGAAGACTACCCATCACAAATCCAAGCAGCAGCATCATTGTGAATCGGATACGTTTGCTCGGACGAGAAGATCGGACAGTTAGCAGCAGTAATATCTTCTCGTCGTCATCCATAATAAAGAGGCAGCATGAAAAGATGATGATTCATCCTAGATCATCATCTTGCAGCGCAATGGCATTTTGCAATGTGCATACTGCACGACGAATTCCATCAGTTCGTCATTACTTCTCCCATAATCATCATCATCACTCTCGTCATCACCATGTGCTTGCAACAACATTGAGTAGCTCATCATTATCATCTGACAATTATTACAATTCTGCCTCGGCAATATCGAAATTATCCACCACAACAACAACACAAACGAATGATGAAGCCTTTCCAAGCTGGTGGCCAGTATCACAATCAATGTCAAAGTATGTCACCTTCTCGGAACATATTGCTCATGTTATTATACCCGATGCACAAAGTGATGATGATGAAGCTGTTAACGAGGAGATTAGTGAAGGTATGACTTGTGGACAAGTTATCGAGTGGGTGTTACGAGCTGCACGTAATAGAAATAATGAAACTGAGGCAGAGATGGATGATGATGTGTCAGATGCAACGACAGAAGCAACAATGTCTACACGCGACATATCAAACAATAAGTCTGAAATCAGTGATGACGACAGCTATACAACACTACGACACAAAACCATCACAGACGAATATCAACAAGGACAATCCATCTCCACATCCACCACTGTACTCGATCCAGCCTATCGTCATGACCCCAACTCCTTCCCTCAATTGACACATTATGCCAACAACTTGTCCTCTGCCGAACTATTGGCAATGGGCTCCATATGGTCATTGCCATACAGTGCATCAACAACATCAAAATCGAAATCGGCTACTACAATTATGGATCGATTTGATCCAAGTAATGGAGTGAAACCTACTAGATTGACAATGGGTAATTACAATGATACAGTGTGTACTGGAGATTATTTTCGGGTACATTTTAATCCGAGGAGGTTTGTAGATGCAAACAAGTATGATTGGAGTGGACATGATGGTAGTATCATTCGTAACGATGATGGTGATAATGGTGGTAAACCTGGTGTAATTGTAAAGAGAGATGATGAGACTGGTTATTTGATTATTAATAAACCACCGAATATTCCGGTGCATGCGAGGGTTGATAATTTGTTGGAGAATGTTGCATCAAGTGTTGGAAGGATGCTTTGGTTGGAGCGTAGAGAGGAGATACTGTCCAGTAGTAGTAGTAGTGGTGGTGATTTGACGAGTAGTAGTAGTAGCGATGGCAGCAATAGTGATGAAGATGATGTGGAGTTTTGGCCAAGCGGAATGAGAAAGCAGAAGAAGAAGAAGAATAGCAATCAAAAGCAAAAGAGTGAAAAGTTAGTGTATGTTGCAACACCTCAACGATTGGATCAGAATACAAGTGGGTTGCTTGTAGTTGCGACGAAGAAGTCATTTGCATCGTACTTTGCGAAACTCTTACGAACAAAGACAAGTGGACAACTTCGAAGTGGTGGATCTAGCCAATCATCTTGTGGTGTTCACAAGTCTTATCGTTGCTTAGTATGTGTGACTCCAAAGCAGGACAATGTAGCATCAGCGATAACATCATCAATGGCCGGTGAAGTACAACGTCTTCAAAAGTTCGAAGCTGAAGGTACAATTATTAAACATTTCCTTGAGCCATCGATACGTGCACCCAAACGCTTTGTTGAGAGTGTGCCCGAAGATACCGATAATCCAGAATCTTGGGCTGAGTGTCTTCTCAAGATTACAAACATTACAAATATTTGTACGGTAGTGGGGAATGATCCATCGGATGCCCTTGCAACCGATCTATGGGGTGATTTCGGTAGACCAAATGACTGTGTGGGAATACTTGAATTGGAGATTGAACTTCTGACTGGAAGAACCCACCAAATACGAGGACAGATGGCTGCCCTTGGTTTCCCTCTCGTTGGTGATGTACAGTATGGAGGTGCTGTGCCCAATACATCAAGCGAATACATGAAGAATTGTAATGGGAGAGCAGAAGGATTTTTGGATAGTGAGACACTTGCCTTGCAGTGCTCGACATTGGAATTCCTTGATCCTGACGCAACGGATGATGTTGATAAGGCGCAAAGATCAGATCGGTGGCTCTCATTTCATTTAGATGGGGCGTTTTGGACGCCATTCGTAAAACAGTATCATGCTGAAAGTGAAAGCCTGTCGGGTGCAGCAATGACATTTGAAGGAGTTGGTTCGAAGGGAGATACAAGTGAACAGCAGACAGCTCCATCGACTGACGATCAACTTCTTCCTCCACGGGTGCATCTCTCTCCAGGTAGCCACAAATATGTTGTAATTCGTGCAACTAAAGTGTCTATTGCTGACGAAGAGATTTGGTTCGTCCGAAGTGCCTCGCCAGAAGAATGCGGTGGACCATTCCATGCCAACGTTGCACAAGACTTGCTGAATTGTTTGCAATCGCTGGGATACAGCTCAACAGTCATGGGAGGTGGGCGGATAGACTTCCTTGATAATGAGGAAGTCTCACATGCACATGTATTCGGTTTTAGCTACGGCTTTGGAAAGGGTGACCATGAAAAAGTAGCAAACATTATTGAAGAGAATTCAGATATCATTGCCACATCTGATATGTCAGATGGACTCTATTAAGCTTCCTCAATAACAAAAGAATAAAGACCTAATAACATTACTATCACACCACAGAGAAGTCCTAGAACAATACTGCGCCACTCCCTACCAATCAAACTTTTCAACAGCGAAATCAATATTATACTTGCTTGTGACTTCTCCGAGAATTTGTGCGACTTGATTTGATCCACCGCAGTAAAAGACACTCCAATCTTCCAACGGATTATCGCCATCACTGTATTTGAGCAAGTTTTGCATGTAACTAATCGTGGTGTTATTCCCAAGGATATTGTTGTGAGTTGAAGGTTGAGCAGAGCTATCAATTGAGGCTCTTCTTACATCCATACTCCTTTCCATGGCACTAAGTAGCTCATGCTGAGAATTGGAAAGCGTCCTGCTTTCCGTCGTGATCATTCCGATGAAGTCATCAAACTCATCTCTGTCAATAAATCCTGATCCATCGCTGTCGATCTGACGAAAGAAAGTATCCATATCACTACGTGAGTACTCTCCTACGCCTCCTAGGAACTCTGATATCATAGAATCAAGTCCTATCAAGCTTACTTCACCCTCAGGAACATCGTCAGGGGAAAACAACAAAGGGACCGTCTCGGGATCGCTGTCATCAAGTGGAGCAGTGTCTACGGTTCCATCCGACTCCTGTACCGGATCTTCGGCAACTGCCGCTGCTGCCTTCTCTGTCTCCTCAACGGCATACTCAAACATCTCGTCCTTGTTGTAGATCTCCACCACACGAGTCAGTGCTATCTTCATCCTCCGGTGAAAAGGAGCATTTGCAATCTTTTCTTGTGCCGCATACATCTCCTCGGGCAAGCCATCGCCGGAGTGAATTGCAGTTACAATACCCGTGATGGTATGCTCCAGATGAGGCCTACCCGTAAAGATGAAGATATTCGAAGGCAGATCTTTTGGCAAAGCCAGCTCTCGCGTGCCCGTGTAGAAGATGAATGCGTATGACTTCTTCGTGATTGCCCCTATGTCAAACTTGTGTAGGATATACTCAACAAGGCCAGGATCACGGCACACCCACACTACATTGACCCTCTTCTTGCCTGCGTAGTTGAGAACAAGGGAAAGAGTCGGAGTGATGCCAATGCCTGAGGCAACTGCTATTGCATTCGACGTAGTCACAGCTGCATCAGAGAAGGGAGATTTGTACGGTCCAAGCACGTACAGCGGGCGAAGACAAGGTACTTTGATCTTCCTATGCAGCTCCTTCGTCCAATCGCCGCTGCTTTCGATGCACAGCATGGTGTGGTCCTCCTTCGTGGGCTCGGGAAAGATCGTAAAGGCATGCCACTGGTACTTCGAGATCCATGGACACATGACATACACGTACGATGTCTTGGGCTTCTTATCCCAGTTGGGTGGATTCAGGAAGTGCAATGCATCACCATTCTCTCCATATCGTTCGAAGAAGGCATTCTCAATCAAACCATTCCTACCGAAGTACCCAAAGAGGTAGTCTACCAAATACATTAGAGCTGGAATGCCGATGAGATAGTAGATTCTTGATTTGGAATGAAATAGAAGCATGATCGCCCATACAATGGATAGGTAGTGAAGCCCCTTGCGCACCTCAAAAGCAAGTCGCTCTTTGATTGCGGGAATCGCCATTGGCCAACAGATGAGCGGAGTGATCATAAAAGCAGCCAGGCCAGAGATACCCGTAGTTGTTCTCCACAAGAGATCAATATCAGCATTCAATCTCCATCGCAGCATATGAAAGAAGGAATGAAACATCGTCTCAATACCCACTATTATGCCAAAGAGCCGATGCACTTTGTGCATGTCACCAAAGTCAATCCACTCTCTCAACACTGTGCGTCGACACACGTCGTTGATATTGTGGCACTTTGATAGGAACAGCATTATGTAGAGAGGATAATCGAAGAATGCTGAGCATCTAGCAAGAGCAAGCAGGATGATTGAGAGTGTGTCTGTGGCACAGATTGTCTCCCGGGGACATATGCATCTCTCCTAACCGCCCTCACAGCCGCCTGGGGCGATGCCGACCTCTGCGATTTGTGCCGATGTCATCATGAGCCCGTAGGGATATGATAGAAAGAGCTGACAGAGACATGCGAGGGCACCGATGCCGCTAAAGAAGAATACGACATGCCACCATTTGAACCAAGATGATTTGTGATTTTGTTGTTCTATTTCAATCTGGTGTCTCTCTGCGACTGATATTCTCTTACTTAATGTCTTTGTAAGCCCCCCTCTCCTCCCTCCTCCCAGACCCCCTCCCATACTTTCATGGTGTCTAATGCTGATCTGGGCCTCGATTTTTTCTTTCGTTTCTTTCTCCTCCTGATTGCAGCAACACTACGCTCTGCGAAAGTAGTTACCAAGGAGGGCCGGCTTTGACTCTGCTGCTGCTGTTCAAACGTAAATATTGGAAGATCAGGATCTTCGGTGGAACGGTTTGTTGTGACCGCCGAGCCTCCATCATGGTGAAAGGAGACACGACGATTTATAACCACCTCTTCATCTTCATTCTTCATTCTTCATTTGACCTGGGCAGCATGAAGCATGAGCAAAGAGAAGGGCAGCAAATCGTTATCTAATAGGAACGAGGAATGCAGGAAATTGAATATTTTTAAATGCCGCTCAAACAGACACATCAACACATACCATTATCGGTATCGCCGTCGGCCGATCTTAAAACAGAAGCCATGTTAACTGCAATGTTTTCAGCACGGCCTCTTCTATTATTTGATTTCCTATCAAACGTCAAACGCACAGCTCTAGCATGCACCTATTTTATTCCGATCGTTGACGTGGTTTTATTTGACATAATTGAGAAGATGACAGAACCGTCTCAGAACCGTCCAGCTGTCGAGCTCCTGCTTAGTGATTAGTGACTACTCGTGAATAATTAGTGGTGAGTGGTACTTTGTCTTATTTAGTCGATACGTACGACTAAAAGTACCCTTACTTATGTAAGTATCATATATGTAAATTCACAGGCAACCTTGAGGCATCACTCGAATTCTGTTCCTGTACATTCCTTTTGCGCCTGTCTTATCTAAGCAAAAGCGCGTGTGTACTTACGTAGTTTCTGATATATGTAGTAGTTGTAGTAGTTGAAGAGAAGAAGTGTTTATTGAAGTACCTTACAGAATTTGATATTACTTTAATGATGTATGTAACAACCACACTGCTTGTGTTTAATTATACAAATATTGTTGGATATAAACGTTCCAACTCCAGTTCTTCTCCTGCCCCGTCAGCGTCAGATGCAGCTGTTTCATTCTTCGGCTACTCGCGCACTAGCCTTGCATCTGAGTATATGCTCAGGCTTGCATTTCGCCTCAAGCCAAGGATGATTCAGAGCCTGCTGTGCTGTGTACCTTTCTTCCTCATCATAGGAGAGAAGACATGACACAAACGCCATGGCATCTTTGGACACATCACGAAATAACTCTTGAGGAAATGAGTACTCGCCACTGAGGATGGATTCTTTGATGAGTTCTTCACTCGATCCAAAAAAGGGAGGTGCTCCACTCAAAAGCATGTAAACAATCACACCCAAACTCCATAGGTCACAAGCTTCTGTGTAGCTCTTTTTGAGGACTTCAGGCGCAATATAATAGGATGAACCGACGACACGGCTGAGTTTATGACCCGGGGTGAAGTGGGTCGACAGGCCAAAGTCAATAAGCTTCAGAGGGGACCAGAGATCATTGCCTGATTTGAGGACCCAGTTCTCTATTTTTAGATCGCGATGGCAGATATGTAGTGAATGAAGGATTGCCACGGCAGAGAGCATATCGGACACAGTCTTGGCTATAGGTTTGTGTGAGTGGAGGTGATGCAACGAGTGAGAACACTATCGAGACAAGAAATCAAAAGAGAAGACGATGATATGGATCTTACCTGCATATTCTTCCGATACACCATGCTTGGGATGTGTAGCCAACAAATGGAGCAGATCTCCCCCAGTTCCCAATTCAGTAATGATGAGCAGCTCGTTATCAAGGACAAAAACATCAAATAACCTGATCACATTCACATGCCCCCTCAACACTCTCAAGACATTGACTTCCTCTTGCAATTTGCAAATGTACTTCGGATCAGCTGGTAACGACACGCACTTGCAAGCAAACTTCTTTCTTTTCCCCGGTTTGGACGAGAAATGTCCTTCGGTTTCCCCACGAGAGGCAATGTAGACGTGACCATAGGAACCCTTGCCGATGACCAAGTCACGGTGGAGGGTGTAGGCGGGCGTACGTTGAATTTCGTCAAGCTTAGATTGGGCCGCTGAAATTGTTGATGCAGTTGTGTTGGTAACAAGATTTCGAGTCTCATTTTCTGCGTCTTCTTCCAATGTCTCTCCATCTTTTTCCGCCGTTAGAGTGGTCTCATTGTCTCCATCTCCCAAGTGTTGTACAACTACAACCAGATCAAGACTATCCGCGTCATGATCGTCACATTCTTTTTCTTCATTTGACGTATCGGTCTCCTGAGATGAATGTACTGATACAATGCTGCTGGGATCTTCGGTTGCTTCTTCCTCTTCCCCTTCTTCCCGTTTCGTCGGATTTTCTCTCTTACTGACCTTGCTGGCCCTCCTTGCTTTCTTTTCAGCCTTCTTTTCCGCCTTTTTCCTAGCAAAGTGTTCACCAGCCGAACTCAAATGCTTAAAACGCTCCTCCTCTTCTTCGTCCCTCTCCTCGGTGGTGGAATTACTCTGACTAGTAAAGCTAGATCTCATTCTACTGAATATTGAGGTCGACTCCCTATCAGACTTTTTCCTAGCAAAGTGCTCTCCGGCAGCACTCAGATGCTTGTAACGGTCTGTCTCATCATCGATTTCTTCTTCACCGTCCTCATTGGATGGTTCTGATGCTGCGACCTCTTCCTTACTCGCCCTCCTTGCTTTCTTTTCTGCCCTCTTTTCCGCCTTTTTCTTGGCAAAGTGCTCACCAGCCGAACTCAAGTTCTTGTAACGATCCGCCTCGTCAACCTCAACAGATTGATCTGCTGCCACCTCTTCCTTACTCGCCCTCCTTGCTTTCTTTTCTGCCTTTTTCTTGGCAAAATGTTCACCAGCCGAACTCAAGTTCTTGTAACGATCCGCCTCGTCAACCTCAACAGATTGATCTGCTGCCACCTCTTCCTTACTCGCCCTCCTTGCTTTCTTTTCTGCCTTCTTTTCCGCCTTTTTCTTGGCAAAGTGCTCACCAGCCGAACTCAAGTTCTTGTAACGATCCGCCTCGTCAAACTCAGCAGATTGATCTGCCACCTCTTCCTTACTCGCCCTCCTTGCTTTCTTTTCTGCCTTCTTTTCCGCCTTTTTCTTGGCAAAGTGTTCACCAGCCGAACTCAAGTGCTTAAAAGGATCCTCTTCACCAACCTCAACAGATTGATCTTCCTTTTCTTCCTTCTTTTCAGCCTTCTTATCAGCCTTTTTCTTGGCAAAGTGTTCCCCAGCCGCACTCAAATTCCTAACCGGTGCCTCATCCTCATCCTCATTACTATCCTCGGAGGAATGAAGCTGCATAAAACTAGGTGTCATTCGACTCAATACACTTTTCAACATGGGGGATCCTCCATTCTCTGATTTCTTTCGTGCAAAGTGTTCACCTGCTGCACTTAGATGCCTATAACGATCATGCTCCTCCTCATTATTAATATCATCAGCCATAGAATGATCCACAGGGCCAGCTGCAGTTGTGGATGAGGAAGACTTGGTCTTTTCTGCCCTCTTCTTGGCGGCAGCAGCGGCAGCAGCCTTTTTCTCTGCCCTTTTCATGGCAAAATGTTCTCCTGCTGCACTTAAATGTCGATACGGTTGGTCTGCCTCTTCCTCCTCCTCATTAGATGGACGATTATTGGACACTGCTTCCTCTTCCTCCAATTGTTTCGTATCATCATTCACCACCCCCTTTTTCACCGCCGTCGTTTCCACCTGATCATCACTCAACTGTCCCCCCGCCGCCTGCTGCTGTTGCCCCTCACCCTCATCCCTCACCTCCTCATAACCACCATCATGTGCATGCCCAATACTACCAACCCTACTAGCAAGTCGACTAAACAACGAAATATGTTCCCCCTCACTCTTTTTACGCGCAAAGTGCTCCCCTGCGGCACTGAGGTGTTTGTAACTGTCCATTTCATCGAGGGAGGGGGAGTTATGGAGGGATAGGTGAAGTGCTGCCTCCATTTGTTCTTCTTGGGGTGTTTTTTTGGTGGCCACCACCGCTGTCGTCGGTGCAGTAATGACCGCAGGCTGAGAGCCGGCCTTAGCCTTGTTTGGGAACAATAGTTGCCTCGGTGTGACTTTCAATAATGTTTGCTTCACACCATTCTGACTAGAGAGTGAAAATACTTCTTCGTCACTGCTGTCTGTAATAACGGGTGAGAAAGTGGCTGTCGTCTCTGTCGGAAGGGTGTTGGAGGTTGTGCTCGTCGTGGATTCTTTCTCGTGGTGGCTTTGTGCCACCATGACTGTGGAGGGTGTTCCTGTCATTTTATATGTATTTATTAATTCCTATACTTAAGTGTTGATATTGTCGGCGCTTCTTCTTCCGACTGCAGCTGGTGGCCAGTGTTGCGTATGTTCTTGATTGCTAAGAAGAACTCTGAGATGACACCAAAGATGACGATTACTATGTGAACGCAATGGGCTTCTCTGCATGCGATGCGCATTGCTCAACATGCAAATGTTGTTGGTTCCAAAAATGTCGATCTTGTGTGTTCCTGCGTCGGTAAAAGGCTACCGATCGGCCATCTGCGTTCTGTCCGAGGGCCAATAAAGAGCCAATAAAAGGCCGATAAACAGCCCTTCACGATTAGGAAGAGAAGAAATCGAAAATTCGATGACACCTTGAATGACAGATGCCTTCTCACATGTCACAAGATGGACATCTGATTTTTAATGCCGCTTGGTCAGATGGTTTTACCTTCTCACCATTGCATAAGTAGATAGATTATTTTAGTAGCTACTCTCTCTCTAGACCCGAGGGGATCACAGTAGAGAAAGGGGAACTTAAACGAGGGGCCCGGGCTTGTGGTTATGTACAGTACTACTGTGTGTATTGTATTTATCTCTGCAGCAACGCAGCAAGCACACTCTTCATCATTCATCATTACATCTACCATGTCGATGTGTAGAAATTTGAACCGGAAAAACATAGTAACACAATGGCAATGGAATGTGTTAGTGTTGATCAAGAAGTTCAAGACAGCAAGAGACATGGAAACGAGCTTTAGCTTGGTCTCCAGTCCAGCCCCAGCCGAGTAGATCATGTTCAGTGTAATGCCGAGAAGATGACACGATGACGATGTTTGCTTTCCATGGAATAATACAAGAGCCTGAGATTTTGTCACATAAATTTATT
Source organism: Skeletonema marinoi (assembly GCA_030544225.1). Taxonomy (NCBI): domain Eukaryota; phylum Bacillariophyta; class Thalassiosirophyceae; order Thalassiosirales; family Thalassiosiraceae; genus Skeletonema; species Skeletonema marinoi. The sequence continues at coordinate 1,666,566 of CM060500.1, read as the reverse complement.
ATTGTGATGTGAATCAGATCTTTGTGTGCAGTGACTGCCGCTTCTTGCTTCTGTCCAGTCGAGGCTCGTATCATGTCATCAGTCGAGAAGAAACGGGATGATGAAGTTTCTTTATCTTCTCCAACATCGCCAGCCGAACCCGAAATCAAGTGCTTAACACGATCCTCCTCTTCTTCCTACTCGGTGGAGGAATGGAATTACTCTGACTAGTATAAAGCTAGATGTCATTCTAATGTATGTAACAGAAATTTAAGTACGTCTGGTGGGCCTCCATTACGGGCGAAATTATCTATATGCTATTTAGTCTCATCACTTCATGCTGACCATCGAACAACACCATATCCAATTGACATGTCTACTGCTTAACTACAGTCACTCACTGGGCCGTAAAGCTAGATCTCATTCTATTGAAGAGTGAGGTTGACTCCCCATCAGACTTTTTTCTAGCAAAGTGCTCTCCGGCCGCACTCAAGTGCATGTAACGGTCTGTCTCATCATCGATTTCTTCTCCGTCCGCATTGGATAGTTCTGACGCTTCTGCCTCTTCCTTGCTTGCCCTCCTTGCTTTCTTTTCCGCCTTTTTCTTGGCAAAGTGTGCACCAGCCGCACTGAAGTTCTTATAAAGATCCTCTTCATCAACCTCGGCAGATTGATCTGCTGCCGACTCTTCCTTTTCCGCCTTCTTGGCAGCCTTCTGTGCCCTTTTCTCAGCCTGTTTCCTGGCAAAGTGCTCCCCTGCTGCACTCAAGTTCCTAACCGGCGCCTCATCATCAGCATCAGCATCACCATCACCATGTGCGTGACCAACACTACCAACCTTGCTAGCAAGTCGACTGAACAACGAGATATGTTCGCCCTCAGACTGTTTACGTGCAAAGTGTTCCCCTGCGACACTGAGGCGTTTGTAGGTGGTGGTGTGCTCCCCCACCCTTGTCGGTGCAGTGATGACAGCAGGTCGAGAGCCGGCCTTGTTTGGGAACGATAGTTGCCTCGGTGTGACTTTCAATAATGTTCGCATCACACCACCATTCTGACTAGAGAGGGAGGATATTTCATCGTCACTACTGTCTGTAACGGGTGAGAAAGTGGCAGTCCTCATGACACCTCCTGTTGGAAGGGTGTTGGTGTTGGAGGTGGTCGTGGATTCTTTCTTGTGGCGGCTTTGTGCCGCCATGGCTGTGGAGGGCGTTCCTGTCATTTTGCTTACGAATCGTAGATATATTATTGTCTGCGCTTCTTCCGACTGCAGCTGTATATGTTATTGTGCTAAGAAGAACTGATGACACCGGAGATGATGATATGTAAATGTAAGTCTTTATGTCAACCAATGGGCTTCTCTGCATGCGCATTGCTCACCAAAGTGTTGTTGGTTACCAAAAATGTCAATCTTGTGGGTAAAAACTACCGATCGGCCATCACATCTGTTCTGTCCGACAATAAATGGCCCTTCACGATTAGAATTCTTGACACCTACCTTCGACAGATTGCCTTCTATTCTCACGACTGTCACAAGATGGACATCTGATTTTTGTGCAGTTGGAAAGACAGATGGGCGGGCTTACCTTCTGCGACTTGTGTCTCTGCAAAAGTAATTCACAACAGATATGCAACTATTGTGAAGAATAGAAGAGACGAGGACTTGAGCCTGAGATGAAAATTTGGATGAGACAACGTAGGCAGAAACAAGTATCAATACACACACAATACCAAGAGACTGGAGGAAAAGAGAAAGACTATTGGAATACTTGATAATCGAAATCTACAAAGCTGTTAGATAACTTTTGCGAGTGCACAGAGTAATCTACGTCCACCAAATTTCAAGTAGATCTACGAGATGACCGTAGAATCCTATTCTGCGCCCCCTCGATCACAGCAATATGATAATGATACGACAAGATTGCTACATCCAGCATTTTTGAGCCCAGGCCCCAGGCCATGCCTTGGCACTCTCTTGAAGAGTAATTCACAACACAGCACTTTATTTTTCTTCTATCTGCCTCGACTGTAGTTCATCTAACCTACCTGTATGAATGCCGCAGGATTGTTTGTGCAATGGCCATGCAGCCTTCTGGCATTCTCTTGAACAGTAATTTGCCCTTCGGCACCGAGTGCAAGACAACATCTTACTCCGTTCAGCCTTCCTATCGGGGAGACTGCAGTTATGATTGTGACAGAGACCCATCTTTGTGATGGATTTGACTTCTTTGTATCTTTTATCCAAGCATTTGCATGGAATGCGCTTTCTGAAGAAGCTAACAAGGGTGTGCATATCGCTTTTGAATACCTCAGCCATCTGGCTCAAGTGACACGAAGCTTGAGTCTTTTGTATGGTTATTGCTATCCATTGCTCCAAAAAGCTCACAAACATTGCATCGTAGTAACCACGGTCGTCGCTATCTCCATCTAGGATCTTCTTCGTCCCATTAGACACAAAATAAGATACGACCAACTGCATTTTGTCGGCATCATTCCATACTTCGGCGTACTTTTGTCTTGTTGCTTCGTAGACAATGTTGAATCCATCAAAGAAAGATTCAGATTCACAGCCAGCAAAATACTCATTAACAAATGAATCAATAAACGCTCCACACACATGATCTCTGGAAATTGCAGCAAATCCATGGCGACAGTTCTTGGAATTATTGGCCTCATCATTTTTAGCGGCAGCTCCTAATTCCTCCTTTTCTGCTGCAGCAAGATTAATGGCCTCCGCCAATAAAGCGTCCTCATCCTCATCTTGGTTATTGTTGTTGTTGTTACCGATCTGTAGCCGCTGAATCTGCGAAACAACATCCACCGCTGCATCCTCCTCCCTCGCCTTCCTACTTTTGGCCACCCTCCGCGCCCGCGCTTTGCCTCTCGCCTTTTTCTTCGACGGCATGTTGCGATGGCGGCCGGAGCGGTAATATACAGTACACCTCTCAATAATTTGAAGAAGAATATCACAGACTATTGACAGCAATACCAAGAGAGATATCGCAGCCAGGTCGCTCTTTACCAAGCGCTTGTTACAATAGCAACGATGTGCGCTTCCGAAAATGAAAAATGATCTCCGAAGTGAGGGGGCAGGGGGCTTGAATATTGCCCCCTCTCTACCATAGCGAAGTCTGGGCATAATTCGGATATAATTGGTGTATAAACGGGGGTATTATGTCCAAATTATGCTCAATAATAGCAGCTTGGGGGCATAAAGAGGGCCATCGCCCGAGGATTTATAGCAAGAGCAACAAATCGTAAATCAGAGCCCTCTCTCAATTGCAGATCCATCTGGCGACAATAACGATATAATCAATTGGCTCGATCAAAAAACCGTCACCATGGACCATCTCGTTTGTAAGTATATTTATCGGCAAAGCAAAGATAGACCATGGGAGCAACGAAATGATCCGATCATGGTGGGCGATCTGCCGCTCAAGCGAATGAATTACTTCTTCAGAGCGTTGGACTGGTTGGACGATGAACCACCACCACCGGAACCGGAACGTCCTTGTACAAACTACGCAACGGCAATAGCATTAGTACATCTCCAAATTCTTTTGCATCTTGAGGGGCAGGAAACGGAGGCGGTGATTCTTGGCGGAGGAAGAAGCAGCTTGTATGATAGTGGCCGTACTCCCTTCCTTGAGGCAATTCGTGCCAATTGGGAGCAATTTGCGAGGGAGCAGGCAAATAATCAACTGGAGGACTTCACAATTTCCAACATGACACTCCCTCCGGCCCCTTTCTTTCGCAATCAAATTGTACCCATTCTACAGAATGAGACCCTAATGCGTCTGGATCTAATTGATTGTGGTTTGGGAACGAGTGAGCTGCAGGGAGTTGCTGAGATTTTGAAGAAGTGTCCTACACTTACTTCACTTTGCCTCAAACAAAATCAGATCGAGAACGTTGATGACGCAACAGCGCTATCATCTGCCATGGCCAAACACAAGGGACTGTTCTTTGTTGATCTATCCTCGTGCGGCTTGGGGAGGAATGATGAAATTCTTTCCGTCATTCTCAAAGGATGCAAGAAGCTGAACGGCCTTGACCTGAGTGGAAACGAATTTGGGTCCAAAAGTTTGGCTATCATTGCCAAGTTTCTCTCCACTCATAAGACTATCACCATCTTCAATCTAGGAGGGAGCGGGTTTGATGATGAGAGTGTCACTTCGCTCAACAAGGCGGTGGAGAAGAACAAAACGCTCACGGAGCTCTCCCTCGCTTTCACCAAGATTACTCTATCTACGAGCATTCAGCGCAGTTTGGTGTTGAATGACAAGCTCCTACACATTGATCTATCTGTGAACAGACTTGGAGCAAATGGTGCGAAATGTATCGCCAAGCACCTGAAAAAGAACCCTCCTCTTTCAATCCTCAGCTTGAGAGGTTGTAGCTTGCCAAATAAGAGCGCCGAAGGTCTGTGTAACGCTTTGAAGCGCAACACCAACCTTGCCCATTTGGATCTCAATTACAACAATTTCAATGACCGGTCGGTACCTTTCTTTGCAGATGCGTTGAGAAACAACAGCACACTTTTATCCTTCCACATGAGCGGCAACAACATCAAGGTAAAGAGCGGGAGGAAGGACCTCATCCAACTTGCTCTTTGCGATCCTACTAGCCTTCAGAGCATTGCTGAATCCAACCATACATGCCTCGTAACGTTGAACAGTGGTAAAAATGGTAATTTTCACACAAATGAGGACAAATTCAGAAGCATCAATGCGCTCGAAAATGAAGGACAGAAGATTAGGTACAAAGTCATTGCGGCTCTCTTCACCTTGAAGACAATCGAATTCAATCCTCGTGAGTTCCAGCACATTTCCTTGGAGCTGATGCCTCGTTTGCTCGAGCTTGTCCAACAAGAAATGGGCTACGGCAAGTATGGCAGGGAGGTATGGAAGGCACCTGTGAGGGCGAAGGGGTCTAATCCACGCCTCACTCGCGTGTATGAGGTAGTTCATGGTTGGAGCATGATGCCATCTCTCTTTGCAGTAAGATATTCATCATTCTTGTATATTATCATACAATGCTATAGCATATGTCCTGATTAACTTCATTCCTACTTTTATTCACAGAGAGGACCTGGGAAGCGCAAGAAGAAGGCTGTGAAGAAGCGCAAGCACGCATTTGCTTTCAAGGAAGCCGACGATGAGGAGTGGAAACCAAAGAGTAGATATTGAGAAGGGGAATGGTAGTGAAGCGTCAAGGCGTTTTGGAAGTGCGTTGGCATGCTTCGAGTCCGATTCTCTCTGTGGAATTCATGGCACGTGATGTAAAGATAAATTTGTGCATATGCATAACGTATCATCTCGACTTCAGTGTCATGTTACCGATATTCACTAGCTGCATCTAATCAAGTAAAACAAAAATCTAATCCTACTACGTTACATCACAATGTAGGCAACCTTACAAATCAGTAGCGTGGCTCTTGGGGTGTGCCAATTCATCAACCTGATGTGCGGCTCTCTGAGCCATGATCACACTCATCGCACTGATGGCAATCACAATTGATGTGACCACAGCAACCTCCAAAAGAACTTTCCACCCGAGAAAATGGCGTTCGTGATACTTGTGTTTATGTCCAGTATTGAAGTGGAGAGGCACCACACCAACACGTCGATACCCATCAGTGTTTTGTCTATGTTCATGCTCCAGCCGGAAGAAGCTCCAAATAGTCCTACGAAACAGCTCTAGCACCATTGATATTGCGGATAAATAAGCTGGAAGTTCAAACTTGGCCCCAGACTGAGGCGGGATTAGAGTCAATACCCACATAAATCGAAGTATCAAATCAGCCGCCATGACACTAAAGTAATGCGATTTCATCGGGAACATTAACCTTGGTCCGAGAAATCCATACTCACGCCTCCCGAGTCCCCAATCCATGTACACATCCCATATGTAGCTGTAGAGGGAAGATGAAATGAAGAGACCCATCCAAAAGATTTGAAATAGGCTGACGCCATGCCTTGAACTTAGTATAATACCTTCCTCGTCATCATCACTCAATGATACATCATAGTGTTCGTTTCGTTCATGCATCAAGTATAGCGGGTGGAACGCACCAAATAACGTTACTGCTTGTGACATGGCATACTTGAACGCATTGGCAAGGTTAGGAAAACGCTTTCCAGTGTCCATGTATCTTCGAAGGCACTGATTGAAGCGCAACCAAAGTGGGAACAAACAGATGAGAGGAATAGCTATGTTCTTGTACCAGAGCTTGTCGCTCCATGCATGAACATGATGCATCGTTGCATGCTGTTTTTCGGAAATCATCCAGTCTCCTGAGGCAACGAAGCAAACTGACCATAAAATATCTTGGAACACCTTGACCATGCTATAATATTGAGAGAAGGGGGAGGTTAGGGTTAGAGAAAGAAAAACAAAAGTGGACCGAAAGTGAAACAAAGAATTCTAGTGGATACAACGTTCCACTCACCTAGTAAAGACATCACCCACATAAGTTAAAAAGAATGTAGGCGACACAAACGATGCCAAAAGAACCTGACGGATCGAATTCCACAATGGTTTCCTCAACTTCCACGGAAAGATCATGCATTTGATCGTATACAAAATAAGGAACATTGGATACGCCCCAGGAGGGATGAGATCTGGGAATAATTGATCATCCGATTCCGTCTTGTAGTACAACAACATGCATATCAAAAAGACGAGAGTCTCATCTACTGCATCGTTGAAGATATCAATTGGCGTATCAACATTGCGTGGATCAAATTCAAACAAATAAATGTAATTGATCCTGTATCGTGTCCAAACATACACCGACAATCCCCAAAACCAATGCCACGCCAATAGACCAAAGCACCCCCGAAAGACGGGGAAGGCCGTTCGTCCCCCAATAGAAACTTCCCCACGTGACAACTGTCCCCAAACACAATCCCATGCAACCCACAGTGCCAAAATAGAACACATCCCAAGCCTATAACCCAACCTAAGTTGTGTCCAATCCATCATTAATCCATCCCCCCTCTTGGATAGCATTTGTGCCTGTGCCTCTCGGATATCCCCATCACAAAACCAATTAGCATACAATCGTTCCATCTTACCAGCAAGCACCTCTGCCTTCTTTCCATCATCACAATTATTCCCTTTGAACAATCCCTTATGATCCTTGAAAGTCTTGTCAAACTTCTTGGCAATTTTGACAAATCCCGTGTAATTCATAATGGAGAAATTGTGCAACAATTTGGCAGTACGGTAAATATCATCCATGGCACGTTTGATGGAATCAAGATCGAGTTTACGTCGGAGTGATTCTTCGTCTCCCTTTTTGGCTCTTTGTGCCGAGTTTTCGCCACCTTTATCGTTGTTGATGTTGTTGTTGTTGTTTCGTGTGGGAGTTTCATATTCGTCACCATCTCCTGATGTAAATGTTTGCAATACTTCCAAATCCATATCTTCTTCATCCTCCATTGACATTGAATATGCACCATCAATACCACCACCAATACCATGTTGACGATGAGGAGATCCCTTCATTATACTCTCAAATGTATTCTTCATATTCGTCACAATATTCGACCCCCGCCTCCCCATCATCATCTGCGGCGACATCATCATCCCCTTTTTCTTCTTCATCCTCTTTCTCTTGTTGGCACTCTCATCTAAAAATGACGTATCCACCCTCAAAGCCTCCATCCGTTCACTAACCTCTCGTAACTTATCTGCATAAAAGTCTGTCACCTTGGCCACCTCATCATTGTAGGTACGTTGAAACAGCAATAGTTTGTCATCGGCATCTTCGTAGGCTTGTAGGAGCATGGTCTTTTCGTTGGCTAGGCCGAGGTAGGAGGTTACCTTGAAGACTGTCTTGTTCATTTTGGCAAGGTGGGAGAGGTTGCTGAAGGAATCATTTCGTTTGAAGGATAGGAAGGAATCGGATCGTTCTCGTTGTTGTTGTTGTGGTTGAGATGATGTGTCTGGCGGATCCGAGAGGAGGGGAGTGTCTTCTGCCGCAGATGGTACGTCATCTTTGTGAGCATCCGCAATGGCAACTACCGTTTGAGGCACCGCTGGCAGTGGACTCAAATCACCACCACCGCCGCCTTTTTGCTGATTAGCACTACGTCCACTCAACAAACTAACCCTCCCACTCATCAAACTATTCGAACTCTCCAGCGCACGCAATTTCCGCTCTTGATTGACCTCGGCAATCACCGTCGCGGGCATTCGTGCAATTAGTTCATCTCGGTATTCAAAGCCGCTTTTGGCACGTTTGAGAATTGCCTTTAGTTTTTCGTAGTCGATGTATTTGGTGGACCATTTGTCTACTTTGTTGTCTTCGAGTTTGAGGCCGAATTCCACCATTTTAAATATTATAATTGCGATAATATATCTTGTGCTCTTTATCTACGTGTCGTCTCTTTTGGAGGCTGCGTGGTGATTTGTTTAATAGGCAGGCAGCAGCTACTTATATATTGCAATCTACCAAGTGATCAATGCCACCAAAGCGGAGGCCATGCTTTTGAAAGATGTCAACGTTGTCAGCGGTGATGTTCGTCAGGAGGAATTTTGGATTTTCATTTACATAATACCTTCGCAGCTTCAAGATGATCAGATACGTGTCTTCTCTGCTCCCACCTAGTAAATAGTAGTGTGCTGTGGTATCAAAAACATCATGTCGACGATGAGCCAAGCAAAGAAGAAGGCGGCGGCAGCAGCAGCAAGCGATGGTGGAGACGGCGACGATGATATAGGTGTCTTGATCTACAGGGAGAGTCAGCTGAGAAAAGCAGAGGAGGCGGCGGCCGCAGCTGCCGAGAGAAAAAAGACATCATCTGCTTCGGCCCATCATCGAGCTACTTCAACTCGGAAGAGAACGCCTGCCAAGAATCAAAGCGAAGAACCGCTGCCTAGTAAACAACGCAATGGTGCTTTGAAACGAATGAGGCGAGAGGCTTTGGTGAAGGAATATCAGCCCAGGAAAAAGGTGGCCAAAAAGAAGTACAGATATGAATGCTCTGCTGACGGATGCACAAACAAAGCTCACAAGGGAGGAGTGTGCATTAGGCATGGGGCAGAAGTCGAGTACAAACGATGTAGCAGTGAAGGATGCACTAATCAAGCTCGGGAAGGAGGAGTGTGCTGCAGGCACGGCGCAAAGGTCAAACGATGCAGCCGTGAAGGATGCACGAATAATGTCATCAAAGGAGGAGTGTGTGTGAAGCATGGTGCAAAGATGAAACTATGCAGCAGTAAAGGATGCACGAATGTATCCGTCAAAGGAGGAGTGTGCATTAGACATGGGGCGAAGAAAGAGGTCAAAAGATGCAGTAGTGATGGGTGCACAAACCTAATCCAGCGTGGAGGAGTGTGCAAAAGGCATGGAGCAAAGGCCAAACTATGCAGCAGTGAGGGATGCACAAACCAAGTCATAAACAGTGGAGTGTGCGTGAAGCATGGGGCAAAGGTCAAGCGATGCAGTAGTGAAGGATGCAATAATAATGCTGTCAAAGGAGGAGTGTGTGTGAAGCATGGGGCAAAGGTAAAACGATGCAGCAGTGATGGATGCACGAATGGAGCCGTCAAAGGAGGAGTGTGCAGGAAGCATGGGGCAAAGATCAAACATTGCAGCATTGATGGGTGCACAAACCTAATTCAGCGTGGAGGAGTGTGCAAAAGTCACGGAGCATATCGCAGTGCACACGATGAATCTACTGCGTTTGGATCAGAATTCGATGAAACTACCGCAACTCAAACACTACCCAATCAGCGCGCTTCTAGAGCTGCGAATAGAGGAGGAGGAAGTGCGGTTCCTGGAGAGGTGGCCATCCTCTGTCAAGAAATTGTAGAGGTCTGATACTGCACCCTTGTCATGTGGCTTTGTGGTGAATATGCCCAGAGTAGCATTTCGTGCATTCTTAAACAGTGAAGAGGCGAACAGTCAATTTTGATGAAGGGTTCGGTTCTATTTCAACAAAATTATCTAAAGATTAATGCTCATTTATTTGCTCCTGAAACTGAAACTCCAGCGAGTTTGGTCTCTACCACTACTATTCTTGTACTAACTTTCTCTTCTTTCCATTGCCATCCTGACTTTGGTAAACAGCGGAAGCAGATTGTGACATCTGTATACCAGTCATCCAGTCTCGGGGTATGCCCTGAGAAGCCGACAGACGCTCTCCGTATATATATTCAATGCTTTCTCTATCAATGACCTCATTACTCTCAAAGAGAAGGTCGGTGTGGAGCTTCTTGTGAGCATTCCGTTTTGACACTGATACAGCATCATACTTTTCCAGAAGCATCCTTAATTTATCATACTTTGCACCACAGTGTTATTGTTAAAATCCACAGCGTTGAAAGTTGCTGCATCAAGACCAAGCAAGTGTTGAATGACACTAGTAGTAGTAGAATCATGATGTTAACGTGCCACGTGCAATGGTAATACACCATCAACTGCTTCCACCCATCATCGAAATACTTCACTCGGAAGAGAACACTAGTTAGCAACCAGGGCGAAGAATTATTGCCAGTTCCTCAACGCAACGGTACCTCGAAGAGGGAAGGTCGGCCCAGCAAAAAGGTTATCAAAAAGAAGTATTACAGATATGAATGCTCTGCTCTTGGAAGCACGTTAGCTACTGATTTGTAGGTTGCCTACATTGTGATGTAACGTAGTAGGATTAGATTTTTGTTTTACTTGATTAGATGCAGCTAGTCTAGTGAATATCGGTACATGAAACTGAAGTCGATATGATACGATACTGCACAAAAAAAAAATCTTAACATCAACAGATGATTACATAGAGAGAATCGGACAAGAAGCATGTCAACGCGCTTCCAAAACGCCTTGACACTTCACTACCATTACTCTGCTTAATGTCTACTCTTTGGCTTCCACTCCTCATCGTCGGCTTCCTTGAAAGCAAATGCGTGCTTGCGCTTCTTAGCAGCCTTCTTCTTGCGCTTCCCAGGTCCTCTCTGCGAATAAAAGTAACAATGAAGTTAATCAGGACATATTATAAGATTGTATGATGAAGTACAAAAATGATGAATAACTTACCGCAAAGAGAGATGGCATCATGCTCCAACCATGAACTACCTCATACACGCGAGTGAGGCGTGGATTAGACCCCTTTGCCCTCACAGGTGCCTTCCAAACCCCCCTCCCATACTTGCCGTAGCCCATTTGTTGCTGGACAAGCTCGAGCAAACGAGGCATCAGCTCCAAGGGAATGTGCTGGAACTCGCTTGGGTTGAATTCGATTGTCTTCAAGGTGAAGAGAGCCGCAATGACTTTGTACCTAATCTTCTGCCCTTCATTTTCGAGCGCATTGATGCTTCTGAATTTGTCCTCATTTGTGTGAAAATTGCCATTTGTGCCATTGTTCAACGTTACGAGGCATGTATGGTTGGATTCAGCAATACTCTGAAGGCTAGTAGGATCGCAAAGAGCAAGTTGGATGAGATCCTTCCTCCCGCTCTTGACCTTGATGTTGTTGCTGCTCATGTGGAAAGATAAAAGCGTGCTGTTGTTTCTCAACGCATCTGCAAAGAAAGGTACAGATCGGTCATTGAAATTGTTGTAATTGAGATCCAAATGGGCAAGGTTGGTGTTGCGCTTCAACGCATTCCCCAGACCTTCGGCGCTCTTATTTGGTAAGCCACATCCGCTCAAGCTGAGGATAGAAAGAGGAGGATTCTTTTTCAGGTGCTTGGCGATGTATTTCGCACCATTTGCTCCAAGACTGTTCCCAGATAGATCAATGTGTAGGAGCTTGTCATTTAGGACCAAACTACGCTGAATGCTCGTAGATAGAGTAATCTTGGTGGAAGCGAGGGAGAACTCCGTGAGCGTCTTGTTTTTCTCCACCGCCCTGTTGAGCGAAGTGACACTCTCATCATCAAACCCGCTCCCTCCTAGATTGAAGATGGTGATAGTCTTGTGAGTGGAGAGAAACTTGGCAATGATAGCCAAACCTTTGGACCCAAATTCGTTTCCACTCAGGTCAAGGCCGTTCAGCTTTTTGCATCCTTTGAGGATGACGGAAAGAATTTCATCATTCCTCCCCAAGCCGCACGAGGATAGATCAACATAGAACAGTCCCTTGTGTTTGGCCATGGCAGATGATAGCACTTTTGCGTCGTCAACGTTCTCGATCTGATTTTGTTTGAGGCAAAGCGAAATCAGCGTAGGACACTTCTTCAAAATCTCAGCAACTCCATGCAGCTCGCTCGATCCCAACTCACAATCAATTAGATCCAGACGCACTAGGGTATCATTCTGTAGAATCGGTACAATTTGGTCACGAAAGAAAGGGGCCGGAGGGAGTGTCATTTCGGAAATTGTGAAGTCCTCCAGTTGATTATTTGCCTGCTCCCTCGCAAATTGCTCCCAATTGGCACGAATTTCCTCATGGAAGGGAGCACGGCTATTAGTCCAAAAGCTTCTTCCGCCACCGCCAAGAATCACCGCCTCCGTTTCCTGTCCCTCAAGGTGCAAAAGAACTTGGAGATTTTCTAGCTTTTTTGCCTTTCTGTTATGTGGATTGAACCAAGGACGTTCCGGTGGTGGTGGGTTTTCGGCGTTCATCACTCTGAGCAAGTCGTCTTTTCGCTTGAGCGGCAGATCGCCCACCATAATCGGATCATTGCGCTGCTCCCATGGTCTATCCTTGCTTTGCCGATAAATATATTTCCAACTGAGATAGGGGTCCATGGTGGCGATCGATGGGGGGGAGTATTAACGTGCAGAGCTAGCAGGAACAAAATGAAAGAGAGCAAAATGAAAGAGAGCTAATAATCTGATGATTTTTGTCGTGCTAAATCTTGGGGCGCGCGGGCCTCAGCCCTACCTCTTTATGTTCCCAAGCAAATATTATTGAGCATAAATAGGACATAATACCCCCGTATTAGACCAATTATACCCGAATTATGATTAGACTTCTCTCCAGAGAGGGGGCAAGATTCAAGCCCCCTGCCCCCTCACTCTTTCAGACCACGTTTTCGGTACATCTTCGGTAATGCCCACATATATCCAAAATATGCACAAGGTGCACAAAATGGATATGTATGTAGGTCGACTCAAAAAATCTCTAAGACAAAACATGCGTAGTATCTCTCCGTCTGCATTCCTAAGATGCCCTGCAATTGACCAGCCAAAACAATAATAATGATTCACAGTATCATCAACAATGGGAAATATTTATAAAAACATAGCCTACTACTCTTAGATCTATAAACTACACCTTCTTTTGTCTGTACCTCAGCGCAGATTGCCACTTCAACTGAGCAATATCACGCACCTTACCTGAAGGCGTAGTTGTCTTCACGTTAATTTCACTATATCCAGCAAGAAAGCAATTCTGTGCATCGGCTCTTGTCATCCTTGCCCTTGTTGCCACGTTATTATTACGAGCGGCATGATCAATACTTTCCATCAAACTCTTGAGCTCCGAATAAGACTTGTTCATTCTCCTTGACCAGACACTTCGATCTCTTGGTGTGAAGTCTTTGATAGGGCAAATGCGCTGAGTCCCATCACCACAGTGCCATAGCTGATACATAAACTGAAGCTTGCAGTTCTGAAGAGTGTATTCTGGAGGAAAGTGTCGTCGGTGTCCATCAGGATGGTCAAACATATCAAACTGGTCTCCAACTCGGCTCATGCCGTTGTCTTCATCTGCTGCTGCAGCATTCGAAACTCTTTGCTGATCTTGAAGTCGCGCAGAGATTTCAGCGAGAACCGTTGACATGTTCCGTATCGTGGGGCTCGATTCTACAATCCTCCTAATTTGAGACACCGAGACGTTGCCAGTCATTTGATGGCTTTCCAACATCTCTTCAATTTTGGGAACCAATGCATCAATTTTTTTCCCTTGCTTCTTGAACTCTGCCATTATCAAAACATGTGGTGGCAAACCCGATGCATCAGCATAGTATTTGTAGTGGTTATCCCAAGGGAACGCAATTTTGACATACTTCCTCAACTCTTGTACAGCCGGATTCGTGAATAGAGCAGTGTTGCGGAGGGCACATCTTGCTGGGAGAAGTTCTTCGATTGTATCGAGGTGTATCAAATGGCTAGCGAGGCCGATACGTAGGAATCTGTGAATAGCTGGAAACCTCCTCAAATATTCTCGCCCGAAAAGTTCGTTCAGTACCTCCATCACTTCCTTGTCGACTTGATTCTTCTTCGCTTGATATGCCCTATCACTTAGAGGTTGTGTAAGGCACGTCTCTGGATCGACCGGAATGAAATCTGGAAAAGAGGCCGCAAACTCAGCACTGTTGACGTCCAAACCAGCAACAATTCGACCAGCATACTGATTTGATGCCCTCTCAATTTCGATGTAATGGCTCCTGACTCCTCCAAGAGAATGTCCTTCACGAAGAAGGCATGCCGCAGATGACGGAGCCGCTGTAGAGCCACAATTCAATCTTGTGTGAGCACCCTTTCGCAATGAGTATAGAGTGATGTGTTTCGGATCGACACCGTATTTTGTAAGACACAATGGCTGATCATCCTCATCCACATACAAATACAATATTTTCTTCAGGGCACGAGAATATTTCTGCGCTTGCGACTTGCGGTCGCCAGGAAAGAGTGGCCCATCGACATCTCTGAGCACATATGGATTCAGCACCAGATAATGAAATACAGATGACGGCCAGTCCGCAAAGAAGTCTAAAGGATTGCAAAAACAATCCCTCGGAATAAGCTTCACCGGATCTGTTCCTGTTTGGCTGTCTTTTGCGTGACAAGCAGCAATACCAAACGAGTCGCCACTATCAGATAACACAAGATGCTTCGTGCAGATCTGACCAGTGCTATCTCCGCGACAGCACATATTAACAGTAGTTTTTGACCACGCAGCGCCACAGATTCCGTCACTCTCGGGTAGTGAGTAAAACCAACGTGTTGTTTCCCTGTACATTTCCCACGGCATGCAACGTGAGCCAGTATGCATCTTTCCCTCGCCAGACTGCCGAGCTTTATTCGCCAAGCGTTGGAATCCATCCATGTACTGGCCAAGTAGACTAACAAATTCTTGAGGTGGAGTGAATCGGTGGCGCTTGCAAAAGTTATTGAAGTGAGACCTTAACTGCGTGTAGTGATCGGGAACAAAGAATTTGCCATTCTTTTCCGTCTTTGCAATTAAATATTGTACGTAGTGAATAGGATCGTCAGTGTACGCCTGCAAGTTTATTGTGGTTCGTAGTGCTTGCATTCCACCATGGCCTAAAGCATCACTAATTTTTTCTCGTAGAATTGTCTCACGGTGACGTTTCTTCCGTTCATCAATAGTTAATGGCCCCCTATATCTGCGCGGAGGATTGGTGATAACACCGTAGTCGATGGTTGCGTCGACTTCCCTTAGATGTCGTTTGAATGCATCGTCGATATATTGCGGCGTGTTCAAATAAGTATATAATACGAACGCAGTGTGCACGTACTGCCAATTCTCAAATGTTTTAGCTTCTCGTTGAGAGCGGAGGAGGTTATTGGGTGATAAATTGGCATGGAGTTCCTGCAATCGTGGGTTTGGGGCTGACGGTGGAATTCCCATTTGCTCATCATCATCGGAGTCATCGGCTGCCGCAGCAGCAGCGGCTGCAGCAGCAGGAGGTGCAGCGGCTGCTGTAGTACCTTCTTCTACATCCCCTGTGGCTGCGGCGGGGAATGCTGCGCCGAAATCATTACCTGCATCAAGCAATGATTGAGGTGTAATATGGACATTATTAGTTGACATGGTTATTTTTATGTTGTTTGATGAGAGTTTTGAGTTTTGGTCTCTGCTTGTGTTTTGTGGGAACGGTTTTGCCTTCTCAATGCCAACATTTAGGGGGCAAACGGCGAGATCTATCCAGCGGGCTAGCCCTTCCCCGTTTCCTGTACAATATCCCGAAGATCGTGGCAATCATGAATAAGTGAGAGGTGACTACTATTCCGACGTGGAGGGCAGTGTGACAATAATTGATGATTGCCACGATCTTCCGGATTTTTTTCGGCCAGTAAGCTAGAGGAGGGTGGAATTGTCCCGAAAAACATGGCCTTAACTTCGGAGATCATTTTTCATTTTTCGGCGCACATCGTGCTATGACAATCGAGGTAAAGGCGACCGAGGGCGTGATGATCTCTCTTGATGGTATTGTAAATATTATTCGGCACTCTATTATTCTCCAAATTATTGAGAGGTGCACTGTATTTTTCGCTCCGACCTCCATCGCACATGCCGTCGAAGAAAAAGGCGAGAGGCAAAGCGCGGGCGAGGAGGGTGGCCAAAAGTAGGAAGGCGATGGAGGATGCGGCGGTGAATGTTACTGCGCAGATACAGCGGCTGCAGATCGGTCATAACAACAACAACCAAAATGAGGATGAGGACGCTTTATTGGCGGAGGCCATCAATCTTGCTGCAGCAGAAAAGGAGGAGTTGGAAGCTGCCGCTGCAGCTAAGCATGACGAGGCCAATAATTCCAAGAAATGTCTTCATGGATTCGTTAAATTTCCCCTCGAATATCACTGCAAACTCTCTCCATTTCCTAGAGATCATAAGCTGCTATTATTGAGCATAAATTGGACATAATACCCCAGACTTTGCTAGGTAGGGGGCAATATTCAAGCCCCCTGCCCCCTCACTTCGGAGATCATTTTTCATTTGAATTTTCGGAGCGCCATCGTCGCATTGAACAAGAGCTTGGTAAAGAGTTACCCAGGGCCGTGATAGTGCTCTTGATGGTATTGCTGTAAATAGTAGTCTGTGCTATTATTCTCCAAATTATTGAGAGGTTTACTGTATATTATCGCTCCGACCGTCAACGCAACATGCCGTCGAAGAAAAAGGCGAGAGGCAAAGCGCGGGCGCGGAGGGTGGCCAAAAGTAGGAAGGCGAGGGAGGAGGATGCGGCGGTGAATGTTACTGCGCAGATTCAGCGGCTGCAGATCGGTAATAACAACAACAACAACCAAGATGAGGACGAGGACGCTTTATTGGCGGAGGCCATCAATCTTGCTGCAGCAGAAAAGGAGGAATTAGGAGCTGCCGCTGCCGCTAAAAATGACGAGGCCAATAATTCCAAGAACTGTCTTCATGGATTCGTTAGATTTCCCGAAGATCACGTGTGTGGAGCGTTTATTGATTCATATGCGCAAGCATTTTTTGCTGGCTGTGAATCCGAATCCCTCTATGCTGGGTTTGTCAGCGGTTTTGAAGCAACAAAAATAAAGTACGCCGAAGTATGGAATGATGCCGACAAAATGCAGTTGGTCATTGCTTTTTTTGTGTGTAACGGGGCGGAGAAGATCCTCGATGGAGATAGTGACCTTGGTTACAGTCGCTGCTATGATGCAATGTTTGTGAGCTTTTTGGAGCAATGGATAGCAATAACACAAAAGACTCAAGCTTCGTGTCACTGGAGCCAGATGGCTGAGCTATTCAAAAGCGATAAGCACACCCTTGTTAGCTTCTTCAGAAAGCGCATTCCATGCAAATGCTTGGATGAAAGGTACAAAGAAGTCAAGTCCATCACAAAGATGGGTCTCTGTGCCAATCAAAACTGCAGTCTCCCCAATGGGATGGTCGAACGCAGTAAAATGCTTTGTTGCACTCAGTGCTGTGTGGCAAATTACTGTTCAAGAGAGTGCCAAGTGGCTGATTGGCCCGGTCACAAACAATACTGTCTCATTGATAGATTGACTGCACCAAAGTCGAGGCAGAAGAGGTAGACGAACTATCACAGTATCATATTATTGCAGTGAGCGAGGTGGCATAGAATTGGATTCTATGGACATTGTACATCTGCTATGTGAAATATGGATGGAAGTAGACTTTGTGCACCCGCATTAGATTATCTAACAGCTTTGTCTGTATGCCTGTATTGATTATCAAGTATTGACCTCATTAATGTGCGCACGCCCATTGGGCTAAGCACTCTCTTCGCCGTTTTCCCAATTCTGCTGCTGCAGTGCGATTTTATCACATTTTAGTTAGTGATTTTAGTTAGAGAGCAGCTCCAATGGCCAAAATTAAATTTTGGGGAGGTGAATTATAGACCTAGACCGAGGTACTATCCTTTTGGTGACTATTATGCGAGTATATCCTGTGATTTGTAGGAAGTAAAAGTGTATTTTCTCACAGAGATATGCATATAACTGTACCACTAGCTTTAAGGTTTTTTGTCTAGCCAAATTGGCTAGCACGACCCACTGTGCGCAAACACATGCATATCTCAGCGGGAAAATGGAATTTCGGCATGAAAAACATACTTATAATAGTCTTCCCAATACAGTCGCCTAAAAGATAGTACCACTGGAAATGCATATAAATCAGCTCCCCAAAATTTAAATATGGCCATTTGGGCTGCTCTCTAGTTAAATTCACTAACTAAAATGTGATAAAACGACTACAGAAGCAGAATAGGGGAAACCAAGAGATGAGAGACAAAGGGGGCCCGATGCCCGATTAATGAGGTCAATTCAAAGAGCCTCTTTCTCTCCCTCCTATCTCTTGGTATTAGCTTGTGCGTGTCATAGACACTTGCGTGCTGTGAATGTCCTTTCCACTTTCATCGCATCTCTCTCTTCAATTATAATTATGTCCTTACAGCTTCGGCTCAAGCGTTGTAACCTCATCGCATCCTGCCTCATCAACATATCCTCACAATGGCAAAGCTCATCCTCTATTCATCATTCACCTCACTCGGCAAATCTTCTCCACAACATCCATCACAGTCACCTCTTCCAACACACCAGGACTCCCACCTAAATCAGCATCAGCATCAATATGAGAGTGGGTCCGCATCGGCGTCGATCCCTTGATAATACTACACTCTTCCTGTCGTAGGATAGATGAGCTGCGCCTCTCCCTTCACTGAGTACATACTAGCGTTATCCGATTCACATAATAATAATAACCTTAAACCGAACATGATCTACTCTGCTCTGCTAGGGCTCTGAGGCTGGAGATAAGATCTCCTGACTCTTCATGAACATGAATTCAAGAATACAATTCAATTTCATGTAACACCTTTGCTGTGTCGAATTTCTACACTTCGTCATGGTAGAGTATAATTGATCGATGATGAAGAGTGTGCAATTGCTGCGTCGCAAGATAAGTCATAGTGGGTTGATTGATATGGGTTGGTCATTTATTTACCAACAAGTGGTGAGAAGGGGAAAACTCTATCACAAATTTGGCGGTCATCACGTCCGTTCTCCTCCAAATTTTTCACTCTCACTTTTTTGGGTGGGTCAGCCAGCGCTCCGGTACTGCTGTACATTAAATGTCGTCATGCAAAATAAAGAAACGCAGCTAACATCACACAACCAATCGCAATAATATACCGATCATGATGATCAGAGCTCTCGTAGCCGCAGCCACGGCTCTGGTACACAACACACTATTTTCCGCTTCATCGGCATCTGCATATTACTCCTACTATGACTACTCGAACTACTGTAACAAACAACAGTGCTGCTGGGCACTAAACGTGAATCACTGGGACATCCGCAACATTTGCTACGGCTGTGAGGGTCAGGACGTGTGTAATCTATACACTCCTCGTACACCCAGGCCAACACCCCGCCCGACGAAAAGGCCTACTAACACTAACGTCGCGTGGAGAAATGATGGATGGAATAATAATGGTTATGGTGATAGGTGGAGTGGAGTCCAAAAGAATTATTGCTGTCAAACCACTGGGAATTGTCCTAACGATACCCCCGTTGTGACACATCGGCAGTGGCTGGACCGAGCTCAAGGGGTGAGGTTGAAGTACTGCTGCCAGAGGAGTATCAGCAGCTGGCAGGGTGATAGTTGGAGAGGTGGTGGTGGTTGGAGAGGTGATGGTCATGGCCGATCGCTACAAACACTACTCCCCCTTTGCGTCAATACTGATATGCCAACATCATCTCCAACATTATCTCCAACTGTATCTCAGTCACCCACGACATCTCCCACGAGAACTCCCTCAGAAAGTCCTAGCAGTTCGCCTAGCCTTTCGTCGAGGCCAAGTGTTAGCTCATCTCCAAGCTCGCAACCTAGCCTATCGTCAAAGCCGAGTGTTAGTTCATCGCCCAGTTCACAACCTAGCCAATCTTCAAAACCAAGTGTTAGTTCATCGCCCAGCTCGCAGCCTAGCATTTCGTCAAAGCCAAGTGTTAGTTCATCGCCCAGCTCACAGCCTAGCCTTTCTTCACAACCTAGCGAAAGCCCATCAATTTCTCTCAAGCCAAGTGTTAGTTCATCGCCCAGCTCATCTTCAAAACCAAGTGTTAGTTCACAACCAAGTGTGAGCTCATCGCCCAGCTCATCTTCAAAACCAAGTGTTAGTTCACAACCAAGTGTGAGCTCATCGCCCAGCTCATCTTCAAAACCAAGTGTGAGCTCATCGCCCAGCTTGCAACCTAGCCTTTCGTCAAAGCCAAGTGTGAGCTCATCGCCCAGCTTGCAACCTAGCCAATCTTCAAAACCAAGTGTGAGCTCATCACCCAGCTCTCAACCTACAGCAGTCTCTAACTTTGCTGGTTATTGGGAAGCGTCTTTTTCCGGGGGGATCAGTAAATTTTGGATGAAGACTTCCATCGAGGTAGCTGATCAAGGCTTTGGCACAAATAAAAATATTGGAGGTGTGGAATTTGCTGATGCTCAGGGAATTTGCACTGTCTTATATCTCATCACGTTTGTGAGTGAAAACGAAATTGTCATCGGATATACTAGCAGTCAGAGGTTCACATATGCCACTTTAACCTATGCAGATGGTACAGTGACGTTAATTCAAAATGGGCAAGAAGTTGGGGATTTTACAGCTATCGATGAGTTCTTCTGCAGTCTCAGCGCATCTCCCAACAAATCACCCTCGTCAATGCCCTCAACCTCCAGCTTGCCATCTGCCTCACCATCATCAATGCCATCAACTGTACCGTCATCGTCGTGAGTGCCATCAACTTCAAGCGTGCCCTCATCAATGCCATCAATCTCACTTCAGCCCAGTCGTAGGAGGATACCTAGATAGATAATTTCGCCCCTGGAGGGGCAACCAGACGTACTTTAAAATTTCTGTTATTATAGCCAACCAAGTTTGGGCTCTTGTGTTCCCGAATCTGCTGGGGTCTACTGGAGAAATCAGTTCTCAGAGCTGTCAAGGACTCATTGCATGTCAATTGTCATCAGGTGAGTCAGAATAAGTACTGATATGCCAACATCAACATCATCTCCGACATTATCTCCGACTGTATCTCAGTCACCCACGGCATCTCCCACGAGAACTCCCTCAGAAAGTCCTAGCAGTTCGCCTAGCCTTTCGTCGAGGCCAAGTGTTAGCTCATCTCCAAGCTCGCAACCTAGCCTATCGTCAAAGCCGAGTGTTAGTTCATCGCCCAGTTCACAACCTAGCCAGTCTTCAAAACCAAGTGTGAGCTCATCGCCCAGCTCGCAGCCTAGCATTTCGTCAAAACCAAGTGTTAGTTCATCGCCCAGCTCGCAACCTAGCCAATCTTCAAAACCAAGTGTTAGTTCATCGCCCAGCTCTCAACCTACAGCAGTCTCTAACTTTTCTGGTAATTGGGGAGTGTCTCTTTTTGGGGAATTTTGGTTTAAGACTTCCATCGGGAAAGATGATGAAGGCAAGAATATCGGAAGGGTGAAATTTGCCAACGACCTGGGTCCTTGCGTTGACTTAGAACTCTCGACTTTGTGAACGAAAACCAAATTGTTCTCAAATAGTGACAATTTCGATGTCACTGCAACCCTTTCGGCTGGTGTGATAACCTTACTCCCTTCCAATCTCCGTGGGTCGCCATTTTCGGGTACATTTACAGATCCGTTCAGATGCAGTCCGAGATGATTCATTCAGATCAAGAGTTGCAATCGCAGGAGAAGTTCCTATCTATTTGTAGGTAAGATGAGGAAGGAGGAAAGTATCGATGGATTGGGTGCCGTCTGATAACATTTGTCGAGACTACTAAATGTTGTGTAAGAAGAGAAGTGATGTTGGTGTCAAATGTATATGTTGTTGTTCCAAAGAAGAAATAGAGAAAAACAAAGCTAGCGGTAGAGACAAGGATGGAAGAGTGACTCTGCTACAAGTAATAATGTAACAAAGTAAGTACGATATGCTTGCCTTAGAGACGTCTCTTCATCTTCTCTTATACCAGAAAGATGAAGATGGGGTAGCGATCAAAAGAAGCAAGAGCAGGCTCTGGTATTGTTCCGTAGAAGTAGAAAACTGAGAGTATGTCATCTTCCAAAATTACGATACACCGAACATGATCTACTCTGCTAGGGCCGGGACTGGAGATGGCGCTCGTCGTCTTGAAATCAACACTCGTTACTTGTTCATTAGCCATATTAAAGCTGAGGAAGAAGAAACAGTCGAACTCTTTGTCTGTATCTGTATCACCTTTTTGTCCGATCACTCGCAACGAAAACCAGCCGAGGGAACAACAATGAAGGACGTACAAATAAAGTCATCCAAGGAGGAGTGTGTAGAAGGCATGGAGCAAAGCTCAAACAGTGGAGGATGCACTAACAATGTCATCAACGGAGGAGTGTACAGAAAGCACGGTGCGAAGACCAAGTGATGCAGCAGTGAAGGGTGCGCAAATGTAGCAGTCAAAGGAGGTGTGTGTAACAAACATGGTGCTAAGGTGAAAATATGCAGCTGTGAAGGGTGCTCAAACCAAGCCATAAACAGTGGAGTGAGCGTGAGGCACGGAGCAAAGCTCAAACGATGCAAGGAAGGTTGTACAAATTGTACTCAGAAAGGTGGAGTGTGCGTAAGGTATGGGGCAAAGAAGAAGCGATGCAACAGCGACAGATGTACAAACAGGGTTGTCCAAGGAGGAGTGTGTTGGAGGCACGGGGCAAATCGCACTCAATATCTACTGCTACTGCGTTTGGATCAGAATTCGAGATGACTAACACAACTCAAACCTACAATCGTTGCTTCTAGAGCTGTCTTAAGTAGCTTAAGAGAAGGGCCGGGAGGAAGTAGCGTTCCTGGAGAGT
Organism: Skeletonema marinoi; assembly: GCA_030544225.1. Lineage (NCBI taxonomy): Eukaryota > Bacillariophyta > Thalassiosirophyceae > Thalassiosirales > Thalassiosiraceae > Skeletonema > Skeletonema marinoi. The sequence continues at coordinate 1,643,608 of CM060500.1, read as the reverse complement.
TGACAATCCCCACCCTCTTCAAGAAATCATAGAGGTTTGATGCTGAACTTTCATTGAGTAGGTGCTGGCTGTGCGTGCTCTTCCTCTAAAAATCAGAGGCAAACACAATGAACTCTAAAAAGCTATGAGAGGCAAACACTCTACAAATATTGTGTGTGACTTATTAACAATGCTACTCTTTTCTAGAGAGAGAGACGACAAACTTCTTTGCGTGGTATGTGTACCATCCACAACATGTAAATCGTGGACTTGTAAGTATGTAAGTAAGTATCCAAGCTTCGACTGCAAGTCAAGGTTAGAGTTATTCCGGAAATCTGACGCGCTCTAATGTACGTACGTACATTTTGCTGGGGGGCTAATAGCTTTTACGGAAGCAATGAGCCCTTGCAAAAAACATTTTGTCTCCATAATGTACGTGGGCTGATCCGTCCAACCCATGTAAAAATTCCACAATCAAGGCGGCACCAACTAAAGATCCTATAATTACCCCCCCATCTAGACCCCCTTTTTGGGGGTAGTGCTACCCCAGTGAGGATTTTTACCCCGACCGTGATGACCACTAACAAAAGGAACATTAAGACTAGGGAAAACCAAAATATTTTGGAAGTGTCTGAAACTAGAGGGGTCATCACTCAAAGTGTTTGTCGGGGAGTGGGGAGACTGCCCCCGTGATTGAGAGGGTCACCACTTGATCTCCTAAGCTGGGGTAAATATTGCCGGGGTAAACTTATGTACCCCCCCCCCACCCCACCCTAGCAAGCTAAAATAGGAACACAAAGATTAAGTTGGTGCCGCCCAAGTTCCCACGAGGCCCGTTCTGTCAAGAGTTTTTTTGCCTCATTTTTCAGGAAGACCCCCGATGACTTGAGGCCTTGAGTGTGTCCAGTGTGAGTTTAACATGCACTGCACCTAGAGGCCTCATTTTTGCGATCCAACGCACGAAAGCGGTACTCATATGTCACTCTTAGATGACAGCGAGATTACAGTGGGAAGGGATTTACTTTGCTTGTTCCTCGATTGAGCGGACGGTGGTGATAGGGAGGCTTGGATTTGAGGTGTTAAGTTTCCGACTTCGCCGACGGTAAAATAGGATGTTATCTTGAACGTGGAAGGACCGCTATTGCCTGCCCATCGCTATTATGACGTTCCACCGAGACTACGAAATGTAATAAAGGAAGTAGTGTGGCATAAAGCCGACGCCGCTGACCAGTAGTAGTAGTAAACACAAATAATTAATTAATCAAACAGTGAGATCATTGGCTCTTGATCTCGATGGTTGATGGTCAAATCGACGGCGCGCGACATTTGACATGCGGAAGATAAATGGGACCTTTCCCACTTATTGGGATCAGAGTACATAAGTAATCTCGATACCCCTATGTAACGTATCTGTAACGTACCAACATATCTGAACCTCCAGAAATGTGACACTCCCCTACTTGCACGATACGTTGTTCAAGAACGTTGAAGAACATTGCTCCCCATATTTCTCCCCAATCGAATAAGCGATTGATAATTGCTTGCAAATCAAGGTGACTGGCTATACCACATAAGATCATGATGGCCTGGACAAGACACGGTGGATGTGTGTCAAAAGATGAACCGTAACTACTGTCGTCCGTGTGCGATGTGTCAGTTTTGTCTTTGAGTTTGATAGTAACTTGAACTTGGTCGATCTGGTCGTAGTTGTATAGAACCACTTGATCGTGAATCTGAAACTTATTGCGAAGGCCACGACTAGAGTGTTCACTCGTAACAACCGATTCAAAGGCTCCGAGGATCTGATCCATCCGACGAGGTTGAATACTCCCCAAATTGTCATGCGGTTGGACAACACATGGTGTAATCAAGCACCCAGTGTAGATCTGGCGACATTGCGCGTAGTGGCATGGCGTGTTGGTTACTCCTAGGACGGCAGGATGTGTCTCATGACCAGCGAGGTAGTCCGGGTGGATATCTACGCAAAGTGGACGATCATAAAGGCGTAGTGCATACCAGTTCGAGCAAATAATAGGCTCCCCATTGTCCACCATATCGAGTTCAACCATATCAGCGCCATTACTAGCGAATAACGAAGTAGCACCCTTCGAAGAACACAACCCATTGTAACAATCACCCAACAATACACAAGTTGAAGTTGTGTAGTCATTTAGTATCCAGTAGCTGATCCGACGAGTATCCATCATCAATGGCATGGGAATAATCAAAGTACCCGAAGTACAAGACGCACAAGAACAATCTCCAATGAACAAGAAGACTCGATCCAGTCGCGGTGTCGTTGTGTTCCACTCCCCATGTAGAAAAGAAATCAAATTATTCCATTCGATGGCCCGCATGAAGTATTCACGTAGAATGAGGACTTGTACATTCGAAGAAGTACCCAATAGATGGATGATACGACCACACGACGTAGCAGAGTTGATGACGGTTGCATCATTATCAATGATTGACGAAGTAGTATCATTAATAAAACAATGGATCATGTAACAATCAGATGGATGCTCAATGGAAGACATCATCCCTTTCAAGAAATGGGCTTGATGATGCTCAGAAATGATTAACATGAGGTCATTCAAAGCACGCGAAGCGCAAGATACGCAAGAAGCATCTCCTAATGTCCAGACGGTATGACAGAATCGATGATATGATGGCAAGGTCTCCCCATTTTCAAAAGAAACAATGGTGCACATTGGAGTGGATCGATGAGAACATGCGTTGAATCTGCGACGGTGAAAAATGTCGTGTAGGCTTGTAGTTCTGCTCCAATGAATAAGGATCCGATGACAGTTGGAATCAATATTGGTAGATAACTGATTATGGGAGATACCAAACGAAGGAATAATGTCAGCGAAGTGTTCTGCGTTCTGACGAACATTACGCATAAGATAGCCATCAAAAGATACGAGATCTCCATGATTTCTTGCGAGGACTAGACAATCAATGTCGGCGAAGTGAAATGAAATAAATCCATCAATGGAACGTCCACAGCATAGGACAAATGTGCTGTTGTTGCCACAAAGAAGCTCCCCATGAAGATTCAGTATTCCGTGATGTGTGTCGACTAAACATCTGGTCAAATGACTTGACGTTCCATTTGTAGATCCAAATAATGCATAGGCGCGAGCATTATCAACCAATCTCCTGAGAACGCGACAATCAATCGAGCTTGACGTATGATCCATTGCACAGAGGACATTGTTGGGGCCAAACGAACCACTCAAAGTATGGTGTCCCAAGCAAGGAAAACAAGTGAGCGCAAGGCTTGCACATGGATCTGGATCAATAAGGACATCAAATAGAACACTCGCAGTATGAAGTCTTGCATAAGAGCCCGATGATACAGAGTCCTTTCCATCTTCCATCATCTTGTGCAACGCATCATACTTGTCAGAAGGTACACCATCATCGCGTAGAACCCAACCATCATCGCTTGCAACAATCCGCATCCTTCTAGAGATCACATCAAATGATACAATCGCCAACGGAACAATCTCTCCCCACTCAGCATGCAGGCTTGCATTAGATTGAACTTGGAGTTGATTATCAAGTAGGAAAGCGTAATGCTGTGTCAAAAAGTTCAGGTGGCGACTTGTGTGCAACATCTTGTGTACAGTAGTACCGGGCACCACAAGAAGAATGATATCATCAGCATGAAGCCAAATACAAACAACCGAGCGAAGATTGAGCGTCATGTCTTGCAGATGGGTAACATGGTGAATGATGTCAGGATCTAGTAGTAGAACAACTGCGCTAAATGCCCTCCGTTGATCAACATGACAACCAGACCGTAGAGCAGGTCCATAATCAGACGCATTAGACTCCCCGTATTCTTCATAGAGAACATTAGACTCTACACCGATCAATCCACTTCGCTCAATATCCATCTTCTTCAACATGATATGTAATGTCCGATATTTATTACGGCGCCGGAAATCAGGATCCATGTTTGCATCTACATGAAGTAGCGCACGCTCGAAAATCCCAATGGTAGGCGTAGTGGTAGCATGAGCTCTCAACACGGATGTCCACTCAGAGCTTGTTTCATTAATCGAATTAATGCATGCAGGGAACGTGAAACGTCCCAGAGTCTTCTTGATTGACTCCATCACGGGTGATTTGGTTATCTCATGGTGTGCCATAAGACCTTTCCACACAGCAACCCCGTCATCGACATTCTCCAGGATGAGGCGAGATCCTATGGTGGTGTAGACACTATCAGCCAGGATGGCGTATAGTTGGATATTCTTCTTGTGGTACAATTCAACTGCTTCTTGGGAAGCTCCATCTGCTTCTTCAGGAACAACATAATCCTCTTCAATAATATTCCACGAGTTGGTGAGTTTGAGTTTCGACACAAATGAGTCTTTCCAAGTGGAGAAATCAGTGCTCTCATGAAAGTCGTCAAAGGACTGATCGGATGATTCCGCTGTAGGGGCGAATGCTCCCACCCTATTGATCTTTTCATACTTCAAGGCAATGGTTTGATCGTAGATGATGTTACCATCAGCATCACTCCCTCTTTTCTTACCATCAGCATCACTCCATCCTCTACTCTTGGGTGGTAGTAGACTGATAAAGTCGCAAAACATCCTCCTGTTGGTCATCATTGGAATGTTAATGGGTGCTGTATGGACTCTCCCATAATTATTCTGTCGCCAGAGAAGGTAGTTGCGGATCTCCATAATATCCTCATAATCATTATCATCAAACATATTCTCCCCATTCTCATCACCATTTTTAAAACGTATTCTTCGGCGGATGTCATCATTATCTAGTTGCTTCACCATGTCAGCGAAAGACCAGATGTTTGCCCATGTAAAAGCAAGTGTAGCTTCAACAGTGCATTCGAAGAGGTTCTCTAGGATGTGTTGAATATCCTCATCAAACTGCATGGTCCGAAATTTGTTGCGACGCCTAACATCAGCTTCCATGTTGGAATCTACATTCTGTAGATCATCGTCTACGGAATTAATGGTAGGTAAGTTGGTCGCATCGACTCCATACTCCCTCGGCATCGAGTCTTCAACAGCATCGCTGATATATGCTGGGAATGACAATTTTCCCATCATCTTTTGTAATGATATTCACGAGTAGCTCCCGGCTTGGATGAGCAGCGTAGCTTTATGGAAGTTAACCGGTCCCGACTCAAGATCGCTAGTGCTAAAATCCCCACTTTCTATTCATACAATACTCTAGAGTTGTGCGTGTGACGGCCTTGTCTAAATCAGGGTCCAAAAAATATCTTCTCGACGTCTTGTGAAGTAGTGGGATGTAAAGGAGATCCCTGTAAAGATATTCTTTCTTCGATGGTCTTAATCAGTAGGCAGGAAACACGAGACTGTTAATCTCTTAGATGACAGCGAGATTACAGTGGGAAGGGATTTACTTTGCTTGTTCCTCGATTGAGCGGACGGTGGTGATAGGGAGGCTTGGATTTGAGGTGTTAAGTTTCCGACTTCGCCGACGGTAAAATAGGATGTTATCTTGAACGTGGAAGGACCGCTATTGCCTGCCCATCGCTATTATGACGTTCCACCGAGACTACGAAATGTAATAAAGGAAGTAGTGTGGCATAAAGCCGACGCCGCTGACCAGTAGTAGTAGTAAACACAAATAATTAATTAATCAAACAGTGAGATCATTGGCTCTTGATCTCGATGGTTGATGGTCAAATCGACGGCGCAAGACATTTGACATGCGGAAGATAAATGGGACCTTTCCCACTTATTGGGATCAGAGTACATAAGTAATCTCGATACCCCTATGTAACGTATCTGTAACGTACCAACATATCTGAACCTCCAGAAATGTGACAGTCACATCATCAAGGACAGTCGAAGGACAGTCAGAAGGACACTCTTTCCACTGTCCTTGCGAGTGTCCTTGCGAGTGTCCTTGCGAGTGTCCTTGCGAGTGTCCTTCTGACTGTCCTTACGAGTGTCCTTCGACTGTCCTTCGACTATCCTTCCACTGTCCTTCGACTGTCCTTCCACTGTCCTTCATTCATATCACCGACACCCACATTACACATCAACCATAACATCATCATGTTGTGGCTGCAAGGAAACCATTATCGCCACCGTGTATTCCCTTCTTCAAATGATAAAAGACGCCGACCCTTAACTCGCTCTGCTCGCCGCCGCCGCCCATCGTTTGTGGTGTGCCATCGTGGCCGATGAAATGACCGGTCCGGCCCCAAAAGTCTTGTCGACGCTGTGAAGGATTCCAAGCGCACCTTCGTGCTTTCATTCAACAATGTAAATCGGCGCCGGTGGTTGAATTTCTACAGGATGATGTTATATCTTTGCTGTGTCGTGTGAAGAGAATTAGATGTAACAAATCCAAAGATATAGCTCAATACAAACATCTCAGGTCGGCACGGTAGGGTAGCTCCGACATTCTTAATCACTCAAAGCAGGAACAAAACCAACAAAATGAAGCTATATGATGGAGCTTCGATCACATGGATTTTGATTGCGGATGAGCCGCTTATCTTCGGAGTTGGGATGATGATGATATGAATATGTGAAAGAGGAGTAGTATTAGTGATGGTGATGTTGGAGGAGGACATGATAATATTGATACAACAAAAAGCCAACATAGTCATTAACAATACTCCGCACTACTCGAACAAGATTGGGCGCAAGTGTCTGCACGGAGCGTATCTCTAGGAGTATAAATCACGCCCGCCCCATGCCCTCTGTCTTAATGGATCTGAGCGCAATCAACCCATCACGTTGTTCACTGCTTAAAGGAAATGTATTTTGTATTTCGCGAGTTGGAAGAACAAAGCACCGTTTATGAACAGCTACAATACATTGCAATCAACCCATCATGTCCTGGGTGCATTCTGGATTTCACACATGATAATACTGTGCGTTAGCGAGTGCAAGCTGTAGCATCCGCAGCTGAGTGGTTGTGTGCTTCAAGAGACGATTCGAATGATTGTACATGGTTACTTTGTCATAATGTTGTATTTGGAGTGTCACTTTGGGGCTTCAAATTGAGAATGTTGTGGTAGATTTATCTGAGTAGAAGTTACATAACACCCTTCTACGGCTGTAGATGTTATCACGAACCAAAGTCACGTCCTCCAAAATAAAATGTGGTTAATTGTCATTGTGTACTCTCTATCACTTTCTGTAGACTCCGTTTCTTCATCTTCTTGCCACACTGCTGCTCATCATAATCATCATCATTTCATATCATCATCATTACCCTAACACACTGCTGATTTCAGAAAGGAAATATCGTAGCTTGTACGAAAGTGTGCGCCCATTTCGTTCAATCCACCCAAGTAAGTCGAGTTATCTTCCTCCCTACCGTGCCGACCTGAGATGTTTGTATTGAGCTATGTCTTTGGATTTGTGTACATCTAATTCTCTTCACACGACACAGCAAAGATATAACATCATCCTGTAGAAATTCAACCACCGGCGCCGATTTACATTGTTGAATGAAAGCACGAAGGTGCGCTTGGAATCCTTCACAGCGTCGACAAGACTTTTGGGGCCGGACCGGTCATTTCATCGGCCACGATGGCACACCACAAACGATGGGCGGCGGCGGCGAGCAGAGCGAGTTAAGGGTCGGCGTCTTTTATCATTTGAAGAAGGGAATACACGGTGGCGATAATGGTTTCCTTGCAGCCACAACATGATGATGTTATGGTTGATGTGTAATGTGGGTGTCGGTGATATGAATGAAGGACAGTGGAAGGACAGTCGAAGGACAGTGGAAGGATAGTCGAAGGACAGTCGAAGGACACTCGTAAGGACAGTCAGAAGGACACTCGCAAGGACACTCGCAAGGACACTCGCAAGGACAGTGGAAAGAGTGTCCTTCTGACTGTCCTTCGACTGTCCTTGATGATGTGACATATGAGTACCGCTTTCGTGCGTTGGATCGCAAAAATGAGGCCTCTAGGTGCAGTGCATGTTAAACTCACACTGGACACACTCAAGGCCTCAAGTCATCGGGGGTCTTCCAGGGTTCATTTTTGTCACTTCGCCCGTTTACTAGAGAAGAGAGAAAATGAGGGTGGAAAATGAGGGTGAAACCTCCTCGAAATTGGCCGATTTTTGGGTTCATTTTTCTCTTCTCTAGTAAACTGGCGAAGTGACAAAAATGAACCCTGAAAAATGAGGGAGAAAAATCTCTTGACAGAACGAGCCTGCCGAAACCATATCTCAAACCTTGGGCAACGCCAAGGTCAAACAGGTTCCTGTCAACTCTAACATAGCAACAACAGGCCACAAGCTGCAGGGAATGTCTAAAGATGTCATCATAGTCAACGACTGGAACTATCGATGCATGAACTGGGTCTACGTTGTCTTGTCCAGGGTGAGAACGTTAGCTGGACTCTACCTCTACCTAATGAAACCCTTAGACCTGGAGCGCAGCTTCAATGTCCCTCAGAAACTCATTCGCTTCGAGCAACGATTGAAGGATCACAAAGAACGACCAATCCTCGCCATGTTGGGTTACCAATCAACATGAATCACATAATTTCATAATTCATATTCATTTCCCGTAGATTCGGAGACACTTGGAAAGATAGATACAACAATGAATCACTTACTCTTCCTCCGACTACTACTTGAAATGTGGGCGTAGATCTCCAATAGATCTATGATGCTTATACAACCCTACTTGACTAACGAAGTACACAAAATACAGCCATAGGGCGAATATCTACATGGTAAAAAAGAATTATTATAAGACCGATCCCCATGGAGGTAGATCGACGTGTTGATGGTGGTTGCTTCTTCGCCATCCATCATAATTGGGATATCTCCCTTGTTGGGATATTACGTACTTACGTGACTTCAATACCCATAGATACTGTACGTATTCAGTAACGCACCACTGAGATTTGCTCCGATGTGATACTCCCCTGCTTACTGAATTGAGGGAACAGTAGTAATTACTGACGGAGACACGGAAGTTCTCAATGAGATTTGGAACATTAATCCACACAGTGTAAAGTCTCTCCCCATATTCTCGCAAGATAACACTTGCATTCAGGACAACGATGTATATCAACCAAGCGATACGTTGTAGCATGACTTCTTGTGATGTGTTCAGGCGTGAACATCGATGTTGACGTGATCTCCTATCAATATTCTCATGACTTGGAACGATGAACCAATACAAGGTTATACGGGCACTGTGTACACCATCACTTGCTACTCTTGTGCAATGAGGTCCACTGACACTCGTTGGCTCCCCATAAGACACTCGTCTATCAACACGAGACAAGACGTAACCAAAAGGCTTACTCACAACATCACTCAGTTGAATATAAAGGCGATCTAGTCCGACAGAAATAGCAATACCGCAACTCGACTGATTCGTGTGGTGTCTTACAATTCGACGAGAGAGAAGTGTGTCATCATAATCACATACATCCTCGGATAAGTCCTTATCAGATCCACAAGACTTCGCATCACTACAAGAGTGGATATCAACATCACTATCAATTACGTCGACTGTCGTAGGTATTCTTGCGCGGATATCTGTATTGTGCACTTCATCATAACATAGCTCCTTGAACATTGCTTGTTTGATGATACAGAAATCAGAGAAGGCAGACATATTGACGTCGCGACGAATCGACATATGACCTTGATCTTGACGGATGATATCAGAGCGAACCAAGTGGCTTCCTGAATAGAACCGTAGTGAGTAGACACCATTATCATCAAGAGGTAAATCGACTTGAATAAACCACGAAGATTGGGCGTTGTTAAATGACTCGGTGTCACTATTTGAGAAGAAGAAGTCCCTTGTGTCAGTGTCTTCTGCATCTGCATCACATTCATAGATATCATCCACGAAGCTTCTTACACAACTGCAAATATTGTATCGAGTGTTCGACATAGTGCTCAGACTAGCGCATAATGAAGACAAGTGTCTCGCGTTGATGTACCTGGTAATATGTAGATGAGATCGATGCACGAAGGAGTTTGATGAATTGACAATGTCCCGATGAGATGTGCCGAAGAAAGTCTTGTCGATGATAGTAAACCACGATGATGATGATGATGCACGAGCACGAACAAACCCACAGTTGCCTAGAGGACACATATTACGCTGATGTGATATGTTGTGACAATTTGCGTTCATGAAGTTCCAAGCACATAATGAAACCACAATGTCTTGACTTGACGCATGCATGTTGCGACAACTGAATGAAGAAGTTGTGTCTTGAACTACAGAAGGCTTTCGACTGCCATCACAAGTATTATCAAAGTCGTAGCAGCTGCTACCAATATCTCGTGTGAGAGTACCAACGATCAGCTCCCCATTGTTCCACGATACGTGATGAGTATCGATATCGATCAAACTAATCTCCTTGCAGGTTAGGAAAACATCACTAACATAAGCATGCACAACTAAATGCAGGGCAATATCGATCGAGGCTCCAACACCAACCGAATGAATAGCAGCGCTAATCATGTCGACGACATGAGCATGAGACATAATGTCCGATAACATACCAACCATGATCAAGATACTGATCCAGAATGCATTCTCCATGCTATGTCCACAACAACTTGAAGTATACATCTCAACGTCCAGATGGTGACACAAACCCAATAAGTAGAAGTGAGGCTTGCAATAAACCGAAGCGAAGAAATTGTAATGAATGACTCCCCATACGAAGTGATGATTGGATACTCCAAGCTTGTAGGTTTGCGAGAGCGACAAAATATTATCCACTGGCGTAGACGGAGTGAAGATACAAACAAATAAATATCCAGCTGCTCCCCATGAACATGCCATGTTGTCTTCTGCTATAACTGCTTCATCATACTCGATAGAGTAAAGAATTATCCTTCTGTCGTTACACACATCATATGCTTGAGCGCCATAGTTACCTCCCCACGGAACATCGTCAGGGTCGAATAAGGTACCAAGACATAGAACTTTGACAACGCTGCGATGTTGTGTCAATAGCGAGGGTAGATGTTGTGTATACACCGAAGATAGATCATAAGAGTGGAAGGCATCCCGCATGTTGATAAAAGATGATGACTCCCCATTCTTCTCAAGTAATACCAAGACAATATCATTGGAACGTTGCTTGAAGTTGGTAAAGGCGTGTTGTGCCCATATAGGATCACTGAGTAAGGCGAATGTTCCATTTGAAGAATAGTCTTGGTTGTCGGAAGAAGGTGCGATGACCAATATCTCAAAGACGTCACAGGTCGTTGAAGTTGCCTTGATATCAATCAGCGTAGTCGGCGACGAATTCGACTTTGTAGAAGACATGTAATGTTCAATATCTGCGACTTGCAAGGAATGACAATCACCCTTAAAGTAAGAAATGTCGACATGTCCATAACTACCGTACCGCTGAACATCACAATAATATAGATCATGTGGATAACTTCTCGATCCAAAAGGAGTGACTAACCCATTTGCGGTCAGATGAAGGCATGAAATGAGCCAATGCGCAATAATGAGACCCATGAGACCCGGAGTATAGGCAATAAGCCAATGCACTGTCACTTTAACTATCAAGTATTGACAAGGTATAGTAAAGTAATGGCACGGAATGATGATGTACCTATGATCTGTTGCTGAAAAGTAATGGCACGGTATGATGATGATCCAATGCTCTGTTACTTCGTAATGCCCTGTTGCTGAAAAGTAATGGCACGGTATGACGATGATCCAATGCTCTGTTACTTTGTAATGCTCTGTTACCCTCTCACAGTGACACATCGTAATAAGCTGAAGATGCGCAGTGATACAATAGTGGCTGTCGCAAGGATCAGAGTAACTATCCAGAATGCCACAAACGACGACTTGTGAGTAACTAATGCCACAAACGACAACTTGTCCACGAACATCTCCCCACACAGCACGATGATGAAATATGTTAAGATTGAGATGCTGTGTCAATAGTTGGACAAGGCGATGAGTATAGAACACACCAGAACTCCACATCTTTGCATCTAATATCTCCGCAGCACTATAACAGTTGTCACCTCTATCTATTACAACCAATATCATCTTATAGCGACTCTCGGTGGTAGAAACATGGTGGTAATGGTAAATAGTGACATGATATGGAATCGTCCAAATAGTGATAGCATCCGACTTCCAAATTCCCCTGATGCATGATGTAGACGAAACACCATAACAAAACAACACTCCCAAGAAAATATTGCTATCTTCCTTATCATTGCATGAGATGTGTCCATCTATTGTGCTATAACAAATAGTATTCGCAGCCTCCGTTGAGTCAAGAATTAGATTCCCTGTAATCTCATAAAACGACGGTTGTGATATTATCATCAAGATGGATTTGCATAAGCAATCTCTGCAATCATGTTCCAGGATATCCCCATGCATTGAATCCCGAAGAAGAATTAATTCTCCCAAGTACAGAATGTCGGGTTTTGCTGGGTATAGACTAGAAGGAAGATTCCTTGCAACATGATCTAAGGGTGTGTCGGTATACGGTGAATTATTATTGTAATTATTCTTCCGGTATCGGACATGATCCCTCTGAAATACAATCATTACACGAAGATTATTGACCTCATTCTGACGTAGGCTCAATGTAACGTGACTCTTGTAACCAAAAGAATCTATCGTATCATCACATGCACAAACGCATTCGCGGATGTTATCAACGATGTCATTGCTCTCAGCACCATTGCTCTCGGCACGGTGGTTATTAGCTGCCATTCTTGACACTGGCATTCACGGTGTTCGATGGGTAAATTGAATGGAAGTATAGTCTCCTGTAATTCCGTGTAAATATAAAACAGAGAATTACTCCAAATTCACTTGACGAATGTTTCTCTTGAGCTAATGCTCGACAAAGCTTCCACAAACAATCACGGCGGACTGTTGTGCTCCGACGTAGCTTTTCTAGAACTAGCGAGACAAAGTTAATCTATTCATTTCCCGTAGATTCGGAGACACTTGGAAAGATAGATACAACAATGAATCACTTACTCTTCCTCCGACTACTACTTGAAATGTGGGCGTAGATCTCCAATAGATCTATGATGCTTATACAACCCTACTTGACTAACGAAGTACACAAAATACAGCCATAGGGCGAATATCTACATGGTAAAAAAGAATTATTATAAGACCGATCCCCATGGAGGTAGATCGACGTGTTGATGGTGGTTGCTTCTTCGCCATCCATCATAATTGGGATATCTCCCTTGTTGGGATATTACGTACTTACGTGACTTCAATACCCATAGATACTGTACGTATTCAGTAACGCACCACTGAGATTTGCTCCGATGATACTCCCCTGCTTACTGAATTGAGGGAACAGTAGTAATTACTGACGGAGACACGGAAGTTCTCAATGAGATTTGGAACATTAATCCACACAGTGTAAAGTCTCTCCCCATATTCTCGCAAGATAACACTTGCATTCAGGACAACGATGTATATCAACCAAGCGATACGTTGTAGCATGACTTCTTGTGATGTGTTCAGGCGTGAACATCGATGTTGACGTGATCTCCTATCAATATTCTCATGACTTGGAACGATGAACCAATACAAGGTTATACGGGCACTGTGTACACCATCACTTGCTACTCTTGTGCAATGAGGTCCACTGACACTCGTTGGCTCCCCATAAGACACTCGTCTATCAACACGAGACAAGACGTAACCAAAAGGCTTACTCACAACATCACTCAGTTGAATATAAAGGCGATCTAGTCCGACAGAAATAGCAATACCGCAACTCGACTGATTCGTGTGGTGTCTTACAATTCGACGAGAGAGAAGTGTGTCATCATAATCACATACATCCTCGGATAAGTCCTTATCAGATCCACAAGACTTCGCATCACTACAAGAGTGGATATCAACATCACTATCAATTACGTCGACTGTCGTAGGTATTCTTGCGCGGATATCTGTATTGTGCACTTCATCATAACATAGCTCCTTGAACATTGCTTGTTTGATGATACAGAAATCAGAGAAGGCAGACATATTGACGTCGCGACGAATCGACATATGACCTTGATCTTGACGGATGATATCAGAGCGAACCAAGTGGCTTCCTGAATAGAACCGTAGTGAGTAGACACCATTATCATCAAGAGGTAAATCGACTTGAATGGTCAGTGTGTCATACTAGAGAGAATGACTGAAGCTGCTTGAGCCGAAGCGTCTGCACCTGCCTCACGCATTACGTTCAATGGCACCTTCTTCATCTTCTGAACCAGCAGTTTCCATACCTGTTCAATGGGATTCAGCTCAGGAGATCTTGCTGGTAGAAACAAAAGACAGATTCCGAAATTGTCCCACAACCAATCCTCAAGGACGGAGTTCTCCCCGCCGTTGTGTATAGAGGCATTATCAAGAACCAATACATCTCCACGGTGAAAGAATCCAGACATGATTGCCGTTTCCAACTGGACGGCAAACTCAGAAGCACCATTTGTGTCATCATGAATGTTATACCAAACAGGAGTTGACCGTGGGTCAATGCCACAAAACCCAGTAATGGTGTAGGTATTACGGAAGTCTGATGTTGTCAGAGATGCAGGCACCACTCCAGTCAAAACATCCCGACGGACTTTCCAGCATCTTCTCGTAGTTTTCAGGGCGGAACTTGTCGTAGGGAACAAAGTTGGGCCTACACAGCCCTCCCTTGTTAATGAAACACTTATTGAAGAATGAAAAGATAGTGCTTTCACTCACAACTTTACCAGTGAAGTGGAAGAGCCACTGAATATAGCTAGCGCGTGTTCGGCTTGGTTCGTCAAGATACAATTGATAGAGTATAAGCATGTCGTCGTTGTCGAGAGATTTCGAGCAAGGACCGATTGGCCCCTCCCTTCTCTTTGGCATCTCATCTTCTTTCAGAACTCTCCCGAACTCACGCAGTTCCGACTCTATTTTCCGAACAAACCATGTGCTGGTTGAGCACTCCCTTGCAATGGCAGAAATGTTTGGTCGTTCACCACAGTCTTCACGTGCTCTCTCATACACAGAAGCAACTTCAACCTTCTTCGTATATCCCAGGGATGTTCCAGACAGATATGCTCCGCCGTTATTGTTGATAAAGTAGCCGTGTTGATGGAATAACTCCCGTTGTGCTTGGCTGAGACGCATATTTTGTGTTGAGAGATGATGAGCCGTTGGAACTGATCAAGATGCAGCAGAGCAGCAATATGTCAGTTACAGTGTAGACAGAAGCATCAGCAATATCCGTCATGCTTGCGCGATCATGGCGCTTGTCATTATATGGTCTCGACTTACCTCTGGACCGAGTATCAGCCGATTATGTGCCGATATTGGTTCCAATTTTTGACATGGTTTTTGGATTTTATTTTTTGGAATTTTTTGGCCGTTGCGTTCTCTGATTTTGGTGGGAGGGGGGGCGAGGTGGCGGGCTTCAGATGCCGCCATAATAAAACTTCTGTCATTGCTTCTGCCTCTTGAAAAGCCAAGGAAGAAGGCAGGCGCTACTTATTTGCAAAGAAGAGGGCGCTCATTATGTCGACGGAACAAAGCCAAGCTAAGAAAATGGAAGAAGCACCACCGGACGATAGTGGAGAGTATGACGATGATGATGTGGGTGCCTTGATCTACAGGGAAAGTCAGCTGAGGAAGGCAGAGGCGGCGGCCGCAGCTGATGAGAGCAAGAAGACTTCAACTGCTCCATCTCATCATCGAACTTCAACTCGAAAGCGATCGCCTGTTAAGAACGAAAGCGAAAGATCATTGCCAAGTCAACATCGCAGCGGTGCTACGATGAGAAGAAAACGAAAGTCTTCAGCGGAGGATGATCTGCCGAGGAAAAAGGTAGCCAGAAAGCAGTACAGAAAGGAATGCTCAGCTGATGGGTGCACTAACCTAGCTCAGAAAGGAGGAGTGTGCGTTAGGCATGGGGCAAAGGTAAAACTATGCAGTAGCGAAGGGTGCACTAATCGCTCTCTGAAAGGAGGAGTGTGCTTCAGGCACGGTGCAAAGAAGCTATGTAGTAGTGAAGGATGCACAAATCGTTCTCGGAATGGAGGAGTGTGCATCAGGCATGGTGCAATAGTCAAACGATGTAAGGTAAAAGGGTGCGCAAACCAAGCCAAACGTGGAGCAGTGTGCATAAGGCATGGGGCAAAAGTTAAACTATGTAGCTATGAAGGATGCACAAACCATGTCCAGAGTGAGGGAGTGTGCAAAAGGCACGGGGCAAAGGTCGAACGATGCAGCAATGAAGGATGCACAAATCGTTCTCGGAAAGGAGGAGTGTGCATCAGGCATGGTGCAATAGACAAACGATGTAAGGTAGAAGGGTGCGCAAACCAAGCCAAACGTGGAGCAGTGTGCATAAGGCATGGGGCAAAGAAGAAGCTATGCATCCGTCACCAAGTCCAGCGTGGAGGAGTGTGTATTAGGCATGGGCACGGGGCATTTCGTAATACACAAGTAGTTGGGTCTACCGCGTTTGGTTCAGAATTCGAAATGACTGCATAACGCAACTCAAACCCTACCTAATCAGTGTGCTCCTCTAGAAAGGTGTAGGAAATGGCCCTTTGTGCCTTTGTTTGGGATTCAGTTTCAGTTTCACCTCTCTCCCCGCTCCCCGCCGCAAGAGTCAATATCAATAGGGAAAGAATGTTTGGTGAGCTTCAGGTTGGGGAAGGAAAGAGTCTCTGTCACGTTTTTCAACATTGCAGTGCTTTAATATAGTAGTAATGGGGTTAGATAACACTTGCTCGCAAATCTACATAAGTAGCTGTAACCGACCCATCTCCTACACGATATTGGCATTGGCTTCGCTCCTACTTATGTTCATGAACGATATGTTTGTGACCGTCCGCGTCCGCTTTTCTCACCTGTTTTCCGATCATCACTCGCTCCGCTGCGCCGACGCTCCATAAGTATATGGTAAGTAGGTACACAGACAGTCAGCAACATCAATCTCAATCAATCATACAACAACAGTAACAATGAAGCCAGTCCGCTATGAAATGCTCGGTGCACCAACCCTCCTCTACCGCCACGGTAATACTACCAACAACAACTCTTCTTCAAGCCATCAAAAACGGCACATCATCACCGCCCATCAGAGATTTCATCCCGAAACACTCACACCACAGCAGATCCACATGAAGGAATATTTGGAGGGGGATCCGTTTCGTACATGGTTTCTTCCGGATGCTAATGGGAGGAAGAAGAAGAAGGTGACACTGCGGGGAAAGAGGCTGCGAGAGGAACTACTATCCAATAATGGTGATGATGCATCTTTAGCAGCGGATGGTTCGATCGGGCGGACATCAAAACGATTCAAATCCAATCATAACAAAGAAGATGATGATGGCTCAGAGGAAAGTTCAAATTCATCAGATGAGAATGAAATCAAAGATGGCTCGGAGAAAAAAGACAACAATGAAAAGAAGAGATCAGCGTTGCAATATTACAGGTACGATTTAAACAATGGTGATATACCCGATAAATACCTTACAGCAAAAGAAAATAATTTCGAAAAGAGTCAACTAGGACAACAACTCAATGACGTAGATGATGATAATGATGGCACTATAGTCAAAGGAAAAGAAGTGACGGAAGAAACAACTCGGAAGAATGAAGTGGGTGGACCGTTGGGATATGGCAATTGTCTTGTTGCAATTACGTGTACTTGTTGTTACTGCTGTGGTGCATCTTCGTCTCCTGCTGCTGCTGCTGGCGAGGGCGCTGATAGTATTAGTGATGATGATGATAATGACGCAACAGCACCAACAAACCCAAGTTCATTCTTGGTCCATCCAGTCGGAGAGAGGTTGTCATCCATAACTATTGACAAATTGATGCTACCACGAGATGACGAGGGAGAGGATTGCACACCACCACCACCACCTCAAAACAGCAACACGATTGATGTAGGTGGGACGATACTTCAAATTGCAATATGTGGCGTGGGAGTTACGAACAAAATGAAACGAATGAATCAGGAAGAGGATTATCAGAGTGAATGTTTGGTGGTGCGTACATCACGTTATTGTGTTGTCATTCTTGCCAAGGCATGCCATTCCAAGGGCAGTAGTTCTGAGGAAGAAGTCAACAGCAGCAATAATGACGGCAAGAGTGACGATGCATCATTATCGTCGACAAAACTACTTGAGCGATGCTCCACCACTTTTGAATTGATGGAACTATCTCGCATTGACTTGTGCAAACCAACACATCCGCCATCCTACTTGCCAGTGTATGTGGCTTGTGATCCAAAAGTCGTCTTTTCTCCGTTTGCCAACCCATCCTTTGCAATCTTATCACGTTCTAATCAAGAGCAAACCATCAGTGGCATTGATTGTACCACTATTCATGAAATCGTACAATTCGGGGATGAATCCAGTGTCACAAAGCACACGTTATCCTCCTCACTGGCGAATATCTCATTGATTGAGTATCATGCATCCGAAATGTCAGTGTTGTGGGCAGCTGCACGTGCGACAAATGTACCCAAGTCATACAACAAAGACAAAGATGACAATCATGGTGGTGGATCATTGCGGGGTGGATATGGTCACAGTCTCTTCAAAATTAATTTACGAAACGACTCTGTAACGCATATTTGGAGTCCAAGTAAAGCAGAGTATACACCAGAGGGAGTGCATTCGATCAATGCCATCATGAATGATTTACGCTACAAGCATGTAGTATGGGTGAGTTCCTCGTCCGCTTGCAAGGTGTGGGCTTTGGATGTTCGACATAACGAGGCGAATGTAGTGATGTGTTTTAGCTTGGCACAACTGAGTGATGATTTCGGGCCGGAGTTGGGAGTTGCTGGGTTTTATGGTGCTGGGATGATAATGACACAGTCGCTGCCGATCAATGAGGAGTGTGCAGAAGATGATTGTAGTGATGCTTCAGAGCAACAACGGCTGCTGCAGGACACTCCACCGACAATGTTTGGCGTGAAGAAGGATCCAAATACCTACTCGTTGCACACATACCAGCTTCCTACCACAATGTCTCGATTTCAAACCATGCCACTGGAAGCATCTAGCTTCGTGGAAGCTCCATCGGTCAAATATTCAACGTCATGTATAGCAAGGAGTAATATCTACCCGCTGCCTATCTGCTCGGACAAGACATTCCGCGTGGGTCTTGCCACGTTGCGTTGCTCATCCAACTCTGCTTTGAGAAAAGCTTATTGGAAGGATAAGTTGGGTTATGATGGGGCACCAGATATCATTTATGCGCTGACAATGACCAGCGTTGGTGATATTCATTGCCACACTTTGCTCGAATGTGATTCTAAAAAAGAGGTCCAAGCCCGATATTTGGAAGGAATGCCTGTCGGCGCAGCTGCCATTTCAGTGCCGTCGAGCAAGAGGGATGATGAGGCGGTCGATGGGGGTCTTCGTATTTTGTTGGGAAATAACTTTCCGCCCCCATTCAATGATGTTGCTCTCTTTTGAATAGAACTTCTTCTCCTCGCCACGAGCAGGTGCCGATAGTTGATAGTTAACCATGAAAGTATGAGCGAGTCTCGAAGCGAAGCAGGACACAAATCATGGTATGTAGTGTTTTCTGAAGGCATGTCACTAATAGGAATAACATGTTACTAGAAATTGCAGCACTAATAGGACCATGCCGAAGCATCTGTCTACGTGTAGAGAGCGGATCCGATGTTGATGAATCAGGTAAAGTTGTGTCGCTGTGACTCCTACTTGAAGAAGAACCAGACACCTAAAGCCTAAAGGACACCACACACCACTGACACCGGAAGGAAGGAAAGCAGAAATTAACATTGTGGCATGGTTCTTGGTTCGCTGCAGACGGACCGCGCTGCTATGACTTAGTTACTTCAGCCCATGCTTGAAATGAGGAGACCTATTCATTTCCGCGGTGGCAGCGGGAGCAATATTATCTTGCCATCAGCATCATACGGAGCTGGAGCTGGAGCTGACCGTGATCGTGATGAAAAATACTCGAAATATTCGAAGAGATCCAACTCCGTGAATAAAAGATCTGCCCTTCTGACGGTGGCGAAGCTATCATGTGTAATCGCAATTGGGTATCAAATCGTGATGATGTTCAAGCCCAATCCGGATGCCAAATACTGGAAAAATACGAAGCCAGCTTCATCTACGCTGAAACAAATGTACGAATCACGTAATTGTGTGGGACACCTACTTCCTTGCGTGGTGGGGAAAATTCTTGCTTATCGATCACTCTTTTTTGGCTACTTAATTCGTTTCTTCTCGGATATACATCTGGTTGATTAGATGGTATTTAAAGATCGACCCAATACAGCAATTGCATGAAGTTATGATACGATAAAGTTACATTCACACACTCTGTTCAATACCCAAGAGTATAGTTTCGCGCGAGCCAAGAGTGGATGATGGAGAAATGTATATACAAGACATACGAGCAGTAGGTTAGGGAAGCCGGCGGGCAATGCGACCCTTCACCTTCACGGTGAATAATGACTCAGAAGTGTGAGTAGGAGCAGCTGTGTTGGATGCCCTTGTGACCTGAAAGATGGTCTTATGGCGTGCAGTCTTCTTCCTGCTGCCATTTGTTGTTAATGAATGTGATTCATTATTTTATACAAAGACATAGACATAGGGGTACATATCTTGATCTTGCAGCTGGCATATCTTTGCAAACATAAGCACGGACAAGAGTGCCAGCTGCAGTAATGCTTCCAATCTATCTGAGAGTGCAGCCTAACCTAGAAGGCAATGTAGCAGCAAGCATGCCTATGGTATCTGGAGCTGGAGTGGTTCTCAGTTTCCAGGTTGCCTTCACAGAACAAATTGAAGTTAGTACTATTAAGCGTTCGTTACTTCTCATTACCATACTTTCGATAATAAGCATTGAGCATGTGCCATATCGGCCTTGATAGTTCCTTCGCTATGACTTGAACCTTCTAGATGACAGAGATTCTTCTACTTATGGTGTAGAAGTGACTCCTCCCTGCTGCTGCTGATTTTGGCCCATAGCCTCTTCCGAATGCATCACTGTTTCATTCCTTCTCGAACATGGCCGCCTTCCTCACCCTGAATAAGCAAGTCAAAGTAATTGAAGCACACTACTACTTATCAGAATGGCTCAGCTCAATGAAGGAATCGGGCCACTGCAGCTACAGTCGAAGCCGCCATACTAAACACATAATAAATTGCAATAAGACTTTGTTGTTGGCGAAGAGGGGAAAACCGATACGCCACCTCATTGCTCCGTTAGCTCAGTAGGTAGAAATCCAATTCTGCGGCCCGCGGGCCAGAGCCAAATTCAGGCCCGCAACCATCACACACAAAACCGCACAAAACACACACACCCGTACCAACCAGCCTAGGGCTTGACTATGGAGGGTCAAATAGGGTCGGATATCGTTCGTAACCATATCAGGGTGAGTTTTATGGCAGTGCCAACCAGCCTAGGGCTTGATAACGCAGGGGGGTTAGGGTAAATCCGTTTTCGGGTCGCCAAATTTAGCGATTCTTCTTCTGTAACTTCGTACACATAAGGGCACGCATATGTGTCAATAACTGTGTCGCGGGCCTGGAATTGGCTCTGGCCCGCGGGCCGCAAAATTGGATTAGGTAGAGCGCAGGTCTCATAATCCTGAGGTCGTGAGTTCGATCCTCACATGGAGCACTTAATTTTTTTAAGCCGCCACTCTTTGTCTGCGTGGCGGGCGCTGCCTTCTTCCTTGTTATTACTTTCATGGATGAAATGATGTCACATGACGTCGAAGGTTGCGTCATTCTCATTTTATAGAGGGAATGATATATTTGCTTCGACATTCTATCTGGCTAAGTATCTTCTAGAGAGAGTATGAAAAATAGATTATTTAGTAGCTACTCTCTCTCTCTTAGACATGAGCGAGGATCAGTAGAGAAAGGAGAACTTAAACCAGGAGGGGGCGGGCTAATCCCCGAAGCCGCCCCGGGGGGCCTGCTGGGTACAGGTTGGTCGCCGGAGGCCGGAGGTGGATAGATATATGGCAAACGCTTGGGTGGCACCGCGTTACGAAACCCCGCCTCGACGGAAGCAAGCTTCTCTCTTCTCTTTATTAAAAGACTCCCAACAAACGCGTATCACCATCAAAAATATCACTTCGACACCATGACCATGACAGCCTCCGTTTCGGTAGCCACAGCTCCACCCATACGACGACTATGGCCAGGCGGAGGTAGCTGGGGTGGGTGCAACATATCTAGAGAGTAGCTACATGTATCGTACTAGACAGTGCGTGGTAGGTATACTTATGTAGCATCAAGTCTCTATGTACACCAAGATACAAGTTGAAGTAAGCCGCCGCCCTCGCTCAGTGATGTGCGTCGCATTATTGACGCTCGCTACGCAGCACCATCCAAAAACATCACACATGACCATCATGGCCCATTTGCTTTCCTTGTTCAGCCGGTCACATCATAAATTGTACATACTTCCTGTACTTATCATCCCAACCTCATGAAGCACATCTCTCCTCTGTCTATCGCCTCGCTAGTTGGCTTGGTCTCCTGGGCAATATCCACAGTTGCAGTAGCTGATGCTGCACCCATTCATCATACTCATACACCAAGTTTCAATCCATCGGTTTCAGCATGTACACAGGGCCTGTAAACGCAATCGACGTCGCTGCAACTAACGCTAACCTTCCCAAATGCGAGTACACGCCCGAAGATTGTCCGACGGCCGTGTGGTGGGATAATCCCTCAGATGAAAACAGTACGCGTGTGTGCATGGCCTGTTTTGTTTTCACCGAAGGCTGCGGTGTGATTGGGCAGGTGGATGTTGATTTCGTTGCTCTGAATGGAACAGATGCTTATCGCACACAATGCTATCTCGGAAATAAAGACATTGAAGAAGATTTCAAAGGCCGAGTCTCCATAATGCAACGGGCCGTTGAAAAGGCCTACGAGGTAGCATCCCTGGACAAGGACACGCTAAAGATCTTCGTAGCCCCGGAGTTCTTCTGGCGAGGTCCAATGGGCCGGCCAAAACTAACTCGGATGGGATATGAAATATATAGTCCCAAAAAGAACAGTGAGTACCATGGACTTCCTCACAGAAGACAGGGTACCAAACCCCAAAGATCAAGTTTATTACGATAATGGACTCTTTGACGAAATTTTGGACTCGCTACAAAAAAATGGATATGACGTAATCAACAATTCGTGGTTTTACATGAATGATATTGCCATGTCGGTGGAGATTTGTCTTGATCATAAAGTTCAGGTAGCAAAATCTTTGCTACGTAATCCCAACGTAACAATGGTGCCCAGTGGTGGCTATGGAGAACACCGGGAGCTACCGAAACCAGAGGGTGCTCAAATTTCGCTTGTTTCAAGTGGCGGGATGTCAATCATAAAAGATGCGTTGGTCCTAGAGTCTGGGGGCACAATTTTTCTTCAAGACGGATTAGGCGCACAATTGAGTCAAGAACAAACTTGTGAATTCGATGAACTTGGAGGGAAAGAAGAAGGTAAATGGTTCTGCTCTGAACGTTCTTATAGCGCTCATCAGGTGTATGCGAGCGTAGGAGAAGCCGAGGCTGCATTACGTGGGCTCTTCTACATCCGTAATAGCACCTTGCCCGAAATTCATCTCTTCAAGCCGCTAGACATCATTTCGGTAGGAGGTGACGACGCAATCAGCGAACCACACACCGACAACAATCATATCGGTGATATGAACGTTACCTCTAATGACACAAGCACAGCAACTAATACTTCGATGAAGTCAAATGAAGACGACACTTCCTCTGCAGGGACAAGTATCATCAAGCATCAGATAGTCACAGTGGGGATGATTGTTACATACCTGTTTTCAACACGAAACTAATTGGGTTATATAATTATTCTTTCTAGGCAACTATTTTAGAACCAAGGCGTGCTAGACTGTCCTAACGATTGATTCCTTCCAGTACAATTTTGTCTGCCTTGATTCCTTCTCGTTTATATTTCATTAGAGCAACTACTTATATAATTGAGGTTCATATTTATCTAACCTTTTATTAATGCTCCTCAATCAACTCACGTCCTCATCATTTCTGTCTTCCTCGTATTCATAGATGAGAACATCTCGAAAACTGTTCGCCACGGCTGTGGCCAATCGAACAGGTATGGCGTTACCAACTTGACGATATTGACTTGTAAGACTCCCTTGAAACGTATACCATTTCGGAAAGGATTGGATTGTGGCAGCCTCTCTAACAGTGATCAATCGGTCCTCAAGGTAGTGGAAGGGCGTGCGTGCAGAAGCGCATAACGTAGGAGCGACATCGTTACCATCAAGGCGAATGTGGCCATGTTGTCCTGGATGCAGATTTGTCTTTCGACCTTCCATGTTTGATAGCGTATTGTCATTTTCAACCTGAGACAAGGCATCTTTAACTGTAACATATGGCGATTTGTCCAAATCATCTCCATGAGTCGCCGAAGGAATCAGAGGAAGCGGGACATTGTTCTTTGCAATTAGCATAAAGAACCTAGGCCTGCTTTGGGGATCCCCATAATCGCAAGCACGCAGGACTGTGCATTGGACTTGGTAGCCTAACTTGATAATCTCTGCTGTAATTGTATGAAGATATCGGCAACTTCTTCTACTCCAAATCCCGACGACATTCTCAAATATAGCCGTGTCGCAAGATGTCTTCTTGATGAGATCCACCAGTAACAGGGATAAGTCTGCTCGTTCTCTTGGCTCCGTTTCGTCTGTACTATTGACTATACTCCTGTTTGCCATGGAGAAATCCTGACAAGGGCTACTGAAGTGAAGGTGATCGATGCAGCCAAGAGCAATAGCAATCTTTGCGAAGTCCTCATTAAATGTCCTGATACATCCGTCATAGACTTTCAGATCTTCATTGTTTGCTTGAAGTGTGAGAACTGAATCTTTATCTTTTTCTACTGCCATGACCGTGTGGAATCCAGCGTTGTGATACCTTTTGTGACAAACAATAATTTGTGGCATTCATGTGAGTTTCTTACTCTCTCATCACAAACAAACTCAATTCATCTAGATATCACTAACTCACCCTTGCAAGCTCCCACCTGCCCCCGCAAATAGCTCTAGAGATCTAATATTCTTCCTCCTCCTCAATATGTTGACTTTATTGCGATCATAAAAATACCCAAACGAGTGCCATTTTCCAGGCGTTTGGGCTTGATAAATCAAACGCGGAATCTGATCAACTTTGTCTGATTCTTCGCCTAGATCTGACAATGATACCTCTTTGACGCACTTGAATACTTGCACATGTTCATCCTTCATCAAGTCTGCCCCCGCTTCACCTAAGATGGTGTGCTCAAACCCAATTACTAAGACGCATAGAGCAGTATCTGTTGATATGAAGCGCTGGATACCAACTATGGTATCTTTTCCTTCCAATACGTAGCATTTATTCTTGTGAAATGAATTACCTTCAAAATCCACTACTACCGGATCAAATACGACACGATTACCCCTATCTTTTGCGCATCTATTCATACCTCTGTCCCTACTTTGATACTCTTTCTGCAATTGGAAGCCCTGGACAGCCATGTGAAGTTTACTTTGGCTAATCTTGGTTTGGTAGAACTGTTCGGTTTCTTCAATCACAGCAACTTCGTCCTGATCCTCTTCATCATCAACAGCGTAATAGTCCGGTTCAGTGGATTTGTCGTCCTCATCCATTCTTGTTTGCTCATCTACCGTATTAACAACATTATTTGACGCCATATCATTTGATTCTCCACTTTCACTTTCATTGTCTTGCGATTCTACGGCATCATTAAATGCACCATCATTACTTGAAGAATCATCATCACTAGAAGAATCATCACTTGAAGAATCATCGCTTGAAGAATCGTCGATCTCAATAACTTCTTGATCTAACACAATAACACTATCATCATCTTGGCCTTGTGCATCAGTAGAATTATTGTCTGAGGATGAAATTTCAACACTATCACTCCTACTCGACTCTTCTTCATCAACACTATCCCGATATTGTCTCCTTACCTTCTTTGCTTGGCGACTCTCCTCTGGTGACATTAGACGAGAGTCTGCTCTTTGTTTCAGCGCATCTAATTCCTTTTGTAGGGCGCTCACCTTGTTGTCGTAAAATTCGTTCACCCCTGCATGCAAGAGAAGACGCATGTAGAATATGTGTTAGCAGAGGGACACTGCACCTTTGTTGCCGATCAAACCAGATATACTCACCAGCTTCTTCCTCCCGAAAGGAAGTGCTTCCAATGGTGTCATTCATGCGTTTGCGACATGAGACTTCTTCCTTCCGCCGATTTTGAATTTTAACGATGAGATTTTCAATATCGTTGATTCGTTGCTGCTCCTGCTGGTGTCGTGTCATGATATCAGTCATAAACGGTGATTAGAGGCTGTATGTCCTCTTCGTCTCAAGAGGTGTTGATCAAATCTTTTGTCCAGGCTTAACAAGTGGCACAAGATGATCTATTGGCATTTTGCAAGAAGTGATGGGCGGAGTGATTTTAGCGTACTAATTCCTACCGTACACAGAAAGATTCTCTTAGTGCAAATCCAAGATCACACCAATGCAATGCGACGGCAAATCCAAGAGCAACCAAGTTAGGCATACTTTAGCTGCAGCCTGCAGCTCCCACCGCCGTGTTGAAGAGTAGGAGCTTTAGAGACACACTCTAGAGACAAAGACGACATTAAGATGATGGACCCTGAGCTCAAGGTAAGTGATTTGTGATGTGCGTAGATATTGCAACATAGATATGTAATGATGTCATGACATGTGCTCACTATTTTCATCGCTGCTTGTGTAGTACATCTGCTCCGAGATCGGCCTTACAAAGAAGAAACGCCGCCTAATCGCGGAAGAGTATCGGATTCATAATCTTGATGATTTATTACAACTCAAGTCTCGACTCGAAAATGATGAATTGGGCTCCCCCACAATGGTGGAGGAGATCAAACATAAATTACTAATGGCAGCTGAGTGGAGACGTAAATATCCAGAAGTTGATGTGTTGGAGGATTTTGATGAAGATGTGTGGAACGATTGGAAGAAAAGTTGCAACGAAGATGTGCGGAACGATGGGGAGGAAAGTTGCAATAATTACGTTGCTGGTATGGACGCAGAGATGAATGTAAGTCTGTTGAGCGTGATTCCCCATCCCCATCTCTCCTCTTTGAATTCAAACTCATTTGTATGCCCTTGTCGTATTTTGTTACCTAGAAAATCTGTGGGGCAATCGGCACAACCATGGACAGCCGATTGAAAATGATTAAATATGGTATCACTTCGGTCGACGCTCTGCACAGTGTTGAGGAACGTGCATCGAGGGGAGAATTGGAAGAGTTGAGGAAAGATTTGATGCAGAATTTGACGATTACATCCACATGGTTACGTGACAACCTAGGTTTTGATATCTTGGGGAATCTCGATGATAAACAATTTCATGAGATCCGCACGAAGCACGACGAGACAGCAAAGCACTATACTTTTGCAAACGATTACATCAATACGTGTCTAGGATCTCCGTACAACGAAGACAATTTGAAGCATTACAACCATGTGAATTCAGTTCCTGGACTCCTAGACAAAGTCATTCAACAGGGTAATGCTGCAACAATGAAGTCGCCGAATCTTAGGGAGAAAGTCGGTAACTTTGATCATAAAAACTTTCTCGACAAGGCACTCCGCTTGTTTCATGATGGGGTGGGCCTGAAAGATCGCAATGAAAAAACCTTTGTAGTGGCTGGGCGTACTCAGAGTGGTAAATCTGCCGTTAAGGGAGTAATTCAGAGTATGGGTGGAGTGCTAGGGATACCTACAATAGTGCTGACAAAAGGAGTTGACGAATCAATTGACCTGAATGAGAAACTGACAGATCTCTCGGACGGAACCCCTGTTAAAAAGGAGCATATAGTTGTAGGTGAGTAGGTATCAAGTGAACGTGGTGTGTGCTTCAGATGAACAACGTCCCAATACAAGACTCACTTGTGCGTATTTATTTCCCTCTCTTTTTAAGCATCGAACAAGAAAGACAGAATGTCTTACAGAGAGAAGAATGCAAAAGTAGAAAGAGCATTTGCTGGACTTCACGGTGGAATGCTAGTTATCGCTGACACGAAGGCACAGGTACAGAAAGCGCTGAGGGGGATAGAGCACTATAGGGAAAAGAATCCTGGGGGGAAATTCACACTTGTTGTGGATGAAGCGGATGCAATGTTTAGAACAGAAGATAGGCGTCAGGTGTTTGAGCAAGCCCTGGAAGAACTGCGTGCTACGAATCCAACTATGGTAAGAAACGAGTCACTTATTGTGTCACATTCAAATATCTCTCCCTTCTCTCAACTAAACTCTGATTGATCTGCTGTAGACTGTCATGATTTCTGCGACGCCAGTTCCTTTCATGCTTGAGATTGCTGCTAAAGAGGAATCTAATGGAGAAGATATTGAGTTTATTAATTTTGCTCCAAACTCAAACTATCTTGGCGTGGAAGACATTTCACCTTTAATTGACACAGATGGAAAGAAAGTGTACCTACAACAGAACGAATTGACCTCGGTAGGACACGTATTTGATGGTACTAGAATTCCTTACGCGAATCCAAAAGTCAAGGCATTGTATGACGACGCACTAGGACACGAGAAAGGCGTTCTGCTACTGGACGCCTCGAGCCCTCGCGTCTACGCTGACAACAACATATACCAGAAAGCAAAAGCAGTTCAGGCACTGTACCACAAGAAGGGGATTCCTCTCATCGCTGTTACTATCTCTGGGAGGGGCATCCACGTTCGATTGCCACCGGGACTAGAGGCAATTGGCAAAATGATTGACTTACCTGAAGATTCAAAGATGGCTGATGATTGGGAATTCTCTTTAACCAGCTCCAAGTTCCAGAAATGGCGTAACAATTTGATTGGGGATCTTCTCAATTGCTTAGATGCAGCATTTGGATTATCTGTCCCCATCTTCGTCTTTGGTTACACCAAAATGCGACGTGGTATTTCTTTTCGGTCGGATAAGAGGTAAGAATTGTGACTTATTGTTTCTCAACCGCGACCACTGTCAACTAACCATTCAAATTCTTCAGGGTAGTAACACACATGTTGATGAACTTAGGAAGAGGGCACCATACATCAAGCGCAATTCAGACTCTAGGACGCGCTACAGGTAATTGCCGCGACGTTCTCGATTCGAACGGCTACGATTGTGTAACTGTGCTAACAACGATTAATGACTTAACTGTTTGCATCAAGATGCAAAACTATATCAATGAAATTGGTCGTCGTATCGGGAAAGGGGACACCTTTTTACAGGCAATGACTGGCGCAACAGAGAAGATGCCTGATGATTCGAATTTCGTTAGACACACGTTTAGAGAGATTGGACCAATCAAAGGTGGGAGAAAATTGATTCAACATGCTTTTGTGGAGGAGATAGCGTGGGGCTCACTAGAAGATAATACAAGAGAGAAGTACTGGGAGGACACTAATGCGCAACAGCTTATGCGCTCGATAGTTCGACTTGACAGTGCGCACAGGTACTTCGATCCAGATGATATCAGGCATGAGTTGAGAGAATGTGCAAATTATCCCATGACCAAGTCGAGCATTCTCCAGTTGTTGAGAAAGTTCGTAGACGATTGCTTGGTCAAAAAGACCCAAAATCATGTAGGAGGCGCAGGAGGCGCAACGGAATATCAAGTTGCTCAGAATGTGAATTGGCTGTGCAAATTCATGAATCCGAACAAGGGGGAAGTCCCTAATGAAGAAGACTTGCAGTGTTCTTTTGAAGAGGAAAGTATTGTATCTAACGTGGAGTCTGATGATTCTTGCTGGTCGGACGTAGCCAACGCAGCGGCAAATTTGTCTGCATCTAACACTCCAGATGGGTCGAAAGAGGAGTCTCCAAATCGTGTTTTTGATAGCGACGAGCAGAGTGTTTCTTCCATGTCGTTATCTACTGCGGTCTATTCTGGAAGAAACAGTTCAACAGCTGCAACTATCAGTCCAGAAAAGATGGGCAATGCTTTGACTGCAAAGCGCAAAGCCCTGGCCGTCTTCCAATCCGAATCCTCGGAGAAGAGAAAGAAACGAAAGAAACGAGTCCCATATTCTGAGGAAGAGAAAGATGCCCTCCTACAAGGTGTGGAAGAATTTGGTGAAGGCAAGTGGAAGAAAATTCGTAATCATTACGCTGATACCTTTGATCTCAACATGAGGACACCTGTCAACTTAAAAGATCTTTACAGAACATTGACAAAGTGAGATGTGGTCTGTTGTAAGGGAACATATCCATGCTATGATGAAGCGTCTAGGATGCATTATATTGATATGTGGAAGACGCCATAGAATTGTAACTCCAAATTAGTGAACATTATCGATATTAGCTCAACTGAACTTTCTTCTTATTCTGCCCAAGATCGGCAAGTCGTTGTGCAGCAATCATCGTCGCTGTTGGGCTTCTAATTCAGACTTTGATACCCACTAGACCTCCGCCTAGCAAAATCTACATGGAGTATTATGCTATGACGTCCTGTACTGCTGTAGGCTTGAGGGCACAGACCCGACAAGAATGGTTAGTAATTTGTTTGCACATGTCATCTTTTTTGGTCTAAAATCGACGCAGCTTTTATATCTACATCATCGAGCAATACTTTTGGCTGATCCCAATGAGACCGGAATCTTAAGTCTCTTGACTCACATCGAGCATCATAGCATTAGCTATGCAGCACATTTAGTACGGTTTCGAGCGCAGCTTGCCGATCGATACGGTCATCATACTACTGTTTGTGAATCTTGCAGTAAACCTATCGCCATTTTCGGGAGCAAAAGCATTCCTGATGACATCGACTACAGTGCAAATGCCTTTACGTTCCACTCTCCTCCTACCGGGTAGAGTGCACTCATAATTACTACAGATCCCATCTTCGTAATGGACTAGACTTCTTTATATTTCGCATCCAAGCATTATATGGAATGCGCTTGCTCAGATGTGTGCAGCATCTGCTTTGGCACATTTTGGTGGATTTTGGTGACATCTTTTATACTGCCGACATGGTCCCCAGACAGCTGGAGGGTGATTCCGTAGGAGCGTTGCGCCTATGCAACATACAAAATATAGCTATGCTACTAAAAGGTTATAGAAAACAGTAAACAAATTCATATTACCAATCAAATTTCTCAACAGAGAGGTCAATAGTGTACTTCTTCGAGATCGCTTTGAGATCATCCTTCATTTTACTCGATCCTCCGCAGTAGAATATGCTCCAATCTTCCAATGGATTATCGCCCTCACTGTTATTCAGCAAGTTACACATGTAATATACTGTATATGAGTCTCCTAGAATGTGGCTGCTTGTGTGGTGCATTGAGTGATGATCAGAACTAGTAATTTTGCTTCTCCTCCGCATTTGACTTTTTTCCATGGCTCCAACTAGCTCTCGCTGAGAACTCGACTGTTTTGAAAGATTACTTTCCGTCGTGATCACTCCGATGAAGTCATCAAACTCTTCTTTGTCAATAAATCCGGATCCATCTCTGTCAATCTGATGAAAAAAAGCCTCAATATCACTGCGTGAGTACTCTCCTATGCCTCCTAGAAACTCGTATATCATTGAGTCAAGACCTTTCAAGCTGACTTCATCCTCAGGAACTTCGTCAGGGGAAAACAACAAAGGAGCCGTCTCGGGATCTCTGTCATCAAGTGGAGCAGTGTCTACGGTTCTATTCGACTCCAACACTTGCGCCTTCGACACTGCTGCTGCCTTCTCTGTCTCTTCTACGGCATAGTCAAACATCTCGTCCTTGTTGTAGATCTCCACCACACGAGTCAGTGCTATCTTCATCCTCCGCTGGAAAGGAGCATTTGCAATTTTTTCTTGTGCCTCATACATCTCCTCGGGCAATCCATCGCCGGAGTGAATTGCAGTTACAATACCCGTGATGGTATGCTCCAGAAGAGGCCTACCCGTAAAGATGAAGATATTCGTAGGCAGATCTTTTGGCAAAGCAAGCTCACGCGTGCCCGTGTAAAAGATGAATGCATATGACTTCTTGGTGATTGCCTCTATGTCAAATTTGTGAAGGATATACTCAACAAGGCCAGGATCACGGCACACCCATACTACATTGATCCTCTTCTTGCCTGCGTAGTTGAGAACAAGGGAAAGAGTCGGAGTGATGCCAATGCCCGATGCAACTGCTATTGCATTCGACGTAGTCACAGCTGCATCAGAGAAGGGAGATTTGTACGGTCCAAGCACGTACAAAGAACGGAGACAAGGCACTTTGATCTTCCTATGCAGCTCCTTCGTCCAATCGCCGCTGCTTTCGATGCACAGCATGGTGTGACCCTCCTTCGTGGGTTCGGGAAAGATCGTAAAGGCATGCCACTGATACTTCGAGATCCATGGACACATGACATACACGTACGATGTCTTGGGCTTCTTATCCCAGTTGGATGGATTCGGGAAGTGCAATGCAACACCATTCTCTCCATATCGTTCAAAGAAGGCATTCTCAATCAAACCATTCCTACCGAAGTATCCAAAGAGGTAGTCTACCAAATACATTAGAGCTGGAATACCGATGAGATAGTAGATGATTGATGTCGAATGAAACAGAAGCGTGATCGCCCATACAATGGATAGGTAGTGAAGCCCCTTGCGCACCTCAAAAGCAAGTCTCTCTTTGATTGCAGGAATCACCATCGGCCAACAGATGAGCGGAGTGATCATAAAAGCAGCCAGCCCAGAGATACCCGTAGTTGTTTTCCACAAGAGATCAATATCAGCATTCAATCCCCATCGCAGCATGTGAAAGAAGGAATGAAACATCGTCTCAATACCCACTATTATGCCAAAGAGCCGATGCACTTTGTGCATGTCACCAAAGTCAATCCACTCACGCAAGACTGTGCGTCGACAGACGTTGTTGATATTGTGGCACTTTGATAGGAACATCATCATGTAGAGAGGATAATCGAAGAATGCTGAGCATCTAGCAAGAGCAAGGAGGATGATTGAGAGTGTGTCTGTAGCACAGATCGTCGCTCTAGGGCAGATACATCTCTCCAAACCGCCCTCACAGCCAGGGGCGATGCCGATCTCTGCGATTTGCGTTGATGTCATCATTAGTCCGTAGGGATATGATAGAAAGAGTTGGCACAGACATGCGAGGGCACCTATGCCGCTAAAGAAGAATACGACATGCCACCATTTGAACCAAGATGATTTGTGATTTTGTTGTTCTATTTCAATCTGGTATCTCTCTGCGAATGATTTCCTCTTACTCAACGTCTTCGAAAGCCCGCCTCTACTTTCCCCTCCCACATTCATGCTCATACGTTCGTGATTGCCTAATGCTGATCTGGGCTTAGATTCTGCTGCACTAAGCTCTGCGAAAGTAGTTACCAAGGAGGGCCGGCTTTGACTCTGCTGCTGCTGTTCAAACGAAAATATTGGAAGATCAGAATCCGTGGCGGATTGGTTTGATGTTGATGTGACCGCCGAGCCTCCATCATGGTGAAAGGAGACACGACGATTTATTATAGCCACCTCTTCATCTTCATTCTTCATTTGACCTGGACAACATGGTCTCGATTTTTGCTTTTGTGTCTGTTTCCTCCTGATTGAAGCAACACTACGCTTTGCATCAGAGTACGACACCCTCATTGGATTACCACTATGTTTTTCGTCTCTTAGGGAGACAGGAAGAGTGTAGTAGCGGCCACCTTCTTCTACGTCTTTCTCTTCATCTGCATCTTCACCTACAGCGTCAGCGTCAGGGACGTTTGCATTGCTATTGTTTTGTTGCATCTTTGTTGTACCATTGTCCCAGCGAATCTGGCATTGAGCAAGCTCCTCATCGTTGTTATTGCTGATTTCTCCGTCCTTTTTTCCACCACTTTCATGTTCCATGTTCATATTATATACCCTTTTATTTGAAGATTGGCTTTAATGCGTTTATTACTCGGAATAATGATAGCAAATAAAAGCTGGCAGCGTACTATGCAGTTTTTCACGAAGCAAGGCCAGCGCTTCACAACAGCCAGTTTTTCTTTGTGGGAAGCAAGGCTGCGCTACTTAAATCTGTAGAATTGCATAGCCACGCCACGAGAGCATGAATACATCCGAGACAGGCAGAGCGTGTCTATGTGCCAGTAATATGCCAGTGACCTCGTTTGGGGTCATATGTAGAGTCATTATGTAACAGAGACGCTAATCGCGTTGCTGTAGAGGGCACTCATCAAGGCCGAGCGCGTTAAATTTTGTTGCGATTTATTCGGCGAGATGTTGGTGTCGTTTTCCTTCGCCTTCTGGCCACGTCATCAATTCTGATGCTGGCACTTTGGACAAATGTGATTTGACTCGACTTTCATAGCTACGAGTTCCTCCGTTGGAGAAATTGCAGCATCATATCCCACGGAGGGGCCGAGGGGCCGGCCGACATTAGCCGTACATAGTCTTGATTTGGTCCGTTTTGACGGACCAAATCATTTTGTTCATGTTGAGGGCTATTGTCGTGTCGCAGTGAGTGGCGCAGCTATGTTGTGATTTTGGCCAACAAAGGATGAAGGAGAGGAAAGGGGGCAGCCCCTCTTTGCTACGTAGGAATCGTCCATCTCTACTGGTCCGTTTTGCGACGGACCAAAATATTTTTGACAGAAGCAGCACAATGAGCACAAAATAGCCAGTATGCATCCATGCTATTAGACCTCACTAATCTAAACAATATGGCGAAAATAATGGCCAATACTTTTACTTGATGGTTATAGCTGAAGTCTAATGCGCGCACCTTCCACCAAAATTGTCCAACATCATACTAAATTTTGCCCTCAAAAATCTCAGATTTTGGTCCGTTTTTTGGTCCGTTTTGAAAGGGAGACTACGGTTAGGAAAATTTTGAACCCCACCTTGGCGAGGTCACGAGGGTCGGAGAGTCAATGAAAAAAGATTTTTGTCTTGGGTATAAAAGTTTTCTTTTCGGGTATAACTCTAGTATAGTTGGATATTTGGAGGACCCCTGGGCCCTGGGCCCTGGGTAGACACTACGGTACTGTGATGGATCTTATTAAGAACTAGCAGCCAAATTGTCCCTAAAATGTCATGAAAAGCACCTTTTTCGAGGGGTATTTTCTGAAATTAACGAGGTCACGAGGGTACAAGTTCCACTATTACATTTTTTGAGGAGGGATAAATCGAGGTCACGAGGCTCTGGAGAGGCCAAGCTAGTGGCCACAAAAACTTACAATTTTAAATTTATGACGTCATCAAGATTTTACTAGCGCCACCACGCACAAACTTTTAAATTCCGCCCTAAAAACCATGTCGACACACTCCGCAGCCTGATTATGCGTCCAGCAGACTTATCTACCCTTATAAACCGGACATTATCTGATAGCCTATGTTATTAGCTTTCGATAGAGCCACTGGTCAACATCACACCTGCTATATTCGCCCCACCGTTGTGGAGTAGCATATACCATATGGTCTCCAAGTGGGGTTTAAGGCGGTTTTTGTTAGTGATTTTTACTAGTAAAAATAGCAATATGCACCTCATCATATCTCCATGGAAAATACCTATAAGTCGTTCAACCAAAGAGTAATTAGTTTTTAATAGTCTTCAGTTTAGCATCCCTGTCGGCCATTTTTGTCGAACATCTAATAGGCGTGCGTAGTGGGGGGGGGACTGACATGGTTGTTTGCCACTTTTGTGAGTGAGTTGTGCGTGGAGCGCGCGTAAAACAAAAATTTTACATTTTTGTGAATTTTAAATTTTTGTGGCCACTAGCAAGACAGTTCTCTAAGGTGGGGTTCAAAATTTTCCTAATGTCGGCCCCTCCTCCCAACCCTTTTTTTTAGCGGCAATTTTTTGCCGCTAAGCAGAGCTCTGGTATGTTTCTACGTGAGCTAGCGAGTTAGCGGCAAAAACAATACATAGGCTTCGGGTACAATAAAGTAAAAAGAGAAATCAAGGCAAGAGGCAGGCTTGCCCGTGGCCTTATGCCCTCTCTTCACTACTTTTTACCCTGTTTTACCAAATCTGTCTCTCTTCACTACTTTTTACCCTGTTTTACCAGAAAGTTAGCGGTACAGTGCGAGTGGGGAAAGAGCGCAGTGGCTTAGTGGCACCGCTAAAAAAAGGGTTGGGATATTAGTTACAATATTTCCAGGCTCCTATGGCTACACACTAGTGCAGCACAACACAGAAGAGAGAGAGGAAGATAAGTGCGGACTATGTACAAGTGTTACGAGCTATCTACGAGCTACGATTCTGGTACCCCCCCACAGTTCGAGCGTCACAGAACAGATCGGACTGGAGAGAATACATAGATCTTCTATTTCTGACACTAGCGTGGGCGATGGTAAACAATGAGAGCCCAATCAGACACTAGTTTGTTTGTTTGTTCGACATAATCTACAGAAGAAAAGTGGATATCATCATTGTCAGATATGATTGTATGGGAGGCACTGGAAATTCGAAGTGTGTTGATGGAAGGGTTGTTGAGAGTTCCAGCAATGAGATGGTATTGTGGTGAATATGGTGGTGGGACATGTCCAAGGATGTGATCGACATGGCGTGCGAAGAGAGTAGGTGGGAGTTGCTTGCTGAAGTGATCAGCCATGTTCATCGATGTATCGACTCGTGAGCCCAACAATATTTCCAGGCTCCTATGGCTACACACTAGTGCAGCACAACACAGAAGAGAGAGAGGAAGATAAGTGAGGACTATGTACAAGTGTTACGAGCTATCTACGAGCTACGATTCTGGTAATTAGTACCACCCTCAAGAAGGCCTCTGTCATAAACGGGACTCCTCTACAGAGGAGTCTCTGCATTTATGCAGAGATCGACAGGTATGATAGAGAGTCAGACACAAGTACTCCAAAGTACTCTGAAGTACTCTTCTGTACTCTTCTGTACTCCACAGTACTCTGGAGTAACTCCGGAGTATTCCTCTGTACTCCGGAAAAACTCCTTATTACTCCGAAGTACTCCTCTAAATACTCCAAAGTACTCTGAAGTACTCCTGGAGTACTTGAGTACTCCAAGGAGTACTCTCTACTCTCTCTCTCTCTCTCGCTGAGAGAGTGTGTATTTCACAACGATACAGCAGCGAAGTGATTTTTGGCAATCTACAGCGTTGGGCACCCCCACGTAGAAGAGGTATTGTAATGAACATAGACGAAATCTAAAGTGGCGACTCCGGAGGATTGGGAACGAATGCAAATGCTTCAGTGATAGATTTGTCGACTCAACTAGATAAGTAGATAGCTAGACTCTATGTAGTCGTGTGGAAGATGATCAAGCCCAAGCCTCTACGTGACGATATGCCGTAAGAGTAAGAGTAGAATCTACTTATCCTCTTTCATCGTTCGTATCATTGCCTGCACATCTTGTATCAACCGCTAACCTTGAATCATTCTTCTTCACATCGTCATCGTCATCTTTCATGGGAGGGCTGCGCTAGTTGCCTCACAGCCTTGGTGGCAAATAACAAGATGAAGCTCAGGCCTAGCTTGTGGTTGTGGGACAGAATTCTGAGTTCTTCAAGCACTCCATAACAAATACCACTCTCTTTCCTCGATTATAAACTTTTGTGTAGTGTTGTGGAGATGTTTAGGAGCTGGACTCCAATGGACTCCGAAGTACTCCGGAGTACTCTGGAGTACTCATGGAGTAAATTGGGAGTACTTCAAAGTACTCCGGAGTACTCACGAATACTCCGGATTACTCTCTAGTACTCCTGAGTAATCCAACAAATTGTACGGCGAAAACATCAATTTTTGTTACGTTTGAAGTCGGGTTGTTGCTGAGTCCTTCAAGTGACTCAGACAGGTGTCTGAAGGTCCTCTTGAGGGTGGAGTAGTACAGTAGATAGAGCCCCTCGCCCTCCGCTCGTCGGAGACATCGATATTGTACCAAGAGTGCGACGCGTCCATCCTCATCCTCATCCTCATCCCATAGACGTTTCGAAAGGTCCATTGATGCTATCCATGCTTTCAATTAACAAGATTCGACCGAAACTTATTTCAAGCAGCCACATGGAATGCGGTTCTTGAAGTGGCTAACGAGCGTATGCTTGTCACATTTTCAGCAGCTCTGCTGCTTTGCAAAAGTTCATAATTTTTTGTTCAAAGACCATTTCGATAGAGGCGCAGTGATGAGCATTATCATTTTAACGCTTTATAAAATTCAACTTGATAGTATCATCCAATATTTCATGTTGGAAGTTCTGCTTGCATTTGAAGTAACAGGTGCAACATCATCACCACGTTGACGTTGAATTCTGTGTTGAATTCATCAAGAACCCTTGCCAGTCGCTAGATAAGATTCGTGCATACATCTGTTTGCTTTGTCAATAGTTCAGGGGCCTTCTTCTGCTCGGCTTCTTCCTTGGCTTTCAATTCTATCTTTTCAGCAGCAACAAGTTTGATTGCTTGACGCATCATTTGTGTCAATAATTACCATCTGCAGCTGCGTCTGCGCTGCTACAATAGTGACGTCATCGTCGTCGTCTGCTCTCCACGCACTTGATTTGACGCTGCCTCCGCCTTCTTGCTTGTCTTGCTCATGGCTTGTTTCTTTGGCATGTGGAGGACAAAGCTACAAAGCTCAAAGCCGCAATGGAATGCATGACATGACGAAAAAAGATTTTTTAGGTGGGACGGTCAGATCATTAGCCGTCAATAAAAATCAAAACTACCTTTTTAGACTTTTGGATATCTTTCACGTAAACTTACTGGTTACACCTACAACCATTTTACTGTCCTAGAATCGGACAGATTATCAAACTGAATTTCATTAAACCTACCATCTTCCCCGCAATGCCGGCCGTCATCGTCCATTTTTTTTCTTCGGCAGTTGGATTGAATTTGGATCGGCAGCTGTCCATCAAATAATCGTCGTACACAACACATAATCAAGGACACATCATAGGCACAGCACAGCATACATCATACAACAACCATGCTGTCCTCGGCCCTCCGCACAATATCACGGCCCAAAAATGGCCTCACCACCACTGCCGCCCGCCGCAGCATGGCCACAATCGACGTAACCGTCCGCGAAGCAATCAACCAAGGCATCGACGAAGAAATGGAACGTGACGAAAAAGTGTTCATCCTCGGCGAAGAAGTAGCCCAATACCAAGGCGCCTACAAAGTCACCAAAGGGCTGTACCAAAAATACGGATCCAAACGAGTCATCGACACGCCCATCACCGAAATGGGATTCACCGGCATGGCCATCGGAGCAGCCTACAAAGATTTACGCCCAGTGGTGGAATTCATGACGTGGAATTTCTCCATGCAGGCCATTGATCAGATTGTCAACTCGGCCGCCAAGCAGTATTACATGAGTGCGGGCGATATCGCCTGCCCGATTGTGTTTCGGGGACCCAATGGCAATGCGGCCGGCACTTCAGCTCAGCACTCGCAGTGCTTTGCGGCGTGGTATTCGAGTGTGCCCGGATTGAAGGTCGTGGCTCCGTACAGCTCGGAGGACGCCAAGGGATTGATGAAGGCGGCTATTCGGGATAATAATCCGGTGGTGGTGTTGGAGCATGAACTCATGTATGGGACGGCGTTTCCGATGACGGATGAGGCGCAGTCCAAGGACTTTGTGGTGCCTATTGGAAAGGCCAAGATTGAACGGGAGGGGAGTGATGTTACCATTGTCACTTTTTCCAAAATGGTGGGATTGGCCTTGGAGGCGGCGGAGCAGTTGGCCGCGAGTGGGGGACCGAGTGTGGAGGTTATTAACTTGCGTTCGATCCGTCCACTTGATCGTGATACAATTATTAACTCGGTGAAGAAGACGGGACGTGTCATCTCGCTTGAGACGGGGTGGCCTCAGTGTGGAATTGGGTCGGAGATTGCTGCCTTGTTGATGGAGAGTGATGCGTTTAATTGGTTGGATGCACCTTTGGAGCGTATTACGGGGGCGGATGTGCCTATGCCTTATGCGACGGATTTGGAGAATGCGAGTTTGCCTCAGGTGGAGGATGTTGTTAACACTGTGCACAGGCTTACGTCTCGTCAACTTGTTGCGTAAATCGTAGACATGGTAGATATGGTAGGTGTTTGGTTTGTTATTGTGGATTTGGTGTGGGGGGAGGATACAAAGGGGGAGGGGTTAGTGGTGATTGTTAACGAATTAAGAATCATTATTGCCTTGTATATTGTACTGCTAGTGTCAGAGTTAGTTTGGTGTTCAGGAACAATCAATGTGAGGATGAAATAGATTGTCATGAGGGATGAGGGGGAGTGCCGCAACTTCATATGCATCGATGGTTCGATTAGGATCGAGACCCAATAATAATGCATTGGATACATACAGGCTGAAGCCGAAGATGGCCATGCACAGTACCAAGCCCCAGATTTTTGCTGGATCCAAGGACAATAACTACGATAATAATCCAAAGAGATAACCAAGAACTTTAGTTTTAGTGTGGAAAGGATTTAGCTACTACTCTAGACCTTGCGAATCTTCA
Organism: Skeletonema marinoi; assembly: GCA_030544225.1. Classification (NCBI taxonomy): domain Eukaryota; phylum Bacillariophyta; class Thalassiosirophyceae; order Thalassiosirales; family Thalassiosiraceae; genus Skeletonema; species Skeletonema marinoi. The sequence continues at coordinate 1,603,160 of CM060500.1, read as the reverse complement.
TGGGGGAACCGACAAGATTTGCTACCTCCTTGCCATCCTTATTCATCTTTTCAAACCTAGGACCTCCAGTGACCTCGTAGGTGGGCTTTTTGCGAGCATAACAGCCCCTCTTTGAAGCCACGACATTTTCCTTTGCAAAGACCTCTGCAAAGGCCTTTTCAAGTGCATCCTTAGTAAGAGCTTTGGCAGCACCTTTGGTACCACCAACCATTGCGCCACCAACTGCAAGGGCAGAGGTAGCAGGGAGCCCAGCAGCAACAAGGGCTCCGGACGTTCCGGCTACAGTTGATGAAAGTGCCTTCGCTCCTCCTGCCGCTGCTTTCGCAACAGCGCTAGTTCCACCCGTAAATGCAGCAGCAAGGGTTGATGCCACGATTGTTGCAACAGGTTTGATGGCATCCATAGTTGTGATCTCCTCAGAAGTACCTTCAAAGTAAGTTTCAGCCTTGATTGTAAACCAAACTGCTCCGGTAGATCGGTGGAAGGTCTTCCCAGGCTCGACTATTCCCCAGTACAGAGGACCAACCTGATTGAGAGAAATTTGGAGGGGGAATGCCGTCTTGTTGACAATTTTGAACCCGTGCCTCCCAGCTTCAGCTAGAAGTACGCAGTTGGATAAGCAAAAGACAAAAAGAATGCCTTGAAAGATTGATGTAAAATTACTTGTCTTCATTTTGGGAGACTAAAAAGAGATTGATTTTGATTGAACTGTGTACAATGGGATGTGTAAGTGTAAGAGTTAGAATGTTATACACCATATAGACAGAACGAGAATACTACTTACCGATGTGCCTGTTTTTGTTTTATGGAGCAACTACCCTGGCGACTGGCGACGAGCTATGGAGATATTCAGATGTCGTGCATCTTTTTGTCGTGCATGCATCTTTTTGTTTTGGTCATGCATCTGTGTGATCTTGGGGACAGATTTGAGTACCATGAACACCTCGAATCTTGTCCATGCTTGAACTATCGGAAAATATTGAGTGATCTCCACAAAATATTGAGAGCAAAGCTTCAGCAATCCCCGCCCCTGCGACGAGCATGCAGTATGTACCAATGTAAGATGCACGTAGCTATCTACCTCTTGGTCGACAGATTAAGTCTGTTTTCCATCTTGGTTGACAGATTCAAGTACCGAACACCTTCATCTAGCAAACGTGCCAAAATGAAACGCTCGGCATCGGCTCTCTCAGAGAACGCCACCTTAAGTAGAGGGACATGAAAATTGTGATGAAAGGCTTGTAATTTCAATTGTGATTTTGCGCTTCTAGATTTTGGGCTTCGAGCCGGATGGCATCTCACTGCTCGACACAGGTTTGAGTACCAAGGCACCTTCTACTATGCTATCTGCTTAGCAATTTCCCTTCATGATCTCGGGAAACATTGAGTGCAAATGCTGAGCCAATAAGAGATGAAGGTAAGTTCGGAAGAAAATTATGATAGATGGCATAAGTTGAACATATTATCTGGTTCAACGAGGCAAGATAATGCATCGAGGAGAATGACCCACATTCAGCCCAATATCCAAACGCATCCAAGCTTGCTAATCGATTCTCAAACTCTCTATAATGTCGAGTCAAATGTTGAGATGCACACTCAACAACATCACACTCACAACATTCACTCATTCAAAGGACCATCCTCCATCAACTCCAAACACTCACTCAAAAAGTCCCTCTCCCCATACCTCTTCTGCCCCAACGCCATACAAATCGCCTCTTCAAACACCTTGACCACATTCGTCCCATCCGCAGACGACACAAAAAACAAGGGCATGTGATTGTCCGATGCAAATTTGAATGATTTTTTAGTCACTGCGTAGTTAATGTCCACCTTGTTTGCTACAAGTATACACGGTATAGTCGAGTTGTTGTTGTTGTTTGTAGTACAAGAGTAGTGAGCACACAATTCATTATACCACTTTTGCAAATTGTGATAGGTTGATTTACGCGTGACATCAAAGACGAGTATACAAGCGTGAGCTTGATAGTAGTATGTTGGATGGAGGGAGGAGAATTTTTCTTGCCCGGCTGTATCCCAAAAGTCGACTTTGATTGGCTTATCATCACCACCGTCATTACTATTGTTGTTGTTGGTATTGTAGTCAACACCAGTGGTGTTTCCAAGCATCACATTCTTTCGATACAACGTGAGAGCATGAGTGGACAATCGTCGAGGATTGTAATCATTGACGAGATATCGTTCGAGGAGTTTACTTTTACCGACGGCTGAGTCTCCAATGATGATTATTTTGACATCTGGTTCGTCTGATGTTGTGGTTGTGTTGTTGATGTTGTTTTGTTCGATTGAAGAAGAGGAGTGGGGGGTGTCATTTTCGTCGGGAGGAAAGAGTTCATTGTTGAGTTGTGATTGTCCAGCTTTGTACGCTTGGTTCATCACTGTTTGTTCCAAGAAGCAATTGAACTTAATCTGAAGAAAAATGTCAAGAGAGGAGGTATCAAGTTCAAGGATCAAGGCTTCGATTGACCGTCCTTCCTTTGACGCTCTCTTTGGTCTTCCTTCTTCCTTGCGAGTCTTGGTGTCGAGAAGAGGTTTTTTCATCGAGGGGTCGGCGGCAAGTTTTGACCAATCCACATACAAAACACACTACAGGCCTCTCGCCACAAACACCATCTACAAATTCCCACGTACAAAATATCGAGGCCTTAAGAAAAGCTCGTCAACGGCTTTCAGATTCTCAAGACTTCGCCGAAAATCAGAAAAGCACCCCTCGCTCTCGCCTTCGGCTGTTCAATGAACCCGCTGTCATCGAGGCAAACCATCATCATTGCATCGAATAGAACGAAGATTATAGCCATCGCTGCACCGTCATTGAATCATATCATCACCCAGCCGTCTTCTTCATTCAACTCTCTTTGTTCAACAGCCGACAACAACTCCAAAAAATGACAACCCGACGATTCCGCACCTCCTCCACATCCATCGCGGGGGCAGATCGCTCCATCACCAATCTATTTGCATCCATTAGCAATGAGGAATGCAGACATGATGTTACCAAATTGTATGAGGGACGATTGAGGAGTCATGCTAGGAATTTTGAGGTGCGTAGTTTTAGCTTTTACGATCGGTTGATTTTATTGTAATTTGTTGAGGCGAGGGCGGGGATTGGCGAGGCGTGTGTGTAGTCTGGATGATGGAGAGGGCGAATCGCTGTTATTGTGCTTGATGGGTCGCCCGGTGAATGATTGGCGTTTCTCTATAGGGCCGTAGGCTTGCACGCCCGCCGGTTGTTGGGAGTGCAGCCCTCTCCTCGCCAAAGAAAATGTCCTCCTCTTTTTATTCCTTATCTTATTCTTTGCCTCTGACCTCATTTCATTCTATCGTTCATTACTATTCTGCACTATTGATGCTGCATCACAGGGAATGAAGCGTAAATGGGAGGGATTCACTGGAGTGCCCCTTCCTAAAAAGCTCAAAACATCATCCGATGCTGCTGCCGATGCCTCGGCTTCTTTAGCGCTCCCAGCGGTGTCCTCTTCTTCAGTGCCGCCTGCCGCGGCGCTTCCATGTGCAAAGACCGATGTGGCCAGCAATGAATCAATTGGAAAAGAAGAGAATAGCAATAATGTCAAGGTTGACAATGTGGCACATGACAATACAAAAACAGCGATTGATGATTCTGCTGCAGTCAAAAAGTCAGAGGTAGTTGCCGCAACAAAGACAAAGAAGGCTACTGCTCCATCAACCAATAAAGTCGACACAATGCCGACAGCATCACAATCAAAGCAACAAACAACAACAACAACAACAGCCTCACAACAACAGCCACCACCACCACTACCCCACCATCCCAACGACGACATTGACGTTGACAATCTCAAATGGAACGACCTCCGCAAAATAGTCAAACAACATGGACTCAGTACTGCCGGACGAAAATTTGAATTGCAGGAACGGTTGAGGAGTCATTTGGAGGAGGAGAGGAGGGTTAGGTTGATGGAGTGGAATGAGGTGCATGGTGGTGGTGGTGAGGTGGAAGAGGTGTGTGATGAGGTGTGTGATGAGGTTATGGAGAAGGAGAAGAAGGTGGAGGAGGGTGAGGTTCTGGAGGAGAATGAGGCGGTGGTTGAGACTGAGGTTACAAAAGAGGAGGAGGAGGTTGTCAAACCGAATGAAGTGGTGGAGGAGGAGAAGACTGATGATGATGTTGTCGCCATGGATGAAGATGTTGAGGAAGAGAAGCCGGCAAAGAGTGTCGAGGCATCCTCATCGTCAGGCGGCGGGGGTGGTGGTAAAGTCATGTCGATGGTAAGGCAACTTTCGGCAAAGAATGAACAGATTGTGGGAGGTGGTGAGGCAATGATGCCTGCGACAACGTCAAGGACGTACGAGACGGCAAGAAAGGTGACCGAGGAGGAAGACAGTAGCAAACTTCACAACGCAGCAGTAGTTCCACCACCACCACCATCCTCAATGAAGAAGGAGCCACCTAAATCAGCATTGAAGCCATCTAAATATGCCTCGACAGCATCAACAGCGGCCATTCATAGCACTCCAGTGGATAGAGCGGCAAGCAAAAACTTGCTTGCCTCGTTAAAGAAGGATCCACCAGCATTTGCCACCAATGACAAGACGAAGATGTCATCATCCAAATTAGAGCCAAACAGTCTTCAAAAGACCAAGTTGATATCATCCATCATTGAGGAGACTGTTCCGAGTGGAACATCGTCAGCGTTCAAGTCGGCCAAGGTTGAATCGGCGAAGTTGCAAGAGAAGAAGAAGAATATGGCGGCTGCAAGTGAGGCTCGTAAGGCGAGATTGGCTGAGATGAGGGAAAAGGTACGTGTTATTCTGCATTGTGTGTGTGTTTGTTGTTACTTCTCTTCTTTCATCTCCTCACCTCCAAACGTACCAACTTTCATTCAATAACATCAGGGCTTGAAAAGTGCCACAAAGACGACCAATTCAGCCCATCCCAAGTATGCAACGGCATCATCGACTCTGAAGAAAATGGCTGCTCATTCTTCCGCTTCTAAACCAAACAACGTCAAATCGACCAGCAGTAGCATCCTTCGTGCCAAAATGAACGAGAAGGTTGCCATGGCTGAAAAGTCAGCGGCCACTTCTGCTGCTACGACATCATCATCTGTTGCAAAACCAGAGCCAATCCCAGCAGTGTCATCGGCTAGTAGCAACACTTCCTCTATATCCAAATTCCAGCAGCATTCCACGTCTGTACCTCCATCACAATTGAAATCGAAAAAGGCACTCAAGAGCATTCTTGATCCTGCAAATACATCTCCAGCAAAGAAGCCAGCAGCTGTAGCTGTATCCAAGCCAAAGGTAGAGGAGAAGCCATTATCTCCCATGCAAACATACGACATGTCCGATCGTGAAGAGGAAAGCGATGAATCTGACTCTGACGATGAGTACGAAACACAACGACCAAAGAAGAAGGTTCCCGAGTGGGCTCAGAGGCACAATTTGCATCGTGCTCTCGAACGACAATTCGCTGATGGTCCCAACCGATTAGACCCAGATAAGATCTTTGGAGAGGTTCTCACATGCAACCTGGAAGAAATTTTTGATAAGAAGAAGTCTAGATATCAAAGAAGGACATCTTCTGGCAATTGGACGAAGGATCATGTAACGATTGCGGAGAAGCTGACGTATAAACGAACAATGGGGTACCAAAAGTAGAGAGAGGTGTGTGGGGAAAACACAGTTCTCCTTTTTGGACCAATGTGTACATACAATTGCATTTTATTTCAAGTACGAGGTATTGGATACCACGTATGTAGTTTTATCATACCACGCTAACAGATGGTGAAAATCCATCACAATAGATTGATAATGAATTAGAAGAGGCGTGCTAAACAGAAATGTGTGTAACCATCCCTCTCTAGATATTATGCAGGCCTCATCGGGTCGACTGTCGAGCAGCTCAAGCTTCGTAGTTTTGATGAACGTCAGTAATTTGGAAATACTACTCTACATGACATTATTTGAGCGAAGAGTGGAACGGGCGTGGATCAAATCTCCTTGTTCAAGTTATTTATAGGCACTGTGCAAGTCCCTTTACCAAATTGTTAATGAATAATGGTAGGCAATAAATGTTGTGTTATGGGGAGAGGAGAACCTGTTTCTGCAGTTATGAAGCAGCTTTTAACCAACTCTTGTTATTCCTAATAGCGTAGAGGTTGTAACCAGTCCGCCAGCATCATTCAATCACACGCACTACTATTCCTTCCAAACCCACCAAATCCTTCACATCTTGGCTTGTAGTGGTCGTAGGAAGGCGATGAGTGGTGATTTGGAATCCTCTCTTCGAGCTCTATCGATTGGTTGTAGTTCAAGGCAAAATATCGATCTTTTGCCAATCGTCTCAACTCGGGAGGGGTTCGAATCATCCGACTTTGAAGCCCAAAACAGCGTCAAAAATTCGGATTTCAACAAAAGAGAAGGAAATCGACACATTCACCTCCACCACCGTCATCATTATCAACTACCAATAACATCATCAACTCCTTCGCCTTGCGGCTCACTCGCCTCCTTTTACCACCGCCACAATCATTGGTTGTTGTTGTTAACTGGCCTACGGCGATGTTAAAACCAAGAAGTAGTCATTATCATTATTCGTCGGTGGTGCTGAATGAGTATTGTTAGTATTGATTGCGGTGGTGGTAATACCACCGCCGAATGATTGACGGTGGTGGCCGAACATCATATATATGTGTGGACGGCAGTACCTGTGCGACATCACTGCGACACTAGAGGTAATGCACATTGTGCATCACGACACCACGTGTCGCATCTTTTCTTGTCGGCATGTACTAATTCCTATGTGATCATTGGAGAGTGCGTCATGACACCATCGTGTCGCAACTTCAATTGTTCTGATTCTTCTTCCAGAATCAGAATCTGCCGAGTGCTGAAGATCTTTTGCATGAGCACACTTTATGTACAATACAGCCGCCGTAGCTCTAGAGCAACTTATTCTAGTCAGCACTACATTGACGATTTGATAGCCGTCTTTTGACATTGTGCCGTTGTCATAGTTTGCACTTCAACCCTGAAGAAGAGCAAAGCAAGCCTTTTTTGTTGTTCGTTGCCTTGATAATATCGTCAACACGCACACTACACATAAGTATCTAAAACATCGCCTCTAAATTCCAGAAGGCAGAAGCGAGGTACAATAGCTAGACTGATAGTGAAAGCATGTCATCATTTCCCCTTCATCAGGCATGCTTGAATGCTGAATGCGGGTTGTGTTCAGAGGATGTGATCTTCAAACTTTTGGAAGACCATCCGGATGATGTCAAGAAAAAAAACGAACATGGACGTTTGCCAATCCATGTGGCGTGTAACGGTGGGCTGAGTTTTCGATTGATTGATTTTCTTATATATTTGTATCCAGATGGTCTTAAAGAACAGGATGATTGGGGACGTTTGCCAATCCACTGGGCATGTGAGCAAGGGAAGAGTTTTAAAGTGTTCGGGGCTCTCATAATGAAGTATCCAGATGGTCTTAAAGTCCGGGATTGTTGGGGACGTTTGCCAATCCACTGGGCGTGTGCGAGTGGGCAGAGTTTCAAATTGATCGAGGCTCTCATAGATGTGTATCCAGCAGCTCTTGGTAAGAGTGACACTGATGGAAGGACTCCATTTGAATGGGACTATGAGAAATCATGCGGAGCTCATTTCAAAGAGTTCATCCAACATTTGTTTCCTGCTCGGGGGGCTGGCACGGAAAATGAAGAAGAAGAAGACCCTTATGATTCAGAGGAGGAAAATGAAGAAAAGGACCGTCGATGCAAAATCCTCACTCACTGTAAAAACTACGTGCCAGTGGATATATTGAGAATTGGATTTCTAGATGAGAAGACTTTGGAGTCGCATGACTTCACTGAATGGCTGAATGGAATGCTCTGTAAAAGAAGTGTTGTCTGTATGATGGTTCTCGAGTTCTATCTCCACATGGCTTGGATCTATACATTTGTGTCTGCCTCGTACATATACTTTGTCGAATCAGATGAACCGTTAAGTTGGAGACCTACAGCACTGCTAGTCTTTGCTGCGATGTTTCTTCTGGAAGAAATGAGCCAATTTATACGGCTATATTTTACGGGCGAGTTGCTGCATTACTGCACAGATTTGTGGAATTGGATAGATGTTGTGACATGCGTCATGGTAATTGTGTCCGCCGTCAGGTTTCTAGATGAAGATTCAGGCATTGATGGACGTCTTCTCATGACCACGGGGTGTTTACAGTCTTTGTTACTCTTGTCCTATCTCAAAAAGACATTCTTCCCCTTCTCAAAGTTTGTCAGTGGAGTCATCAAGATAATTTGGGCTGTGCTTCCATTCCTAGTTGTCAGCACCGTGACCCTTTTTACTTTTAGCTTCATGTACTTCGTACAAGATCAAGACGAGGTCAAAAACAGGGACGTGGTACTCGTCTTTAACAACACCAACAACAGCAATTTGGAGGACGACGCTTCATCTTCATTCGCTTCTCTAATGTTATCATTTCAGACAGTATTTGACAAATTCGCTGGAGGTGCTAAGGAAAGCTTGAGCGCGTTGGATTTTTTCTTTGGTATCATTGTTGTGATTGTCTTGCTAAATGTCATCATCGCAGTTGTCTCAGACGAATGGGCGAAGGCCGACGCAGAAGCGAATGAATCGTTTTGGATCTACCGTCTTGACTTGATCATTGAAAAAACGAGAGGTTCGAGCTTGGACTGGCGTTTGAGCTCACGCTTGCGCGGGTACTTGTGCCCATGTCCATGTTCCCTACCGACACCCCCGAGCTTTAACTGTGATTGGAGTTGTCTGAATGTGTTAAAGAGGAGTAGGCGTTTAGACGAAATTTTCATTAAGAAAGAAACTGTGGGTACAACTATGGAAGAGTTTAAGATGGAACTTGCCGTGCAGATGCAGCGGAATGGAGTAGTCGCTTGTATCAAGCTTCTCGTGGAGTGTTTCCTGTTCTTTGTACTTGGCTTACCCACGATGGGGTTACTTTGGCCGAAATTCATTAGAGAGATGTTATTTACTCCGTCCAAGCCGAAGGAATCGTCAGATGCGGACAGTGAAAGGGAAAGAGAGATAGCAAAGGAAGTCAGCAAGCTTTCGAAGAAAGTGGTTGATCAGAATGAATTGCTTACAAAGAAAGTGGATGACCAGAATGAATCGCTAGCGGAGTACAAGAAGACAGTTAGCGAGCTTAGTCAGAAAGTAAGCGCCCAGAATGATTTGTTGGAACAGTTGCTCAAGAAAGTATCATGAAAACGGAGTAGACTGATGTTTGTGAGTGTGAAGAAGATAAGAATGTTGATGTTGCACGCTTGTAAGTGTGCTTGATGTAAAAAGTGTTCGTGATAAATAATTTAGGACTTCATTTGCGGACGCTGCGCCAAGACAATAATGGACTTGCAGATGTGGTGACATATACATTGCAACAACAACAATGACTATTGCGTAGCATATTGCTCCGAATGTCGAGTGAGCAGTTGTAGAACTGGTCGTAATTAGAAGTACCAACATGGAAAGCTTGTTCCACGCTCTTGCAGTGATGTGAGGGATCTTCGTATGATGTACAGTGGTGAAACAAATCACCCCACTGTGCCTCCCCGCGAGTATAGCTATGTATGTGTGCGTGATATGATCGAGATTGAGGCAGCTTGGTGATGTGGTTGGATTCTATGATACTACCCTCACAGTGTAGATGTAAGACAATGAATTAATGATAATGGTTTATTTAAGTCCGTCACGCAGAAGGGGCGGGTGCTGGTGTGTTGTGGGGCTCGTCCGCGGCCAAAGGATGATTGAACGAAGGAAAGGATGTGAGCTGTGAGAAAGAGGAAGTCTGTGTGCTTCGTTTTGAAGAAAGGACTTTGTACCATAAATTGCGGGAGAGATGGTTTGCCATCCTATGTATGAATATTATGAAGCACCTACTTACAATCATCCTTTGCCTTTTGCCAGTACGTGATGACGAATATCTTGCTTGGAATCATTCACCAGATGATCACCGCCGGTCGTCAGGCAAGTTGCAGATGGCAGCTGATATTTGCTCAAGCAGCGACTTTATTAATATCATCGAAATTCACATGTGTATCTTCCCTCTCCACGCCGCCATCATCAAGCTCTTCATCTTCATCGACTGATGGCTCAACCATCATACCCATGCCTCGTCCTCCTCCACAATCTGCCTCGCATCCACTCTACTCAACAATCCTTCAACATCGATCGTCAGCACAATCATCATCAGCCATACCACTCGCCGGCGTACACGATGCACTCTCCGCCAAAATATTTGCACATCACGGTGCTCCGGCACTCTTTCTCTCTGGATTTGGTGTCTCTGCCTCGTTATTGGGAATACCGGATGCAGGAATGACTAATTTGGTAGAGATGGAAATGATGACTCGGAATGTGTACTCGGCTGTGCGTGGATTATCATCATCTACTACCACTGATCAAGAAGCATCACCGCCACCGCTGATTGTTGATGGAGACACTGGCTACGGAGGAGCTTCCAATATGCTACGTACCATCTCAACATTGTCAAGAGCAGGAGCGGCGGCTATTTCAATTGAAGATCAAATATTTCCAAAGAAGTGTACTATTGCGGCTGGGTCAAAGATTCAAATTGTGAATAGGAAGGAGGCTGTGGAGCGTGTTCGGGGAGCTATTGGTGCAAGAGATTTGTATTATGAGCAGCAGCAGCAACATTCCAATGAACTTAGTGGAAAGGGAACTTGGATCGTAGCACGTACAGATTGTCGAATGGCGTATGGATTTGATGAGGTCATTGAACGATGTTTACGATTTGAAGAATTGGGTGCCGAGATCATCTACGCGGAGAACCTGCAAAGCGTGGAGGAATATCAACAGCTACGAGATAGATTGGATTCACGTACAGTGACGATGATTGCTCAAGTGCAAGAATCATTGAATGTAGATAATGTTGGCACTGGCGCCGGGAAGAAGCCTCTTTTGACGTTGCAAGAGATAGCAGAGTTGGGATTTGACCTCGCTTTGTTTGGTGTAACTCCATTGCAGTGTGTTGTGGGAGCGTTGGATGCGACGGCAAAACAATTTTTAGGCAGGAGTACAGATGATGATGATGATCGTCAAGGTGTTACTAGTACTACAGGCATTATTGCTCCTCCAATAGCAATGGCAGATTTCTCTGACGTGAAACGAGTAGTCGGATTTGATGAGCTGGAAAGATTTGAATCAGAATTTCCGTGCAATTGAGTAAAGTGGGCAGAAGAATGCAGGCGGATTGAAACTTAGATGTACTTCCCACCACTGCCATTTCAGTGCAGCAAAAACTGCCCATGCGCAAAGACCATAACATTCTGAATCTAAATCGTCAAAACTTAACTGACTGTGCAATCCTTCTTAAACTATTCAGTTAGAGTCGCTATACTCCACGTCCCAGGCGCTTCAAAAGTTGTTCCTCCTCTTCTTCTAATTTACGTTTCATCACACGAACTTGCTTCAGCTGTTGACTCCAGTACCCATCTGCAACTAACATTGGCACGCCACGAATGAATCTGTACATGGCAGAGAGTTCTATACGCTGAAATACTTCAGCCGATTCTTCAAAGTATCCTTGGCAAGGGCCGGCCCTCTGAAACCATTTGACCATCAGAGGAAGAACCATCAGCTTCCATTTGTAGAAAGGCTTCATGTCGGCAAGGGCAAGGTCAGGGTGATGGATGAGAATTTTGCACATGGGGACTAGGTAACGATAACTGGGAAAAAAGCGACAGTTCAAGTCAAAATATTTCCCACCGTCTATAAATTGGCCATACCAACCGATTGTCTGCAGAGTATGATTTGACAAGTAAGTATTGTTGATGCTAGAAGGGTCACACAGCAATCTTGAAAGAGATTTCTTGCCTGCAATTGTTGACCCGTGAAGGTCTAAAACCAAGCTCTCCAACGACGTGTTGCGAGTCAATGCGTCAGCTAGTATTGATATCCCATCATCATCAATTCTTATATCATTGATTGAAAGATCTTTCAAAGTTGATCTTTCCGATTGGATCAAAGTAGATAGTGATCTTACCCCTGCAGTTGTGAATTCATTCCTTGAAAGATTGAGTGTTTCTAGGCTTGTATTTGCAGCAGCAGTTATTCCAGATACCAAAGCTGCTATGCCTTCGTCACCAATATCATTTTGTGATAAGTTGAGGTGCTTTAGCGACTTGTGTGTCGTCAATCCAGTTGCTAAGACTATTGCCCTCTCGTCATCTACGTCCATGCTTGCAAGATTCAGGCTCTCCAATCTGCAACTTTTAGATTGAAAAAACCCTGATAAAGCCCTCAGCCCCACCACTGTGATTACGTTGTTGCCGAAAAGATTCAACTCGACTAAGTTGCGACAGTTGGCTATACCCCTCAATAAACTTTGTAGGCCTTCGTCATCAATATTGTTGAGTGACAGATCGAGTTTCTTCAATTTTGAGGTTCTCCCCCACCCCATAAACGTAGTTGAAAGTGCTGCCCAGCCGTTTCCTTCAAGTCCGATGGATTCTAATCGTATATCTTCCAGCTGTGGCTGTGCACTCAATGCTTGAGCAATGCCTGACACTTCTTCGTCGGACAGATCTTCTGAGAGATCCATGTACTCAAAATGGAGGTATTTCAAATGTGAACGTTGTCCTAATGCTACAGCGAAATCATGAGCATTTCCAATGTAACCAACTTCAAGAGAATCAAGAAAGATGTTGTTCCCAACTAAGCTTGCCAAGGATAGATAATCGCCTATGTCGCATTCAATGTCCAGAAATTGAATCGATCGATTGCGGCAGAACCCCTCGACAAAGAGGTTCCTGGGGGCAAGTAACATTTAATAAATAGCCCTCCCAATCGTTTGTTCTCGCCGATGAAGTATCCCAGCCATCCTAAGTCGTCGCCTTCCGAGACAACAAATTCGCAATCTTCAACTTCCATTGATTCGTCTAATATGTAGAGAGATTCTTTGAAATCTGAATTACCATCACGAAGTTTCTGGATGATATTTTTGTTCCGCTTTGAGGAAGTGATATCCTCCAGCTTCACATCTTGTGCGTGCTCTTTGTAATACGCATAGTCTCGGCTGCCCTCCATGGTTTTATAATTGTAATGCTCCTGACGTTAGGCTACAAGAACGATAATGATTAGATAATATCATATACAGCAGCGAAACATCAAGTGGCTATAGACGGGACGACATCAGAACAAATGTGAGCTCCTTTTGCCACCGCCCCCGTTGATAATCTTCTTTTCGAACTAGTTCTTCTCCTCTCAAAATACTACTACTCACCCGTTGCGCTGCCGACAAGAGATATATTGCTCTCTCTAGAGCTGCTTCTGCTCTTTCCATGAACCATCATGACCGAGCTGCGCCGCCTCTCTTCTGGTCCGTCGATGTAGTTCTTTTGTCGGCGGCGTCAATTCGGCAGATCGTTGTTCAAGTCAAGGCAAGTGTGCGAGGTGTCAGCTGAGATTTATGTTCCATGTAGTTATTCCCTATGTGACACGTCATCAGATCACTAGTCAAAAGCGGGCGCGCGGGGTAAAAAGTCAAAAGCTCAACTCAAGTTCAATTATTTCCCGTATGCCTTCCTCTGAAATCGTGTCAGATACGCAACATGCCAGTAATTCTTTCGACAACACCACCGACGCATATATTGTCTGCTATTATTATTTCCCCTCTGCTCATCGTTTACGGTCAATCTTCTGTTCGTCACTTCTTGGGGTTGGATGTCACTTCTTGCTCTTTTGGCTTTTGAGGAGGCAGGTTTCGACTGAACTGGGATGGGCGGGCGGTGTGCCCCCGTATCTTTTAGAATGAGCATAACTCTGCTTCTCATTCCCAATCATTTACATCTTCTACCCAAATTATGACTCTGTGTCCTTCTCCCTCCCTGGAGCTTGCCCACTCGCCCCCTCTCTAGATCCATCAGATTCGCAAGATCTTTTTTCTCTGCCATCTACCATCTATCTGCCATCCCTCCACAAATATGAGAGCGGCAGCACAAATGCTGAGACGGTTGCAGCCGACAGTATAATGTGCTGTACTTCTTGCGGTATCGCAGAAGCTGATGGCACACTATTGAAGTATTGTGATAATTGTGCACTAACTAATAAGATGATGAAAAGCACAGATGATAATCAGGAGGCAAAAGTGGCCGACGTGAAGTGCTGCGCTTCTTGCGGTATCGCAGAAGTCGATGACATCGAATTGAATAATTGTGACGGTTGTGATCTCGTTAGATATTGCAGCGATTCATGTCAAGAAGATCATCGGCCAGATCATGAAGCCATGTGCAAAGAAAGGGCGACTGAATTACGTGATGAGATTTTATTCAGGCAGCCTGAAAGCAGCTATCTTGGCGACTGCCCGATCTGCTGTTTGCCACTACCACTTGACATCACAAAATCCGTATCATACTTCTGCTGCAGCAATATAGTATGTAGAGGCTGCAATATTGCAAATGTGTTACGTGAATACAAAGAAAAGCTCAATCCGAGCTGCCCATTCTGTCGCCATCTGTATACAGAATCTGAAGAGGAAAACGAACGGCGAAGAAAGAAAAGATTTGAAGCGAATGATCCGTTTGCACTACGAGAAGTGGGTAGGAAGCACTACGAAGAAGGGGACTATAAGAGAGCATCTGAGTACTTTACAAAGGCAGCGGATTTAGGTCACGTTGAAGCGCAATTGAATCTATCACTTATGTATCGGGACGGAATAAGGGTGGAGAAGGATGAGAAAATGGAGTTGTACTATGCGGAAGAGGCTGCAATTAGTGGTGATCCCATCACTAGATACAATCTTGGATGCCATGAGGTGGGAAATAGTAGATACGACAGAGCAGTGAAACATTGGATCATCGCAGCTAAGCTCGGCCATGATGATTCAATACAAAGACTGAAGGAGATGTATAAGAGTGGATATGTCAGCAAAGAAGACTTTGCCTCGGCTCTCCGTGGACACCAGGCTGCTCTTGATGCAACAAAGAGTCCACAGAGAGAATTAGCCGCAAAATATTGTCAACAAGTTAGCGAAATTTAGAGGGCCGTTGGGGAGGGTGGAATCACCGAACAATTGATCGTCTCATGAATAATACGCACGGCTATTTTTATGGGTGCATGTGGTTGGAGTATCAGCAATACCAAGCTAAATCTTATTTGGCATTGGGTTAATATTGGTTATGCTAATGTATGTCTCCATTACAAGTTTTTCATCATTCACATCCCAGCCTCCATGCTTCGCAGTTCCTCATCAAATATTTGCATGTGCTTGTTTGTGGCTGAAGCATATTCGCGTACACCATTATCCATCATTGGATTTAATTCGAGCAACTGCAGCGAGTATACTCTTCATCCAAGCCATCATCTCCCCTCCAACCACGCTAGAGGCAATGGTACTGAACATGCTCAATCTCCCACAACCAACCTCTTACTCCAATCCTCTCTTCTTCTTCTTCTTCTTCTTGTACAAGAAAGGCCGAATCGCACATTTCGCGCTGTGCTGGCAGCAGCTTTGCATTGAATAGAGATATTTCGTCGTTCGTATGGACACTGGAAGAAGGACATCGATTTATTATTAGGGAAATCGCAGTTTCAAACTCTATCGATTAGAACCAAGTTCTTTCCAATAATCGCTGATTCCATCTTCTTGTGGTCGATGTCGCAAAATATTGAACACATGAAGCAGGTTATCTATCTTTAGCTTGCTCTTTCATGTTTGCATCCAGTTCATCATCATCTCAGGGTGAGCCGTCAAATTCCTGAAGGCGCTCTCCGTGTATTCGAAAGTTTCTCTATCTTCCACCTCATTGCTGTGCCAAAGAAGATCAATCGGAAGCTTCTTCTGAGCATTCCATTTCGATACTGATACGGCGTCATACTCTTCTAGCAGCAGCGTTATCGTCTCGTACTTTGCACCGCGGCATGCATAATGAAGGGCGGTATACTGTTCCCTTTTTGAGGATTGCTAACTTCAACTCCCTTCAACCGTCAATTTTCGCTGAGTCTGAGTGCTATCTTCAACTGTCAATTTTCCTAGTGCTACGCCTACATGTAGCTCACTCTGACTGCCTACCGGCGCGTACTTGATTGACCCTCTATCACCTACCCATCAATACATTCAAACCATGATAGTGCTATTGTACGGAGGAACATGACAGATAGCATGACGCAGCATCTCGCCGCAGAAATTGAAGATGAGTCATCACGAAAAAAAAGCTCTGCTCATCACAGACGAGAGGCAGATGCAGTGATAGCAGCAGTAGATCAATCCAATCGTTCTCTAAAGAAGCAACTTTATTTGTGCATCGTCGGCAACACAAAGACACACATCATGAGCGCCCAGAAGAGAAAATCCAGTGGCAACCATGCTAGTGCATCAACGAGGAAACCGGCAAAGGCCATGCCTCTGTTTTTAGCAACAACAATGATAAGTTCCACAAATCCATGGAAGAAAAGTATGTCGGCAAACGAGTTCTGTTGACGGCGAAGTCAGTGTATAACCGAAACATCCCCAGGGGGGAGGAGGACTATCTCTTTCAGTATTCAGTTCTTTCTGTTGACAAATGCAATTTCGGAGACAAAGCCGTCACAGCAACACTAGAATATGGCTCCAAATTTATTGCAGCGGGAGGGAACAAGTTCCAGAACTATCCACATACCGACTGACATTATTCGACGATGACCATGAGGAATACAACAAATACCTTGGGATTACACAGCGTGAAATTAATAATCAGAAGGATTTGATCCGCCGGAAAGAGGAGACTGCAAAAGTTCGCGCTACAGATATTAATGATGTATCGGATGCTCTGGATACTCTTCTTGCTGTGGGCGGAGCTGATTATGACATGCTTGAATGTGATGAAAAGTCTAGCGACGACCACAGTCGTCTTGTATACACTGAGAAAGACAAGATGATCCTTCGACAATATGAAGGTGCAGCGAGTTTTGCTCAATTATTTAGCAAGTTCACCCAAGACAACAGCGACAATGCTTGGTCATATGCACTTTTTGAACTGAGACTTGTTATTGAAAGGGCCCGCTGGGGGTTTTACATGATGTGCAGTTACAGTGGTGAGTGGATTATGCTTTCCTGTCATGATGTGAAGTGTTGTGAGCCAAGTTACTAATTTTGCATATTCCTTCTTCAGATCACTCTTCGCACAAGGCAACAGAAGACTTTATCGATTGGTTGTAGTTCAAGGCAAAATATCGATCTTTTGCCAATCGTCTCAACTCGGGAGGGGTTCGAATCATCCGACTTTGAAGCCCAAAATCAGCGTCAAAAATTCGGATTCCAACAGAAGAGAAGGAAATCGACACATTCACCTCCACCACCGTCATCATTATCAACTACCAATAACATCATCAACTCCTTCGCCTTACGGCTCACTCGCCTCCTTTTACCACCGCCACCATCATTGGTTGTTGTTGTTAACTGGCCTACGGCGATGTTAAAACCAAGAAGTATTCATCATCATTATTCGTCGGTGTGCTGAATGAGTATTGTTAGTATTGATTGCGGTGGTGGTAATACCACCGCCGAATGATTGACGGTGGTGGGCTGAAGATTGTTAAGTATGTAACAACTTGAACGCATAAAATGTATGTACCACGATGTGGAGGCAGTACCTGTGCGACATCACTACGACACTAGAGGTAAGCACATACATTCGGTGCGTCACGACAGACACCAGTCGCATCTTTTCGAATCGGCATGTACTAATTCCTATGTAATCATTGGAGAGTGCGTCATGACACCATCTGTCGCAACTTCAATTGTTCTGGTTCTTCTTCCAGAATCAGAATCTGCCGAGTGCTTGAAGAGATCTTTTGCATGAGCACACTTTATGTACAGCCGCCGTGTAGCTCTAGAGAGCAACTTATTCTAGTCAACACTACATTGACGATTTGATAGCCGTCTTTCGACATTGTGCCGTTGTCATTGTTTGTACTTCAACCCTGAAGAAGAGCAAAGCAAGCCTTTTTTGTTGTTCCGTTGCCTTGATAATATCGTCAGCACGCACACTACACCTAAGCACACTCATATCATCGCCCGAAATCAACCCAAGATCTAAAAAATTCCAGACGGCAGAAGCGAGGTACAATAGCTAGACTGATAGTGATAGTGAAAGCATGTCTTCAACTCCCCTTCATGACGCATGCAAGAAGAATGAGGTGTCAGAGGATGTGATCTTCGAACTTTTGAAAGATTGTCCGGATGATGTCATGAAAAAGGACGAAGATGGACGTTTGCCAATCCATGTGGCATGTGCGAATGGGCTGAGTTTTGAAGTGATCGATGCTCTCATAAAGGCGTATCCAGATGGTCTTAAAGTCCGGGATAGTGATGGACGCATGTCAATCCACTACGCATGTGAGCAAGGGCAGAGTGTTGAAGTGATTGAGGCTCTCATAAAGGCGTATCCAGATGGTCTTACAGAACGGGATTATGAGCTACGTTTGCCAATCCACTACGCATATGCGCAAGGGCAGAGTTTTGAAGTGATTGATGCTCTCATAAAGGCGTATCCAGAACGGGATTATGATCGACGCATGTCAATCCACTACGCATGTGAGCAAGGGCAGAGTGTTGAAGTGATGGAGGCTCTCATAGAGGCGTATCCAGATGGTCTTAAAGAACGGGATGTTTTTGCACGTTTGCCAATCCATGTGGCGTGTGCGAATGGGCTGAGTTTTGAAGTGATTGATGCTCTCATATGGGCGTATCCAGATGGTCTTAAAGTCCATGATTGGCGTGGGCTCTTGCCAATCCATGTGGCATGTATGAGAGCAGAGCAGAGTGTTGAAGTGATTGATGCTCTCATAAAGGCGTATCCAGATGGTCTTAAAGTCCCAGATTGGCGTGGGCTCTTGCCGATTCACCACGCATGTCATGCGAGAGGTATGCGTGGATATAAAGATGAGGAGGATTTTGAATTTATTCAGTTTATCATACGTGAGCATCCAAACGGTAGTAGTATTCGTGTGGTGACTCCATCATATATCTTGAATGTTAAAGATGAATACTCACTACTCCACCGCGCATGTATGAGTAAGACAAGTTTTGAATTGATTGAGGATCTCATAGATATGTGTCCAGAAGCTCTTAGTAAGAAGAGTAAAACAGATAGAAAGACTCCATTTGAATGGGATTACAAAGACTCTTGCGGAGGTCATTTTAAAGAGTTCATCCAAAACTTGTTACCTGCGTGGGAGACTCTGTCCCAGATTGATGAGGAACCTTCCCGTCGATACAAACGCATTCTCACTCACTGCAAAAACTACGTGCCACTGGATATATTGAAAATTGAATTTCTAGATGAGAAGACTTTAGAGAGGAGAAGTTTCCTTGAATGGCTAAATGGAATGCTCTGTGAAAGAAGTGTCGTCTTCATGATGGTTCTCGAGTTCTATCTTCACATGGCTTGGATCTATACATTTGTGTCTGCCTCGTACGTATACTTTGTCGAACCAGATGATCCGTTAGGCTGGAGACCTACAGCACTGCTAGTCTTTGCTGCTATGTTTCTTCTTGAAGAAATGAGCCAATTTATACGGCTATTTTTTACTGGTGCATTGGTGTATTACTGCACAGATTTGTGGAATTGGATAGACGTTGTGACATGCGTCATGGTAATTGTGTCCGCTGCCAGGTTTCTAGATGAAGATTCAAGCATTGATGGACGTCTTCTCATGACCACGGGGTGTTTTCAGTCTTTGTTATTCCTGTCCTATCTCAAAAAGACATTCTTCCCCTTCTCAAAGTTTGTCAGTGGAGTCATCAAGATAATTTGGGCTGTGCTTCCATTTTTAGTTGTCAGCGGCGTGACCCTTTTCACTTTTAGCTTCATGTACTTCGTACAAGATCAAGACGACAAGCTCAAAACAATCAATTTGATACAAGATCTAGACGAGCCTAACAACACCGGCGATCTGGACGTCGCAGCTTCACTCGATTCTATACTCACATTATTGGAGGACAAAGATTCATTCGCTTCTCTGCTGCCATCATTTCAGACAGTATTTGGAGCTTTCGCTGGAGGTGCTGAGGAAAGCTTGAGCGCATTGGATTTTTTCTTTGGTATCATTGTTGTGATTGTCTTGCTAAATGTTATCATCGCAGTGGTCTCAGATGAATGGGCAAAGGCCGACGCAGAGGCTAATTCATCGTTTTGGAGCTACCGTTTTGACTTAATCATTGACAAAACGAGAGGTTTGAGCTTGTACTGGAGTTTGTGCAAATCATTCTTGAATGGATCTGTTTTTTGCTTACGGATGTTCGGCTGCCCAATCCCAAACATTCCTAGGGAATGGGAATGGAACTTCAATGAAGATAATTACTGTGACTGGGGAAGTCACTTAGACTTTATTTTCATCAACGAAGAAACTGTGGGTACAACTATGGAAGAGTTTAAGATGGAACTTGCCGTGCAGATGAAGGAGCGTGGAGTTGTCGCTTGTATTAAGCTTCTCGTCGAGTGTTTCCTGTTCTTTGTACTTGGGTTCCCCACATTTGGTTTACTTTGGCCGAAATTCATTCGACAGATGTTATTTACTCCATCCAAGCCGAAAGAATCGTCAGATGCGGACAGTGAACGGGAAAGGGAAACGTTTGAGAGAGATATAGCAAATGAAGTCAGCATGCTTTCGAAAAAAGTGGTTGATCAGAATGAATTGCTAGCGGAGTACAAGAAGGAGCAGAATGAATTGCTAGCGGAGTACAAGAGGGACCATGAATCGCTAGCAGAATACAAGAAAGACCAGAATGAATCGCTAGCGGAGTATAAGAAGACAGTTAGCGAGCTTAGTCAGAAAGTAAGCGCCCAGAATGATTTGTTGGAACAGTTGCTCAAGAAAGTATCATGAAAACGGAGTAGACTGATGTTTGTGAGTGTGAAGAAGATAAGAATGTTGATGTTGCACGCATGTAAGTGTGCTTGATGTAAAAAGTGTTCGTGATAAATAATTTAGGACTTCATTTGCGGACGCTGCGCCAAGACAATAATGGACTTGCAGATGTGGTGACATATACATTGCAACAACAACAATGACTATTGCGTAGCATATTGCTCCGAATGTCGAGTGAGCAGTTGTAGAACTGGTCGTAATTAGAAGTACCAACATGGAAAGCTTGTTCCACGCTCTTGCAGTGATGTGAGGGATCTTCGTATGATGTACAGTGGTGAAACAAATCACCCCACTGTGCCTCCCCGCGAGTATAGCTATGTATGTGTGCGTGATATGATCGAGATTGAGGCAGCTTGGTGATGTGGTTGGATTCTATGATACTACCCTCACAGTGTAGATGTAAGACAATGAATTAATGATAATGGTTTATTTAAGTCCGTCACGCAGAAGGGGCGGGTGCTGGTGTGTTGTGGGGCTCGTCCGCGGCCAAAGGATGATTGAACGAAGGAAAGGATGTGAGCTGTGAGAAAGAGGAAGTCTGTGTGCTTCGTTTTGAAGAAAGGACTTTGTACCATAAATTGCGGGAGAGATGTTTGCCATCCTATGTATGAATATTATGAAGCACCTACTTACAATCATCCTTTGCCTTTTGCCAGTACGTGATGACGAATATCTTGCTTGGAATCATTCACCAGATGATCACCGCCGGTCGTCAGGCAAGTTGCAGATGGCAGCTGATATTTGCTCAAGCAGCGACTTTATTAATATCATCGAAATTCACATGTGTATCTTCCCTCTCCACGCCGCCATCATCAAGCTCTTCATCTTCATCGACTGATGGCTCAACCATCATGCCCATGCCTCGTCCACCTCCACAATCTGCCTCGCATGCACTCTACTCAACAATCCTTCAACATCGATCGTCAGCACAATCATCATCTGCCATACCACTCGCCGGCGTACACGATGCACTATCCGCCAAAATATTTGCACATCACGGTGCTCCGGCACTCTTTCTCTCCGGATTTGGTGTCTCTGCCTCGTTATTGGGAATACCGGATGCAGGAATGACTAATTTGGTGGAGATGGAAATGATGACTCGGAATGTGTACTCGGCTGTGCGTGGATTATCATCATCTACTACCACTGATCAAGAAGCATCACCGCCACCGCTGATTGTTGATGGAGACACTGGCTACGGAGGAGCTTCCAATATGCTACGTACCATCTCAACATTGTCAAGAGCAGGAGCGGCGGCTATTTCAATTGAAGATCAAATATTTCCAAAGAAGTGTACTATTGCGGCTGGGTCAAAGATTCAAATTGTGAATAGGAAGGAGGCTGTGGAGCGTGTTCGGGGAGCTATTGGTGCAAGAGATTTGTATTATGAGCAGCAGCAGCAACATTCCAATGAACTTAGTGGAAAGGGAACTTGGATCGTAGCACGTACAGATTGTCGAATGGCGTATGGATTTGATGAGGTCATTGAGCGATGTTTACGATTTGAAGAATTGGGTGCGGAGATCATCTACGCGGAGAACCTACAAAGCGTGGAGGAATATCAACAGCTACGAGATAGATTGGATTCACGTACAGTGACGATGATTGCTCAAGTGCAAGAATCATTGAATGTAGATAATGTTGGCACTGGCGCCGGGAAGAAGAAGCCTCTTTTGACGTTGCAAGAGATAGCAGAGTTGGGATTTGACTTGGCTTTGTTTGGTGTAACTCCATTGCAGTGTGTTGTGGGAGCGTTGGATGCGACGGCAAAACAATTTTTAGGCAGGAGTAAAGATGACGATGAAAATCAAGGTGTTACTAGTACTACAGGCATTATTACTCCTCCAATAGCAATGGCAGATTTCTCTGACGTGAAACGAGTAGTCGGATTTGATGAGCTGGAAAGATTTGAGTCAGAATTTCCGTGCAATTGAGTAAAGTGGGCAGAATAATGCAGGTGGATCGAATGTTAGATGTACCTCTACTGCTGCACTGGAGACTATAACATTTTGATTCAAAATCGTCACAACTTAACTGACTGTGCAATCCTTCTTCAACTATTCAGTTAGAATCGCTATACTCTACATCGAAACTCTTTTTCCACGTCCAAGGCGCTTCAGCAGTTGTTCCTCCTCTTCTTCTAATTTACGTTTCTTCACGCGAACTTGCTTCAGCAGTTGACTCCAGAACCCATCTGCAACTAACAGTGGCACGCCACGAATGAATCTGTACATGGCAGAGAGTTCTCTACGCTGAAATACTTCAGCCGATTCTTCAAAGTATCCTTGGCAAGGGCCGGCCCTCTGAAACCATTTGACCATCAGAGGAAGAACCATCAGCTTCCATTTGTAGAAAGGCTTCATGTCGGCAAGGTCAGGGTGATGGATGAGAATTTTGCACATGGGGACTAGGTAACGATAACTGGGAAAAAAGCGACAGTTCAAGTCAAAATATTTCCCACCGTCAATAAATTGGCCATACCAACCGATTGTCTGCAGAGTATGATTTGACAAGTAAGTATTGTTGATGCTAGAAGGGTCACACAGCAATCTTGAAAGAGATTTCTTGCCTGCAAATGTTGACCCGTGAAGGTCTAAAACCAAGCTCTCCAACGACGTGTTGCGAGTCAATGCGTCAGCTAGTATTGATATCCCATCATCATCAATTCTTATATCATTGATTGAAAGATCTTTCAAAGTTGATCTTTCCGATTGGATCAAAGTAGATAGTGATCTTACCCCTGCAGTTGTGAATGCATTCCTTGAAAGATTGAGTATTTCTAGGCTTGTATTTGCAGCAGCAGTTATTCCAGATACCAAAGCTGCTATGCCTTCGTCACCAATATCATTTTGTGATAAGTCGAGGTGCTTTAGCGACTTGTGTGTCGTCAATCCAGTTGCTAAGACTATTGCCCTCTCGTCATCTACGTCCATGCTTGCAAGATTCAGGCTCTCCAATCTGCAACTTTTAGATTGAAAAAACCCTGATAAAGCCCTCAGCCCCACCACTGTGATTACGTTGTTGCCGAAAAGATTCAACTCGACTAAGTTGCGACAGTTGGCTATACCCCTCAATAAACTTTGCAGGCCTTCGTCATCAATATTGTTGAGTGACAGATCGAGTTTCTTCAATTTTGAGGTTCTCCCCCACCCCATAAACGTAGTTGAAAGTGCTGCCCAGCCGTTTCCTTCAAGTCCGATGGATTCTAATCGTATATCTTCCAGCTGTGGCTGTGCACTCAATGCTTGAGCAATGCCTGACACTTCTTCGTCGGACAGATCTTCTGAGAGATCCATGTACTCAAAATGGAGGTATTTCAAATGTGAACGTTGTCCTAATGCTACAGCGAAATCATGAGCATTTCCAATGCTGTAACCAACTTCAAGAGAATCAAGAAAGATGTTGTTCCCAACTAAGCTTGCCAAGGATAGATAATCGCCTATGTCGCATTCAATGTCCAGAAATTGAATCGATCGATTGCGGCAGAACCCCTCGACAAACGAGGTTCCTGGGGGCAAGTAACATTTAATAAATAGCCCTCCCAATCGTTTGTTCTCGCCGATGAAGTATCCCAGCCATCCTAAGTCGTCGCCTTCCGAGACAATAAATTCGCAATCTTCAACTTCCATTGATTCGTCTAATATGTAGAGAGATTCTTTGAAATCTGAATTACCATCACGAAGTTTCTGGATGATATTTTTGTTCCGCTCTGAGGAAGTGATATCTTCTAGCTTCACATCTTGTGCGTGCTCTTTGTAATACGTATAATCTCGGCTGCCCACCATGGTTTTATAATTGTAATGCTACTGACGTTAGGCTACAAGAACGATGATGATTAGATAATATCATATACAGCAGCGAAACATCAAGATCAAGTGGCTATGGACGGGACTACATCAGAACAAATGTGAGCTCCTTTTGCCACCGCCCGTTGATAATCTTCTTTTCGTACTAGTTCTTCTCCTCTCAACATACTACTACTCACCCGTTGCGCTTCTCTCTAGAGCTGCTTCTGCTCTTAGCATGATCCGGTTCTCCGTCGCGTCGAAGTAGTTTGTTCGCCGGCGCGGCGTCAATTCGGCAGATCGTTGTTCAAGTCAGGGCAAGAGTGCGAGGTGTCAGCTGAGATCTATGTAGTTATTCCCTATGTGACACGTCATCAGATCACATCAAAGGCAAAAGCGTCAAAAGTCTTCATGCTAGGAACCAAACCTCTAGAGAGAGAGGGGTGAAAGTAGCGGAGATGCGCTGGTAGCTAATGCAATTCCATGCACAGTGTGTTTTTAATGAGATTTGGAGTTAAGTAGGCATCGCATGTCACAAACAACTGTAGCTGTAGGGAGAAAGGCAAGCAAGTGAACAGCACGGGCACGGCCGTGCAATGAAGGGCATAGAATAGCATGCTAGAGAGTTGTAACGCTACTATATTGGAGTTCGATCCATCTCATTATTAATCTCACTCGATGATTCATCACTTTGAATCGTTGCATTATCTACCCCCATTACCATTACTGCTAAAGTTGATCCACAAGCACAAGCTTCTCAAACTCAAGTCAAAGTTATTCAACGCTCTTTATTCTTCGCTGCAATTCTTCGTTCCAATTCTTCGGCTGCTTCCCTCTGCACACTTTTGGTTGCATCTACAGCGGCCTGATGTGCACGAAGAGCAGCAGCAAGGTCATCTTTGCTGACCATTCCACTCCGAAATTCATCCATCAGCGCTTTGATTGAATCATCGTCTCCCTGTGTGGAAGCGATGATCAAGTGTTTCAATGCTCTATCAAGCCTTCTGTTTCTCCCCTCATAACACGCAAGATTGTATCTAGCTTGTGGATGGCCACAAATAGCAGCCTCTTCCAGATGACGAACTTCCTCTTCGCTGTCCTTATCGACTCCATGCCCCTCTTGATACAAAATTGACAGTCGATAGTGCGCCTCAGCACACCCCAATTCAGCAGCCTTTGTATAATACTCAAATGCACTGCTGTAATCTCCTTTCTCGTGTTGTTCTGTTCCCCATTGGGTCACAGCAACTGGATTATTCGCCTCTATTCTTTTCATTGCACGTTTATCACTTTCTTTCTCTGTGACTGCCTCAGAATTGCGACAGAAGGGGCATTTCGGCTCGCGCCTCTCTTCCACCTCTCTTTTCACATTGGTGTAATTGCATCCATTACAAACCACTTTGCTGCAGCAACTCTTCAACGTAGATTTCGACAGATCAAGCGGCATAGGTAAGAAGCAGATCGGACAGTCCCCCAAATGGCTACTCTCCGGTTGCTTGAATAATAATTCATCACGTAATTCAGCCGCTCGCTTCTTGCACTCTTCTTTGTGTTTTGGCATGTGATCTTTCTGGCATTTATCGCTGCAATATCGAACAAGATCACAATCGGTACTCTTCAATTTGACCTCGTCAACTTCTGCGATGCCGCAGGAGGCACACATCAGCATCATCACATCGTCTGCTCCATCATTATCGCTCATTATTCTTATGAAGAATATCCGATTGAATTGGTGGACTTGTAGACTTCTGAAAACGAGAGGTGATTGAGGAAGCTAGCAGCAGAGTCGATCGCCGCTGTATGTAGGAGGAAAGAGAATGAATCTTTCGTAGAGGAATAGCACAGCGATCGATACAATACCGACTATGTAAAATACAATACAATGGGCCACACGCCACAGCACAATGCCACTAATTGAAATTTACGAGTATGCGGCTATTGACTGCTGGACGGAACTGCCGCTCAGCAGACGAATCTTTGTGGAGAAGAACAGCTGTCTTCCGCAAAGATACGATGCAAGTTGACGTGGTCGTCAACTTGGTCTAATGTCTAATGCGATCTCGGCTAACTAAAGGACCATAAGTAGCTTTCGCTAATGAGGTTCAAATGCGAGAAAGGAGTCTCAGAATGAGAGGCTCGGAGTTGGCTCGGTGTATCCGAGTAAACAAGCGATGAGACTAGCAAAGAGTCAAGCAAGGCATGCAAGAGAGCGAGGTGTCAGATAAGATCTATGTACAATAGTTATTCCCTATGTGACACGTCATCAGATCACTAGCCAAGCAGGGTCAAAAGCTAGCTGTAAAAGTCAAGCTCAACCAACTTGAGATGCTTGATTTTAGTACTACTACATACTACTTAGTGTGTTGTAGCTGGAAACAACATCAACACGTACACCGTACACACGGAGATAGAAGATGAACCCAACGATCAAGACAGCAATACTAATCCTCACAGGCATCCTCGTCGCCATTATAGGCACGGGATCCGGCTTTACCAATATTGCAGCGGTGCCGCATCAACTGCCATCATCATCGAAGAGGGTGGCGTCAGAAATGAAGTTGGCTGCCGTACCATTTGAGTTTGAGTTGGATAATCCTTTGATTGAGACGGATGAGGGTATTGTTCCAGCACGGAAATGTGCTGTTTGCATTGGGGTGAGTGGTTGATATTGTTGGTTGTGTGATCGCTTGAATTTTTGATTTTACGTACAAGAGATGTGTCTTGTTTTTCTGTATTGAGATTGATGTTTAACACTGCTGATAATTATGCCACGATCTTACACTTCTTTGCCAATCAATAATTTCGATGCTTCTCCTCTGCACTTGCAGTGAAATAGAGTGGAATTTCCGTGGTGCCCCGTCGGTGGCATCTAAAACTAGCGGAATGGCGCTGAAAACCCTGAATCGTTTCTTGATGTGAAAAGATGGATAATTAGCACAACATTACGTATGCACGGGAGTTGGAGTAGCAACAGAGATACAATGAGCTCTTGTAACGCAGCATACTATACTGAATGACGCATCAATGGACAATGTTTCACAGCACGTTGCTGCTTGACTGTTCATAACTGCTGAAAAAGAAGTATCTGGTAGGAGAAAATGGGGCAATTGAATAGGTTTCTAACGAGAATAGGCAATATCATTAAAAAACATGCAACTGCACTACATCACCATCATCGAACAGTTCTTGCCATCTGACCGATGATGGTTGATCTCACTTCCTCCGAATGCGGAAAAAATGGGGAAGAATGACTTCCTAATCCTAATATGATGGCCACACCTCTGTTTGCCTTTCATTTTCGGGTAATCACCTCAGCAAAGAATGATTTTCTTGAGCACAACAAATTATAGACATTATGTACAAATTATACTTTTCTGATAATCTTCCATTAACCTGAAGTATCGTTGTTTGCCATCCACACTCTTCTTAGTGACATCGTGGTAGGCCCAGGACATATGGAAGTCCCCTGCAAATGCTTCACTGCTGCATTTTGAAGCAGCTTTACAGTCTTCAAAGATGCATTGCTCATGATGGCGTGTTCCAAGGGACTCATTTCGTCTGCATCTTCGATTGTGGCCGCAGCAAGAGATTCAGACAAGAGGGCGCATATGGCATGGTGGCATGGTGCTCGCAGTGTAGCAGACTCTTTATTATGGTCGTCTTGAAATAGCACGGATGAGCTATCACATGCAAAGTGCAACGGAGTCTTTCCATCTTCATCTTGGACATCGCAGGCAGGTGGGAAGAAATGAGCAAGGATCTTGATCAATCTCGGATCCGCTGCTGATCCAGCGGCTACATGAAGTGGAGTCCGACCGAGACAATCCCTGGCAGCTAATAGGTCCGGACAAATCTCGATCATATCGAGTACAAGCTCCTGTGGAGGGTCACACTTCAGTGCAGCGTGAAGCATCGTCATGCCATTAAATTCTGGAATCTGTGCGATTACATCTGTCCGAGCTCGGAAGTGTGCTGGGCTTGGTTCAAGGGCGTAGGAGCGGAACGTGTCCCATTTGCGGGCATCGATGAGTCCTAGAAGATATGAGACGAACTCTAGCACTTCGAAGCTGATCATGATTATTGTTATTGTTTCCAGATTATTGCGATGTTCATGTATGGTTCAGGCCAGTTCTTCCTCCTTGCTACAATAAGTAAAAGAGGTAGGTATGGTGACGGAGGAGAAGGAGAAGGGCTTAAGTACTTAATTGCCTGGGGGTAATTAATGTAAAATGGTTCTGCTGTCTGCGCTGGCGCTTCTTCCTTGTTCTTGATTGTGTCTCATTTTTGACAAATCGAATTCGTTAGAACGTCCTCCAGGTAAGTACGTAAGTAGGTTGGTGCTCTGTGGACTCTCTGTGGATTTTAACCCTATTTGGGAGGGGTTTGACTCTCAGGCTGTGAGTTTGTTTCTGGAGGATTATGGATAGGGGGCATATTTAGGGGGGAGGAATTTTGTAGCCCCCTTTTTTGATTCTCATTAAAAAACCACCCGCGGGCGATTTGGTCTTGGCTCGATCACAACGTTTCACCCGCCTGCTCACTACGTTTCACCCGCCTGCTCACTACGTTTCACCCGCCTTCTCACTACGTTTCGCCCGCCCCTCACTACGTTTCTCACGTTGCTCACAACATTTCACACGTTGCTCACAACATTGCACCCGCCTTGATTGTTGTTGTTTAGATGGCAATAGATTCGAATAGAGAGCGGTAGAAGCACTCAAGTTACCTCCTACAGTCTAAGGGATACTGTCGGCTGCCATGTTTCGTCCGGATTTGCGGTCTGAGGACGTTTCTTCTCGTTTCTTGGAGTGGCATATTTTGGCGATTTGGAGTCATCACCTGCCCATTCTATTACTTCATGCCGGCCATCCGTCCGTGCCAGATCATTGATCACTGCCGCCGCCACTTCCGAAAGCTGTAGGATATAGCACGATGTCGTCTTCACTCTATAGTGAGGACTATGGTGAAGACTACTCTTATTTCCTCGGCAGCTACAGAGAAAATGAGGACGACGGGTCTAGAGTTCTACGCATCATCATCTGTAGAGGAGGAGGACGAGGACGAAGATGATGTACAGCCATACTCTTATTTTGGTAATAATAGCTTCGAGGATGACCATATAGTCCACCAACAGCACCACCAACAGCAACCAAAAGCAACAACACGTAACAACCCATCAACAACAACATCGTGCCAACCCATCATGGATCTTACTGCATTAAAGGAAGTGTCTTCAGCGAAGCGTTCTTAGTCGGGGTGGATCCTAGCAGCAGTGAACCAGTCATAGATTTTACGTGATCGACGTTAAGTGTGTTTTTGGATCTTTGTGTTTTTGGATCTTCGTCGTAGTTATCATCATTGACGGTACTGCTCACGCCCTCTGTCTTGATGGATCTTCGGCCGTGCCAACTGTCATGACATCCGCTGCATGAAGGGGAGTGTGCGTTGGTGCTATGGCTTTTCATGAATGCATGTGGATGGTGGGGGTGAAAATTTCTGTATTGAGAGTCATCGAAAGGGATACTTTCAGCTACTGTCCCCACTTGCTTCGAGCGAATTTGGAGAGGCGCTTGAAACTATATCTGGAGAGAATCCTTTTGGTCACTGCTCCTCATTGACACGCATTGCGATCCCGTTGAAGGCTAACCTTTTTGATGGCATCTTTGATCAGTGTCGTGATCTGGCAAGGGTTGATCTTGTTGGTAGTATCCATGACATCGTGTCATCTTTTCACTTGAAAACATGGATAGATGACATGACTAACAAAATCAACCAAATCAATCTTGACCTTCCTGCTCTTGATATGAGCGTAAAGACAATGGCAATTCATGAATGGATGCAATAACTTCTTGAGGAAGTTGATTGTAACTCTTCACCTCAGTCTATTGGAGGCAGTGACTCCCATGCTGCATCTTGCATTCAATTCTTCCGGAAACCCCGTACCAGATGATGTCATTTCATAAACAACACTTGCAGATATTGCATAGAGAGTATTTGAATAGACAACAAAAGTAACGCACTAACCTCGATCGTTTCCCGAACTCGAACCCAGACACTGTTACAAACTCTCCAAATATTCCACTTATGTTGGTGGGCGTCAATCCTCAATGGACTGATGATGCTTATACAACCCTACTCGACTAACGAAGTATCACAGAAGTACTCGATATAACGAAGTACTAACAATATAGCCGTAGGGCAGATATTTACATGGTGAAAAAGAAATTAAAGTAAGATGTTGGTGTGTGATGACACGAGGTCAACAGACAGACCTTAAAAATGACTTGCGTCACAATATCCCAATAAGTATCATTCCCAATAATGATGTACAGATGCTCAAAGAATTGCATACATGTAACACTCCCCTATCAATGAATTTGATCATCCATTTCAATATTATCCTTCGGTATATGCTCCCCATACTTGCTCCCCATATATCCAAGTAGTATTGGAAATTAATCCACGTTGTGACCAGGATCTTGTGGGTTCATGTCGTCAAACGTAAAGGAATCAACGTTTGATAAGTCAACCAAATCATCGTCTGGAACTGGATTGGAAATTGAATCAATGCTCGGTAGGACTTGAATTGTCTCATCATCAGTGTAACGATAAGTTCGAAAAAAAACGACATCATCGAGGTAGAGATGAGATTGCCTATCAGCAAAGGGATTTCCATAAAGGGTATCAGTGGGAGCTGGTTCAACTCGACGTCTTGAAGATAGAAAGCGACTTCGCTCAGCATGATTGACAGCAACATTGTCCGTATGGATATAGAGCTCAAGATGTTGAGGCAAGAGTCGTCTGGTAAAGACATCGGCGACATTGTAGTTTGGTGATCGAAGGATCGCAGATAGATGATTCCGCTGGTTACCATTCTCCCCAGAATTGACAGTAACTGACTGCACAATATCATTGGTATGTCCCATAACACTATAATCCGGTACAGAGTTGTCATACATGGAAGGATTCCAAGGAGAGTCACTAGTCATAGTGATGCGTGGAAGATTCTGTAGATCGTCATCTGATGGATATATCATGCGAATGTATGGAAGTCCTTGATGAATGTCGAAGGGAATAATGCTTCCATCCTTGTGAACAAGACATTGTCTTCCACCAAGTAGAACAGAGTCGTCAAAGACTTCACAACCTCCATCTTGAAGTTGAATCTTGGAATGAATACTATTTCCGCTCTCTATCGCCCCATATTCAGGAAAGATTCCAAGCACAAATCGACCGTCATCTAGACGAATCTTTGCAGCGAAAGTTCCAATTTGAACCTCGGGAATGTCAATACCACCGATTCCACTGACACAGACGTGACGCGAAGGTGAGGCATAACTCAATAGTCTCATTTCATTTGAGTTACCAAATCCATTGTTAGCACCACCGTCGACAAGCGTCCTGTAATAGTCATGCAACGTGATGTGAGTAACATCGTGTCCGGCAGAACCTTCGCTGGAGGTATCTTGATGCAGTTGTGCCATAGAAGCAAACCTACGAACTGGAGCGACGGGTGGTTCACCGAGTAAGTCAGGAAATGATGCGGCAGCCATTGTATCTCGAATATTGACATTAGAAGAGAGTCTTGATAGATTCGTAGATTCCATAGGACGTGAAAGAGCAACTGAAGCATTTCTGACAGGGATGATGTCCGTGGGATCTGCACCAATACGATGAATAGGTTCCAACTGGTTTGGAGATTTGTTCTGTGTGGACATAAGACGACCAGGTAGTAAAGCATCATACTTCTGAAGAGCGGGTTTATGCGGCTTGGTGTTTCTAGCTCGAGCTTGCATGGCTTGAATGTAGGTCATAGAAGTCATAGAAGCTTCTCGAGTGGGAATATCCTCAGAGACTGATTCGTTCTCGGCTGTAGAAAGTTCCGTCTCAGCAGCATTTGTAGAAAGTTCCGTCTCAGCAGCATTAGTTGCTCTTGCCTTGCGTGACGCAATACCAGTACCTGGAAGTTGAGGATCGGACGTATTAGGAGGTGGTGGATTTCCTGAATGAAGACAAGTTAAGAGTTTCTCCCGAATTTCCGGCTTGATACCCATCCATAAGTCTTGCTGTTTCTTATCCATCAACCCATAAATATCCGAAGGTGCATATCCCGTCTTTCGCTGATAAGCTCGATAGACATCACGTAAGCTCGATAGATAAACTCGATAGACTTCACCTTCGATATCAGAAGAGTTGACGTCAGGCACTTGTTCTTGAAGATGTACCTCAAAATTCTGAGAGTATTTATCATAATCATCATACAAATCCATCTCCGACACATTGGCAAGGGTACGACGCTGACTCTGAAGATTCTGAATGGTTGAGACTTTCTTATCCTCATCGATACTCTGAGCGCTTCGATAGTACAAGTCCATTTTATCAGTAGGTGCCATGATCCGGCGGGATTGGGCTTCATTTTCTAGAATACGAATCTTGCAATCCTTAAGTGCAACAATGTTGCCAAGGTAGCACTCCAAGAAATTGAGTTGCATGTGCGCATTAATCTCCGAAGAAGGATCACATAACTCATTGTGTTCACGAACCCAACCCTTCCATTCGTCCATAGCAGGAGCTACACCCTTGGGGGAATCTTGACGTAGTCGAGTCTGAGCAATGAGACGCAGAAGTTGGGTTACTCGATTCTTGGCGGACATGTCCTTCGTGTGGAAATCTTCGAGATCCTTCCAAGCAGAAATCCCATCCATACTGATCTGGTACTTCTTGACAATAATACTCCCATCACTTGACTTGACTGTCCGGAAAAGAATGGTGAAGACTGCGGTGTTCCTTCTCTCAAATAGAGTAACTGCGGCTTGTTCGTCTCCCTGAGCTAGAATGGGTGGTTGATAAGACGGGGTAAAGAGGTGTTCAATACCTTTGATTCTGAAAAGAGCTCTCATCTCGACCGAATAATTCTTCCATCCCGAGTTTCTGAGAAGGTGGTTCACGTCCTTATCCGATGGTGGATTCTTATCAAAAGCAGCGAGTTCTCTCTCAGCATCAGTAAGCGACGATCCATAGTTAATTCCTCCCCCATTATTAACAACCCCTGTAGTATTATTTCCTCCAGCAGCGGTGACTTGAACAGGTGGTGCAGGTGGTGGAGCGTAGATGCCAAGTAAGTTATGCTTCGCAGACTCTCTTGCTTGACCAACATCATATTTAACCGTACCATCAACTTCTCCACCCCTCTCGTCAGGATCTAGCATAACGAAGGCAATGAACGAACTGCGTGAAGTTTGTGCAGTAACGTCGATGGGATGATCAGGCAACGGACCATAAGTATTCTGCAACCAATTGAGATAACTTGGTAGGGCAATTAATTCCTCCTTGAGTTCTTCTGGCAAATCCTCCTCAGATTGAGTTTGACCATTCCGCCACTTGACAGATCTAATCTTGTTATGATCCTTGAGTAGTTTAATCAACGGACGCCAAGTCTTTATACCCAAAATGGATAATACTGACATTATACGAGGGTCGCCGTTAAATACATCACTCACAACGTGATTAAAGCGTGGGTCGGAAGATCTGGTGCTCTTTGTCCCTGCCATGTTTTGATAGGCGTCACGGTAATCAAATGTAAACTGATGGATAGACCAGTAATTCCTCGAAGCTTAAGACAAGCTAAGATGTTGTGCAATACAACTGTCAGATACACGCTGATATAAATTCTCTGCAATGAATAGGCACGATAGCTTTAATTAATATCCGGAGCGCATCGACGGATATTATTCCTCGGCTTTAGTAGCTACGGGGCAGTTCCTTACGAGACAAATGTTAATCTAAACAACACTTGCAGATATTGCATAGAGAGTATTTGAATAGACAACAAAAGTAACGCACTAACCTCGATCGTTTCCCGAACTCGAACCCAGACACTGTTACAAACTCTCCAAATATTCCACTTATGTTGGTGGGCGTCAATCCTCAATGGACTGATGATGCTTATACAACCCTACTCGACTAACGAAGTATCACAGAAGTACTCGATATAACGAAGTACTAACAATATAGCCGTAGGGCAGATATTTACATGGTGAAAAAGAAATTAAAGTAAGATGTTGGTGTGTGATGACACGAGGTCAACAGACAGACCTTAAAAATGACTTGCGTCACAATATCCCAATAAGTATCATTCCCAATAATGATGTACAGATGCTCAAAGAATTGCATACATGTAACATTTCAAGCGTCATGTCTATTTTGGCCTTTGCGATTGAATAGGGTGGATATAGATATTGGATGATAATAGGTAATACTCGTTACTATAGAATATACAACACACTACTAGAGAGTTTTCTATACTTCAAACAGTGGATGATCTTCGAGGTCGTACGCGTCATCTTATCTTCTGTTCCACGCTTTCCATGTCGAAATCGATTTTTGAGCACGGCAAACCCTTTCATCCGGCTGAAAAATGTTTCCTGCCGGGTCTTGACGCGTCGCAGCCATTTTTTTAACTCCATAGATTGGCCTTTCTGTGTAGTAATGATTTTATTTGGTTCTCCAGAGTCTAGAAGGAAGAGATGAGTAGAAAAGGAGGAAATTAGTGTAAGGAAATGGTCAAGTAAGTGCCTTAGTTTGTTTGTAATAACGACAAGACTTACACCCCGAATCACCGACACCTTTCTTTCCATCGGGGATACGGTAAATGAATGCACCTTTATCCACCTTTTTCATCTTAATACGGGCGGGATTTCGATTTCAGAATCGAAAAGCCGGGGATATCGCAGCATCATCGACGTCGTGTTATAAGCTTTTAGCCAATTCAAGGTCATGAAAACATCCCTGTAATTCAAAGACGGGTATTTATCAAACAGATCGACACAAAATAATCTTGATACTGTGCTTGGTCCCACCCCATAGCATGATTTGAAGCGATCTGTATTCCGACGATCCCCTCATTTGTTGGTTGATTCTATTTCATATCCAACATAGACAAGGCCGTCGTAGAGGACCTTCTTGGCAGGAAAAGAAGGAGCCGTCTTGGGCAGTTCAACCTCGAAGCTATTATTACCAAAATAAGAGTATGGCTGTACATCATCTTCGTCCTCGTCCTCCTCCTCTACAGATGATGATGCGTAGAACTCTAGACCCGTCGTCCTCATTTTCTCTGTAGCTGCCGAGGAAATAAGAGTAGTCTTCACCATAGTCCTCACTATAGAGTGAAGACGACATCGTGCTATATCCTACAGCTTTCGGAAGTGGCGGCGGCAGTGATCAATGATCTGGCACGGACGGATGGCCGGCATGAAGTAATAGAATGGGCAGGTGATGACTCCAAATCGCCAAAATATGCCACTCCAAGAAACGAGAAGAAACGTCCTCAGACCGCAAATCCGGACGAAACATGGCAGCCGACAGTATCCCTTAGACTGTAGGAGGTAACTTGAGTGCTTCTACCGCTCTCTATTCGAATCTATTGCCATCTAAACAACAACAATCAAGGCGGGTGCAATGTTGTGAGCAACATGTGAAATGTTGTGAGCAACGTGAGAAACGTAGTGAGGGGCGGGCGAAACGTAGTGAGAAGGCGGGTGAAACGTAGTGAGAAGGCGGGTGAAACGTAGTGAGAAGGCGGGTGAAACGTAGTGAGCAGGCGGGTGAAACGTTGTGATCGAGCCAAGACCAAATCGCCCGCGGGTGGTTTTAATGAGAATCAAAAAAGGGGGCTACAAAATTCCTCCCCCCTAAATATGCCCCCTATCCATAATCCTCCTGTCAAGTGCTCAATGGCAAGTGTATTTAGGGGCTGCGTGGCCGTTATGTTGGTCAGAAAGGGGGGTGACGGGCTATTTGAACGCTTTTTGAGTTGCGAGTTGCAGTTGAAGATGTCAACAGGTCCCGCAGTTGAGCAAAAAAAAATAGACCTCTTGAACTCGCAACTGAGATCTCAACTGCCGATGTACTATTCCTACGTACCTCTACGTATTTTTGTGATCCATCGTTTTCTGAATTTTAGGTTGTGAGCCCCTAACATATCTTAGTTGAGGGGCCTTTTCTCGTAAGGCAAAGCATGCGTTGAATCGGTACTGAAAAAAGACGTTATTTCTCCCCCCCCAAACTGGAGCTCTTTTGTGGAGTTGAGTTGCAGTTACAGAAACAAACTCACAGCCTCAGGTGATCATGGTGAAAATGGATAGAATGAAAGGAAGGGAACTTGGCAACCAATAGGATCCGCTTGTTGGATTTGGATAAGTCTCTAAAGACATCGATAACATAACAAACCCTGCTTGCTCGTAGTGTTACTCAAGCTGCCTAACCATTATCATTATCACACGTCATTCCTATCTAGAACTAGAACAATTATTGATCTCACCTCCGCCTTCACCAAATGCGAAAAATGGGGAAGAATGACTTATCCGATATCATTAAAAAGCATGCAACTGCCCTACATCACCATCATAAAAAGTTCTTGTCATCTATATCGGACCGATGATGTTGATCTCACTTCCTCCGAATGCGGAAAAAATGGGGAAGAATGACTTCCTAATCCTAATATTATGGCCAACTCTGTTTGCCTTTCATTTTCGGGTAAGCATCTCAGCAAAGAATGATTCACTTGAGAACAACAAATTATAGACATTATGTACAAAGTATACTTTTCTGGTAATCTTCCATTAACCTGAAGTATCGTTGTTTACCGCAATCTCCTTCGTGACATCGTGGTAGGCCCAGGACCAGGACACATGGAAGTCCCCTGCAAATGCTTCACTGCTGCATTTTGAAGCAGCTTTACAGTCTTCAACGATGCATTGCTCATGATGGCATGCTCCAAGGGACTCATTTCGTCTGCATCTTCGATTGTGGCCGCAGCAAGAGATTCAGACAAGAGGGCGCATATGGCATCGTGACATGGTGGTCGTGGTGTAGCAGACTCTTTATTATGGTCGTCTTGAAATAGCACTGATGAGCTATCACATGCAAAGTGCAACGGAGTCTTTCCATCTTCGTCTTGGACATCGCAGGCAACTGGGCAGACATGAGCAAGGATCTTGATCAATCTCGGATCCGCTGCTGATCCAGCGGCTACATGCAGTGGAGTCCGACCGAGACAATCCTTGGCTTCCGCTAGGGCGGGGTAAATCACGATCATGTCAAGCACAAGCTCCGGTGGCGAATCACACTTAACTATGGCGTGAAGCAGCGTCATGCCATTAAATTCTGGAATCTGTGCGATTACATTTGTCCGAGCTCGGAAGTGTGCTGGGCTTGGTTCAAGGGCGTAGGAGCGGAACGTGTCCCATTTGCGGGCATCGATGAGTCCTAGAAGATATGAGACGAAATCTAGCACTTCGAAGCTGATCATGATTATTGTTATTGTTATTCTTTCCAGATAATTGCGATGTTCATGTATGGTTCAGGCCAGTTTTTCCTCCTTGCTACAATACAGAGGTAGGTGTGGTGGGGTGCGGGGAAGAGAAGGAGAAGGCTGCTCCAACTGGTTCTGCATTGGAATGGTTCGCTGGCGGCGCTTCTTCCTCTTGTGTCTCATGCATTTTGACAAATCGAATTCGGTAGAACGTTCCAGGTAGGTAAGTAGGTTGGTGCTCTGTGGATAACCCTATTTGGGAGGGGTTTGGCTAGCATTGTCGTGTCATTAAATTCTGTCCGAGCTCGGAAGTGTGCTGGGCTTGGTTAAGGGCGAAGAAGCGGAAAGTCTCCCACTCATGAGCATCGATGAGTCTAGAAGATATGAGACGGATTCTAGCACTTCAAAGCTGGTCATGATATTGTTTCCAGATAATTGCGGTGCTTGTTTGTGATCGTACAAATTTCAGTTTTACAAACAACGTTTTACATTCGTCGCGTCGACTTGTTAATGTGACACGAACAGGATTCATCGAATTCTGCTTTTCGCAGAACGGGGAACGCTGGTCGGCTCGGCATCGAGAGGGGGCGCCCTACGCGAGCATGACTTCCCCTCAACCAAGGCCTCAAATGACTTTTTATTTGCGAACCCCGAGTCTATAATCCCGAGTCTTTTCACGACCGGTACCGATAAAAATGCATACGATCAATGTCAGCGATTTTTGAACGATTCCTCCGTTGAATCGCTGAGACTAGTGATGCCCACAAAACTTCAAGCGACACTGGAACTGTCCCAAGTTATTACGAGGCCCATCCACAAGTGTAGGTTTACGTAAAGATGAAAGCTTGGTAATATCTTCCTTCTTCAAAAATATTATCATTAGTTATTACCATGAGATTAATGTTGCCTCAATAATGATAGCTATTTACTTACACCTATTTCAGTCACTCAGAAAAAGATTTGCTTCTGCTGTCCCACCCGCAGCAGGCAAAGCAGCCTGCCTCTCTAGCCAGGCTGTCATGTCATAAATAACCAAGACGATGATCATCAAACACAACGCCATCCTCATCCTCTCCACCTCCTTCTTGGGTGGCTGCATCGCCGCTGCTGCTGATGATAGCACCACCACCGCCCAACGTAGACTACAACTGCCACCGCTTCAACAGACTTTCAGTGCACGTGGTGCCCCTCCGAATCCTCTCCCAAATTGTCATG
Source organism: Skeletonema marinoi (assembly GCA_030544225.1). NCBI lineage: Eukaryota > Bacillariophyta > Thalassiosirophyceae > Thalassiosirales > Thalassiosiraceae > Skeletonema > Skeletonema marinoi. The sequence continues at coordinate 1,563,935 of CM060500.1, read as the reverse complement.
GTGACTGTGATAATGACTCCCATTGTGCAGGCGACTTGGTCTGCTTCCAACGGTACGTTTTATTATTGATTGAGCACTTTTATTTCATGTTTATGAGGCGAAGCCGGCGGAGCACCCCCAGGCCGAAGACGACTTCCAGGGAGACGGCACGCATGTTTCGCAGCTGCACCGCTGCTGGCTATAAACCAGACTTATTTCGGATATTTACGTTTATCTAACACATGTCATTTGCTCACCTACGCCCGCCTTTTTCATTAATCTATCAGATTCGGCTACGAAGAAGTCCCAGGTTGCTCAGGCAGTGGATTCAGAAAGGTAGACTTTTGTGCGGAACGTCCTACCGAGAACACTCTTTGGATGAAGGGAAATAATGGACGCCCGTCTAGAAGCTTCCCCCTTGGATTATGTGAGGGAGATTGTGATTCTGATGCGGAATGCGGCCCTGGACTTGTATGGTAAGTGACTTATGGTAAATAATTCGATCACACGTATGCCTACATGGAGATAAACTCATTATTCTTTGATTCCTTCTTTTATAGTCAACAACGCACAGGTATTGAGCCTATCCCTGGTTGCATAGGCGATGCAGTGCCTGGCGAGGACTATTGCAGACCTGCTGTTGTAGTATCACCAGCCCCTACGCCTGCGGCAACACCTCCACCAACGTTACCCCCAACATCACTTCAAGTTGTGTTCACTGGAATTGGTGCCCCTCCTAATCCCTTGCCAGAGTGTCATGGAGACTGTGATGATGATTCACAGTGTGAAGGCGACTTGGTCTGCTTCCAAAGATCTGGAACAGAAGCTGTACCCGGTTGCCCGGGGGATGCAACGTCTGGTGTTGACTTTTGCGCCGTTCGTGCAACTGAGAACACTGTGTGGTTGAAGGGAGATAATGGCAGTCCATCTGCTAACTTTCCCCTAGGCCTTTGTGAGGGAGATTGCGATTCAAATGCGGATTGTCAGCCTGGACTCATCTGTCAACAACGCACAGGCAACGAAGTGATTGCAGGTTGCGTGGGTTTGCCTGAACCTGGCGAGGACTATTGCAGAGTTGCTGATCCGACCGCACCGCCTACTCCACAGCCGACTGATGCAGTAACTCCACCACCAACTCCGGAGCCAACTAATGCAGTCACTCCACCTGTCACTCCCGAGCCAACAAATGGAGTCACTCCCAATCCGACTTCCATAACAACTCCCAACCCTACAAATGCTACTCCTCCACCGACGCCTCCTACATCATCGCTTCAACTTGTGTTCACAGACACCGGCGCTCCCCCCAACCCTCTGCCCGAGTGTCATGGAGACTGTGACGATGATTCACAGTGTGAAGGTTCTTTAGTCTGCTTCCAAAGATCTGGCAATGAAGCGGTGCCTAACTGTCCAGGAGATGCAACGTCTGGTGCCGATTTCTGTGCTGTACGTGCAACTGAGAACACTGTGTGGTTGAAGGGAGATAATGGCAGTCCATCTGCTAACTTCCCCCTTGGACTATGTGAGGGAGATTGCGATTCAAATGCAGATTGTCAACCTGGTCTCATTTGTCAACAACGCACAGGCAACGAAGTGATTGCAGGTTGCGTGGGTTTGCCTGAACCTGGCGAGGACTATTGCAGAGTTGCTGATCCGACCGCACCGCCTACTCCGGCGCCAACTAATGCAGTCACTCCACCTGTCACTCCCAATCCGACCCCTACAAATGCTCCTCCTCCACCAACGCCTCCTACATCATCGCTTCAACTTGTGTTCACAGACACCGGCGCTCCCCCCAACCCTCTGCCCGAGTGTCATGGAGACTGTGACGATGATTCACAGTGTGAAGGTTCTTTAGTCTGCTTCCAAAGATCTGGCATGGAAGTAGTCCCTGGCTGTACAGGGACTGCAACGTCTGGTGCCGATTTCTGTGCTGTACGTGCAACTGAGAACACTGTGTGGTTGAAGGGAGATAATGGCAGCCCATCTGCTAACTTCCCCCTAGGCCTTTGTGAGGGAGATTGCGATTCTGATGCGAATTGCCAGCCTGGTCTCATTTGTAAACAACGCACAGGAAATGAAGCCGTGCCAAATTGTATCGGCGTTCCTGAACCCGGAGAAGATTACTGTTACGATCCGAACGGGGGTGCGCCTTCACCTGCTCCCGGACCTCCACCCACGTATGCTCCCAACACGTTTGGTGCGACGTATGTCCCCGGAGACTTGTCACAGCCTTGTGATGGAGGCAAGCTCATGCTTTCAAGGGGAATGGACTGTCGTCTTCTCACCACAGCAGGAGAGTTTGTGCAGTATGACACCGGTGGACAGAGTACAGTTCCCATGCATGAGAAAGCTGACGGCGCAGCTATCATCGCCCATCCTACTGATGGCGGATGGTACTATACAAGCAACTCTGAAGGTAGCAGTGGTAGCGGAGGAGTTGGCACATTGCGTTTCAATGCTCAAGGAGAAGTGATCGGGTACAAGATGGATTTGGAGGGCACAACTCGCAATTGTGGCGGCGGCAAAACGTACTGGGATACATGGGTGACTTGTGAGGAGGATGGCAGTAGGGGATACTGCTGGGAAGTTGACCCCTTCACAGGTCACACGGCCCAAACTAACGCTGTGATTGTAGGAGGAAACTACGAAAGCTTTGCGTATGACGACCAAGACCCTGATGTTGAGGCTCGCTTCTTCACGACCGAGGACAGTGGCAATGGGCCACTCGTACGCTACACACCTACCACGGAAGCTTTCAACACAGAAAGCAATTACGATATCCTCACTTCACCAGGTGGAACACATGATTACCTTGTTCTCAATGCTGACGGCACATTCGACTGGGATTCAAGCGAGAGCGCAGGTGCTAGTAGTGCTTCTACCTACTTTCCAAACGCCGAAGGGATTGATGTGATCAATCGCCAGCTTTTCTTCGTGTCGAAGGTAAACAAGGAGCTGTTCGAGCTAGATCTTGCCGCCAAGACTTGGATTGTGACTTCTACGGTATCGGGTGCATTCGATCGACAGCCTGACCAAATCCAAAAGGTGGTGGGAGATTCGGAGTTCTTGTACTTCTGTGAGGATGGAGGTGCGTACAGTGATATTCACGGCAGGAATAGAGACGGAGAGTTCTTCACTATTGTTCGTGGCGACGGATATGGCACTGAAACTAGTGGACTTGCATTCAGTCCCGACAACAAGTACATGTATGTTGCATTCCAAGGCAACTCGAATGTATATGCATTTTGGAGAACAGATGGTTATGATTTCGGTGCTGTGAAAGCGGATATCAAGTATCATCAAGTGTAGAATGTCTTGGTTGTCACGAGTAGATGGCTTGCTCGTGCTCACTTACAGAATAGTAACAGATTCGGGGTAAATTGCTTGACTTTAAACTTTAATTTAGGGGAATTAGATATTTACACTTACGAAGTATTTATTCATTGTCATCATCGTCAAGAAAGAAGATTTCCTCTCTCAGGCTTGATCGATCGTGTCGCCGGGCAGACAGGCTGCTCGGGCACTCCCGGCGTTCACGACTCCTTTGCTGATTCTCAAACTTCTGGAGACTCGCGACTCGTGTCAGATCAACTTTACCAACCTAGATATGTTGGAATAAATCTGTTTCGCTCAAAAGCGCCTCTTTTAGAGGTGTCCATGTATGTTTCCAGGTCCCGCTTGTCCAGGTCTTGCTTCCTCCTTCGTCACATACAACGTGTGTATGTACCTTTTTTTGTCTTTCAAAACGGAATTATTCCACAATGTTAGGCCTTGGGACTAGTACGACAATGCTACGACAGTCTCAGTTCAAGAAGGTTCAACGTTCATAAGGGTTCCGTAAAGAACAATACAACAAATATTAGTTGATATTTGAATTTGTCTTGTATCAATTATTTTAAGCGATAGAGTATTAACGTAACAGAAAATATATGAGATCATTCTTGAATTTAGATAACATTAATAAAGTCAATTTGTCAAGGAGAATGACTTTACGACTGGGGTCTTTCGGAGTTCGCATGCACAGACGACGATGACTGATGTCCTCTCACACGCACAGCCCCAGCCCCGCTCTTCTCGGCTACTGTGTAGATAACGCGATGGAAGCTCATTGATGTGAGAGAACATCATAAATACCATCACAACGATGACCATCCAACGCATCTCCATCCTCTTGCTTCTTCTTCTCGCTACCTCCTTCTTGGGTAGTAGCACCTGCGCTGCTGTGACTAGCAGCAGCACCACCGCCGCTTCTTTCGCCGACGACAACTCCACTTTCGGCGTCGACGGCACCCACGACCACCGTTCCCTGCAGGAAGCCTGCCCCAGCTGTAGCAGACGCAAATGCTGCAATAAAACTCCTGATTGCGAGTGGGTTGGGAACCGCAAAAACGGTGATTGTTTCTTAATCGCTGCACCGCCGGTGACACCTCCTCCGACACCGCAGCCGACTGATGTGGTCACCCCATCTCCCACCCCAGAGCCAACTAATGTAGTCACACCATCGCCTACCCCAGAGCCAACCGAAGTGGTGACTCCATCTCCCACGAGCAATCCGACTCCCCTTCCTTCATCGGCTCCGACTCCACAGCCGACTGAGGTAGTCACACAACCTCCTACTCCACAGCCGACTGTAGCAGTAACTCAGCCTCCCACCCCACAGCCAACTGAAGTGGTCACTCAGCCTCCTACTCCGCAGCCAACTAATGTAGTCACTCCAGCTCCTACGCCCAATCCGACTCCCCTTCCGACCCCCCTTCCTTCAGCGGCGTGTGAAGGATCAAATCCAGACGTGTGCGGTTGCGAATCCGTCAACCAAGCCGACTACCGCGGTGATATTTCCACCACTGAAGATGGATATACGTGCATGAATTGGGAATCTCAGTCTCCACACACTCACACTCGCACCGCCGAGAACTATCCAAACAAGGGTCTTGGAAATCATAACTACTGCCGCAACCCTGACAACGATCTACGAGCGTGGTGTTACACGACTGATCCGGGCGTGATATTCAGTTACTGCGATGTGTCTGTTTGTGGAAGTCCTCCTCCTACGCCCAATCCGACTTCTGTAACAACTCCTAACCCTACAAATGCCCCTCCTCCACCGTCGCCCCCTACATCAACGCTAACAATTGTTTTCAGTGAACCGGGTGCTCCCCCGAATCCTTTACCTGAATGTCGCGGAGATTGTGATGATGACTCACAATGTGAAGGCGACTTGGTCTGCTTCCAAAGGTATGTATTCATATATTAATTGAGCGCACTTGTACATCTCATCATGTATATCTTGGATATTGTAGCTGACATGTTTGTTTTCTTACTTCCATTCACAGATCTGGTACGGAAGTAGTCCCTGGGTGCACAGGGACTGCTACGTCTGGATTCGACTTCTGTGCACAGCGCCCAACTCAGAACACTGTTTGGTTGAAGGGAGATAATGGCAGTCCATCTGCTAACTTTCCTCTAGGCCTTTGTGAAGGAGATTGCGATTCTGATGCGGATTGTCAGCTTGGGCTTGTCTGGTAAGTATTTATACTGGAACAATTCGAAGATATTTGGTTCTTGTTCAGTGCATAACCCATCTTTTTGCCTTGCTTATATAGTCAACAACGCACAGGAACTGAAGCAATCCCAGAATGCATAGGCAATCCTGAGCCTGGTGAAGATTACTGCAGATACCCCGAACTTACGTTTGTTGGGAACCCGCCCCCCGCTACTCTTGGTGTGTGTGAAGGTGATTGTGATACAGACTCGGATTGTGGCCCAAATCTTGAATGCTTTCAAAGACCAGCCACTGAAGCAGTAACAGGATGCCTTGGGACTGGTGGTTCCGGAACAGACTATTGTGCCCTTCGACTTTCTACCAATACACTCTTTCTGAAGGGTAACAATGGCTCACCGTCTGCTAACTTCCCCCTTGGACTATGTGAGGGAGATTGCGATTCTGATGCAGAATGCGGACCTGGCTTAGTTTGTATGCAGCGAAGTGGAAATGAACCCGTGCCAAATTGCATTGGAACTCCCACATTTGAAGAAGATTACTGTTACGATCCGAATGGGAATGCGCCTTCACCTGCTCCCGGACCTCCACCCACGTATGCTCCCAACACGTTTGGTGCGACGTATGTCCCCGGAGACTTGTCACAGCCTTGTGATGGAGGCAAGCTCATGCTTTCAAGGGGAATGGACTGTCGTCTTCTCACCACAGCAGGAGAGTTTGTGCAGTATGACACCGGTGGACAGAGTACAGTTCCCATGCATGAGAAAGCTGACGGCGCAGCTATCATCGCCCATCCTACTGATGGCGGATGGTACTATACAAGCAACTCTGAAGGTAGCAGTGGTAGCGGAGGAGTTGGCACATTGCGTTTCAATGCTCAAGGAGAAGTGATCGGGTACAAGATGGATTTGGAGAACACCAGCCGCAATTGTGGCGGCGGCAAAACGTACTGGGATACATGGGTGACTTGTGAGGAGGATGGCAGTAGGGGATACTGCTGGGAAGTTGACCCCTTCACAGGTCACACGGCCCAAACTAACGCTGTGATTGTAGGAGGAAACTATGAAAGCTTTGCATATGACGACCAAGACCCTGATGTTGAGGCTCGCTTCTTCACGACCGAGGACAGTGGCAATGGGCCACTCGTACGCTACACACCTACCACGGAAGCTTTCAACACGGGAAACAGTTATGATATCCTCACTTCATCAGGTGGAACACATGAATACCTTGTTCTCAATGCTGACGGCACATTCGACTGGGATTCAAGCGAGAGCGCAGGTGCTAGTAGTGCTTCTACCTACTTTCCAAATGCCGAAGGGATTGATGTGATCAATCGCCAGCTTTTCTTCGTGTCGAAGGTAAACAAGGAGCTGTTCGAGCTAGATCTTGCCGCCAAGACTTGGATTGTGACTTCTACGGTATCAGGAGCATTCGATCGACAGCCTGACCAAATCCAAAAGGTGGTGGGAGATTCGGAGTTCTTGTACTTCTGTGAGGATGGAGGTGCGTACAGTGATATTCACGGCAGGAATAGAGACGGAGAGTTCTTCACTATTGTTCGTGGCGACGGATATGGCACTGAGACTAGTGGACTTGCATTCAGTCCCGACAACAAGTACATGTATGTTGCATTCCAAGGCAACTCGAATGTATATGCATTTTGGAGAACAGATGGTTATGATTTCGGTGCTGTGAAAGCGGATATCAAGTATCATCAAGTGTAGAATGTCTTGGTTGTCACGAGTAGATGGCTTGCTCGTGCTCACTTACAGAATAGTAACAGATTCGGGGTAAATTGCTTGACTTTAAACTTTAATTTAGGGGAATTAGATATTTACACTTACGAAGTATTTATTCATTGTCATCATCGTCAAGAAAGAAGATTTCCTCTCTCCGGATGATCGTGTCGCCGAGTCAAGGCTTCTCGCTGGTGTCTGTCGAAGATCTGGACTCTTAAATTCCTAGCAGACTCGTAGAATTACGGCTGCGGTCAGCAGGCCCTCCCCTTTGGCATCCTGCTAGATAATAGAGCAGCGTCGAAGTGGGTATATTTGGAGAAAGAAGATGAGAAAAGAAAGGAGAGCCACTAGAGGAATCAGTACATAATTCTCAGTGGATACCGAGCGAAGCTGCAGCAAAATTTTGGACATGGACGATGTCGACGGCGCGGCTTCCGCTGCTGGTATTGTATGTACATACGACGCTCATCCTGGCTACTTATGACATTACACATGTATTTCTTATATTTAGGAAACATTCGCCATTTATTGTACAGTGCCAATGCAAATAAGATCCAACTTGCCGCCAAATAAGCCACTGTTCGGACTTCGCAGAGAGCGCCTTACATGTCTGATGAACCTGTTTTATTCAACAACCGGCTTCAGCCTCGACTGTAATTCCACGGCATTGAGCGATGTCATCGAAGTCGAAGGTCGAAGAAATCTCTACAGGCGAATATGATGAGCCAGAGGTGGAAGAAAGATTGGAAGATCTAGATCTAGACACATCTCGTGTTCCGCCAGATGCGTCGGCAGTGATGGCCATAGATGATGATTTTCAGCGACCCACACCACCTGATTCTGAGATTTATGAACGTCGTGAATCACGTCCCGATGAGGAGTTTCATAAAAGGCTACTAGCAAAGGCGGCCATGGCAGCGGATTTGAAAGCAGAAACGAAGAGGCCGACGTTTATGGAAGATGATTCTTCTCAATCTCAACCCACTCTATCTGATTATGAGACTTATGAATCACGTCCCGATAACGAGTTTAATAAAAGGCTACTAGCAAAGGCGGCCATGGCAGTGGACTCTAAAGAAGAAAACACGAGGCCACCTGTTATAGACGTTGATTCTCAGAGCAAGCCATTTGATTCTACTAATGTTGTAGATGAAGCATCAAAGAAAAGTTCTTTAGCACCACAACCACAACCGCCTACACAGGATGTGATAAAGCAGATTGAGGAAGGAAATGACGCAGCACTCCGTCCATTCAACTCTTCAGAGCTTGAAGATGAATCGAAACCAAAAATTGGGTTACGAAAGCGAATGGAATCAACCGACGAGGAAGTAGGGCAGCTGCCAAAAATACACAATTATCACCAATATCTGAGATCTGAGACTCAAACTCAAAAAACTGCTGCGTGTTCTGCTTCTGTAGATGATAATGAAGCAGCATTTTTCCAGCAAATGAATGATGCAGAGAAATACATGTCTGTCGGCCCTGTTGTAGAAGCTTACTTGGTGGAAGACGAAGGGGGGAAGAGTGGGGGTGTTGATCACATTACAGTATATGAAGCTACTCCTCTTGAGCCCGAACTTCCATGGTGGAAACAAAGGCGAAGCAAAGTATTCATGGTGATCAATTGTGTATTGATTGCAGCGTTAGCTATCGGCCTTGGAGTATCATTCTCACTTTCACGTCATGACAACACTGCAACTACAACTCAACTGGCGGAGAATCATGACGAGTCATCATCATCGGATGAATCATCATTGGTGAGATCGTCTGGATCTTCGTCATCGTCATCGTCCAAAGATGCATAAACGTGTACTATCGAGAGTACCACATGAGTATGAGTCAAAAGAGCATAGTGATTCATCACCTGTACAGTTTTTAGCAGTGTCTAACATAATTAAGGAATTAATACTTAGAAAGAAGTTCGCACTTTGAGAGGTGGATAACGGATGGAACAAGGAGGACAGCCAGTCAAAAATGCCATGAAAGGGCAGTACAGTACACGGGCGGCGTCGCTTCATCTGCTTCGTCAGCTGTTGCTGGTCTTCGCTTCATCTTCTTCGTCAGCTGTTGCTGGTGCTGCGCAGAAATTGCTTCATCTCCGTCCCATCATAATATATCCATTGCTAACTAATTAATATTCTTCAACACTGTTGGCTGAGGATCTGATTATAAATAAGGTATGCATCAGTGAGCTATGTTCGATGTCGTCGAAATCTACTAATGGCGAATATTGGCTGATTTTTACACCTAGAAGTAATTGCCTTATTATCATTGTTAGGTAGGACTACTCTCATGGCAGCTGGTTCCTCCTACTCTGGTAAGAGTACCAATGATTCTGGATCGCAACAATTTCATGTGGATGCATCGCCATGCTGTGATCGTGATTCAATGGAGCTAACTTTCGAGACGAAGGGAGGAGTGGCAATCAATAAAGATGAATGGCAAATAATGAAGGTTGAAACTGCAGACTCAGCTGATGTGAACGAGGACAAGACCAAGGGCGAAACACCATCACCATCATCCGAATGCATTATTGCCGTCGAAAGAAGTAAGAGCGGTGAAGGCACAACTCGTCCAACATACATGTTCTACGAAGACGGATGGATGCTCACCAAAGATCAACTTCTTTGCTTTGACTATGGAAGCAATCGAGGAAAGTTCTTACCTCCGTTCACAAGTGATAGTTCCGTCCACGTCCACGACAGTAGTAGAAGTAAGCACGGCTTGCCCTGTCCACTATTTGAATCCAAAGATATTGGAGGCCTCGATCTCCGTCGTGCAATCAGTTTAGATCCGAATGGATTCTCCAGACAATTGATTCATCCAGTTTCACCTCCCAGCAAGGTTTCAAAGAATGTGGCACTTGGAGCAAAAGAGTTGCTACGTCAATTCCACAATGCTATGAAGAAAATGTAACACCGCAAGAATAACAAATAATTGTACAGTAATATTAACTTCAGTGGAGAAATGCCCTTAAGTGTCGTGAGAATGCCGAGTCAAGTCCACCCGGGAAGATAGCATTCTTGATTGGTTTGTTTGTAAGAGAGTGGATGGATGGAGGAGAATTGTACGATTCTTCCAGAGTGTATATGAATCAAACGTATCTACTTTATATTGTTGTAGTGCATTATGATTGTTTCTTGGCCTCAAACTTAGCGATTTGGGCAGCATATGTGTCACAGCATTGTTTGTGCTCTGTCCAGTCAGCTTTTTGGCAGTCACGGGAACAATAGGTTATACATCGGCATCGACTGCAATAAAATGTTTTGCCGCGTTCTACTTGTCCGTTGAATAGTGCACTCTGTGTTGTAGCAAAAGCCCAACTTTGTAGTATCCTTCACTTCTTTGTATTTCTTATCTAAGCATTTGCATTGAATACGCTTCCGCAAGAACTTCACAAGCGTGTGTATGTCCAATGGATTCGTTGCCTCGTTAATTTTTGACCAATTTACTAGTGCTTGAGTCTGTTTCAACAGCAAGAGCACGAGCAGGAGCATAATTACCTTGAAGAGTATGTTGCGTTCCATTACTCAAATAATACGATATTGCGATTTCCATCATTGCCCAAATCACCTCCCTCCCCATTCTGATCCTGCTGCTGCGATGATTCTTCCATCAAACCATGCAAACGCAAATAACACGATTCGCTTATGGCCTGGATATTTTGTCGCCATGTCATTGCTTATCAAAGATTTCAGGCCGTCAAAGCCTTGTTGTACGGTCAAAGATCAAGCATGATCACAGCTCTTGAGCTACTTGGAAGGCTAATCAGAGTTAGCTGCACGTCATCAGAATGTCTAGAGTACATTATATTTCCTTCTTGTGTCCTATGTGTATCCAATCATGAAGAATGAAGAAGTTTGCCTGAGCTTGCCTGGAAAGAGGAGAGTATTGGAGATTACTCTCAATGCTTATTATACTGCTGCTTGGCATCAAACTTAGCAATTCGAGCAACACATTCGTCACAAGACGGTCTGTGCAATTTCCAATGAGCTTTCTGGCATCCATGGGAACAATATGTTGCACACCGGCATCGACTACAATACATTGTTTTGCTGCGTTCTACTTTTCCGAGAGGGGCACTGCACTCTGGGTTGTAGCATCTGCCCATTTTTGTGATGGACTTCACTTCATCGTATTTCTTATCCAAGCAACGACAGGGAATGCGCTTTCTGAAAAATTTCACAAACGTGTGTACGTCGCCTTCGTGGACTTCATAGATTTTCGGCCAATTTACTAGAGCTTGAGTTTGTTTCAACCCAACCGCGATGCGTTGATCCAAGTATCTGGCAGATGTAGCAAGATTACGAGCATAATCATAATTACCTTCAAGAAAATATTTCGTTCCAGCACACAAAAAAAATGATATTGCGATTTCCATCTTGGCAGAATCATCCCACACGTCGGCAAATTTGTCTAGCGTGGCATCTTCAGCCGCTATGAGGCAAACCGAAACACTTGCACCAATACTAGCTTCATAAAAATATGCGTCTCCAAATGCGTTCACGAATTGAAAGCAAGTGCTGTCCGCATTTAAAAGAAGATCGAGGCCATGCTTACATTTTGTGTTGAAAAGACCTGCGAGCCGCTCATAAGTCGTCTGATTATTATCACTCCCCCTCTCTTCCTCCGCCTCCTCTACAAGTTCTGCCAGCCATTGCTGCTTATCACTCTCTTCCGCCTCTACCTTAGCCTTGCCTTTGGCCGCCTTCCTTGCCTTCCCTTGATTACGTTTCCTTCCCATTGCTAAGATACTCTATCATGGTGCACGTCAAGAAATGCTGCGCTGCGTGCCAGCTGTTTGTCAGGGGGAGAGGAGAAGGAAGAAAGAGAAGGGAGGGAAAAGAAAGAACTGAGCAACTGAGTACCCATAGGAATTAGTATAATTTCGCGCTTTGGCAGGTACGGAACGAACGGCGAAGTTCAAAAATCATCGATGATGAGAATGCAAGGGTAGGAATACTTTTTAGTACTAATTCCTACGTTATACTCTGTAGATTTGACTCGATTCCCAAAAAGTGATCTCTACTCTAAAACGACATGACCATGGTGAAAATCGGCTCCCTACGACCAGCCATAACTCCAAAACTACGCGGTTGTAGACCCTACATTCAGGGGCATATGTCATTAATCTGGTCGGTAGAATCTCATTGATACCTTCCTTGCCTGCCAACTCCAGAAATTGAAGTCAAGGTGTCATTTTGAGGGCAAACGTCGTAATAGGGAAGCCCGAGGGCCCCATGTCGGCTGGCTGCTAGCTTCATTCACCCTTCATTTAATTCTGCAGCTTTATGTACTGCTTCTTCAGCCTGTACACACGTACGCATCAGTGAGCGATGTCATCGAAAGCTACTAAAGGTGAATATGATCTATACACATCTCGTGTTCCGCCAGATGTGTCGGCAGCGATGGCAGCGAACGAAGATGATTCTCAGCGGCCCACTCCATCTGATTCTGCGTCTTTTAAATCACGTGCCGACGACGAGTTTAATAAAAGGCTACTAGCAAAGGCGGCTATGGCAGCGGATTCGAAAGTAGAAACGAAGAGGCCGACTTTTATGGAAGATGATTCTTCTCAACCGAAGCCATTTGATTCTACTGATGTTGTAGATGAAGCATCAAAGAAAATTACAGCAGCACCACAGCCGCCTACACAGGATGTGGTGGAGAAGATCGAGGATGGAAATGATGCAGCACTCCGTCCATTCAACTCTTCAGAGCTTGAAGATGAATCAAAACCAAAGGTTCAGTTACGAAAGGAATCAACCGACGAGGAAGAAGGGCAACGTGGTTCTCTGAGTGATGCCAAAAATGTAGAATTATCACAAAGGTCACTGTTTGAGAGTCAAAAAATCTCTAGATTATTTGTAGAAGATAATGAAGCAGTTGGGGCGAATCAATTTTCCCGTGAGTTAAAACAGTCAACAGCAAATGCGTCTGTAAGCCCTATAGTAGAAGCTTACTTGGTGGAAGACGGAGGGGCGAGTAGACGTGGTAATTGGCCACGTTTCAGTGTGTATGAAGCAACTCTTCTCGATCCCGAGCTTCCTTGGTGGAAACAAAGGCGAACCAAAGTGTTCATGGTGATTAATTGCATCTTGATTACGGCGTTGGCTGTCGGTCTTGGAGTGACATTTTCACGCTCACAACAATTAAGGGGGGATGTCGATGCTCCCACTGCTGACAACACTACCGCTGCACCACAAATTCAAGGTTGGTTCCAAATCAAGACAAAACTTGATGAACGATTTTGTATCGATGCTATGAATATTGATGATATGAGCGCTGTAGGAGATGGGCAGCATGTGTTCATTCAACCTTGCGATTCAAATAAATGGTCACAGCAATGGATGTGGGACAGTGAAGGGAGGTTGCGATTGAGACAACGGGGAGAACAATATTGTATGGAGGCAGGAAGTGGTAGGCTGTATGAGAAGATGTTTGTTTCAAAATGTGACGATGTGAGTTATCAGAAGTGGAGTATTTTGAATGACGGTCGAATACAAAACAACTTTCATCGGATGCACATTGGGTCAGAGGGGTGTTCCATTGATATAAAAGTTGATGAGTGTAGACCAGTGAAACTCAGGTACTATGACGAAGATGGTAATTTTGAAATCTCACAAACTTGGGCTCTAAGTGCGGCTCCGTCCCAGGAAAACCCTTTCTCAATACCTTCGCCTCCGCCCAGAGTAAGTAATCTCTGATATGTATCTCTCGCACCCATACACCTCGAGATTTCTATTTATCTGATCTTGCCATTTTGTCTTCATTCTTCACAGTTCAATTGTAATTTGAATCCTACATCAATGGTAAGTCTTTGTTTTGTATGCTATGTTTATGTTTCTTTGCCTTGATGAACATGTGAAATGATCTGATGCATGCTTGTTACTTTCATCATCACTCGTATCAGCCCCCGGCGTTTTGCGGCTGTGCTGCTTGTACACAGAAAGTCTGGGACACAATTGCAACTAACGGAGGTGGAAGTTTCACTTGTGGAGCTAGAATCAACTGGCTTATAACTGACAAAGGAATGGGTGAGTTTGAAGCATGCGAGAAAGTAAGCTCAGAGTTTCCAGCGGGGCCATGTGGCCCTGTGTGTGATCCTAGTCGCTACTCGTTTTGCGGCTGTGCTTCTTGTGCACAGAGAGTCTGGGGCACGAACGCACTTCAAATTGTGTTCACTGGAATTGGTGCTCCTCCTAATCCCCTACCTGAGTGTCATGGAGACTGTGACGACGACTCGCAATGCGAGGGCGACTTGATCTGCTTCCAAAGATCTGCCAACGAAGCAGTTCCTAACTGCCCAGGAGATGCTTCGTATGGTTACGACTTTTGCGCCGTACGTGCAACTGAAAACACTGTGTGGTTGAAGGGAGATAATGGCAGGCCATCTGCTAACTTTCCCCTAGGCCTTTGTGAGGGAGATTGCGATTCCGATGCAGATTGTCAACCTGGGCTCGTTTGTCAACAACGCACAGGAAACGAACTCGAAATGATCCTAGGTTGCAGCGGCTTACCTGCGACCGGTGAAGATTACTGCAGAGTTGCTGATCCGACCGGACCGCCGACTCCACAGGCGACTGATGCAGTAAAGGGGATTAGATTATGAAGTATGGTAGACAAGATCATTGTCAAGCAGACCTGGTTTTCTCTCTTGAGGGAGGAGAAGCAAGAAGTCTCGTGGATTAACACCAAAGAGTTAGTAATCCAAATAAACTCAATTTTCATTCTTGTTTTGGTCATGTTTCTAAGATTCAGTCTATTCTATTTATTTCGGCTATCCTAAGCAAACTTCGTCGGATCAGTATACTGCTTGTATACCTTGTTAATCTCACTCAACGTTTCATCATCCAATCGAATGTCGTATGCCTCGACGTTTTCTTTCAATTGCTCAATCGATGTCGCACCAATGATAGTAGATGCAACATGCTCACGATGATAACACCATGCTAATGCCATCTGAGTAGAAGTCATACCCTTTTCTTGTGCAATATCACCATATGCATTCACTGCAGCCTCATTCTGGGAGCCCCAGTATCGATCCATGAATCCAGGAAACATCTTATAGCGGCAATTTTCAGGTACACTGTCCTTTACATACTTCCCAGTCAATGACCCACCTGCCAATGGACTGTAGGGCAAGAGACCAACCTTGTGATGATAACAAGCCTCCGCTAATCCTGCCTCAAAGTCTTTACGAACCACAAGTGAATATGAGTTTTGGACCGACACAATCTTTGGATACAATTCGGGATTGCTCTTGGCAAGATCTGCAAATGTACATACTCCAAATGGAGTCTCATTTGAAAGACCCACATATCGAACTTTCCCCTCCGTCACAAGCTCTTGAAGTGCACCCAACGTCTCCTCAAATGCAACTGCCTCATGTGTAATTTGAGATGGTAAAAAGTCAGATTGTCCAAAGCGTCCCCCCGTGTATCGATCTGGCCAATGCAATTGAAGTAAATCAATATAATCCGTCTCAAGACGCTTCAATGATTCATCGACACTGTAAAGAATCTGATCCCGCGTCAGTGAGGTGGGTGTATCCGGCTCCTTACGCGGCATCCACGTCATATTGGGACTGTATCCCGATACCTTTGTTGCCAGCACTACATCCTCGCGTTTCCGTCCCTTCATGAATGCAGCGACAGTTTTATCCGTCATCCCTTGAGTCTCTGGGTTGCTGGGCACGGGATACAATTCTGCAGTGTCAATAAAGTTAATTCCATAATTGTCGAATGCTAGATTGAGTTGCTCGACTCCTTCGTCTAGTGTGTTTTGATTACCGAATGTCATGGTGCCCATGCATACCTTGCTTACTTCTAAGGAGGAGGTGCCGAGTTTGCAGTAGTCCATTCCATTTTTGAGAGAGGGGACGGCGACATTTTTGGTGATTGTGCCTGAATATGCGGTGGTGCCTTTGAGTAGGAGGCTACTCCAGAGGAGCAGTGGTGCGTAGGAGGCTGCCGATGTCGATGATGTCATGGCTGCAGATTATGATGGCTGTGGATGTCACTGAGCTTACGCTGTGTGCACTTTGCTGCTGATGAGTCACTGGATGGATGGGTGCGTGTTCATTTTGATTTTTGATGATGAGGATGGAGATGTGACATTTTGATGACGTGTCTATTACTAAAACTCTATCTTCGCGATGCAAATGATGAATGACGTGTCACTTACACAAGCATCATTTTTGATTTGATTTGAAAAGAAGAAAGATGCCATTATTTTGCAATCCGAACAGCGAACAATAGTAACAATCCTCTACTTCCCCCGTGCATGCAGCGAATAACATACTGCACGGTCGGTCCAGTTACGCAATTACACGCTTAACAGCGAAGAAAACAAACACCTCTTCGGCACCACGGGTAGATTGGCTAACTTTTTGCCTCCACTTATTTTGATTCGCCCGACCGGAAGCGAAGACAGATTTTACATCATTTGTGTTCGTATCTGCAGCAGGCTTAGCAGGGCTTTCTTGCCGCTCCATTGATAAGAAGGAGATAAAACATGGATGGCAGCCGAGACTATGCGTATTACAATAAGCACGCACAAGATGTGAACCTAGATGACATCACTTCCTCAGAGCGGAACAAAAATATCATGCAAAAACTTCGTGATGGTGATTCAGATTTTACATCTCTCTACATAGGAGAAGAAGAACGCAATGACGAGGATGACGAATTTATTGTAGAGAAAAGCGACGACTTAGGCTGGCTGGGATACTTTGTTGGTGAGAGCAAGAGATTAGGACTCCTGCATATGTCATGTAACCCGTCTCCGCCAGTTTGTCTTCTTGAGGGGATATGTCGCAATCGATCGATTCAATCTCTTGAAGTTGAAAATATAATTGTGGATGCTACCTTCATCCACTTGGCTCCTTTCTTTGGCAACAATAGTAATTTGACTCGTTTTATGCTTGGATGCCTAAGAATGGGAAGCGACCTATGTGCTCGTAATTTTGCGATGGCGTTGGTCAAATGTGATTCTTTGACATGTCTCTGTTTTGAGGTCAGTGCAGATGGCGGTCAATTTAGTGATGATGCTTCAACGACATTATCTTTCCTGCGCTGAACTTTCTACCACAGCTTGAAAAACTCTCTTTTGAAGATCACTATATTGAAGGAGAAGGATATGCGACACTCGGCAATATACTTAGGCTGGGGGGGATGGGGAAATTGAGAGTGCTGGATCTGATATCCAGTGGTGTCAATGATGCAGGGTTGCAGTCTTTGGTAGCAGGGATGAAGTCTTGCCAAAACTTGGTACGTTTGAATCTTTGCGGCAATGACGCAATCACAGTGGCAGCGCTGAGGACTTCGTCAGATTTTTTTCAATCTGAAAGTTGTAGACTGGAAAGCCTGAATCTTGCAAGTATTGGCATAGATGACGAAGGAGCAATTATCTTAGCAACTGGATTGACGACATACAAGCCGCTGAAGCACCTCAACTTATCACAAAATGATATTGGTGACGAAGGCATAGCAGCTTTGGTATCTGGACTAACCATTGCAGCAAATACAAGCCTAGAAACACTCAATCTTTCAGACAATCCATTCACAATAGCAGGAGTAAGGTCGCTATCAACTTTGATCCAATCGGAAAGATCCTGCTTGAAACTACTGAACCTTGGCTGGATGATTGATGGAGACGAGGCGGCAGAGGCATTGATATTAGCAAACGCATTGGCTAACAATACTTCGTTGATACACTTAGGCCTAGGCTACAACATTCATAAGGAGGGAGAGGACACGTTTTCGAGGTTGCTTTGTGACACTTCTAGCATCAACAATATCTACTCATCCAATCACACCCTCGAGTCAATTGGCGATTTACAGGAGAGACCGCCATAAGAAAATTTTCTGACCCCACCTTAGAGGATCCACTTTGCCTCTCCAGACCCTCGCGACCTCGATTTATCCCTCCTCAAAAAATCTAATGTAGGAACTTGTACCCTCGTGACCTCGATAATTTAAGAAAATACCCCTCGAAAAAGGTGCTTTTCATGACATTTTAGTGACAATTTGGCTGCTAGTTCTTAATAAAGTACCGTAGTGTCTACCCAGTTCCTCCAAATGACCAACTACACAGGTGTTATACCCGAAAAGAAAATTTTTCTACCCAAGGCAAAAATCTTTTTTTGGCTCTCCGACCCTCGTGACCTCGCTAACGTGGGGTCTGAAAATTTTCTTATGACCGTCTCTCCATTTACATGGGAAATATTTTGACTTGAACAGACAAGGAAAACAACTCAACCCCATTAATCGTCGTCTGATTCCCATGTGCAAAATTCTCATCCACCATCCTGACCTTGCCGACATGAAACCTTTTTACAAATGGAAGCTGAAGGTTCTCCCTGTGATTGCTGATTGGTTTCGGAGTGCCAGGGGTTGCAAGGGATTCTTTGAGGAGTCGATCGAAACATTCCAACGTAGACAACTCTCGGCCATGTACAAATTCATTCGTGGTGTGCCACTGTTAGTTGCGGATGGGTATTGGAGTCAACAGCTGAAGCAAGTTCGTGTGAAGAAACGTCAATTTGAAGAAGTGGAGAAGCAACTGTTGGAGATTCTTGAGAAGAAACGTAAAGTAGAAGAAGAGGAGATGCAAGTATTGGATCGGCTAAGTGGATAGCGTCGCTATGAGATGTTGTCTGATGTTCTCTGCCCCGGATGAAGCCCAAGACATTCAATCTAATCAATGTGGAATTAAACTACATATTCGTAGAAATGAAATGACTATAATTGTACCAAACGACCAAGATTGTAGGGAGTGCTGTTGACAGCAAGTCTTTGCGTAGGTGTGACATGTTGATGACGTGTCTCTTAACAATTCTTCGCTGTGATGACGTGTCACTTCGTATGCATTTTTTGTTTACATCACACTTTCTGACTTCATCGATGCAGCAGATTAATAAGCACGGTCGGTCCGCTTTCACGCTTAACAACCAACGAAACTAATCACCGCCACCGCTCGGCAGTTGTGGTCGCCAGATATATTGAATTCACTTTGTTCGCCTGTCGGGAGCGAAGGAAGATTTTACATCAACTTTGTTTGTGTTGATAGATTGAAGCAAGCTTTCAACTACTTAATATTCTTGCGTCGTTCCATTGATAAGAAGGAGATAAAACATGAATGACAGCCGAGACTATGCGTATTACAAAGAACATGCACAAGATGTGAAGCTAGATTATATCACTTCCTCAGAGCGGAACAAAAATATCATGCAAAAACTTCGTTGTTACGGTGATTCAGAGTTTACATCTCTCTACATATTAGAAGAAGAAAACAATGGCGATGATGACGAATTTATTGTACAGCAAAGCGACGACTTAGGCTGGCTGGGATACTTCATCGGTCAGAATAGAAGATTAGAATTCCTGCGTTTGTCATGTGACCCGCCTCCGCCAATCGGTTTGCTTGAGGGTATCTGTCGCAACCGATCAATTCAGACTCTTGAAGTCAAGAACACAATCACGGATACTACTTTCCTCCATTTGACTCCTTTCTTTGACGGAAATTATAATTTGACTAGTTTCACGCTGGGGTGCTTCGAAATGGGAAGCGACGTCTGTGCTCAATACTTCACGATGGCGTTGATTAAATGTGATTTTTTGAAACATCTCCGTTTCGACGGCACTGAGGGCGGCCAATTCAGAGATGATACTTTCAACAGTATTATAAGAGCACTACACTCTCAATCTCACTTAGAACGACTCACTTTTGATGAGCACTACATTGGAGGCGAAGGATATGCGGCACTCAGCAATACACTCAGACTGGGGGGGATGGGGAAATTGAAGGTGCTTGATCTGGTGTACAACGATATTGACGATGAGGGGTTTCATTCTTTGGTGACAGGGATGAGATATTGTCGCAACTTAGTCGAGTTGAATTTAACTGGCAACAGCCAAATTACTGTGACAGGGCTGAGGGCTTTGTCAGATTTTTTTCAATCTGAAAGTTGTAGGTTGGAGTTTCTCGATTTTGAAAGAATGGACATAAGTGACGAAGGGGCAATTATCTTAGCAGCTGGATTGATGGGCTACAAGTCGGTGAAATACCTCGAATTATCAGACAATGCCATTGGTGACGAGGGGATAGAAGCTTTGGTATCTGGACTAACCACCGCTGCAAATACAAGCCTAGAAACACTAAGACTTTCAATGAATCCATTCACAACAGCAGGGGTAAAATCACTATCTACGTTGATCCAATCAGAAAGGTCCTGCTTGGAAGAACTTGACGTTGGCGGGGTAAGAAATGGTGACAACGAAGAAGTGGTGGTGATATTAGCATCCGCATTGACTAACAACACGTCGTTGAAGCACTTGGGTCTAGGCAACATTTCAGAGGAAGGAGGGATGACTTTCTCGAGGCTGCTTTGTGACACTTCAAGCATGAACAATATCTACTCATCCAATCACACTCTCGAATTTATCGGTGGATATGATCGCGAGCCCATACAACGTGACGAAGTTCTGAGATATCTTATGTTGAACAGGAATACAAAGAATCTCGAGCTCACTGATCGTCGTCTGGTCCCCATGTGCAAAATTCTCATCCATCACCCTGACCTTGCCGACATGAAGCCTTTCTACAAATGGAAACTGAAGTTTCTTCCCATGATTGCCGATTGGTTTTATAGGGCTAGCGGCTACCGGGATTACTTTGAAGAATCAGTCGATGTATTTCAGCGTAGAGAACTCTCGGCCATGTACAAATTCATTCGTGGCGTGCCAATGTTAGTTGCAGACGGGTTCTGGAGTCAACAGCTGAAGCAAGTTCGTGTGAAGAAACGTAACTTCGAAGAAGCGGAGAAGAAACAACTGTTGGCACTTCTTGCGAAGAAACGTAAATTAGAAGAAGAGGAGATGCAAGTATTGGATCGGCTAAGTGGATAGCGTCGCTTTGAGATGTTCTCTGCCCCGGATGAAGCCCAAGACATTCAATCTAATCAATGTGGAAGTAAACTACGTATTCGTAGAAATGAAATGACTATAATTGTACCAAACGACCAAGATTGTAGGGAGTGCTGTATGTATGTATGTTGACAGCAAGTCTTTGCGTAGGTGTGACATTTTGATGACGTGTCTCTTAAAAATTCTTCGCTGTGATGACGTGTCACTTAGATGCATATTTTGATTTACGTCACACTTCTGAAACATCCTCAATCAATGCTTAGTGAAACTGGGTCGGTCCACCCCTACCACCGGGGGCTAGACAGCATGGGAGAAGAGAGAAGCCAGAAGTGCTGTTGGCCCCCGCCGCACAGCGCCCTAAAATGGCGTCCCGTCGATTTTTCCGCGAACGGCCATTTAACTAGGGCGCTTCTCTAGTTAAAATTCGTCGAGTAGACTTGGACACCATGGGCCGGGGGGAAAAGAGAGTGCGTAAGGGGGGGGAAAAGAGGGGGAAAAATTGCGAGCGAAGCGAGCGTAGACGAGAAAGGAAGGAGGAAGGAGAGAAAGAGAGACGAACGAAGTGATACAGCTCTAGGAACTTAGACCTCACATAAAGGACGAATGGAGGAGGTACAGAGTACAACTCATTGCATGTTGATACTTAGCTAAGTAAGTTTAAGACATAATGTCGCCTATTATGCTCTAGTTTCGCCTCAGACGCAGTTTGTGACGTGTCAATAGAGACGGGCATCAAATAAATTATAGGTCGTGACGTTGATGTGCCAATATCTTCTCATAGTAGTAATTGCAGCATAGACCTTCCGATGCTATTTGCTTTCTCTTATAGTTTGTGACGTGCCAATGGAAACGGGCATCAAACAATGATCTTCTCATGGTAGTGGATAGACCTTCCTTTCAACAACAGAATGCGATGCTACTGTTTTCAAGTCATCCTTGGCAATCCTGTATGTTTCCTCGTACTCATCTTCTCATTGAGCATGCAACTTTATTAAGTAGGTAGATAGGCTGTCACACGCAATCGCTGATGTCGTTGCTCCAACACGCGTTTGCATAATTATGTCCGTATAAACATCATATCTTTTCCCCGCAACAACTGCATGCAACAGGTTTTGTTGCTGTTTCGACAATTTAACTACAAGAGTCTTCTCGCAAGACTGCCATCCTGTGCCGTAGCAATCTTTGCATATCAACCTGATGCACTGCACAAACCGAGGCTTCCCCGGTAGATTATTTTCACACTTTTGCCTGCGTCAATGTTGAGACTTTCAATAAGGACATTTACCATCAGCATAACCAAACACCTCCAAACCAAAGCAACCCTTTTGCGGATAGACTGTATAGATACTTCTTACATCACCTACTGTTTTCCGAGGGTCGGGCTTCCGCAATATGTCGAAGCCGACTTCTTTTTGTTGTCGAAGCGGTGCAGCGGCGGTAGTAGTATTAGTGGTGGCAGTTTCATTGTCATGGTCCCATACACATGTGCATATCATGATGATATTGTTGAAAACTGGCGATTTAAAGTCAGTAGGGTTTGTCGGCCGTTGCCATTACTGCTTTGTCTTCTTATTGTCTCACCACTCAGGGCAAGTCAAAATTCTGTCGATGGTGGTTTTCCAATCGCCGCGTGGATGCCACCTTCCCCGTAGGTTCAGCCCCTCCCGCCGCAAGCTTATTGGAGAGGCCACGCCAGTGGCCTTCTGTTCTACCTGTTTTGGTCATTACCGCTGCTAAATGAAGACGGAATTGTGGGCATGAATAGAGGCGGATTGACAGGGGTAGTGCGGTATTTTAGCATCTTTTTCATGTCCGACGCACAAGTTCTTGGAGATTTTGCAAATTTGAGGTCTGTACGTCGATTCTGCCTTCCTTATTTATTCTGCCTTCCTTATTTTTTCCAGCTCCGATTTGACCATGCACATCGATTCGTTGAAAATCCTCCGGGAATAAGGGACAGGATGCATAGTATGGGACAGCGGCGGCCTGCTTTGGGTCATAACGGTCAGGTACAGCATGTGTATAACATCGCCATTTTCATTTGGGCCGAAATGGGCCGAAATGGCTATTTTGGCACCCAAGATTATGCGACATATGTGACCGTTATGACCCAAAGCAAGCCGCCGCTGTCCCATACTATGCATCCTGTCCCTTATCTTCCAAGGATTTTCAACGAATCGATGTGCATGGTGTCCAGGTCTACTCGACGAATTTTAACTAGAGAGGCGCCCTAGTAAAATGGCCGTTCGCGGAAAAATCGACGGGACGCCATTTTAGGTCGCTGTGAGGCGGGGGTAAGCAGGCGATCTCTCACACACTTTCTCTCGTCGCCCCTTTCCCCCGGTGGTAGGGGTGGGGTCGGTCCGCTTTCACGCTTAACAACCAACGAAACTAATCACCGCCACCGCCACCGCTCGGCAGTTGTGGCCGCCAGATATATCGAATTTACTCTGCATACTTAGCCTGTCGGGAGCGGAGGAAGATTTTACATCAACTTGTTTGTGTTCGTATCTTGTAGCAAGCTTTCTACTAATATTCTTGCGTCGTTCCATTGATATACAAAAAGATAAAGCATGGAGGGCAGCCGAGACTATACGTATTACAAAAAGCACGCACAAGATGTGAAGCTAGAGGATATCACTTCCTCAGAGCGGAACAAAAATATCATACAAAAACTTCGTGATGGCGATGCAGATTTTGAATATCTCTACATATTAGAAGAAGAACGCAATGACGATGATGACGAATTTATTGTAGAGCAAAGCGACGACTTAGGATGGCTGGGATACTTCTTGGTGAGAGCAAGTCCTTAGAATTACTACGTTTGTCATGTGACCCGCCTCCGCCAATCGGTTTGCTTGAGGGGATATGTCGCAATCGATCGATTCAATCTCTTGAAGTCAAGGGCACAATCGCGGATACTACGTTCCTCCATTTGACCCCTTTCTTTAGCAGGAACAGTAATTTGAATAATTTCACGCTTGGGTGCTTAGAAATGGGAAGCGACGTATGTGCTCAATATTTCGCGATGGCGTTGATTCAATGTGATGATTCTTTGAAGCATCTCTGTTTTCAGGCCAGCGTAGATGGCGGCCAATTCGGAGATGATGCTTTCAACAACATTTTGAGAGTGCTGCACTCACAATCTGAATTGGAAAGAATCTCTTTTGATGAACACTACATTGGAGGCGAAGGATATGCGACACTTAGCAATACACTCAGGCTGGGGGGGATGGGGAAGTTGAGAGTGCTGGATCTGATATCCAGTGATGTCAATGATGCAGGGTTGCAGTCTTTGGTAGCAGGGATAGGATATTGTCGCAGTTTAGTACGTTTGAATCTTTGCGGCAATAATGAAATCACAGTGGCAGGGCTGAGGACTGTTTCAGGCTTTCTTCAATCTGATAGTTGTAGACTGGAAAGCCTCGGTCTTGGGGGAGTGGTTATGGATGACGATGGGGCAATTATCTTAGCAACTGGATTGACGACATACAAGCCGCTGAAGCACCTCGATGTATCAGGCAATGATATTGGCGACGAAGGCATAGCAGCGTTGGCATCTGGGCTAACTATTGCAGCAAATACAAGCCTAGAAACGCTAACGCTTTCACGTAATCCATTCACAATAGCAGGAGTAAGGTCACTATCAACTTTGATCCAATCGGAAAGATCAACTTTGAAACTACTTGACGTTGGCTGGATAAGAAATGGTGATGATGAGGAAGTTGCAGTGATTTTAGCAAACGCATTGACTAAGAATATGTCGTTGATGCAATTGGGTCTAGGCTACGACATTTCGGAGGCAAGAGGGGCAACTTTCTCGAAGTTGCTTTGCGACACTTCTAGCATCAACAATATCTACTCTTCCAATCACACCCTCGAGGCGATTGGTGTTATAGATTATGATCATGAGACCACAAATGACGAAGTTTTGAAATATCTCGTATTGAACAGAAATACAAGTCGCCTCAACCCCATTGATCGTTACCTAGTTCCCATGTGTAAAATTCTCATCCACCACCCTGACCTTGCCGACATGAAGCCTTTCTACAAATGGAAGTTGAAGGTTCTCCCTCTGATGGTCAAATGGTTTCAGACGGCTAGCGCTTGCCAGGATTACTTGGAAGAATCAGAAGAAGTATTTCAGCGTAGACAACTCTCGGCCATGTACAGATTCATTCGTGGCGTGCCACTGTTAGTTGCAGACGGGTTCTGGAGTCAACAGCTGAAGCAAGTTCACGTGAAGAAACGTAACTTCGAAGAAGTGGAGAAGAAGCAACTGCTGGCAATTCTTGAGAAGAAACGTAAATTAGAAGAAGAGGAGATGCAAGTATTGGATCGGCTAAGTGGACAGAGGGCGTCGCTTTGAGATGTTCTCTGCCTCTGCTCTAGATGAAGCTCAGAAGTTTCAATCTGTGGGAGTAAACTGGATACATAGTATAAATGATCTGAACGTAGGATTGAAATGAAATGACTATATTGTTTACTGTATCAAAACAACTAAATTCGTGAAATATCTCATTGTTGTCGACCCCCGTTGTCAACACTACACACATGCACCATACACACACACGCACACCAACTACCTCAATTTAGAACCATTTGCTTGGGGCATGCACGATGGGTGCAACACAATCCGTAATACCCCAAGTACGGACACTTACAAGCGTGAAACAAAGATTGGCATCGTCCCTTGTACCAGGAGTTGGCTCGAAGTTCGGTGTCCCCTCCACCTCCAGAGACACCGAGAAGATCCCAATACCTCTATGGACACGCTGCTGCGCAGAGGTTTCATTCACTTCTTGAATGCTCCCCATTCGTGAGAAGGACATGTCTCCTATAGAGGCGTCCCTGTTCTTTGCAACCCAGAAGCTTGGCTTTGGTTGATCAGTCTGATGATGCAACCTGGCCTCGATTGCCACGAGGTTCCTATTCGGATCGTGGACTGTTCCATCAGTGCTTACACCCCATCTCGTGCCGGTCTTGACGTATTTGATGAACTTGTCAAGTGTCTCTTGTGGTGTATAGACATACACCCAGGTCTTTCCGTAATCTTTCAACGTCGGCTCGCCTTGTTTTTGACATTTCTTGGGAATGAGATCAATACAGACGTCCATACCGATGTAACCAAGATTACAGTGCTCGCCTTCAATCTGGTAGGTAAAGTCCAGATTGCCATGCCACATCAGACCATGGCCAGGATGTTTAAAGCTTGCGACGTTGACTCTAACATGTGGATCTGGCTGTTGGTGACCAAAGTGATCCTTTAACTCGTCGAATACGTGACGGAGTGCCTTGGCTTCTTCCCTGGGCACCAAATTGCCTCTCCACTTCACCATGTCCTTATCATCAGCGTTTGAAGCCACTGATTCCTCATCGTTTGGGATTGGGATGACATTGGCTGGTGCTTCGTTGGCCATCGTTCCGGTCAACCAATTATGAGACGATATCACAACAAAAGCTTCCCAATGAAGAGTTCCACAGATGCAACCAAGATGGCATCGGCAATGTAATATCACAGACGATCAGTCCCTCTTTGTCAATAGCGGTATTATCTCTCTCACGAGTATGTAAGCGTTGAGGAACGGACGCTAGCCGTGTCATTTGAGAGAGGTAGTGACCAAATTTTGAAGAGGTGCGCCAAGCAATGTCGAGAAACCACATGGACAAGAAATGGCCCGCATCGCAGAACACACGGACACGAAATGGCCCGCATCGCAGAATCTGAATAGGAATTAGTACTCTTGCGTGGGCAGCCTCACGCGAAAGAGATATGGCCCCCATCGCAGAAATCAACGAGTAGGAATAGTACAATATTCGTGGGCGTCTGGCACCTTTTCGTGTATGTTTTCTCCCTTCCACAAAATCATGCCTCTGTTCAGTGTTCAGCCAACATCTATCCACCATGGAGGCCACAAACACACACAATGGAAAAGGCGTGGGCCAGTTCTTAGACGACGGTGATGCTTGCATGGTTAGCGTGGAGGCTGCTCTCAGGCTGCCTAAACGACCAAAATGAGAGAAAGACTGGTCACATCTGATTGGCCAGTTATGTGTGATGCGAACCGTTTCATATTGCACAGACGTGGGCCAATTCTCCGTTGATGAAGGAAGCATTAGTATGTAAGCGGGAGGCTGCTTCCAGATTCTTCAGGGGCCTAAATGCAATAACAGTTGCAATAATAATGAGAAAGATGAGTATATTTGAACGGTGGGTAATGCATTAAAAGGCTCAGCGTCCGGATGCTTTCCTCGGATGCAGCATAACATTGTAGAAAGTGTTACAATCGGAGGCAATTCATATCGTCATGCCATCAACACCACCGCCACCAGCCGCTCATGTCGGCATGAAGTCGCCCATTGCTGCCGCTGCTAGTGCTGGTCTTCCCGCCGCAGCAAATTTGACAGACGGCACAATATATTCTCCATCATTTTCACGAAACTACGCCGCTACAAATTGTGGCAGCATTGTCATCCTTGCCAAAACATTTGCCCAAAAGATCCACAAACTTCTCGAACTGCCAAATTATTCTTCCATCATCTCATGGAATGATTCTGGTACCGTCGTAATTATCCATGACGTGGAAGCGTTCATTACTACCATTATGCCTGTGCATTTTAAACAATCCAAGTTTGGTTCATTTGTACGGAGGATGCGCCGGTGGGGATTTAGTGTCATTAAACAACGTTCATCTAAATCATCATCATCATCATCGGGGCGTGGAAAATGTAATGTGATGGAATTTAGTAGTGAGCACTTTATTAGGGATCAACCGAATTTGTGTCTGTTGATGAAGGATGAACGACAGGTAAAAAAGAAGTTTACTTTTAAGGATCCAAATGATATGAAGAAGGGTGATGAAGGTGTTGAACATGTTAGTAATCAGGGATCAACGGTTGGTGGTCACTATGTTCCTCCATTTTCAGTAGAAGGTGGTACTGTTATGCCTTCTTTTGAAGAAAAGGCGGGCGGTGGCATGATGCCTTCTGTCGAGAACGCGCAGGCAGCTCCTGTTCACTATCCTCCTTCATTATCAAATATGAACGCTGCGAATAATCTGCCTAGTTCAAATGCGGTCATTAATGATGGCTATCTTCACAGCTATTCACAAGAGGAGTCCATGTCATCACATCCACCAATGAATCAGTATGCGTTTCAACCTACAATGCCAGCTATGAATATGATGATTCCACCTCCACCACCATCTCACTATCCTCAATGTGGCTTTGGGCCATCACCACCTTCTGCCTTTCAGTATCCGCATGTATATCCGCCCTATCTGCAGCATCAGCAACAACAACACGACATGATGCACCAAATTCAGTTGCAGCAACAGCACTACCAGATGATGCAACAACAACACCAGATGATCCAACAAAACCAGCAGCAGCAAGAGATGATGCGGCGAAACCAGCAGCAGCAGGAGATGCATTACTCACCTCCCCCTACGTACCCAGTGGATCTAACTGATGTAGCAGTCAAAATTGCAGACTCTGCAACTCCTCATGCAAATGATGATGTTTTTAAAGATGATGATGTCAAAGCTCCCACTGCAAGTGTAAACGCTGCTACACTATTGTCATCAAGTTCAGAGGAATCGAACGGATTAGACCTCTTACCCAACTACAAAATACACACCTCTGAGCAAGTCCAATCAAGAACGAAATGAGGGGGGCGAGAGGCAGCTTAAGAGTCTCAGACATGATGAGAAGAAATACATACATCTAATACTCAGGATGAGGAACCAAATTTTGGAGCAAGCTTTTGTACATCATACCTTGTATCCGCCCCTCAACATATGGTCAAGCTCAGAAAAGCAAGAGATGCTGGTTGAGATTTGTTATTACTACGTGGAAAGAAGACAGAGGATCACATTCATAAAATAGGTACTATATTCATACAACCCATTGATTTATAACATTGTAGCGCCAGCATGACACATTATGCTACACTGCCTTTCATCATTGCTTTGCCCGTGATTTGCAAACTTCAAAAAGCCATACTGATAAGAGGCAACATTTTCATTAATGTTTCTAGATATCAGTGTCATTATTTGAGGAATGATGATCACATTACAAAGGTTTGCCATGCCTTCATATCATGGGACTTTTACTGTTATATTTCAATCGAACAATATAATCATTACACTCTATCATTCTCTATCTAGTGGCTTCTCAAGCTGGAGGCAAAGAGAATTAGACAATTAGCTTGCCCAATTCAGAATGGAAATGGAAAGAGAAGTTCGGTCACGCTCTCAGAAGACCTCATTGCACTTCCAGTAGCAGTAAATAATGAGCCTTGACATTATTTTTAGAATAGAAAGTATCATTGTCTCCTAGCGAATCGATGTGAAGGTAGAAAGGGCCAATTCTTATCCCTTTTGCGCTTCTGGAGGCTGCCAACGAATGTTACCTCTGAGACTCCACTAGTGGTAGTCATATTTGCAGTGTACAGCGTTTGCCTCTACTATTTAGAGTACGGAGCACTACGCAGCCGCTCAATAAAGGTAAATCATCAGAATCAGACCTCTACGATTTCTTGACAAAGGATGGCCACCTCTCCGGGAACGTTACTTTCTTCCTGTCCTTCTCTAACAAATGCTCTGGCAGAGGATGGTTGGGTACTTTTTGAGTTGCAGTAGTCATGTCGAATTCGGATCCAAACGCAGTAGATTCATCATGTGTATTGCGATATGCCCCGTGCCTCCTGCACACTCCTCGACGCTTGGCTATATTTGTGCATCCTTCACTGCTGCATAGTTTGACCTTTGCCCCATGCCTAATACACACTCCTCCTACTTGGGCAAAGTTTGCACATCCTTCATTGCTGCATAGTTTGACCTTTGCCCCATGCCTAATGCACACTCCTCCTTTCTGAGGATAGTTTGCACATCCTTCAATACTGCATAGTTTTACCTTATCACCATGCCTCACACACACTCTTCCTTTTTGAGCTTTGTTTGTGCATCCCTCACTGCTACATAGTTTGATCTTTGCCCCATGTTTCACGCACACTCCTCCTTTGTAAGCTTGGTTTGTACATCCTTCACTGCTGCATCGTTTGGTCTTCGCCCCGTGCCTACGGCATACTCCTCCTTTGTAAGCTTGGTTTATACACCCTTCACTGCTGCATTTTTTATGCTTTGCCCCATGCTTGACGCACACTCCTTGCTTCACTGCAATATTTGTGCATCCATCACTGCTGCATTTTTTATGCTTTGCCCCATGCTTGACGCACACTCCTTGCTTCACTGCAATATTTGTGCATCCATCGCTACTGCACCGTTTGACACTTGCACCATGCCTCATGCACACTCCTCCTTTGATGACTACATTAGTGCATCCTTCACTGCTGCATCGTTTGACCTTTGCACCATGCCTTTTGCACACTCCTCCTTTGCAAGCTTTATTATTGCATCCTTCGCTGCTGCATCGTTTGACCATAGCTCCATGCCTAACGCACACTCCTCCTTTGATAACATTATTTGTACATCCATTAGCAGAGCATTCATATCTGTACTTCTTCTTGGTCACCTTTTTGCTAGGCCGAACGTCCTCAGATGAAGGCTCTCGCTTTTTTCGTTTCAAAGCACCTTTGCATTGTTTACTAGGCAGCGGTTCTCCGCTTTGGTTATCATCAGCAGGTGTTCTTTTCCGAGTTGAAGTTCGTTCATGGGTGGAAGCAGATGATGTTTTCTTGCGCTCTGCGGCTGCGGCCGCCGCCTCTGCCTTTCTCAGCTGACTCTCCCTGTAGATCAAGGCACCTATATCATCGTCGTCGTCCTTCTCTCCTTTACGATCGTCGTTTGGTGATGCCACCGCCTTCATCTTGGCTGGCTTATCGTTGACATGATGTTTAGATACGTATATCGATATCCAGCAACCTGAGTGAATGATGGTATGGAATGGATGGACAAAACTTTGTACCAATTCCTCTGTATCGGAGACGACCCAACGACAGCAGTCAACAGCGGAATTCAATAGACAGTGAGTACCGGTCCTCTTTTTAACCCCCAAATCCAAAATCAACCTCTCCTCACACCCTCTCTTGAAGAGCAGAGCTGGATTGAATAAGTAATAGTAGTGTAAGAGATCATGATGACACCCGAAAAGGAGACCAACGACAGCAGAGCCAAGCGCCAGAGGACTTCTCTTCCTATGCAAGCTACCGTTGGTCATTTATCGGCCGATCTTTGGTGCGATATTGCTGATTATCTGCCGAAAACATCTCGTGCACTCTTGGCCGTTGCATTGACCGCACCTCCGGCGTCATTTAGAGAGAGCGGCTGGAAAGGACAGTTGAACGCTGTAAGCAACGCGATAATTTCTAGTGAAAGAGCTGACGACTCATTTGATATTATGTTGGATGAATTGTGTGAGGAAGCTCGGGGAGAAACTGACCTTTATGGTCAACGCCGCTTTCTGAAACTATACATGTATTCGACAGATGAACACGACCGTAATTTTAGGGAGTTATTATCGAATCAACTGATGAAATACTACAATAGCGCATGGGAGGTGATGGACTTTGTTGATATCCCAGTTTCTCTCGCATCTCGTCTAACTGATGATGACGTGGGTGCTGTGTTGGTCTGCATTGATGCAATAAATAATCTCAAGCGGTTGAATCTTACCCACTGCTTCAATGTTGTTGGCCATGGATTGGAACCACAGCGCTTTTCAAATGTGTTGGAAAAATTGGACTTAGGGCTCTATCGAGATTTTGAAAGCCCATTTTGGCGTACTGGGTCGCTTCACTTTCGGGAAGTGAAGCTATCAGAGGGGCCTGTTTGTGATATCATTGACAGCATTCTTCGTAGAGAGGGGGTGAGTTCACTCAGGCGTCTCCAGTATCCCTTCGAGTGGTACCACGAAAATCATTACATGCGGTATATGCGGTTCTCTACTTTTATAAATCGTGACATGAATCAAATATTTAGAAGCGGAAGAATGATAGAGTTTGTTGGTCATAATACTGCAGCGTTGAACGCATCCTCATGTTGTGTATACTTTGGGTTTGTCAGTAATGCTGAGTTTTGCTCATCCATCCATGATGTTTGGGAGACGGACTTGGTTGATTATTGCATTTCATGCAATGATAGTGATACGTCTTTTGAAGTTTGCATTCACTGCAATCAAATCCTATGTGCTTTTGATTGTTCTGACTCATGGAATTGTACCGATTGTAAAATCACATCTTGCAAACACTGCCGGGAAGAAGACGCTAGAGTTGCAGATGTGATGGTGACTTTTTGCAATTATGGTTATTGTGAGCCGTATTGCTCCAAATGTCGATTAAGCAGTTGTAAAAACGGCGACAATGATTGCGTTGATTGTAAGAGCATGGTGTTCGCTATGTTGTTGGAAGAGAGTAATGAAAAGCAGGCCCGGATAAATTCGCTATTGGAAGAGTGCAATTCAATGCAGGCTCGGATTGATTCCCAGCAAGAAGAAATGGAGAGATCCAAGTCAATCATGTTCACTTCAGAATACACTCCCATTACTATTCGCATCAAAGACACGGTAGGAGAAACTCTGGTCACGATAGAACGAACTACCAAAATGGAAACACTGTTCCAAGCTTTTGCAATGAAGAAAAACTTGAGTCTGGAGGCTCTCCGTTTTACGTTACGTGGCGAAACAATTGACCCCATTGCCACAGCTGCGAGTTTGGACTTGGTTGATATGATTGAGATTAATGCGGCTTGGTGATTGATGATAATGATATCTTTGAGTGAGACAACGCTGAGAGTTAGATATCGATACACCAATCCAAAGGTAAGAGGCAGGTGAAGAGTCTAAGACTGATGAGGAGTACATACATCGAATACTCAGGGATAAGAGGCAGCATTTTCATTACTGTTTCTAGATATGTGTGTTCTTATTTGAGGAATGATTGTCACATTACAAAGGTTCATAATGCCTTCATAACATAGCACTTTTTACTGTTGTATTTTAATCAAACAATTTAATCATTACACTCTATCATTTTATCATAAGTATAGCAAGTCGCTGCTATACGCAAGCAGTCATCTATTATCTATTCCGCATCAATTGTGATCTCATCAATGAAGAGGCCAGCATTGTCCTCATCCGCCGTATCAATTCGAAGACGTACTAGCAGCTCATCAACTGCCACGGTATCAAAGTGATAAGTTACCGTGGCCCACTCGTCATTTTGGAGTTCGTACGATGCTCTCCAGCACTTTTGGCCACTCTGTTCATTATTTCCTTCAAATTCTATGCAGAAATCATCGCCCTGCGACATCTGGGTGGCTCGTACAGTTGCTGTAACCTTGAAGAAGGAGTATGCTTCATCCTCCGACACCAACTTGTGGGATTGAAAGGTTGATTTCCCACCTACTCCACCTCCAATGAGGACTACACCTTGCTTCCATTCCGCAACCAAGTAGTGCCTAGCATCGTTTCCAACGTGATCAAAGGCGGCACCATATCCGAAAGCGAAGCCCTCACTCAACACATTCTTCCAGTTGCCTGTGCTCACATCGCTGTCAGCAGCAGCTGTAGAAGAAGTGCTTAGATTGACATCAACAGCGTCCTCAGGCAAGTCAATCTCGCTGGCAGTCATGTCAACATCGTCACAATTGAAGCCGTGATCGCTCTTGGAGTTCAAGCATACTGTGGTTCGGACCCAATCATATTGACTCGATAATCTTGCATATACACCAGGATACTCAGCCATAGCACAGCCATAACCCCACGATACCACGCCCACCTGAATGTCATCGGCTCCGTTCGGATCTGCTCCTTTGATCACAAGAGGCCCGCCGCTATCGCCTTGACAAGAGTCTTCTCCGCCTCCTTCTTCTCTAGCACACAGCATATTGTCGGTAATGCCTCCTGATTCTTCATAGGTTCCATACGGTCCATCGGCCGCATTACATTCTTCATTGCTCACAGCATTGACTTCCACTTCTTGCAAATAGATGGGCATTTCAACGCCCTCGTCAGTGATATCAGTATCTCCCCATCCAACGACAGTCACGGCACCTTCTAGTTCGGGCACATTGGCGTCAGAGTTGACTTGCACCATCTTGACGTCCACAGTCACACTATCCTTCAAGAACAATAACATAAAGTCATTATCGGTAGTAACATCATCATAATACGGATGAGGAATCTCCGTCATAACATCAATCGATTCTCCATCCTCATCCGTCAATCCATGACGTCCGACAGTGATTTGGTACTGGCCTCCTTGACAATGTGCTGCAGATAGGACTACGTCGGGGGCAATCATTGATCCGCCGCAAAAGTGTCCCCAGTCATCATTTAGGGAGACGGTGTAGGAGTAGCGATCTTCGGTTGCTTCTTCTCCACCGATGATTTTGTGTTGGCGTAGATCACGTTGCTGTTGTTGTTTAGTAGGGTGCTGGATGTTGTTTTGGATTCGATCGAGCTTTTTGTTGGTGGTGCTGGCGCCGCGGATGGAGGCGGAGGTGGGTGCAGCAGCGAGGAGAGATAGGAGGGCGATTGCTTTGTAGGAGTAAGCCATTGTGTAAGATGAATTAGTTGTTTGCTGGTAGTAGTAGTTGAGTTGATGTTGCATTCGATTGCCAATGCAATTTATGAGATGCCGATGGGATCGGACGATTTTGTCGATCCCATCTAATTGCTTGGGTAGAGTCGATCTTGCTTGCTTTTGTTGGGACATGCATGTGGTGCTCTGTTTTTGTCTTGTTGGGAGTGAAAAGTGTGATTGAGTCGAGTCAACATGCTTTATTTAGAGTTCCCATGATAGATTTAGCCAGATAGTAACGATTCCTACGTATGTAGCAAAGAGATCGAATCGCTCTTGCTTTGTATTGAATGTTGGTCAAGTCACTGCCTCCACCTTCCCCTTCCACTTGCTCACAAAACAAAATCAGTAGAGAACAAAATGAATGACAAAGACATCAATGCCAGCCCTACAACACAAAAGCACAGGGCAAAAACAATGAAAGAGCAACCTACGAACTACACTGGAGGACCTTCGCTTGAACAGAGGTTCCGTCAGTATCTTTCTGCCTTTGATGGCAAAAATAAAGATTTCTCAAAGGTCGAGCACCTATTCGACGCTCTTTTCCACAAAGACTTCTTTGAAACTACAAATAACTCTCAGCAGCAGCAAACTGTATCCAGAGAGCAAACCAAGGCAATACATGCCATGTATTTTGCGATGGGAACAAGAGCGACACTGATTCACTACAGAAGGATTGGACTTCATACCATCGATATCTCTTATCATCTCTTCAATGACCAAGTAGACATTGCTATCCGTCAGCTGAGCTCAAGGATGCAAAATAGTATAGTAAGGACGCAGCAGGTGTCCTGTAGGAAAGTTGCATTGGACGACGATGGCAAACAATCATTTACGATTAATAAGACAGAATGCTCAGCCTTTTCATATATGAAGGCACGATTCAGTGTAGAGTACTGACGGCGATGTTGGTGTATGTAAATAATCTTTGACACTCACACTCATGTTGGTCGAGAGGTGGAATGAACTACATATGGATCAGCTATTGCACATAATAGAATAAAACGTTGCTATTATCAAACACACCAACAAGAATAATCCCTGAGGTGACGACTGAAACTCCTACCCATCGTACGCAAGTGGTTTTCCTCCCACCATGGACAAGATGGGTGTCCTTTCGGACGGGCCCACCAAATCTTTGCTAGCGATTTGCACGACGGACGATTTGGCCTCGAGAAGAGGTGGTGGTCCCCCCCTGGATTAAATTGTTGCCGGTCGTTTCGAATCGAATCAATCGATGAATTCGTTCGTTATCATCGTGGAGAGTCCATGACCAACCTTGGAACGGCCCAGAACGGTTCAGAACAGTGTGAATTAGCACCCAGTAGGCTTCATTCTGGGCACTCGTGATCGCTTAATCACGGGTGAAAGCTAGAGGGCACGCAGGGGGGACCACCACCTTTTTTGGCGGGAAATTCGAAAGGACACCCATCTTGTCCATGCTCCCACGTACGAGTCTCGTTGCACAGACACTCAGCACGAGTTCCATACCTGAGATTAGCATCTCGGCGACTGACGCGGCTACGAAGACCAAAGAGGCCCAACGCATTGCAGAATTCAAAAGTTTGAGAAAGCTGGGACGGCTGGTTTTAGATACCAAGGGGGATGTTGGCGTGCCAGTTGCTTGTCCTTGAGTGTGTAGGGAGACCATGTGTGCTTGAACTAATCTGGATGGCGCCATATGGACTTTGCCGACAACGTGCTCATTTAGCTCGATCCAAAAGACTAGGCTTCTTGGCCATAGACTTTTTGACCATCTTTCCTGAAGTATTGACTGGATCTAAACTTGTGGACGCTGAGTTGTCTTCAAGCTGATCTTCAATCACGGCGCCGTCGCTCTCTGTCGTTTTATAAACTCATATGCCGCCTTCCTCTGTGGACTCTTTGTAGCATCCACGGCAGCCTGATGGGCACGAAGCACTGAAGCAAAGTCTTCTTTGCTGACATCTCCATGTACATAACACTTCTTTAGCACGTCTATCGAGTCGACACATCCAAGAGTGGCAGCAATGATGAAATGTTTCACTGCTCTTTCCATCCAACCTAAATTATAATCATAAACTCCAAGATTGTATCTCGCTGCTGGGTGTCCACCAATAGCAGCCTTTTCCATATGAAAAAGTGCCTTTTTCAAGTCCATATGAAAAAGTCCCTTTTTCAAGTCCTTCTCAACACCACCCTCCCCTTTCAAGTACGTTAATCCCAGCTCATAATGTGCACCAACCTCCCCTAATGAAGCCCCCCCTTCCCAGTATTTAAAGGCCTCATCAATATATCCTTCCTTGTAGCGCTTCTTACCCATATTGTGCATAGCAATAGGATCATTCACCTTAATTCTCTTCAATAGATCAGTTTCTTTGACACTCTCTTCCTGTGGAAATGACCTCGGCTGCCGACAAAAAAGACAAGATGATTTCAGATTTTGCCCCTGCTCTCTCAATTCATTAGCAACTTGACATCCATTACATATGAGTTTGGAACAACAAAACATCATAGTCGAATCCTGTGGATCAATCGGAATCGGTAGACAGCAAATCGGACAGTCTCCCTCATGGGTGCTATCCGGTTGCCGGAACAAAATCTCGCCCACCTCAGATGCAAACTTCCGCCTCTGGCTCTCCGCCTCCTGATCCTTCGATTTACTTTTATCCAGAGACGCAACTATCCCGCCTCTTTCCGACTCATCATGTTCTTCTTCTGCTGCTGTCTTTGACATTCTAGGAAGAAGAGCGTGGTCGTCCCAAACGAGATGATAACCACGGTTTTTCAATAGGACCATGATGTTGTATGGAATCAAGTTCAATGCTTGCCCGATGAGGTAGAGCAATGTTAGAAAGAGCGCATGATTGAAACCAAGCTGATAAAAGAGATTGGCGGTGACTGATCTTGCTGCCCCAGTCAGCACCATTGCCCCGACCCCGAGTATGAATGAAAATTTAGCTGAGCACATGTTTTGGTGTTGTGGTGTTGTGGTGTTGTGTTAGAGGAGCACTTGGATTGCATAAACTATTAAGTAGTGGCAGCGGCAGTATTGTAGCAGAATACTTAGGAGAGAATAGGGTTCCCATGATGTCAGTCATAACTGACGCATGCGGCGTTGATCGTGAAAAAATCGCAACGGAAAAATCTTGTGGTGATGGACGGACAGTCAATGAAGCAATCGGGGCTGTCATTTAAGACAGTCATCTCACCACTCGGCGCTCAGCTTTGTCCTAGGCCATCTGTCATCTGGTCGGAGACAGGGCTGCTGTGGAAGCAACGCCATGAAGATGAAGTTGCCATTCCGCTTAGCAGCAAGCGACTTGCCTCCTTTGCGTAGTAGTTGTGTGCGGTTAGTCATCATAGTTTAGTTTAAGCGGCCCACTCCCCACCCTTTGACCAAGCGGCTCTGTAGAGTCGCAGTGTCTCTGGGAGTGTGGGTTCGCACAGTAGTTTAACCCACACAGTTTTGGCACCCCAACAAAGAAGTCTCTTTTCGTTGTTGTGGTCTCTTGCAGGAAAGCTCAGAAGGCTATCTGGGTTTCCGTGAGGGATGACGTAACCTTGTATCCTTTGAGTGCATTGGAAGACGAGCAAGAGCAAGAACCTAGGTCCAGTGCTTGCACTTGAGCAACAAAAAATCGTCCAGCTTTGATTCGTTTTTGAGAATCGCTCGCATGCAGAGCTATTCAACGTAAGTACGTGTAGATGTTTGAACCGTTTAAGTCATTCTTGCCCTTCCACTTGCTCACAAAATTATAGAAGAGAACGAAATCAAGCGAACAAAACGAATTACACAGACGGAAGACATCTACGCAAGCCCTTCAACTCAAAAGGAAAGGAGGAAAATATTGAAAGAGCAACCTACGAATCGCGTTGTTTGTGCAACCTTCACTGCTGTATATCTTTTCTTGTGCATCATGCTTCATACAAACTCCTTCGTGCCTGGCTTGATTTGTGCATCTTTCGCTGCAGAGTTTGCGTTTCATCTTTGCGCCGTGCCTAACGCACATTCCTCCCTTCACAACAATATTTGTGCACCCATAAGAAGAGAATTCATACTTGTGTTGTTTCTTTCTGGCCACCTTCTTGCTGGGCCGATCCTCCTCCAATGAAGACTCTCGCTTTCTTCCTTTCGAGGCACCTTTGCGTTGTGGACTAGATAATGATTCTTTGCTTTGGTTCTTAACAGGTGTTCTCTTCCGAGTTGAAGTTCGATGGTGGGTTGAAGCAGATGATGTCTTCTTGCCATCGGCAGCTGCGGCCGCCGCCTCCACTTTCCTCAGCTGACTCTCCCTGTAAATCAAGGCACCCACATCATCGTCGTCCTCACCACTATCGTTTGGTGATGCCACCGCCTTGACAGGCGGCTCTGGCTGATGTGGATTCAATTGCCGTCGTTGTAGCCGTCGCTGCAGCACCCGTTGATCGTGCTGATGAAATTGCAGTTGTCGTTGTTGAAGGCGTCTGTTGTATTCTCTTTTTGCTACACGTTTCTTTCGGATCGATATGATTAATGAACCATCACCAATTCTACATGCATAGTCTAAATCATGTATAGTTATTGAAGTCCTCGTCGGATTCCCCTTTATATTTTTGCAGCTTTTTAGTAGGGGGGTGCCAACCCCTAGTAAAATCTTTAGTCACGAGTGGTTCGCGGAAAATAGTTTTGTCAAAGGCATAGACGATGGCTGACCAGACGGGACGGACGATGGCCCGGATGATGGCTGTGCTGATTCAGATGGAGTCAAACTGGGCTGAGATGACGGCTGTGCAGACCTTGAAGGCGAATCACTCGGCATAGACGATGGCTGACCAGACGGGACGGACGATGGCCCGGATGATGGCTGTGCTGATTCAGATGGAGTCAAACTGGGCTGAGATGACGGCTGTGCAGACCTTGAAGGCGAATCACTCGGCATAGACGATGGCTGACCAGACGGGACGGACGATGGCCCGGATGATGGCTGTGCTGATTCAGATGGAGTCAAACTGGGCTGAGATGACGGCTGTGCAGACGTTGAAGGCGAATCACTCGGCATAGACGATGGCTGACCAGACGGGACGGACGATGGCCCGGATGATGGCTGTGCTGATTCAGATGGAGTCAAACTGGGCTGAGATGACGGCTGTGCAGACCTTGAAGGCGAATCACTCGGCATAGACGATGGCTGACCAGACGGGACGGACGATGGCCCGGATGATGGCTGTGCTGATTCAGATGGAGTCAAACTGGGCTGAGATGACGGCTGTGCAGACCTTGAAGGCGAATCACTCGGCATAGACGATGGCTGACCAGACGGGACGGACGATGGCCCGGATGATGGCTGTGCTGATTCAGATGGAGTCAAACTGGGCTGAGATGACGGCTGTGCAGACCTTGAAGGCGAATCACTCGGCATAGACGATGGCTGACCAGACGGGACGGACGATGGCCCGGATGATGGCTGTGCTGATTCAGATGGAGTCAAACTGGGCTGAGATGACGGCTGTGCAGACCTTGAAGGCGAATCACTCGGCATAGACGATGGCTGACCAGACGGGACGGACGATGGCCCGGATGATGGCTGTGCTGATTCAGATGGAGTCAAACTGGGCTGAGATGACGGCTGTGCAGACCTTGAAGGCGAATCACTCGGCATAGACGATGGCTGACCAGACGGGACGGACGATGGCCCGGATGATGGCTGTGCTGATTCAGATGGAGTCAAACTGGGCTGAGATGACGGCTGTGCAGACCTTGAAGGCGAATCACTCGGCATAGACGATGGCTGACCAGACGGGACGGACGATGGCCCGGATGATGGCTGTGCTGATTCAGATGGAGTCAAACTGGGCTGAGATGACGGCTGTGCAGACCTTGAAGGCGAATCACTCGGCATAGACGATGGCTGACCAGACGGGACGGACGATGGCTGTGCTGATTCAGATGGAGTCAAACTGGGCTGAGATGACGGCTGTGCAGACCTTGAAGGCGAATCACTCGGCATAGACGATGGCTGACCAGACGGGACGGACGATGGCCCGGACGATGGCTGTGCTGATTCAGATGGAGTCAAACTGGGCTGAGATGACGGCTGTGCAGACCTTGAAGGCGAATCACTCGGCATAGACGATGGCTGACCAGACGGGACGGACGATGGCCCGGATGATGGCTGTGCTGATTCAGATGGAGTCAAACTGGGCTGAGATGACGGCTGTGCAGACCTTGAAGGAGATGAACTGGGCTGAGATGATGGTTGCGATGACTCTGATGGAGCTGAAGTTGGTTCGGAAGATTCACTTGGCATTGATGATCCACTTGGTTTAGCACTAACAGTAGGCTTTGTTGATTCACTTGGTGAAGAGCTCGGTAGTGATGATTGACTTGGCGAAGAACTTGTACTTGGTCTCTCGGTTTTTGGTGCCTTTGTCACCTTTGGTGCTTTTGTTTTAGGCGATTTTGTTTTCGGCGTACCACTGGGCTTATGATTATGAGAAGGCTCTCCTGAGGGCTGACTTGAGGGTTTCGTCGTCGGCTGAGAAGACGGCTCGCCTGACGCTGAAGGCGATGCACTCGGCCAAGACGATGGCTGACCAGACGAAGAAGGGCTCAACGATGGCTGGGAGGATGGTTCGGCTGATTCAGATGGCACCAAACTAGGCTTCGACGACGGCTGACTTGACGATGAAGGCGATCCATTCACACTGGTTGGTGCTTTTGTTTTCGGCGATTTTGTTTTCTTGGGTTCCTTCATTCTTTCTGTTTCGAGTGTAGCTATCTTTCCGTCGTTTATTCCTTTTGCTTTTGATGCTTTTGATACACAGTCGTAGCTCATCTGTTCTCTTTGATCTGATGGCTGACTCTTTTGTGATGTTGCTTTCGATTCCGATCTAGACGCCTTTGATGCACATTTCGACTTCGATTGTTTACTTGAAGAGCTCGTGTTTGATGTATTCTGGCTTGGTTTAGAATTAGAACTGGAGATGGAGACGATGGTCGGTTGACTGCTTGGTATAGAAGTAACTTTTGACGCCCGCTTCTTTTTTCTGCTTCTTCTTCTCCTATCGGCTGTTGTTGTATTCTCATTCTCTCCCATAACCATAACAAACGAGGGATAGTTGACTAGACGCAGTTGATTCTTTGGTACGGTCTTCGGCTTCTGCCTCTGCTTCTGCGTAGTCTCATACATTTTTGTTGAATACGAAGTTGATGATGATGCTAATGTCGTCTGTTTATTTTAATTTTAGGCAACAAGGTAGAGATGTCGAATGCATCCACAGGCGTGTGTGATGATGTCATGATGATGACGATGTTGTACAGTTTTATTATTTGAAAGTTGTTTTGAAGTGGAGGAAGTGTGAAGAAGTAAGACCGGCGCAAATGAAATGCGCAGGGACAGAATTCGAGTACGAGACCTCAAGGTGGCACGGCATTCGAATTCAATAAAATTTCGTTCGAAATTTCTAAAGGCCTTGAAGTCGAATTCTGTCCCTGCACATTTCATTTGCGCCGGTCTTAAGTGATCTGAAGTGATGTTGTAGAAAGTAGAAACAAAACATGCTCAATCTATTTCATTTTTTGCCGTTTCAGCCCCCCAATAAAATAACAGGAAAGTCTCACCACCAACACGCGACACCGACCGCACAATGATGCAAAAAAATCGCCGTTGCCGCTAATCCACTACATATCTTATGCACTCCCCCCACTAACCACCAACAATGAGGTCCCACCACCTACTCCTACTAACCACTATCCCCCTCCTAGCCCACAGCGCAGTCTACCAACTCCAACACCACATCCCCCGCCGCAACACCCAATGCATCTACAGCGACTTCAAAGCCGGCCAAACCGCCACCTTCGAACTCTTCATCCTCGACTCCCCCACCGACGGACGACTCTCCGCCGGAGTCCAAATCGAAGGACCAATCGCATCTGATAAAATCGGTGAACCCGTCCTCACGCCAGATGGGGAGGAAACTGGGGAACGCACCTCCCAAAGAGTTCAACCAGAAGATACATGGGATCCCAATCGATATGCCAATCGAGACCTCATGACAATGGGCGCTTTGCTACAAGACGCGGTTGGAAATTGGCCACGCTTCTTATCCAAACAAGGAAACGATTTCCAATCTCGGGGGATCATTCACCACTTTTTTCATATTGATTATACTCACAGTGGAGAAGATGAGGATGCCATGCGGGCACGTGCGGAAATTACACGGCAGATTCAACGGGAGGAACAGGATCGACGAAGGAGGTTGATTGAGGAGCGTCATAATATGGATCGTCGAAAGGATCCGGTGGAGGAGGAGGTGTATGAGCAGGAGAATGCGGGGAGGATGCAGCGTGTTTTGCCGGATCATATTGCTCCGTATGAATGGACCAAGCGGATTAAAAGTTCGGGGTGGTACCGTCTTTGTGTGCAGGCCGATGATGATATTTTGGTAGAAATGGATATTCGGAACAGTGCCGTGTTTGGTGGTGTGAATCAGGAGACGGGGCATGTATGGACATTTGATGATTGGGAGGAGTGGGAGGAGGAACAACGGATCAATAAACTGGATGAGTTGAAGGAGCAGGCGAAGAAGGATGAGGAGGCACGTGCGGTATTGGAACAGCTGAATAAGGCGTTGAGCGATCAGGTTAAGGATTATGATTTGGAATCGACACAAAGGTTAATGACGGAGGTGAATAATTTGGTGTCGCAAATGCAGCAGAAGCAAAGTTCAGTGCATCAAAGGATTAAATCACATGAGGGGATTTCGAAACGGAATTATCAAAGGATTAAGAAGAGTGGGATTGTGGAGACGTTGCTTTATTTGTTGATAACGGGATATCAGGTTTATACGGTGCATAATTGGTTGTTGTCGACTAATTCGTTGGGGCGATAAGATGGAGTTGTTACTGTATGATGTGGGGGGAGGAGATATAGAAGAAGAGTATGTCCAATTGTTGACTACATTAGTTGACTGTTGACGCAAATAATAAGTATGTTATTAGAGAAATAATTATAATACACTAATAACCTAAAAGTATCATTACAACAAAGCAGTACTTAAATCATCATCTATTGTCGCATCCAGACCATCATCATCTTCTTCTCCTTCTTCAATGCCCCCCTCTCGATGTATCTTTGTTGATACTAACATGCCTATTATTGCAATCACAGCGAAAAATGGATAGATTACGGAAGGAGCGACTGGTCCAATATTCTCAACTAACACAGTTGCAATCAAGGGACTAAATGCCGAAGCTGTACAATGAGCAAGGTCATAACCGAGGGCAGCACTAGTCAAACGGACGTCGGGTGGGAACTTCTCGACGAGCCTGTGTATCATAATATGAGGTACAATGAACCGAATAAGGTTAGCATGTCAAGTTAGAAATATATATGATCTCAATACAAATCACATGTCTTGAACTACAACTCACCAGGCATTCATTGGCCCTCCAAAGAGTGAGAGGAGCACTCCAATCGTCCATTGTGCAAAGAAGGCTGACACAGCTCGACCTGCAGAAATGACCCACAACGTTAACTCCTCCTGTCCTAGCTTTGTTTGTACATACTTTGCTGCTGCATTGCTTGACTTCTGCTCCATGCCTCATGCAGACTCCTCCCTGCTGAGCATTATTTGTGCATCCTTCACTGCTGCATATCTTGACCTTTGATCCATGCCTAGTGCACACTCCTCCTTTCTGAGCAAATTGAGTACATCCTTCGCTGCTGCATCGTTTGTACTCGACCTTTCCCCCATGATATTCGTGCATCCATCAGCGGAACATTCGTATCGGCGCCTCTTTCGAGCAACTTTTTTCGGAACATGTGACACTGCTTCGTGCTCTTCAAATAATGGCCAATGTTTTCTCTTTGAAGGTGACATTCTTGTCGCAGTCTTTGTTGATGTGT
The DNA here is from genome assembly GCA_030544225.1 of Skeletonema marinoi. Classification (NCBI taxonomy): domain Eukaryota; phylum Bacillariophyta; class Thalassiosirophyceae; order Thalassiosirales; family Thalassiosiraceae; genus Skeletonema; species Skeletonema marinoi. Next base: position 1,519,377 of record CM060500.1, on the reverse strand, counting down.
TGTTTCCACTTACATTAGCAGAGGATCTCTTTCGAGTTGAAGTTGTTTGACATGCTTCAGGAGGAGACTCATCAGTTTTTCCTTCTCCTTGGCCACAGCTGCTGAGCAGCCGCCTCCCTGGCTTTCGCCGTCTTGCTAGACTTGTAAATGAGCACAGCCAAGTCTTCCTCTTCGTTTATCGTTGATGTAGTTCACCTGTCGAAGTTCTCGTTGCAAGATCGTTTAATTCTGGAGAGGTCACAAAACTCAGTTCCTCGCTTTGGCAAGGAGTAACCACAGTGACTGTCCCGGGTAGCAAAGGCATGATGGAAATCAACTTCCCTTCTCCCATTACCATTGATTTTTTGAGTTAGGAGTTGCCTCTGGTGGAGTAGGCACTTTGTACCGCCTTTTGTTGGTGCCATTTAATTTAGCCATTTTGGAGCTTCTTTTCTTTCCGTCCACTTCAGCTTGTTTCATCTATTTCGGTGCTGGCTTTTGGTATCATTTGAGGTCGTCTTAGAGAAGCGCTTAGTAGTGCTGCGATAGCCACGGTTGGCGAGGCGTGGAGCCAGATGCTGGCTTCGTGAGTAGGTCGTGAGATCCTGGTTGATACTGCCGACAACAACTATTTTTCGCTCGTCATCATTAAGGAAGTGAAGTGACGTCGGCGGCGACTCAAATGGAGATGATGAGTTTGGTGGAAAGCAGAAGTCGTAGTGATGCCCTTTGCGGCGGAACAAATTACTAATGTAATTACTAATGTAGTAATGATGAATGATGATGATGCTACGGTGATGCGGCTGCTACTCTAGAGGAGGGAGGCCTCATTGTCGCTATAGCGCTATGCAACAAAAAACTGCACAGAGACACGATGCGACACAAAACAGAGAGATGGGTATCTCTCTCATTCACGCACATATCTTGTCTTTCCTCAAACTGCTTAGAGTAGTACCTTTCCATTCTGCATAGAGACAGGACCGCGGGATTCAACATACCCATTTATATGGGTAGCCCAGCTAATGTGCGTAGGAATTAGTAGATATACTGTACTTAAATTGATTTAAATCGAAGCCCAAGACCTTACTCCGCTTGTTCGCCCCTCTTCTGCCTGTCAAACACCACAAAGACCGGCTCCTCCACGCCATAACGAACATGTCGGGAATTATTTCTCTGCCTATTAGCTCATTCTACGCCGCGGCCTCAAATTGCCGTGTGAAATAAGCCCCAATCCCTCCCCTCTCCTCGTCGGCAGCGCAGCGGTATCTATTCAAATAGTTTGTCCTACAACTAAGATCGCACTGAGACTCCCTCTCCTATTCAACACCTCCTGTTATATCCTCATTTCAGATGACGCAAAAGAAGAGAGCAAGAAAGACCACGGCCGCTACTCCTCACGCGACGGCGGCTACTAATTTCGCTAGCAATGATATCGCCATACACAATATTGTGAAGCAAATTGCTGCCGATGCGGGCCTTGGCACGAAACAGCAGCAATGGATTGCGGAATTATTTGATCCTGACTCCAACTTTGACTTGACAAACACATCAATCAATATTGAACGAGAAAAGTGGAAGTTGAATGTCAAAATGCAAACCACGATGAGGAGTGATGATTTCCAGGCGATGAACGAGAAGGAAAAGATTGAAGTGTTATTGGAGTTCAGGAAGGAAAAGCTAGAACTAATGCAGCAACGAACTGATCACACAAATAAATTGGATGGTGGAAACATCGCCAAGGGTGACAAGATGGTGTTCCGAAGTAATCAAGGAGACCTAGCCGTTCCTGGTAAAACCCGAGGAATCGCTCATCATCGTTACACTCCCGAGACTCATGCATCCTACGAAGAAGAAGATCGATACGTCGAAGTCCACGGTATTGATGTCCTTGCGTCTCATTCCAACCACACCATGGACCGTGATAATCAATGCCTGGGTCATTCCGTTCGCACGTCAATCAAAGTTGGCATCTACTATTCCGGAAAGGAAGCGGGAGAAGATGTAGAATGGGATGGAATCAACACAGAAGAGTATCAGCCACTCATTGCTCTCACGGATCAAGATACGATTGTTTTGACAAAGGGAAGAAAAGATGTGGTCGACGCTAGTGGAAAGATAATACCTGACGAGAAGCAACTAACCAACCAGAGGATTGCCTACGCCGAAGCCGTCGGCGTGAGCGAAGACATCCTCTTGTCTGATGGATCCACTACCCTCAAGAAGCAAGACATCTCCGAGTTCAATGGTCTCGCAGACTTGGTCTTCAATATGCTAATCATTCATGCGGCCTCAAATGAAGCTGCCATCGTAATTGCAGTCGGGACTCATGCTAAGAACTCTTTCTTGAAGAAAGGAGCCAAAGCTTTCGTGACACTTTACAACAATTTCATGGGGTGGAAGTATCATCCCGAATCAGAGCATCGCATACGTGTGCTAATTCTTGAGCGTCTTATTCGATCCGATGAAGTTGAGTCGAATTTTCTGTCTGCAGTGTGCAGGATGAAGATGATTTACAACTATGCCGCAAAGAGATTACTAAAGGAGTACCCAACACCTGAATTAAGGAAGGCATTGAATCAACTAGCGGGTGCTACTGGGATGGGCTACAAATTCATTAGGGGGGAAATCGAGGAACAACGAGAGTCTAATCCCAATGCTGAGATGTTGACGGATCTTGAAATCTTCTTTAGGATCGAGTCTGACCTCTTAGCCAACCCGAAAGTCCCCAATGGATCAATTTCTGGATACAAGAAGATTCTCCATTTGCTTGAACAAGTCAACGTAATCAAGGCGAAAGTAGATTCTCTCTTCAAGAAGTGCAAGGATGGCTTGACAAAATTGGCAATCTTCAATTCTATCGAAAAAGATCTCCCTGTCTCAATCTCTACAGAAGCAAAGAACATGTATCGTGGTCGACTCGCATTAGAGAAGCATCGAAATGAAGTCAAGAAGGTCCATAAAGAAGCAGCACAAATCCAGCAAATGTACCCAGACGCTGATCGGAGCGAGATTCGCAGACAGATCGAAGATAGTTGCCAAGACGTCTCAGAGGGAGCACGAAACTTTGCGATGCATGGATTGGACACCAAATTTATCCATGAAGAAGCAGCACGAATCCAGAAAATGAACCCAACTGCTAATCCGAGCGAGATCCTTGAAGAAGTCAAGAAGAGCAATCCTGACATCCCAGATGCAGCACTTACAGCTGCAAAGCACGGATTGGACACCAAATTTATCCATGAAGAAGCAGCACGAATCCAGCAAATGTACCCAGACGCTGATCGGAGCGAGATTCGCAGACAGATCGAAGATAGTTGCCAAGACGTCTCAGAGGGAGCACGAAACTTTGCGACGCATGGATTGGACACCAAATTTATCCATGAAGAAGCAGCACGAATCCAGAAAATGAACCCAGACGCTGATCGGAGCGAGATTCGCAGACAGATCGAAGATAGTTGCCAAGACGTCTCAGAGGGAGCACGAAACTTTGCGACGCATGGATTGGACACCAAATTTATCCATGAAGAAGCAGCACGAATCCAGAAAATGAACCCAACTGCTAATCCGAGCGAGATCCTTGAAGAAGTCAAGAAGAGCAATCCTGACATCCCAGATGAATCATTTACGTTTGCAAAGTACGGGTTGGACGTCAAGTTTATCCATGAAGAAGCAGCACGAATCCAGCAAATGTACCCAGACGCTAATCCGAGCGAGATCCTTGAAGAAGTCAAGAAGAGGAATCCTGACATCCCAGATGCAGCACTTACAGCTGCAAAGCGCGGATTGGACGTCAAATTTATCCATAAAGAAGCAGCACGAATCCAGAAAATGAACCCAACTGCTAATCCGAGCGAGATCCTTGAAGAAGTCAAGAAGAGCAATCCTGACATCCCAGATGAATCATTTACGTTTGCAAAGTACGGATTGGACGTCAAGTTTATCCATGAAGAAGCAGCACGAATCCAGAAAATGAACCCAACTGCTGGTCCGAGCGAGATCCTTGAAGAAGTCAAGAAGAGCAATCCTGACATCCCAGATGAATCATTTACAGCTGCAAAGCGCGGATTGGACGTCAAATTTATCCATAGCGTAGCAGCCCCAGTCCTTGTCTTACCTCCAACATTGACCACTTCAACCAGCCGTCTTCAATGGAATGGAAGTGAATACCAAATTACTGGGATCAAAAAAGGAGCCATCCACAATCACGATGTCTTGTGTGGATGTGGAACATTTAGTCATCTGGGAAATGTAGCATTTCGTCAATTCGTTGATAGGGGAATGGAAGACTACCAAAATTGCCAACGTCTCAAGAAGTCAGCTTATGTGATGCGGATGGTGCAAGCAGTGCGTTCTCAATCTCCACCCGGCCGGTTCTTGCTATATGACATGCAAACAGATACTTGGAACGATATTGGGGATGCACAAGCTATAGAGAATGTAAAAAAGGCGATATATAATGCATTGGCGAAGAGGAAAACACCATCAACGTTGACGAATAGTAACTTGCGACCAAAGAAGGCTAGGGTGCATCAAGCTATGACGATGATATCAAATGATCTGACACGGGTTGTGAGCTATGTGGAATCCTGTCCCGATCAGGCGTGTGCTCCGCAGTCCTATGAAACAATATTTACGGGAGCTTTAGATAAGCACAAATTAGACACTGTCAAACTCTTGAAGGAGAGTGCGGCCAAGGGCGAGAAAATCGTATCTACCGCTGCAATGTCGGAGGCAAGGAATGAGAACATTCGCATAATTCGACGTGCCAATACGTTCATGTTGAAGTTTGGGGGCAAACATCGTACTGAGCCAGAAATTACTGCAGCGTTGACAAAAGCAGAGAAAGATGCGGTACAATTGTATAGGGTGCATCAAGCTACGACGATGATATCAGATGATCTGCCACGAGTTGTGAGAAATGTGGAATCCTGTCCCAATCAGGCGTGTTCTCCGCAGTCCTATGAAACAATGTTTACGGGAGCTTTAGATAAGCACAAATTAGACACTGTCAAACTCTTGAAGGAGAGTGCGGCCAAGGGCGAGAAAATCGTATCTGCCGCTGCAATGTTGGAGGCAAGGAATGAGAATGTTCCCATAATTCGACGTGTCAATACGTTCATGTTGAAGTTTGGGGGCAAACATCGTACTGAGCCAGAAATTACTGCAGCGTTGACAAAAGCAGAGAAAGATGCGGTACAATTGTACATAGCTGAGGCGCGAAAGAATAAGTCATAAAGATAACAATCAATTTCAATAGGCCGCGTTGATTTAATTTTCCGAATGCGACCCTCCCTCCAACGCAGTACTCACCCTCGACTCTCCTGAGAACTCCAAAATGGTTGAGAGAACTCGATTGTGCAATCTTATGGCCCTCCATCTACTTTGCCGACCACACGCTGGGAACGACGAACCCTCCACAGATCACACATTGCGTCAATCCGAAACTCTTGGCCATCGCATTGCCGAGGAAAAATGGTCTGTCTGACTCAAATCAATCGTCCAACTCCTTCATAAGGACAAGGCCTCATTTGATGCGCTTTCTACTCTAGTCAAGTACGTCTGTTACATCATCCACGACAGGCTGGCTGTTTCGAGGTGTTAGTGTCGACAATTGAAGATGAGATGTGGTAGTAGTGGTAGTAACATTACTCTGCTCATATCGTAATGTAATGAAACACTTCCAAATCGACGAAGTACGTCATTTGGTGGGCAAGGAGATGCTGTTAGATGATTATTTTGAAACAATTTTGGCGAGAATCCTCCATTTCTGTTGTCAACGCCAAGTATTACGATTACAGTAATGTTGAACCTGGGTTTTGCACCGGCGGAACAACTTCGTGCTATGAGTTCAGCAGTGATAATTGCCCATATCCATATCCATACTGCAACATGGGACATACTTACTATGATGATAACACGGATACTTGTCAAGCAGGTTATGACAACAAGTCAGGAGAGATTCCATGTGCGATATTGCCCGAATGGCAATGCAAAGAGCAAAATCGGCATGTTGAAATGTATGCAGTCCGATAAAATGCGGGAAGCCTCCCCACCTCAACACTCTGTCGTGAAGTTCCCGCCATCCTACTTATTTTTAATTGAGAGCTACTTGCTCTGCCACTCTTGTTACTGTTATGTAAGGGACAATAGCTGAGTCCTAAGTATATAAGTATGTGAGTGTCAAAGATTATTTACATACACCAACATCGCCGTCAGTACTCTACACTGAATTGTGCCTTCATATATGAAAAGGCTGAGCATTCTGTCTCACTAATCGTAAATAATTGTTTGCCATCGTTGTCCAATGCAACTTTCCTACAGGACACCTGCTGCGTCCTTACTATACTATTTTGCATCCTTGAGCTCAGCTGACGGATAACAATGTCTACTTGGTCATTGAAGAGATGATAAGAGATATCGATGGTATGAAGTCCAATCCTTCTGTAGTGAATCAATGTCGCTCTTGTTCCCATCGCAAAATACATGGCATGCATTGCCTTGGTTTGCTCTCTGGATACAGTTTGCTGCTGGTGAGAATTATTTGTACTTTCAAAGAAGTCTTTGTGGAAAAGAGCGTCGAATAGGTGCTCACCTTTGAGAAATCTTTCTTTTTGCCATCAAAGGCAGAAAGATACTGACGGAACCTCTTCAAGCGAGCGAATGTCCTCCAGTGTGATTCGTAGGTTGCTCTTTCATTGTTTTTGCCCTGTGCTTTTGTGTTGTAGGGCTGGCATCGATGTCTTTGTCATTCATTTTGTTCTCTACTGATTTTGTGAGCAGTGGAAGGGGAAGGTGGAGGCAGTGACTTGAACCAACATTCAATACAAAGCAAGAGCGATTCAATCTCTTTGCTACATACGTAGGAATCGCTACTATCTGGCTAAATCTATCATGGGAACTCTAAATAAAGCATGTTGACTCGACTTGGTCACACTTTTCACTCCCAACAAGCAAAAACAGAGCACCCATCATGTCCAAACAAAAGCAAGCAAGATCGACTCTACCCAAGCAATTACGTCGACAAAATCGTCCGATCCCATCGGCATCTCATAAATTGCATTGGCAATCGAATGCAACATCAACTCAACTACTACTACCAACAAACAACTAATTCATCTTATACACAATGGCTTACTACAAAGCAATCGCCCTCCTATCACTCCTCGCTGCTGCACCCACCTCCGCCTCCATCCGCGGCGCCAGCACCACCTATGAAAAGCTCGATCGCATCCAAAACAACATCCATCACCCTACTAAACAACAACAGCAACGTGATCTTCTCCAACACAAAATCATCGGTGGGGAAGAAGCAACCGAAGATCGCTACTCCTACACCGTCTCCCTAAATGATGACTGGGGACACTTTTGCGGCGGATCAATGATTGCCCCCGACGTAGTCCTATCTGCAGCACATTGTCAAGGTGGCCAGTACCAAATCACTGTCGGACGTCATGGATTGACGGACGATGATGGAGAATCGATTGATGTTATGACGGAGATTCCTCATCCGTATTATGATGATGTTACTACCGATAATGACTTTATGTTATTGTTCTTGAAGGATAGTGTGACCGTGGACGTCAAGATGGTGCAAGTCAACTCTGATGCTAATGTGCCCGAACTGGAAGGTGCAGTGACTGTCGTTGGATGGGGAGATACTGATATCACTGACGAGGGCGTTGAAATGCCCATCTATTTGCAAGAAGTGGAAGTCAATGCTGTAAGCAATGAAGAATGTAATGCGGCCGATGGGCCGTATGGAACCTATGAAGAATCAGGAGGCATTACCGACAACATGCTGTGTGCTAGAGAAGAAGGAGGCGGAGAAGACTCTTGTCAAGGCGATTCTGGTGGGCCTCTTGTGATCAAAGGAACAGATCCGAACGGAGCCGATGACATTCAGGTGGGGGTGGTATCGTGGGGTTATGGCTGTGCGATGGCTGAGTATCCTGGTGTATATGCAAGATTATCGAGTCAATATGATTGGGTCCGAACGACAGTATGCGAGAACTCCAAGAGCGATCACGGCTTCAATTGTGACGATGTTGACATGACTGCCAGCGAGACCGAGACTGCTGCTGCTGCTGCTGACAGCGATGTGAGCACAGGCAACTGGAAGAATGTGTTGAGCGAGGGCTTTGCTTTCGGATATGGTGCCGCCTTTGATCACGTTGGAAACGATGCTAGGCACTACCCCGTTGCGGAATCGAAGCAAGGTGTAGTCCTCATTGGAGGTGGAGTAGGAGGGAAATCAACCTTTCAATCCCACAAGTTGGTGTCTGAGGATGAAGCATACTCCTTCTTCAAGGTTATAGCAACTGTACGAGCCACCCAGATGTCGCAGGGCGATGATTTCTGCATAGAATTTGAAGGGAATAATGAACAGAGTGGCCAAAAGTGCTGGAGAGCATCGTACGAACTCCAAAATGACGAGTGGGCCACTGTAACTTATCACTTTGATACTGTGGCAGTGGATGAGCTGCTAGTACGTCTTCGAATTGATACGGTGGATGAGGATAATGCTGGTCTTTTCATTGATGAGATTACAATTGATGCGGAATAGAGATTTGACTACTTGCGTATAGCAGCGACTTGCTAAACTTATGATAAAATGATAGAGTGTAATGATTAAATTGTTTGATTGAAATACAACCGTAATGTGTGATAATCTTAGGCGATTCAAAGCTTTGTAATGTGAACATCATTCCTCAATTACAGCACACAGCAAAGACAACAATAATCAAGAAAATCAACCCTTCGACGACAAACCTTTAGCAGCAGCCAGCAAATAGAGAATGATAAGAGTGTAATGATTAAATTGTTTGATTGGTATAAAACTGTACAAGTACTATAATTTAGGCGATGCAATGCTAGTCAAAGTAATCACCATTACCATTCCTCAATTTTGTAGAGCACACAGCAAAGAGAGCAATAATCAAGAAGAATTAACCTCTCGAAGACAAAGCTTTAGCAGCAGTCTCATACGTCAAAAATCCAATGGCCGAAGCAGGAATACTCCTTAACAACTTCAATCCAAACCCTCTATAAAGTCCATAACACGCCCTTCCATCCTTTGATTCTTTCACAATATCCCTCGCCGTACTCACAATCCCCACACTTTTACCAGCTTGTATCCTAGTCTTGATGAGATCGAATGGGTACCCTACCCCCCAGGCGGTGGTTGCTGCGAATGCTCCGCTTAGCATGGGTATGGCAATTTCATCTTGCGTAGTAGTTGTTGAATCATCACCCCCCTCCATCACGTTGTTATTACTACCATTGCGCAACTTAGTCAATTCCACCTTGGCAAACTCATAACTAACAAACCAAACACCATGTGGAATCCCGTCCCTTAACAATGTTGCACCCAATCCCCTCCACGCGGATGATTTATTATTATTACTAGTCGGTAATAACCCCGAAACTACCGAGGTAGTCGCCTTCGAAACAGACGTACCAACTACCTGTTGGGATACTTTAATCAATTCAATGGGGGACATGACGAATGATTGGAATATTCCGCCTATAGTTCCTCCAATGAATACACCCAATAGCACATTATTATTATTATTATTGTCGTCATTGTCAGTCCAGCGTTTGCCATATCCATAACCAGTCATCAACACAGCATTTTGAACAGGCACTGCACCAATCATGGCAGAGCTGCCCCTCCATAACGAACTGATTCCGAAATTGGAAATCATTCCTCGGAAGATGTTGGTTGGTCGTAGTGCTGCTACTGCTGTTGTTGCAGAGACATCAGTTGCGGCGGCGGCGGTGGTTACTGTATTTGCACCAGCTGATGTTGTTGATGGCTGCACGACAATGGAGGCATTTGCTTGTAAACGGGTTAGAATTGTATCGACTGGTTGGATGGCGAGGGTGGAGATTCCACCGGAGATCCAGCCTGCGGTGAAGTCTACCCAGGATTCACTTGACATAGTTGTTTTTGATTATTATGCAGGGCTGGCTACAATACGGGTACTAACAGCTGCTTTTCATGACTTTTGACAAAAAGCTCCCAAAAGCGGCAAAAAATCTTTGGAAGTGCATTTATCCGTACTCTCCCCAAAAAAAAGGATAAAAAAAAGGATCAAAATCTTGATATTTTGAGGCCAAAATTAATTATGCTGTATGACAATTTTGGTGGAAGGTGCGCGCATTAGCCTTCAGCTATAACCATCAAGTAAAAGTATTGGCCATTATTTTGGCCATATTGTTTAGATTAGTGAGGTCTAATAGCATAGATGCATACTGGCTATTTTGTGCTCATTGTGCTGCTCTTGCCAAAAATATTTTGATCCTTCAAAAAAAGGATCCGTAGAGATGGACGATTCCTACGTAGCAAAGAGGGGCTGCCCCCTTTCCCCTCCTTCATCCTTTGGTGGCCAAAATCACAACATAGCTGCGCCGCGCACTGCAACGCTTAATTAGCCCTCAATCTGAACAAAATGATTTGATCCTTCAAAAAGGATCAAAATAAGAGTACGGATAACCGTACTCTTATTTTGTTAAAGTAGGGGAGGGGAAATATGTTTAAGAAGTAGAGAAGATTGACTATATCTACCAATTGATACATTATCCATTAGTCGATACCATGCTTAACATTGCCTAATCAAGGAGTTTGTGATTTCGAAGACCAACGCTTCATCATCAGAGGTTGCTAAGTTAGTTCTTTCCTTGCGATCCCACAGATCGTGGAAAGTTTGACCAGCCCCAATGCTGGTCAAGTTACGCGAATTCCCCAGGTAACAGTTTGTTTTTTCTAAGTTTTTGTGCAGGTATGTCACATGCGACGCATTTATTCGGAGAAAAGCGAAGGAGCTGTAAAGTCAGCTCCTTCAAAACCGATTGCAGATACATGCAGACACATTCATTTCGGAGAAAAGTCAAAGGAGCTGTCGAGGTCAGCTCCTTCAAAACCGATTGCAGACTTAGGTTGTTGTGTGTGTAACAGCTTTGTTTGCGAGAGTGTACATCATTGGATGAGTACTCTGCATGCGGAACCCAAACCGCGGAACCTCTGTTGAGGTAAGGGTATGTCACGTTACAACATTGTTTGCTCTTCAAGTTCAAGTCACACTGCAGTGAACCCATCATTGAGCTCATCCCACCGCGAAGCGAATAAGAATGTGCTCCCCCCTCGGGGGGCTGGGGGGGGACGGCGCCCGCGGCCATGCGGGCGCAATCAACCCATCATTGTTGTGCAGGTGGTTCTTCTTGATTTCGGAGTAGAGGATAGGAGATTAATCATCCTTCCCATGTTCAGGGAAGGACGAAAGGTCTATTTAAGGCCACATTGTTTGCTCTTCAAGTTCAAGTTACAGTGCTGTCAACCCATCATAGCCGGCGTTTGCTTTTTCATGAGCACGGTCGACAGTCTCTCCTTCGTGGGAGTAGCGGCAGTCGGGGTCTCTGTTTGCATCTGCAGGTGAGGGATGTTTACGGCATTGTTTGATCTTCAAGTTCAAGTCACACTGCAGTGTTGCACATGTGACTTGACTTGGATCTTGGAGCAGAGGATAGGAGTCTCATCATCCTTCAAGGAAGGACGATAGGTCCATTTCCATTTAGGCCGTAGACGTTTCCTAATATTTGAGGCGCAGCCAGCGGGACATCCTCGGACCGAAGATGTCGATCAGTATCATGGAGTAGTAGTTCATATTCATCGGCATGGCATCAATCACTAACACTCATCGTCGTTTTCACATCAGATGAATGGTGGTGGATGACGTCAGGCCAGCTACAGCTCTTTGAAAATCCTCCACAGTGGGCTTCCGACAAGCCGAGCTCTACTATCCAGACACATATTGATCAATACAAAGGCCGAAGACGTTTCCTGATATTTCACTGGCAGGGCTAAGGGGGTAGAATGTGAGGATGCATTGGTGAGGTAACATTTGCAAAGAATGGTAGAGATGTATTTGATTTCAGTCTCTACTTATCCTTCTTGATGTGTCTGCCCGAGCTTCTCCTCTCGTTTAATCTCGGCGAGATTTCTTTCCGCTTTCGTTTCCTGTAGCCCTAATCAAGTCGAAGATTTTTTGTTGATTGTTTAACGTGGGAGACTCTCTCCTGCGGTGGCGGTGGTTAGTGTATTTGCACCAGCTGATGTTGATGGCTGCACGACAATGGAGGCATTTGCTTGTAAACGGGTTAGAATTGTATCGACTGGTTGGATGGCGAGGGTGGAGCCTTGCTGCCACGCCTCTGTATGTTTATCGTCATGCCCGTGCATGTGTTTGTATTGTAGAGAGCCCAACCATTCATTAACCAACATCGACATTGCTGTTGAAAGGCACTTATCTACATGAGCAATATCAATATGAGCAACATCAACATAAACAATGGCGATGGCAACAATGACGAAGGCTACAAAAGATTCCTCGCCTTTCTCGCCTCATCTCCAAATCCAAACCCAAATACTGAGGAGAATGCAGGCGCGGTAGAAGGATCATGCCCACACACATCGGAGTCAGAATCAGAGGAGCGAGAGCAATCCGACCAAGCGACAATGTCAACATCTACCTCAACTTCAACTTCAAAGTCTTGGGAGGAGACCACTGGTGGATCGGTTGCTGCGCTTATTTCTGAGCAGCTTGGTGTTGACATTGGGACATGGGTTGATGATGATGATGGAGAGGAGAAATCTTTGGACCAACTGTTATCAAGGCCGAAGCCAAAACTAGAAGGAAAGAAGGAGGAGGATCACCTCAAGTCAGAGCTAAAGGAAGAGCCAGCAGAGACGAAGGGTAATGAAAGACGCCGTAGTAGTAGACGCCTTAGTCTTAATCTTAGTCTTCGGCGGTCCCAATCCAATAAGACTGCGAGAAGTAATAGCATACTTAATAATCTCGGCGAAATCGCTGCCGTCGAGAGACCTCCTCGTGCCGGGCAGCACCCAGACTACCCATTTGAGAATGTCGTTTTCCAAGGAGGCGGGGCGAAGGTAAGAATTGATCATATAGACTTGTTACATCTCCATCATGAGCCGCACGATCTGACTCTGCTTGATCTTAATACTATTTGAATGGATGTAATGTTTTCTTCTGCAGGGAGGTGTTTATGTGGGAGTATTCCAAGCATTTGAAAAATTAGGTATACTCCCCTATTTGAAGCGATTTGCTGGTGCATCAGCTGGTAGTTTTCCTGGTAAGAGATGCAATCATTCGCTGTCACTACTTTTTGTATATGTCCAACCAGACACTAATTCTAATTCTAATCTTTTCTTATGATATTTGCAGCATTAGCACTCGCGTTGGGGCTATCTGCGGAACAGGCAAAGGCCGAAATGGACAGTATTGACATGCAAGGATTTATGGACGGCGGTTCATCAACAATATCTCATTTACGAAACATCAAGAAGCGGCTAGGGATGCATCCCGGTGACAAACTGCTGGAACATTTTGGAGGTGTGCTCGGAACAGGAGACTCTGACTTGACTTTTCTTGGACTGTAGTGAGTACTATTATGATCTCTTGACTATTATGTGGAGATGTGTACCAAGTTAGTGCAAGTAGTAGGGCTCATGAAGAGCCATCTCAGCTCTGACCTCGTCATATATTAGAGGAAGTAATACTTGTAATCAACTAGTTAGTCTAGTTGACTATTATTTCTTTCAGCAGTTATTTATTGCTGTTTTGGCGTAATGCCTCAATTTCTATCCGCTGTGCATCGATCAGTGCCTGTTTTGCGATATTTTCTTCCAATAGCGCATCAAATATCAACTTCCTGCACCCCTCGCAGTTGCTGCCGTTTTTGCATCTGTTCAGTCGACATGAAGAGCAATGCATATCAAAACAATCATCATCATTACAGAGGGTCACCAAAGTTAACCCATAATCTTCACAGCATGATGGGCAGTATCGGGCATAACAAGCACTGCACTCATTTATGCGGCAACAATCATCACACAGGATTTGATTGCAGTGAGTGCAAAATGAATATTGAGCGAGGGCACAATCAATACAAATGTTTGCTTCATCATCAGGATTATTCCCCTCCTCGAGTGTGTTGCGAAATTCCGTCATTTCTTCGTCACAGCCAAAGTGCAGACAGCACGTAAACTTGTTCAAAACTGCATTGTGATCACTCACAAACTCATTGAATCTTTCAGCCCTCATTATCTGGTTCCCCTCAAATAGCCTTTTCCTTGCATATGGCTCGGCTGCATTATTGTACCATTTGTAAGGATATTGAAAGCGTCTGAATGAATTTCCCTCTTCGCGAAGGATGTCTTCGATGATGTCAAAAACAGACCCTTCACATAGCTTTATTTCGTCAAATTGTCTTTCTTCAGAATCATCAACCTGGAGCCAAGGCTCTTCAAACTCTCGGACGAGCTCCAAATCTAAGTACTCCAACACAACAGATCGTCGCAATGGGTTAAGTCCGGTCCCGACAACATTGAAACAATTGGTAAGTTTCAACCGCTTGAGATTATTTTTTGCATCAATACAGACCAAGACAGCCCCCACGTCATCATCAGTTAGACGAGATGCTAGCGAAACCGGGATATCAACAAAGTCTAGAATCTCCCATGCACTATCGTAGTACTGTTTGATCTGCTTTGCTAAATCTTTCCTGAAAGATGTGGAAAAAGTGTCGTCATTACGTTGACCCCCAATTTTGGATCCGTGCCGTTTCCTTTTAATCTCCACTTCAACTCTTTCTTCCTCACACAATTCATCCAACAAAGTATCAAAGAATACTCCATCCTTCGCTGCTGAAATTATTGCCGTGCTGACCGCGGTAAGCTGTCCCTTCCAACCACTCTCTCTAAATGACGCCGGAGGTGCGGTCAACGCAACGGCCAAGAGTGCACGAGATGTTTTCGGCAGAAAATCAGATATGTCGCACCAAAGATCGGCCGATAAATGAACAACGGTTGCTGCTTGCATCGGAGAAGAAGTCCTCTGGCGCTTGGCTCTGATCTCGTTCGCCTCCTTTTCGGGTGTCATCATGATCTCTATCTACACTACTAACTACTTATTCAATCCAGCTCTGCATGCTCACTGCAGCAGAGGTTGGAAGTGGAGAGGTTGATTTTGGATTTGGGGTCGTTTGAAAGAGGACCGGTACTCGCTGTCTATTCAATTCCGCTGTAGACTGCTTCATCTCGCAACACAGAGGAATTAGTACAAAGTTTTGTTGTGACATTACTTTCCAACACTTTCACTTGAACTCTTGAGGTTGCTGTTTGATGAGTATGTATCTAAAACATCATGTCAACGATGAGCCAAGCCAAGATGAAGGCGGCGGCAGCACCAAACGATAGTGGTGAGGGCGACGATGATGTGGCTGCCTTGATTTACAGGGAGAGTCTGCTGAGGAAAGCGGAGGCGGCAGCTGCAGCCGCAGAGAGCAAGAAGATAACATCTGCTTCAACCCATCATCGAACTTCAACTCAGAAGAGAACACCTGTTAAGAGCCAAAACGATGCATCATTGCCTAGTCAACAACACAAAGGTGCTTTGAAACGACAAAAGCAAGAGTCTTCAAATGAGGATCGGCCCAGAAATAAGGTGGCCAAAAAGAAGTACAGAAAGGAATGCTCTGCTGATGGATGCACAAACAAAGTCGTCCAAGGAGGTGTCTGCGGGAGGCACGGAGCAAAAGTCAAGCGATGCAGCAGTGAGGGATGTGCAAATCGTATTCAACAAGGAGGAGTGTGCATTAGGCACGGGGCAAACGCAAAGAAATGCAGCAGTGATGGATGTATGAGCCGAGCCAAGAGGGGTGGAGTGTGCGTTAGGCACGGAGCAAAGTGGACAAAGAAGGAATGTAGCAGCGAAGGATGCACGAATAATGTCGTCAAAGGAGGAGTGTGTGTGAAGCATGGAGCAAAGATCAAACAATGCAGCAGTGATGGATGCACCAATAATGTCATCAAAGGAGGAGTGTGCATGAAGCATGGTGCAAAGATCAAACAATGCAGCAGTGATGGATGCACAAATCTAGCTCAGAAAGGAGGAGTGTGCGTTAAGCATGGGGCAAAGGTAAAAAAACTATGCAGTAGCGAAGAATGCAATAATCAAGCACAGAAAGGAGGAGTGTGTATTAGGCATGGTGCAAAAACCAAACTATGCAGCAGCGATGGATGCACTAATAAAGTCTTCAAAGGAGGAGCGTGTATGAAGCATGGGGCAAAAATCAAACGATGCAGCAGCGATGGATGTACAAATGGTGCTGTCAAAGGAGGAGTGTGCATTCGACACGGGGCAAAGATCAAACACAAACTATGCAGCAGCGAAGGATGTACAAACTATGCTATACGTGGAGGAGTATGTTGGAGACACGGGGCGAATCGCAATGCACACGATCAATCTACTGCGTTTGGATCAGAATTCGAGATGACTACTGCAACTACCCTGCCCAATCAGCGTGCTTCCAGAGCTGCCGCAAGAGAAAGACAGGAAGGCAGTAGCATTCCTGAAGAGGTATCCATCCTTTGTCGAGAAATCGTAGAGGTCTAATGCTGCACCTTATTGCGTGGATGTGTGGTGCTCGTGTTCTCTAAAAAGTATGCAAAGAACGTTGATGTGTCGGAGTACAATGGTATAATTACAATCGAGTTCACGCAATAGAGTATACATATCATATCACATAGGAAATTAGATAAATGCATTATAGCTACCTAATACACAAGAGATGGAAATCGTAGTTAGTAGTTAATTGAAGACACGTGGCTGTGAACGGCATCGGAGAAATCCTCTGGCGCTTGTTGCCGCTGCCATTGCTGGTCTTCGTCATCATGTTGTAAGATGTGAGAAGCGAATAAATGAAAAATGAAGATCTAAGATCCACATCAGTGAAGGAAGTCGTATGTAGGAACTCAGTTCTCGTATTATGGTAGCAAGTCGATGAATTAAAGAAAGTAAGAGTCAACCATCTAGTCGCGTTGACTACTACTTTTTCTAACAACTATTGTTGCTTCGGCGCAATCTCTCAATCTCCATCCGCTGTGCATCGATCAGTGCCTGTTGTACATTATATTCTTCCAATAGCGCGTCAAATATCAAATTCCTGCACCCCTCGCAGTCGTTGTCGTTTTTACAACTCTCCAGTCGACAAGAAGAGCACATTCGTTCACGACAACCATAACAGTAGGTCTCCTTAACTAACCCATGGTCTCTACAGCATGATGGGCAGTATCTGACTTTACAAACACTGCACTCATTTGAATTGACCTCATTTGTATGCCCCCACGTATCGCAACAATCGACGCACAGAATTTGATTGCAGCGATCGCAAAATGAATATTGATAGAGAGCACAATCAAGACAAATGTTTGCGTCATCTTTGGGACCATTCTCCTCGAGCGACGTGCAAAATGCCGTCATATCATCGCCACATCCAAAGTGCAGACAGCACGTAAACTTGTTCACAACTGCATTGTGATCACTCACAAACTGATCGAATCTTTCAGCCCTCATTATCTGGTTCCCCACAAATAGCCTTTTCTTCGCATCGGGCTCGTCTGGATTATTGTACCATTTGGAGGGAAACTGAAAGCGTCTTAATGAATTTCCCTCTTCGCGAAGGATGTCTTCGATGATGTCAAAAACAGACCCTTCACATAGCTTTATTTCATCAAAAAGACAATTTAATTGTCTGTCAACATCAGAATCACCAACATGGAGCCAAGGCAGATCAAACTCTCGAACGAGCTCCAAATCTAAATACTCCAACACCGCAGATTGTCGCAGTGGGCCCAGCCCCTTCCCAACAACATTGAAACAATGAGTAAGTTTCAACCGCTTGAGATTATTTTTTGCATCAATGCAGACCAGGACAGCCCCCACATCATCATCGCTTAGACGAGATGCGAGGGACACAGGGATATCAACAAAGTCTAGAATCTCCCATGCACTATCGTAGTATTGTTTAATCTGTTTTGCTAAAGCATTCCTGAAAAAAGTGTCGGCACAAGAAATAATCCTTTTGGGTCCGTGCTGTTTCTCTTTCTCCCCAGCTTCCTCATCACACAATTCATCCAGCAACGTGTCAGATAATAATCCTCCATCTTTCGCCGCTGAAATGATTGCCTTGCTCACCGCGTTCATCTGTCCTTTCCAACCACTCTCTCGAAATGACGACGGAGGTGCGGTCAATGCAACGGCCAAGAGTGCACGAGATGTTTTCGGCAGATAATCAGCAATGTCACACCATAGATCGGCCGATAAATGAACAACGGAAGCCTGCATCGGAGGGGAAGTCCTCTGGCGCTTGGCTCTGCTGGCGTTGGTCTCCTTTTCGGGTGTCATCATGATCTCTATCTACTAACTACTACATATTAATCAGCTCTGACATAACAGAGGTGGAGAGTGGGATGGAGAGAGGAGGAGGAGGTGGAGAGGTTGATTTTGGATTTTGGGGTCGTTTGAAAGCGGACCGGTACTCGCTGTCTATTCAATTCCGCTGTAGACTGCTGTCGTTGGGTCCCTCTGTGTACAAAGTTTTGTTGTGACAGTTACTTTCCAACCTTGAACTTGATTGAGGTTGCTGATTTTTTGATGAGTACAGCAGTATTCACTGCGGACGCCAACAATATGTAACAAACATTGATACAAACATTGATACAGAGCATGCCATCGACGTCATCGGAACCTGGATTGACGGACTGCCTCTCACTGAAGAAAACGGCCTAGCCGACTTTCCTATTGAAGCAGTAAAAGATGCAATGAAACTCGTGATGCGGAACAATATCTTCGAATGGGGAGATTTATACTTCCTTCAGAAGACGGGCACGGCCATGGGAACCTCTGCTGCATGTATGTGGTTGCTTCCTCTTTGGGAAGTACAACAACGAGCTACTACTTTATCGACGATTTATCGATGATATGTTTTCGATTTGGCTAGGGACTGATCAACGGTACATTGATTTCCAAGCAGATGCAAATAACTACGGCATCCTCATGTGGGACTTCGATATCATTCCATCCGCCACTGTCAACTTCCTTGACCTTACAATTACTATCAACCCCGACTACGACTACCGCATCCAAACTAAAACCTACCAAAAGGCGATGAACCTCTACCAATACATACCGCCTAGTTCCGCCCATCCACCTAAAATGATGAAAGGCATAGTCTACGGCCTCATACGCCAATATAAACTTCAAAATACACTCCCATCCGACTACATCAATCAATTAAAGCTACTCTTCCAACGACTTGTAGCTCGCGGGTGGGATAAGCGCCTCATCAAAAGCTATATCCTAGAAGCCGATTCCAAACTATCTAATCCTACTCCTTCGAATAACAACGCCGACGAAACTCTTACCAACAAAGAGCAGCTTTTCCTTCATTGGAACTTTCATCCAAATAAACATCCCACGCGGAAAACTGCGAGGAATCTATGACGAAACTTGCAAGAATCTATTCGAAGAAATTGGCATCAAGAAATAATTTACCGTCGCCTACTCTCGTGCTCCAAATCTCCGCTCTGAACTTACGAGAGCCAAACTCCACCAGGCACCTGGCAAAGAAGCCAGCAAATACTACGATGGGGAGCTTGCCGGACTAGGTAGCTTGAGGGGGAATGGCAAGTATTATGACACGAGTGAGAGACGTTATTTGACCGCAGTGGTGAGTTGTTTTGGTCGTCATTATTTGTATTTTTATTTCGCGTACAGGGCGGTGCTTTGTGCTTCGTGCTTTCTAACTTCTTCCCGCCGCGCCGCTGCAAGCAATTTGGCAAGTACATATCCCAGGCAAATTTCGTATCGGCAACTTTGTTGCCGATACACGTAGAAAACATACCAGGCTACGTAGAAAGGTCCTTATCGGCAACAAAGTTGCCGATAAGTTTAACATAGGAATAGTACATACTTCTCCATTTTCCATCTTCCCTGTGATTTTCCTCACCTCACATTTTTTTCCTACAGGCGGGTACGTAGGAATAGTACACCCCTTATCGGCAACATTGTTGCCGATAATCCACCGATTAACCTTAATCCTTATCGGCAAGAAAGTTGCCGATAAGATTTGTCTGGGATATGCTCAAAATCAAAATCTCAGCCTCTCTCTCTCCTGATTTCTATACCCCCCTTTATATAATTAGCAAGAGAAGATTCGACCCCCCTCAATCTCAGAATACATAGCCTAAAGAGGGGGTGTACTTCGAGCACTTCTTCATAGATAGTATGAGTAGCTTCAGATACAGACGAACGGGATAACATTCAGAGTGACATTAGGCACTATAAATTCTACGTAGGAGCTAATATAATTAAAAATACTTCAACCGTGTACCAAACACATTTTGTAGGATCTCACACAATGCGCGACTCAGGCTATTTTGTCGCGGCGCGGGTTCTCACGACTCATAAATTTATACTCCTCTTTGTTCCTCTGGTGCCACAGCAGCCGCTGCGACACACCAGAGGAACAAAGAAGAACAACGAAGAAATTCGCTTAGCTCACAATTCTGCTTTCAGATTCAAATTCCAAATTCCAACCAAGTCGTACGTGGAAATCCAAACAGCTCCTTACCTCAATTTTGATCGCTATGTTATGCTTGATGAAGAGAGATCGAAATACGGACATTATCTACAAAAACTCCTATTGTGTAACAATATAGCACCAACTTACTTTGGTAAACAGTCTTCTAAGCCCTACTACTCGTAGTCGTAGATCTACTACAGCAGTATCTAAAACATCATGTCAACGACAACGATGAGCCAAGCCAAGATGAAGGCGGTGGCATCACCAAACGATAGTGGTGAGGACGACGATGATGTGGGTGCCTTGATTTACAGGGAAAGTCAGCTGAGGAAGGCGGAGGCGGCGGCCGCAGCCGCAGAGAGCAAGAAGATAACATCTGCGTCAACCCATCAACGAACTTCAACTCGGAAGAGATGTCGCAGAGAAGGAGAAGAATCATTGCCCAGCCTACAATGCAACGTTGCTACGAAGCGAAAGAGGCGAGAGTCTTCGTTGAAGGATGATGGGCCCAGGAAAAAGGAAAAGGTGGCCAAGAAGAAGTACAGATATGAATGCTCTGCTGATGGATGCACAAATCATGCTAAGAAAGGGGGAGTGTGTATTAAGCATGGGGCAAAGAGCAAGCAATGCAGTAGCGAAGGATGCACGAACTATGCTAAGAAAGGAGGAGTGTGCGTTAGGCACGGGGCAAAGGTCAAACGATGCAGCAGTGAAGGATGCACAAATGTTGCTATCAAAGGAGGAGTGTGCATTAGGCATGGGGCAAAAGTCAAACTATGCAGCACTGATGGTTGCACAAACGGTACCATCAAAGGAGGAGTGTGCATTAGACATGGAGCAGAGATCAAAAGATGCAGCAGTGAAGGATGTACAAATATTGTAGTGAAGGGAGGAGTGTGCGTTAGACACGGAGCAAAGCTCAAACGATGCAGCAGCGATGGATGTAGAAATAAAGCTCAGAAAGGAGGAGTGTGCATTAGGCATGGGGCGAAGATCAAACTATGCAGTAGCGATGGATGCACTAACATAGTCGTCAATGGAGGAGTGTGCGTCAAGCATGGGGCAAAGCTCAAACGATGCAGCAGCGAAGGATGCACAAACCAAGTCGTGCGTGGAGGAGTATGTTGGAGGCATGGGGCATATCGCAATAATCAAGATCAATCTACTGCGTTTGGATCATATTCCGAGATGACTACCGCAACTCAAACCAACCAAATCAACGCGCTTTTGGATCAGAATACGGTGAAACTACCGCTACTCAATCTATACCCAATCAGCGTACTTCCAGAGTTGCCGCAAGAGAAAGACAGGAAGGCAGTAGCATTCCTGAAGAGGTAGCCATCCTTTGTCGAGAAATCGTAGAGGTCTGATGCTGCGCCTTATTGCGTGGGTGCGTGATGCTCGTGTACTCTAAAAAATATAAGCAAAGAGCGCTGATGTGTCGGAGTACAATGGTAAGTATAAATACGATCGAGTACACGCCATAGAGTATACACAAGTGATGGAAATCGTAGTTAGTATTTAATATGAAGACACGTGACTGTGAACGGAAAACGGAATCGGAGAAATCCTCTGGCGCTTGTTGCCGCTGCGTTGCTGCTCTTCATCATAATGTTGCAAGAAGTGAGAAGCGAATAATTGGAAAATGAAGATCCAAGATCCAGATCGTAAGGAAGTCGTATGTAGGAACTCTCTCTCTCTCTCTCTTACGGTCTAGAGCATGATGACTCCCCCGAGTTCTTCGGATTTCAGCCATGGATACACAAGCAAGAGATAGAACGTATTTGACGAATCTAAAGAGGTTGCAGCAGATGATAGTCCTGAACTTGGATCTTGACAAATCTGCAAGAGGTTGCAGCAGTGAGCTGTGGTACTGAACTCTTCAAGATTTGAAGAGCCAAATTAGAGATGATGGATGATAGTACACACATTTGAATTTATGTTTACATCAAGAGATGATTACACAGAGAGAATTGGACTAGAAGCATGTCAACGCACTTCCAAAACGCCTTGACACTTCAATACCATTCCTCTGCTCAATATTGACTCTTTGGGGTCCACTCCTCGTCGTCGGCTTCCTTGAAAGCAAATGCATGCTTGCGCTTCTTGGCGGCCTTCTTTTTGAGCTTCCCAGGCCCTCTCTGTGAATAGAAACAGCAAGAAGTTAATAATAAAATATACTTTATTTGTATGATAAATATAAGAATGATGAATAACTTACCGCAAAGAGAGATGGCATCATGCTCCAACCATGAACTACCTCATACACGCGAGTGAGGCGTGGACTAGACCCCTTCGCCCTCACAGGTGCCTTCCAAACCTCCCTCCCATACTTGCCGTATCCCATTTGTTGTTGGACAAGCTCGAGCAAACGAGGCATCAGCTCCAAGGGAATGTGCTGGAACTCACGAGGGTTGAATTCGATTGTCTTCAGAGTGAAGAGAGCCGCAATGACTTTGTACCTAATCTTCTGCCCTTCATTTTCGAGCGCATTGATGCTTCTGAATCTGTCTTCAAATGTATGAAAATTACCATTGTTGCCACTGTTCAACGTCACGAGGCATGTATGGTTGGATTCAGTGATGGTCTGAAGACTAGTAGGATCGCAAAGAGCAAGTCGGATGAGGTCCTTCCTCCCGCTCTTTACCTTGATGTTGTTGCCGCTCATGTGGAAAGATAAAAGCGTGTTGTTGTTTCTCAACGCATCTGCAAAGAAAGGTACGGATCGGTCATTGAAGTTGTTGC
Organism: Skeletonema marinoi; assembly: GCA_030544225.1. Classification (NCBI taxonomy): domain Eukaryota; phylum Bacillariophyta; class Thalassiosirophyceae; order Thalassiosirales; family Thalassiosiraceae; genus Skeletonema; species Skeletonema marinoi. The sequence goes on along the minus strand of CM060500.1, from coordinate 1,496,208 downwards.
AATTGAGATCTAGATGGGAAAGGTTGGTGTTGCGCTTCAAAGCATTCCCCAGACTTTCGGCGCTCTTATTTGGTAAGCCACATTGTCTCAAGCTGAGGATAGAAAGAGGAGGATTCTTTCTCAGGTGTTTAGCGATGTGTTTCGCACCATTTGCTCCAAGACTGTTCTCAGATAGATCGATGTGTAGGAGCTTGTCATTTAGGATCAAACTACGCTGAATGCTCGTCGATAGAGTAATCTTCATGGAAGCGAGGGAGAATTCTTCCAGCGTCTCGTTCTTCTCCACCGCCTTGTTGAACAATTTGACACTCTCATCGTCGAATTCACTCAATTTTAGACCGAGAACGGTGAGAGTTTTGTGAGTGGAGAGAAACTTGGCAATGATAGCCAAACCGTCGGACCTTATAAAATTCCAACTCAGGTCAAGCCCGTTCAGCTTTTTGCATCCTTTGAGAATGGCGGGGAGAATATCATCATTCCCATGATACCCCAAGCCGCAATTAGATAGATCAACAAAAAACAATCCTTTGTGTTTGGCCATGGCAGAAGATAGTGCTTTTGCTCCATCAACGCTCATAATCTCATTCCTTGCGAGGCAAAGTGAAGTAAGTGTAGGACACTTCTTCAAAATCTCAGCAATTCCATACAGCTCGCTCGATCCCAAATTACAATGAATGAGATCCAGACGCAGCGTTAGGGTCTCATTCTGCAAAATCGGTACAATTTGGTTACGAAAGAAAGGGGCCGGAGGGAGTCTGACGTCGGAAATTGTGAAGCCCTCCAGTTGATTACTCGCCTGCTCCCTCGCAAATTGCTCCCAATTGGCACGAATTTCCTCATGGAAGGGGGCTTGCCTGCCCCCATTCCATTGATCCCATCTATATTCACATCCACCAAGAGTCACCGCCTCCGTCTCCTGCCCCTCAAGATGCAAAAGAACTTGGAGGTTTTCTAGCTTTTTTGCCTTTTCATAGTTGGGATGATTGTAACCCGTTGGTGGGTTTTCGGCGTTCAACACCCCAAGAAGGTAATCGTATTGCTTGAGCGGCAGATCGCCGACCATAATCGGATCATTGCGCTGCTCCAACGGTCTTTCTCTGCGTTGATTCCGGGCATAGTCAGCAGCCAAATAATACTTCATGGTGTCGGTTAGAGAGGTGTGAGATTATTGGAGATGATGATGACTATCTTCATCTATGAAAATCACACCCCTACCACCGGGGACAAGGGCGACGAGAGAGAAAGAGAGAGTCGCATGCTTGCCCCCGCCGATCAGACCACACTAAAGGTCTCGGTTATCTCTGGCTCAGCGATGGTTGGTTGGGGATGTGTTTGGGACGATAGGGGGGTGGAAAGAGGTGATTTGGGGCAAAAGTATCTACGATTATGGTACTTTAGGGTATGTAGGAGCTGAGCGTGGAGATAACCTCTAGCTTCTCACGCATCAAGACGGGCCGAACGAGTTGGTCAAACGAAATGCCCGCGTGCCGGCTATCTTCGCTAGCTTTCCACACTGAAGAGCGTGATTATCACCCGCCGCTCAAGCAGGTACAGCATGTGTATCACATCGCCATTTCGGCACATTTCGGCCAAAATGGCTATTTTGGCACCCTAGATTATGCGACATATGTGACCGTTATGACCCAAAGCAAGCCGCCGCTGTCCCATACTATGCATCCTGTCCCTTATTCCTGGAGGATTTTCAACGAATCGATGTGCATGGTGTCCAAGTCTACTCGACGAATTTTAACTAGAGAGGCGCCCTAGTTAAATTGCCGTTCGCGGAATAATCGGCGGGACGCTTTTTTTGGTCATCTGTGTGGCGGGGGCTTACAGCATAGCTGGCTTCTCTCTTCTCCCATGCTGTCTAGTCCCCGGTGGTAGGGGTGTGAAAATCATCGTGAGCTTTTTTCTTGCTATTGTGAGGGCAAGCTCCCGAGCCCCCTACACAAAAGGAGATCAGGCAGCACAGGTAGGCAGGGCCGTGGATATCTTGCTATCATTTAAATCTCTTGCTATCATTGTAGACGAAGATAGTCTGTGATATTATTCTCCAAAACATCACAAACTATACTAGATAATTTTCGCTCCGACCGCCAAGCAACATGCCGTCGAAGAAAAAGGCGAGAGGCAAGGCGCGTAGGGTGGCCAAAAGTAGGAAGGCTGGGGAGGAGGATGCGGCGGCGGCGGACGAGAAGAATGATATTGATTTGCAGATGCAGCGGCTGAAGATCGAGGATGAGGACGCATTATTGGCTAATGTCATCAATGATCTTGCTGCTGCAGGGAATTCCAAAATATGCCCTCATGGATTTATTCCATTGCCATTGCAAGAAGGACACGTTTGTGAAGCATTCATTGATTCATTGGGGGATGGATTTAGAGCTTGCTGTGAAGAATCCATGGGAATGACTCAGTGTTTCAAAAACGTTTATTACACAACAGAAAGAAAGCACGCTGAAGTATGGAATGATCCAGGCAAGTTGCAATCGGTTATATCGTATTTTTTGGCTCGAGGGACAGATCATATTCTCGAAGGAGATTACAAAAATCCTTTTGCAATCTACGTGAGCTTTTTGGAGCAATGGGTAGCAATAGAACACACTACTCAAGCAAGATGTAATTGGAGCAAGTTCCTAGCCTTGTGCAACTGGAGCCAGATTGGGGAGTTACCAGGGGCGGATAATCACACTCGTGTAAGCTTCTTCAGGAAACGCATTCCATGCAATTGCTTGGAGAAAAAGCACAAAGAAGTCAATTCCATCACAAAGATCGGTATCTGTCACAACCTAAGCTGTAATCTCCCCAATAGGAAAGCTGCACGGAGTAAGATGTTGTATTGCACTCAGTGCCGTATCGCAAATTACTGTTCAAGAGAATGTCAAGTGGCTGATTGGCCCGAGCACAAAAACTATTGCCATGAACATAAGTTGACTGCACAGAAGCTGATGCAGAAGAAGTAGTCGACCTATCATCGGCATAATATTATTGCAGTTAGCGAGGTGGCATAGAATTTGATTCTACGGACATCGTAGATATGCTATGGAATATGATGGACGCAGATTACTCTGTTCTCTCGCAATAGTTAGATAGCGGTTTGTCTGTATTGATTATCAAGTATTCCAAGAGTATCTTTCTCTCCCTCCTGTCTCTTGGTATTTGCTGTGTATATGGATTATTGACACTTGCCTGTTTATATTTCCCCCTCTCTCTCATATGTTCAACAATTCACCTACAGCTCTGGCTCAACCACCGCATACCTCACCGCACCATGCTTCATCAACAAATTCCTCGTCACAGCAAACCTCATCCTCTGCTCATCATCCACCTCACTCGCCAATATCTTCTCCACCACATCCAACACAGTCACCTTTTCCAACTCCCCCGTCTTTTCATTAATACTCCCACCCAAATCAAAATCCGCTTCAATATCCGCCCCATATTTCAATAACAATTCAATAATCTCATGCCGTCCGTAGAATGTATTCCAACTTAGTGGATGCATTCGTAGCCCGTCTTTCCATGTGGATCGTATATCGGGATTGGCACCCTTTTCTAGTAATGTTTGGACTATTTGGGTATTGCCGCTGATGGCGCATAGGTGGAGGCAGTGTTCGCCGTCTTTGGTGGTGGCGTGGATTAAGGATGGGTCGGCGTCGAGGAGGGATTTGAATTTGTCGTAATTGCCGTCGGAGCATGTGTGGAAGAATTCGGAATTATCTGCTGCTGTGTTTGTTGTGCTTTCTTCTTCTGTTGTTGCGGCAGTTGCAAGATTAATCATCATGGCGTTGCACAATACTGCTAGAGTGATTGTGATGAGTAATTTTGTTGTTGTAAATCTGACCATTTTTGATGTGTAAGTGATTAGACACAAAGAGATTCCCTGCCTGTTCAAAACAAAACGAAGAGATTTGTTGGTGTTAATAATATGGTGGCAAGGATAGAATGATGAACGGCTATACTTCTCTATCATCCATGTGATGCTACAGAAACATCTCATCTAGGGATTTGGGATCCAGGATCCAGCTCGGCCAATAATATCATGTTACGTCCTAGCAAGTATCAACCAGCAGCAATCACGGCATAATCATTTGCGCAAAGCGACTCACTCACAGAAGGATATAAATAGTTGCAACCAGAGAGGAGCAAAGGCGGAGTTAGTGGGTGGTTGGTACAATAGAGGTTGGTGGATTTATTTTTTTCTAGCTTGGTATTGGTACAATAGTGCGTTGTGCGTTGGCTGGCTGGTAGGTGGAGGCGTGGGCTTGAGTCAGCCGAGACATAACATTTTGTGCAGGGGCTGAATACTTAAGACATTAATACGGGACCCAGACATGTCACGACCCTCTTTAGGTATTGTAGTACCGGGTACCGGATAGGTTAACAGAGAAGCCAAGCCGCATGCAGCAAATCAAGCGAATGCAAGATGATAGAAACGCACGGAAACTGTGGGTAAAGTCGTGGATGGAGCAGGGAGGCGAGGGGACCAATGCACAATAACTAAAGTAGTGGTGCGATGTATGCAGGGACGGCAGACGGGGACCAATTTACACAATAACTATTAGCCATGCCCGATTACGACGATAGCTACGTCTCTGGCTGCCACGGAACAGTAGCCGAACAGCTCGATGAAGCGTATTATGACGATCGATCTGACGCTGACGATGATATGGAGAAGGGACGGATCAAATTTCCGAAGAACAAGTTGTACGGGCGAGATAAGGAGTTGGGAGTATTGCGTCAGCTATATGGTGCCATGGCGACAAATAATTCAGACGAGAGAGCCGATGATGATGGGGCGGTGGCGGCGAGGGAAGGAACACGTATATCATTTGCAGGGTCGTCGCCGTCTAATATTGACAGCCGAGTAGTGTTCCTTTCGGGGTACAGCGGTGTAGGAAAATCTGCTCTTGTTGCTGAATTTATTAATCAAATCCAGCAAGAGTACAATAACTCGGCAGAAAATGATGCCTCACCGGTATTACACTTTAGTGGTAAATATACACAACAGAGCAGTGGGGCAGCACCGTTTTCGGCGGTATCAGAAGTGTTTGGGAATATTGTATCAAGTCTTGTCAATGGTCAGCAGGGATCTGAAGAGGAGAAAAATTATACTCGATCACTCTGCACCAAAATTTGGAAAAAAATTCAGAGTTCGGATGTGATTGGTCCTGATACCGATGGTAATGAAATATTGATTGAGATCTTTCCTTCATTGCGTCCACTTCTTGATGGGAGTTTTGCAAACAACATCAACAAATTACAACGCATGGAAACAATGTCAAACGTAGAAGATAGGGAAAAGAAAGGCGAGCCATCCATGAATGCAGTCAAGGAATCCACAAGTGAATTTCTAACTCTGATAGCGTACTCACTGCAACGACCATTGATATTATTTCTCGATGACTTGCAGTGGGCTGATGGACCGTCGATGGAGCTGCTTTTGTTCCTTTTGACTAATGATACACAATTGAAGAATTTAATGTTCATTTGTGCCTACCGGTCGAATGAAGTTGGTGCGGATCACCCTTTTGCAAATATCATGACAAAAGTGACGGAGTCTAGGGGACAGCTGGTAGCAAAGGTAGATTTATTTAGTCTTTCTCAGGAGGCAATTAGCCTATTCATTGCCGACTCTATCGGCATGGAAGAGGTGGATAGCGTTGCAGAATTGGTAGAGGTAATTTATCCCAAAACTATGGGTAACATTTTCTGTGTCATGCAGGCTTTGGAAGAGTTGGTGCGGAAAAACGCCTTGTATTACGATATCATGTGTTTTGAATGGAGATGGACGGTTGACAAGGTAGAGCTCGCCAACCAGGTCTCAGCAGATGTAGTAGAGACAATTAAAGACAAGATCAAGGGTCTATCGGCTGATATTCAAAGGTTGTTATCTGTCATGGCATTCATCCCACAGAGCGTGGGAGTGCCGGTGTTGAAGGAACTGCTGATGAACGATGAAGATAATTCTCTTGATGAGAATAAAATTGCTTCCCTTCTGAAGGAAGCTTCTGAAGATGGCATGCTAATGTGGTCAACTGAGAGTAGGAATTATGTATTCTCTCACGATCGCATCAGGGAGGCCTCTCGTGAATACGTTGTAGAGGAAGATCGTGACAAGATGTTACTACACATGGCTGATGTGCTTCAACGATTAGGGAAATGCTCCAAGATGGAGTGGTGTCTATACACAGCTGTGGATCTTCTCAACTCTTTGCCGCCTGACAAGGTCGATGTCGCTGATTTGATTAAACTGAACTTGAGAGTATCGAAGATTGCAAGAAGTAGAGGTTCTCCCGAGAAGGAGAACATGTTGCTGCGAGAAAGTTTGGAGCGTCTACAGCCATTTAAGTGGAACGATTACGATCAATCCCTGGAAGTGTATAACGCTGTAATTGCATCGGAGTGTAGCCTTGGTAACGGCGATAGTATGTCCACTGCTATTGACGAGGTGCTAGACCACGCAAAATCTTTGCAGGACAAATTTTCAGCTTACTTTGCAATGGTGCAACACCTGCGCGTCTCAAAGGATTATAGAACCGCTGCACATGAAGGTGTAAAGGTTCTCAACATGTATTCTTACAATATCCCGCTTCAGCCAACGAAGGCAGACCTGATTAGAGAGAAGATGAAGCTCAGACTTGCCTTCAAGAGCAGATCCTATGCATCATTACTCAAACTCCCTATTATTGAGGATCCGATATTTGAATTATTTAATCAAGTGTGCTGGGATGCTTTATTTTCGGGACAACCTCGTCTGCTCATGGTTGTTGCTTGGACAGCTATTAGGCGTGCTATCGAGAAAGGTGTTGAAAGGCTCTTGCCCCACATTCTTGTGGCATTGGGCACTCTACTAGGTAAAAAAGGTGAGGTGATTTGTTGACAGGTGTATCAAGTCCTAATTTTAGGCGAGTGCTCACTAACTTTTACTTCTCTCCAACACATAAACATTAGGTAACGTGAAGGCAGCAAATGAAATAGGAAATGTAGCCCGTACACTATCAGAGAACTTCCGTGACAATAAGGCCGACTATTCTCAAACTCGATTCGCGAATTATGCAGGCATCATATTTTACCTGCAATCATTCCGCAGTGGAGTCGACATACTTCATCAGTGTTACAAGGATCTCAGGTTCGTCGGACGATTTGAACCCGCTCTTGGCAGTCAGCTCAACTACATCTACGCGTATTTCGCAGCTGGCTATCAAATGGGGACTATATTTGAGTCAAAGCTCCTCGTTGTAGATGAGTTCTGCAAAAGCATCGATAAAAGCGGTTTTGCTGCGTCATTTCAGATTCATCGGCAGTTCGCTATGAACCTCAGGCAAAGATCAGATCACCCAACTTTTTTGAACGGTCCTGCGTTCCAACAAGACACGGCGTTAGCTAATATGAGTGATCAAGCCCGCAAAATGTCGCTTCGTGATGCCAGTATCTTTAGGCTAGAGTTGGCTTTCATCTTCAACAATAGTGAATGTATGGCGGAAATGTTAGAGATACTGTCAGGATATCCATTTGAAGATCAAGTAATATCTCGGTTTCACATTAGAGCTTGCTTCATGGGCCTTGCGGCGTTCTCTCTTGCTGAAAAGAACTACCATGCAATCGGTAACAAGTGCTTGAAGTATTTCCGGCGAATGAAGAAGTTGGGCAGTACCAATGCACCCCCCGCTTACTTTTTCATTGCGGCCTTGAAAAAGCCGACGAAGAAAGCTTTCACCACAGCTATTGATAGCTGCAGAGAAGCATCCATGCCACATCTGGAAGCTATGGCGAGAGAGCGCTATGCCATGTTTCTCCTATCCAGGAATGAGCTGGAGCTTGCAAATAGCTGCCTCACATCTGCATATTGGTTGTACTTTGACTGGGGAGCACATGGAAAGTCACTTTCATTGGCACGGGAGTATCCATTTTTGAAGACAGTTAAAAGAGCTAAGGGGACTGGGACTGGGTCACATGTAAGCTCCAGGTCAGGTACAGCAACAGCGACAGCGAAGAGTGTTGTCAGCGGCAGCGGATCGGTCCAAAACTCTGGGGGGATATACAAAAGGCAGGGAACCTTTAATTACAATTCAACTAGTAAGTATGGAAGAGTGATATTGTCGTTGACGTTGCTTGTTTACTTCCATGTCCCTCACTTACACTCAACGAATTCTGTCCTGTTATCGCTTCAATTTTACAGTGAGCAGCAGAGAGTTGATAAAGAAGAGGCGATAAAATTATTAAGTTAACTGCAATTTATTTCGTCAACATCATTCCTACTTACTCCTTGCGCAACTGTCCAGGAAAGAAATGTGCCTCAAATGACAAACCACCACTACTACTACTCTCATCATCACCACCACAATCAACATTGTCAAATTTCACAACCACATTGCCCCTCGGATATGCCCTCTGTTCCAAAACACGAACCACCTTTCCCACCAAACCAATCGAACATACTCCACCATCACCACTCCCCTCCACATGAGTATGCACAATTGGCTCCTTCTCTTTCGATGATATCACCTTCACACTATCCCCAACTTTCACATTCGGTCCAATACTCAAATCCACATTATCCTCTCCATCACCACCATCCTCCTCCACCACATCCGCATTCGGATCCGCAAACGGATCACGATAAACTCCCGTCAACTCTCCATCATCCACAAATCTCATGTCATAATTCTCATCCCACAATCGACACTCGGCACTCTCCCCAAATAACCTTTTACGATGTCGTGATAATAATTTGTACAATGGATCCCGAATAAAGGATGGAATTAACGAGGCCAATAAGGCCAAATAGCGAAGGGGTCCTTTCAGATTACGCCCAATGAGGATACACGCTGCCGAATTAAAGTGGGTACTTTGTTTCCCTGCCACTACGATTGTTTTGAATTCATTGGTGGTACCACCGAGCACCTTGGCCCTATCGTCGGCCGATAAGCGAGAAAGTAACAATTGGCCCACTTTGGATTGCAATGCCGCCACACGTAAATTCCCCCGTGGATCGGAGGAGGCACGATCGTTATCCATGATTAGTTGTACGCCGGCGTTGCAGAGGTTGCATTTTCCGTCGAATAGGATGATTGGACGGGAGTCGGAGGGGTTGAAGATTGAGGGGATGGAGAAGAGTGGTGTTGAGGAGGAGGATTTTTGTGCAGCATTAGTTTGCTTTTTAATGTTGAGGCCGAAGAGGGTGTAGGTAGGCAGTAATACTGGTGCTGTTGTTGGTAAGGTCATGGATGCTGCCGATAGAGACGACGATGAGGTGGACTTGTTTGATGAGTTGATGTTGTCACATTGTTGTCTGCTTGCTGTGCTTGTTTTGACCGATGCAAAAGCATCTGTCGATGAAATGAGGAGAGAGAAACATGACACTACGGCGATTGCCACTCTCATGATACTGTTTCTATTGGAACGATGAACACTCATGATGCTTAGTACAGTATCTCCGCCTCTCTCGCCCTGTATCTACTTGGGTGGGCAGTTCACAAATGATATTATGATCGTGAGGAACATGGAATGGAAGCAGGAGGATTATGGATAGGGGGCATATTTAGGGGGGAGGATTTTTGTAGCCCCCTTTTTTGATTCTCATTAAAACCACCCGCGGGCGATTTGGTCTTGGCTCGATCACAACGTTTCACCCGCCTGCTCACTACATTTCGCCCGCCTGCTCACTACGTTTCACCCGCCTTCTCACTACGTTTCACCCGCCTTCTCACTACGTTTCGCCCGCCCCTCACTACGTTTCTCACGTTGCTCACAACATTTCACACGTTGCTCACAACATTGCACCCGCCTTGATTGTTGTTGTTTAGATGGCAATAGATTCGAATAGAGAGCGGTAGAAGCACTCAAGTTACCTCCTACAGTCTAAGGGATACTGTCTTGTTTCGTCCGGATTTGCAGTCTGAGGACGTTTCTTCTCGTTTCTTGGGTGGCATATTTTGGCGATTTGGAGTCATCACCTGCCCATCCTATTACTTCGTGCCGGCCATCCGTCCGTGCCAGATCATTGATCACTGCCGCCGCCACTTCCGAAAGCTGTAGGATATAGCACGATGTCGTCTTCACTCTATAGTGAGGACTATGGTGAAGACTATGGTGAAGACTACTCTTATTTCCTCGGCAGCTACAGAGAAAATGAGGACGACGGGTCTAGAGTTCTTCGCATCATCATCTGTAGAGGAGGAGGACGAGGACGAAGATGATGTACAGCCATACTCTTATTTTGGTAATAATAGCTTCGAGGATGACCATATAGTCCACCAACAGCACCACCAACAGCAACCAAAAGCAACAACACGTAACAACCCATCAACAACAACATCGTGCCAACCCATCATGGATCTTACTGCATTAAAGGAAGTGTCTTCAGCGAAGGTTCTTAGTCGGGGTGGATCCTAGCAGCAGTGAACCAGTCATAGATTTTACGTGATCGACATTAAGTGTGTTTTTGGATCTTTGTGTTTTTGGATCTTCGTCGTAGTTATCATCATTGACGGTACTGCTCACGCCCTCTGTCTTGATGGATCTTCGGCCGTGCCAACTGTCATGACATCCGCTGCATGAAGGGGAGTGTGCGTTGGTGCTATGGCTTTTCATGAATGCATGTGGATGGTGGGGGTGAAATTTTCTGGATTGAGAGTCATCGAAAGGGATACTTTCAGCTACTGTCCCCACTTGCTTCGAGCTGAATTTGGGGAGGCGCTTGAAACTATATCTGGAGAGAATCCTTTTGGTCACTGCTCCTCATTGACACGCATTGCGATCCCGTTGAAGGCTAACCTTATTGATGGCATCTTTGATCAGTGTCGTGATCTGGCAAGGGTTGATCTTGTTGGTAGTATCCATGACATCGTGTCATCTTTTCACTTGAAAACATGGATAGATGACATGACTAACAAAATCAACCAAATCAATCTTGACCTTCCTGCTCTTGATATGAGCGTAAAGACAATGGCAATTCATGAATGGATGCAATAACTTCTTGAGGAAGTTGATTCTTACAAAACTCTTCACCTCAGTCTATTGGAGGCAGTGACTCCCATGCTGCATCTTGCATTCAATTCTTCCGGAAACCCCGTACCAGATGAGTCATTTCAAGCGTCATGTCTATTTTGGCCTTTGCGATTGAATAGGGTGGATATAGATATTGGATGATAATAGGTAATACTCGTTACTATAGAATATACAACACACTACTAGAGAGTTTTCTATACTTCAAACAGTGGATGATCTTCGAGGTCGTACGCGATTATCACGGCAATGCTTTCAAAGCAATGTTGGTGCCGAGTCAAATTAGTGTAAGGAAATGGTCAAGTAAGTGCCTTAGTTTGTTTGCAATAACGACAAGACTTACACCCCGAATCGCCAACACCTTTCTTTCCATCGAGGATACGGTAAATGAATGCACCTTTATCACCTTTTTCTTCTTAATTTCTTTGCTGTAATTCAAAGACGGGTATTTATCAAACAGATCGACACAAAATCTTGGTACTGTGCTTGGTCCCACCCCATATCGTAGCATCATTTGAAGCGATCTGTATTCGAACGATCCCCGCATTTGTTGGTTGATTCTATTTCATATCCAACATAGACAAGGCCGTCGTAGAGGACCTTCTTGGCAGGAAAAGAAGGAGCCGTCTTGGACAGTTCTTTCTCAGGCAACTTGGATTCACGCCCCCCCCCCCCCTCAAATGACTCGACAGAAGAAAGAGAGCATTTTTCTGTCAATGAGAGGTCGTCATTGAAAAATGGGAAGAATAGTTCAAGCTCTTCATCGGTTTCCACCACATCATCGGTTTCTGGTTCGGAAGAGAAATTGTCCAAATCCTCGTCCTGGCTGTTGGTTGGGTTGTAAGGATCAGCAGGTCTCTGAGAATCCTTGAAGCTATCGCAACCACAGTAAATACCTTCTTCATATTCCTCCTCTGAAGACAAGGATGGACTGCCAGAAGAGCTGACGCTTTGAACGAAGCCATCGCTACAAAAATAATTGTTGGAATGATTATCGTCACTATCATGTTCTTGTTGACTGTCAGATGGACTATCAGGAGTGGTGGACTATATGGTCATCCTCGAAGCTATTATTACCAAAATAAGAGTATGGCTGTACATCATCTTCGTCCTCGTCCTCCTCCTCTACAGATGATGATGCGAAGAACTCTAGACCCGTCGTCCTCATTTTCTCTGTAGCTGCCGAGGAAATAAGAGTAGTCTTCACCATAGTCTTCACCATAGTCCTCACTATAGAGTGAAGACGACATCGTGCTATATCCTACAGCTTTCGGAAGTGGCGGCGGCAGTGATCAATGATCTGGCACGGACGGATGGCCGGCACGAAGTAATAGGATGGGCAGGTGATGACTCCAAATCGCCAAAATATGCCACCCAAGAAACGAGAAGAAACGTCCTCAGACCGCAAATCCGGACGAAACAAGACAGTATCCCTTAGACTGTAGGAGGTAACTTGAGTGCTTCTACCGCTCTCTATTCGAATCTATTGCCATCTAAACAACAACAATCAAGGCGGGTGCAATATTGTGAGCAACGTGTGAAATGTTGTGAGCAACGTGAGAAACGTAGTGAGGGGCGGGCGAAACGTAGTGAGAAGGCGGGTGAAACGTAGTGAGAAGGCGGGTGAAACGTAGTGAGCAGGCGGGCGAAATGTAGTGAGCAGGCGGGTGAAACGTTGTGATCGAGCCAAGACCAAATCGCCCGCGGGTGGTTTTAATGAGAATCAAAAAGGGGGCTACAAAAATCCTCCCCCCTAAATATGCCCCCTATCCATAATCCTCCAGGGTTGATGTTGATCTTTTGATCGGCGCAAAAGATCGCGACAGATGGCGCGAACAGCTTGGTAATGGTGCCGGTCGGTTCTGGTTTCTATTAGGAATTAGTACAAGGTTTTAATAGTGGGTCCAGTAGGTCCCGGATCCCGGATCTGAACATGCAGCCCCTAAAATAAACGATATGTTGCGACACGACACGCGTCTTGTTCTTTGTTCTTGCTTGCCGCCGCTTGCTTTGAGCTTGCCGCTTGCGATGCTGCCTCATGCTACTGTGTGTGCTCAAGACAACCATAAAACAATAAAAGTCAAACATGACACTCGGAACACCACTAATCTCCCCAGAATTCAGAGCAAACGGCCACATAGAAATATACGGCCAACACAGCCTCTGCGACGGCAGCGATGTAACCGTCGCCCGAGCCATGCCCGCCATCCTCGAAGGTCGGATATCAACCTCCCAATGGAATAGATTCTGTGATGATTTGGATGCGGCTTTGAAACCTGCTGCCAAGATGAGGAAGGTCATGTTGGGTGGGATGATTGCACTTCCTATTACTTTCGTTGTGTTTTCAGCTATTTCGTTCATTTCGTTTGCCATGTCATCCAAAAAGTCATTTGACAACTGGGATCCTTGGAATAATGATGGTCCCCAAGACAGTGCCGTGGGCAGCTTTATGTTCGCCATCATCGGGGCCATTGTACTGTTTGCCGGATTTGGTATCTTGATATGCGTTAGTGTCAAGAGTAAAAACAGTATATCGAAAGGACTTCGACAGGTTTGTGATGAGACTTCGGCGAGGCATCCGGGAGTGTCGTTTCATGTTCGGTATGAGCATCGATTGTGGAGTAGTGGTTGGGGGGGTGGTGGTTATTATGATGATGGGTTTGGTCATCACCATCATCACAATAATGTTCATGTGTCGACAACGGAATATATTGAGATTTATGTTGCCGATGCAGCAAATAATAACCTCGAGGTGCCCACTGCCACGGCTACTATTGCTCAAGCCATCCCAGTCCCATCGGCCCCTCCTAAAACGTACTACGACCCCGAAGCTGCTCTTGGTGGTGGTGGTGGTGGTGGAGAGAAGAAGAAATCACCAGGTGAGCGGATGAGAGAGCTTGATGGCATGAAAAGTCTTTTGAGCGAAGAAGAGTACCAGCGGAAGAGGGTTGAGATCATGTCAGATGTGTAGGATGTTACCAAGTCAGAGCTAAGCAGAGTAAGTCCCAAGATGGGATAAACACAGTGATTATGAGTAAGACATCCAGTTATATATAATTAATAAGAGCGATGTTGCAAGACATTGTACATTCACCGCCCCTCTTCGTTTTTACATGCATCCCCCCCCCAATAGCCCCCCCCCCATTAAAATCAATATGTTTTATGAGCGATTGGAGATGTCGGTGGACTCGGGCTATTCACTGACCCATCCCTCACTCCTCACTTGTCCATAATTTTTCATCACTCCGTGGTAAAACATCACCACTTCTTCTCTACCTCTCCTCACTCTTTTCTTCTTCGACAGTTGGACTCGAGCTGCCCTCTGGTGAAACATCCCCATTTGTTTCCTCCCCCTCCTCAACCTTTCCTTCCTCTTCATCAGCTTCCCGAGCTGGTTTGTTGTCTGACCATGTAATTGTCTTCTCCTTAGGTTCCGTTACCGACACGGAAGGATTCGATGCTTCTCTATTGTTCTTCCTATTCAAACTTGATAAGAAACTCTTAAACATGTTTGAATCCTTCTTCGAAACATTACGATCAGAGCCTACTTCGCCAGCACTACTGTTCCGAAGAGTGCTGTTTCTATCTTGATGTGCAACAGTGCTCTTGCCCCTCCCATCATCGGGTAAAAATACAAGCTTGATTAACTGTCTGAAGCCCATATGCCCATTCTTCTTCTTCAATCGAATATACCTAGGGCGGGCGTAGATGAATGCATTGAAAAATCCTTGCAGGGGAAGGAACGTATTAATAAGCAATGTAATCCACGGCACAGACACTCCCGCTATCCACGCCACAAGATGAAATATCGTTGCCCACGACCAACTCAAAAAGAATGCACCAACATACAATATAGATTGGATGAATACACTCCTCGCATAGGATGATTTCTTCTCCATATCCGACAATTGCTCCGCAGCAACGCTTCGTGTTTTATATTTCTCCATTTCTTTTTCTTGCCTTCGCACAAACAACCAGATCAGTAAATTCGTCACAATAATCACCACGTATGCCAACTGGATCCAGCCCTGAGCAAATGCCTCATAAAAGTACGGCGCAGTTTTCCCGAAGCGACATGTAACATTCGGATCGTTTTGGCACCCATACGGTCCGGGAGTAATATAACAAAATCCCGGTGTTGGATTAAATAAACCAATCGACACACCAACAATTGCAAAGCTCAAATGACAAATGACAATAATGGCATGCAGCACCTTCTCCCACACTCTTGCAAATTCTTCCTTCTTCATTCCCTTATTAATAATTAAAAAGTAATAAAGACTCAATACGAGGTTATACGACCCAGCGGCATATCCGAATTGAGTGAAAAATCCCTGGAGGGAGCAGGTGGCCACGTTGCCGAATGTCGGTACGCCCAGTCCAGAAGGATAGGTGAGGAACATGAGTGCTTTATTGATGGAATAGAGTATATCAAAGATGGACATCATGCCGAGAATGCGGTGCTGAGGGTCTTTGAGTTTGGTGGAGCGGCGTGCCCAGATGGAGTAGAGGATGGAGCCGGAGCCGATGACGGATAGTGTGCCGGTTAGGAGGGGGATGTAGATTCCCGCTGTGCGAATACGGGTTTTGGTGTCCATTGTTATTGTTGTTGTTTGCGTATTGTTGGTGGTGTATGGTCTTACTCCTTCTCCAGTTCAATAAGATATTGCGGCCTTGCGACACAACTTGTGTTCGGGCGGATGAGATGGCACCAAGAGTTTGACCATCTTCGATTTGCTCCTTTTTACCGCTCCGCGGCGGGCTTTTCTGTTCTCCGTCGCACCGGTGTTGGATTCTGCCTTCCCGCCGCTGAGGCCTTCTTCGGTTTTGACTTTTGTCCGTCCGTCTTCTCTTTCCAGTTAACTCTCACAAAGTTCAGGGTCCACTGCCTATGTAATACTTAATAAGTATGCTATGCTACATACTTATTGATGTTATGTATCGACTGATGCAAGAAAGGACTTGAAGCCTTCCAATCAGGATTACAGCCATGAGCGACTTGAGCTGGCATTGGCATTGGTCCGGTGTGAGAGTGCAATTTGAACCCGCGATGTCAAGAAAGTTCGTGATGCACATTTTTTCACGCACTGCAATGTCAACAATGAAGAGGTCTGGTATGGTTTACTACTAATGCAGCTGAAAATACCTCCCATCCAAGTGATCGCACCCATGCTAGGTTGTATAATGCACAGTCTTCGTGTGTCAATGAACAGTGAAGGTGTTGCGGTGGTTTAGAGTAGTCGATTGAAAATAATGTAACAGCTGGTCAGCAATCGGTGAATGGATAACGGGCACATGAACACTGCTCTGCTCCACAGTAGACCAATATCAAACATTACAACGATTTGCATAAAAGTAAAAGAAGGTCATCTCTTCATGTCATGTCGTCCAATCAATGGATGGCGAATGTTGGCACACAACTTACAGATGGTGTGGAAAAGCGAGCGACTTATTATTTTAAGTTGGTCCATTCTTACCGAGGCAAACACGTGTGCCATACATACGAATGATAGACAGGGCGAAGAGGCGGGCTCGCTTTTCTGCATCTCGCATGGTTAGTGTACGGTGTTGCTTCTTGAGAACCCTACGGTTTTGACTTTTGACCTGAAGTGTCCGTCTGTCATTCCCATCTCTCTTTTGAGGTTAACCCTCTCTTACTCATGTCATAAGTAGGTACTTAGGTATGTACTACCTACGTCTCACATATACCTACGTCTCACACATAAGTATGAGTTCAAGGGTCAGCTCTGCCCAGGCCTCATCGACTCGAGAGACAGACGCCACTCGGGGTGCCGTAAGAAATGTGAAAAGGACATATCCCTGGGTAAATGCAATTCAACTTCGACCGAACAACTTCGATGTAAGCCAAGCACGAGCCAAGGCCAAGTTGGGCCAAGAGAAACATAAACGTCGGATTTGTAGATCACAAACAATAACTAAGAATAAGAATAACAATCATGACCAGCTTCGGAGAGCTAGAATCCGTCTCGTATTTGCTGGGACTGATCGAAGCTCGTGAATGGGAAACGTTCCGCTCCTGCGCACTTGAACCGAGCCCAGCACACTTCCGAGCTCGTACAAATGTAACCACACAGACTGCAGAATTAAATGGCACGGTAGTCATGCTGCAGTTAAGTATGAACCTCCACAGGAGCTTGTGCTTGACATGATCGAGATTTGTCCGCACCTATTAGCTGCCAGGGATTGTCTCGGTCGAACTCCACTTCATGTAGCCGCTGGGTCAGCAGCGGATCCAAGGTTGATCAAGATCTTCCCAGCTGCCTGCGATGTCCAAGACGTAGATGGTAAGACCCCGTTGCACTTTGCATGCGATAGCTCGTCCGTGCTATTTGAAGACGACCATAATAAAGAGTCTGCTACACCACGACCACCATGCCACGATGCCATATGTGCCCTCTTGTCTGAGTCTCTTGATGCGGCCACAATAGGAGATGCAGACGAAATGAATCCCTTGGAACACGCCATCATGAGTAATGCATCTTTGAATACTGTAAAGCTGCTTCAAAGTGCAGCAGCGAAGCATTTGCAGGGGGTTTCTATGTCTACGAGTCTCGGTCCTACCACAATATCACTAAGAAGAGTGTCGATTCATGGGCGAAGGGGTGTGTGATGTTGAGTGTGTGTGTTTGTGTGTTAGTGAAAATGTTGGCTGGATGCATACAAAGAGCATTATTTTAGGATGGCCATGGTCACATGGGATGTGTATAGCACAGACTAGAATCACTACCGACTACCAAGAAGTGTTACCTACAATCAATATTATATTCTTTGCCGTGTGGAGGATACAATACTTACATGTAGTATCTTTAGTCGAAGGACGTCCACAGCCTGCGTGCTCTTTTGTTTGTTCTGGGTTGACACTGATGTGACAGAAATATGTATTGATTCCTATGTAGATTAAAATTGGCGGTTCCACTTCTTGCTTCCTTCTCAAGCACAACTCTCAATCTCAAGCAAGATGTGGGTGCGATATTATGCTTCATGCTATCATGAACACAAGTTTAGAACAAGCAAGCGTTCACGCTACAAAACAATAGAGAAGAACCAGTGCTTATAATATCATCTACGAACGCCAGGCCATCATCTTTGCCTCGTTGAAGAGGAGGCCCGAACAAAAAAAAAACGACACAATAAACAACAACTATGTTCGCCACAGCGTCATCCCGTATCCGCACAGCGGGTATTTATATCCCCCTCCTAACTGGCACACTATCCGTCATCGGCTCCGGCTCCATCCTCTACTCCATCTGGGCGCGCCGGTCAACCAAACTCAAAGATCCTCAGCACCGCATTCTCGGCATGATGTCCATCTTTGACGTACTATATTCCATCAACAAAGCACTCACGTTCCTCACCTATCCTTCTGGACTGGGCGTACCGACATTTGGAAATAATGCTACATGTGCTCTCCAGGGATTTTTTACTCAATTCGCCTATGCTACCGGATCATACAATCTCGTATTGAGCATCTATTACTATTTAATCATCGACAAGGGGATGTCAAAGGAAGAATTTGCAAGAGTATGGGAGAAGGTATTGCATGGCATTGTGGTCATTTGTCATTTAAGCTTTGCAATTGTTGGTGTGTCGATTGGTTTATATAATCCAACTCCAGCATTTTGTTACATTGCGACTGGACCGTATGATTGCACAACAAATCCGGATGTTCCATGTCCCTTCGAGACAACTGCGCCGTACTTTTATGAGGCGTTTGCTCAGGGCTGGATCCAGGTGGCGTATGTAGGTATCATCGTGACAAACTTGCTAATATGGTTGTCTGTGAAGAGGCAAGAGAAACGAATGAAGAAGTATCAAACCCAACTTGAGGCATCGCGGTTGTCGGATATGGAGAAGAAATCATCCTATGCGAGGAGTGTTTTTGTACAGTCGATATTATATGTCGGTGCATTCTTTTTGAGTTGGTCGTGGGCAACGATATTTCATCTAGTGTGGTGGATTACGGGAGTGTCTGCGCCGTGGATTACATTGCTTATTAATACGTTCATCCCCCTGCAGGGATTTTTCAATGCATTCATCTATGCACGTCCTCGATATATTCGATTAAAGAAGATGCATGGTGACTTCAGCTTCAAACAGTTGATCACGCTTGTATTCCTCCCCCAAGCCTTGTCCATGTACGAAGAAGAGAGGGGAAGGAGAAGCACAGTTGCAATGAGCCAGCCAAATTATCTCAGCACATTACGCAGAGGCCTCGGGAGCACATGCACTGACATTGGGAGCAAAGGTGTAGGGAAAGAATACCTCCCGAAACCAAATGAGGATGAGAATGATTTGACAGAGAACAGCTTGAATCTAGTAGTCGATGAAGAACAAGGAAAGAATTTGGGGGTGGATCTTCCCGGATAACCGACGTCGAGTCATGACACCTTTGGCACAAACTTTTGTTGAAATAATATCTCTACCTCTGATTATGTAAATTAATGTACAGTATCAACTCGCTGTATTGGTGCACACTTTCATCATGATGGGGGTCGATGCAGCATGTGATCATTATGCAAAGGGTTCCAGGTTAGGTGAGGCGAATGGGCATTACCATTACATCAGCTATATCGCGTATCTACCTACCCGGTGGTGTGGATTGTGAGAGTATCAGCCCAACCACACCTTTGGGAACTCAAACCTTCCTCCTTCTCAGTTCGCCATTTGCGGTGCCAACATCACCATCGACCATCGACTACTGTCCTGCCTCTGCACTTGAAGACATGTCATTATACACAGCCAATGCTGATGCTGAACGATGTCTAGAAGCTGCAGAGAAGAGGAAGTTTACTACAATGGGAAATAGTACTGTCATCGGCAACACAATGACGAGAGAAGACGTTTTCCGCACCCGCACCCTCTTCACGGACGCCAATCTCCTCCAAATCTGGGTAATATGTCCTTATGGCGGCATGGCGCATTCCTCTTTGGACGACCCCATTCGCCCGCTCTCTTTCACTACCAATCGACCCCAAGCCATGAGGACGTACCTCGAATCCCTCCAGAGCTCCGCTCCGCATGACATTCTCCCACTTGCAAACTCTTTTCAGCACAGGTCTTCATCCAAACCCCTCATCAGAAATTCTACGGCCACTCCTACACCGCACCTACCCCGAGGGCCGAGGATCAACTTCCTCCAACACCAACAGTTCGGCCCCGCCTGCACCAAAGCGTTTGCCATCCACCTACGCCACTTCAGCACGTACATACTTAGGTGGTGCAACGTCGGCTGTCGCTCCATCCATTGTGTCTGTAAGTAGAAATCCGCTGGGCCTATCGATTAGGTCATCACCTCGCAAGGTCGCCGGACGCTACCCGGGGCCGTCGGCTTGATTGTGTCTGTTTAAGTAGAAATCCGCTGGCATCACCTCGCTCGGTCGCCGGACGCTACCCATCACCTCGCCGGTCGCCGGTCGCTACCCGGGGCCCAAGGCGTTAGTAATCCTTTTGGCTAAATTAGACAGCTTGACAGCCGCGGGGAGAATACGAAAAAATGAACGACAAACAGACGCCTTTATCTATTTGAGAAATACATAGTTACCTGATTGTTAGTAGCACATTCAGAGGGCTTAGCTAGTCTGGGTTTTAAGATCTTTTTGGTCTCAGCCGGGCTGAGAAACCATCGGTCGCCGGTCGCTACCGGCAAATCGCACGTGTTTGCCATACTTAATTCATCACAACATTTCATTGTGCACAACAATTGCGATTGTCGCCTTCGCCTTGCTCTATCCTCCTCCTCCTCCTATCCATCGTCTCACGCCGCAGCGTCTTCTCTAAGGATGTACATGAAAAGCATCGCTCTCTTCGTCGCCATCTACGGGCGCACTGCCCTCGCTGATCTATCGGATTCATGCGAACTTGGCCAGACTTCTTGCGACACATGCACTCCTCTTAACACTGAGTTTGAACCCCCTGGAGTCGGTCAAGTATGGTTCTCTCATTGCTGCACGGTGTCTGATACCAACTCAGAAGATCCGCCCGTAACTACTTCCAAGAAGTATTGCCATTCGTACTATCTGTCAGGATATCCAAACAACCAATTCTCTTCGGCCAAGCCGACTTGCTCAGAGACTGGAAGCAGTAATCTTGCTTGGCTTCGTTACGGTCAATGCAAAACTACTGGTGGGGTAAGTTCATGTTAATGTCATATCGTTTTTGTATTTCTTTCCTTTCATTTCAACTCGCCGTACTCTACCATGCCCATGTCTCTAAAACTAATTGTCCTTTCTCTCTCTCTTCAAACTTTTTCAGACTGCTCCCTATACCGAAAAAACAGCAATCACCACTGGCTGCCCAGGGAAACATGATTCTAGTATCGACTACGAAGCTGGTGACATGGTGGAAGACAATCAAGTGGTCTACACGTGCAGCGGCGCTGGAGCATTTTGCAAGCTGTATGCGCCCGACCTGAAAGGTGTTGGTATGAACTCTTGGACGCCAACCAACTCTTGCGACGGCACCGCCAACCCCACTGAATCTCCCGTGTTCACTAATCCCCAAGAAGGCTGCCCCGAGGAATTTGATTCTGGCACCACTTACGAAGCCTATGATAAAGTCTCTGTGACGCGTGCAGATGACAGTAAAGTGGTGTACGCGTGCAATGCTTTTCCGGCAAGCCATTGGTGTAATGTTGCAACATACTCGCCTCTAAACACTGATAAACAATGCAACGGGGAAGTGTGTTGGCCGCTAGCCTGGACTAGAATCGGAGGCTGCCTCGGTTCCTACAGTCCCACAGCAACTCCCACCTTCGATCCTGCTAATGTGGAAGGATGCCCTGAAGTATACGACGATGGTTCTAAATACTATGAGGGTGACAGGGTTTCTGTCACTGCTGCGGGTGAGGATTACGGCAAGATCTTCGAATGCAAGGGTTGGCCGGCATCTGACTATTGCGGTACTGACGCGTTCTCGCCTCTAAACACTGATAAACTTTGCAACGGGAAAGTTTGCTGGCCAACTGCCTGGACTTACATCAAAGGCTGCACCGGAACCATCACTCCCACAGCAACTCCCACCTTCGATCCTGCTAATGTGGAAGGATGCCCTGAAGTATACAACAGTGGTACTGAATACGAAGAGGGTGACAAGGTTTCTGTCACTGCTGCGGGTGAGGATTACGGCAAGATCTACGAGTGCAAGGCTTGGCCGGACTCTAACTATTGTGGACAAGAAGCGTTCTCGCCTCTAAACACTGCTAGACTTTGCAACGATAAGGTGTGCTGGCCGACTGCCTGGACATATTTAGGCGGCTGCACCGGTACCATCATTCCCACAGCAACTCCCACCTTTGATCCTGCTAATGTGGGAGGATGTCCCGATGTATTTGAGGAGGGTACTGACTACGAAGAGGGTGACAAGATGTCTATCATTGCTGCGGGTGAGGATTACGGCAAGATCTACAAGTGCAAAGGCTGGCCGTACACTGGCCATTGCAAAAGTGAAGCGTTCTCTCCTCTGAACACTGCTCAAGCTTGCGGCGGTGAAGTTTGCTGGCCACTAGCCTGGACTTACGAAGGCGGCTGCACCGGTACCATCACTCCTACTGCGGCTCCCACGTATAAATTACTTTCCCAATGGGCTAAGGCAGGATGTCCTCCCGAGTACGTGCCAAACAACTCCGCCTACAAGCCAGAAGATTATGTCTCTGTACCGAAAAACGAAGACAATACCTACGGTGTTGTTTGGCAATGCAAGAATGCCATGACTGCGCCGTGGTGTCAGATTGCGGGTTATGCTCCAGGTACTGCTAATGGTGGAGAGGCTTGGGAGAAGGTGGGGCACTGTGCTGGTACAATATCTCCTACAGTCTCACCCACAACTCTCGATGAAAATTCCGATGAGACCAAGAAAGCTTGTCAGTTCAAGTTCAAGTTAGATACAACAGATGGCGGCGAGTATGTCATTTTGCAAGCTGAGTCCTGGGAGAAAGGTGGCACAACAATTGCCACTGTGACCGGTGGCACACCATTAGACTTGTACAAGGCTGGGCATCTTGTCAGGGATGGAAGGATCGCTCGCAAATGCAATCGGTATCCCTACTCTCTGTACTGCACTTATTGGTCTCCGTTCGTTCCTAAACCCGGTGAAGATCCTTCAAATTACAATCCCGTTCATGCGCGTGAGGGCTGGGACACGGCCACTTGTGAAGATGTTGAGTCTACTGATCAAGCTGGTGAAGATCTCTCTGGCAAGAATGACGAGTTCGTTAGTAATCTTGGCCCTGTGTTTGCTTCGAATGGAGACTTGCTTGTCAAAACAGATGGAACTTGCGTCAATCTTGCAATCAATCCAGATGACTATTTCAAGCCATCTCCTGCTGTCAAGGGATGTCAGAAATGTGCTACTGATCATGGGTTTGGCTCACATTTTGCTCCTACAGAGTGCATTCCATGCCAAATTGGTACCATAGGGAAGATTGTGGACGGAAAGAGTCAGTGCGTGTTTAGTATCAATGGTGCCAGTGATGAACCGAGTATGTCCCCAAGTGATGGCCCTGAGCCTAGTTATGAGCCAAGTAGTGAGCCCTCCTCAGAGCCATCGTCGGAGCCTTCGTCAGAGCCGAGTTCAGAGCCAAGTAGTGAGACCTCATCTCAGCCATCGTCTCAACCATCATCTCAGCCCAGCTTGACTCCCTCTAAGGTTGCGAGTTTGGCTCCTTCTAAGTCAGTTCAGCCATCATCTGAGCCATCGTTGTATCCGTCATACTCTACCAATCCAACATCAGTTCCTTCATTGGAGCCATCATCTCAACCGTCGTCCGAGCCATCGTCTGAGCCGAGTTTTGAGCCGAGTAGAGAGCCCTCCTCAGAGCCATCGTTGAAGCCTTCGTCCCAGCCAAGTTCAGAGCCGAGTAGGGAGCCCTCATCTCAACCATCATCTCAGCCCAGCTTGACTCCCTCTAAGGTTGCGAGTTTGGCTCCTTCTAAGTCAGTTCAGCCATCATCTGAGCCATCGTTGCATCCGTCATACTCTACCAATCCAACATCAGAACCTTCATTGGAGCCATCATCTCAACCGTCGTCCGAGCCATCGTCTGAGCCGAGTTTTGAGCCGAGTTTTGAGCCCTCCTCAGAGCCATCGTTGAAGCCTTCGTCCCAGCCAAGTTCAGAGCCGAGTAGGGAGCCCTCATCTCAGCCCTCATCTCAACCATCATCTCAGCCCAGCTTGACTCCCTCTAAGGTTGCGAGTTTGGCTCCTTCTAAGTCAGTTCAGCCATCATCTGAGGCATCGTTGCATCCGTCATACTCTACCAATCCAACATCAGTTCCTTCATTGGAGCCATCATCTGAGCCGAGTTCTGAGCCAAGTAGAGAGCCCTCCTCAGAGCCATCGTTGAAGCCTTCGTCCCAGCCAAGTTCAGAGCCGAGTAGGGAGCCCTCATCTCAGCCCTCATCTCAGCCCAGCTTGACTCCCTCTAAGGTTGCGAGTTTGGCTCCTTCTAAGTCAGTTCAGCCATCATCTGAGCCATCGTTGTATCCGTCATACTCTACCAATCCAACATCAGAACCTTCATTGGAGCCATCATCTCAACCGTCGTCCGAGCCATCGTCTGAGCCGAGTTTTGAGCCGAGTTTTGAGCCCTCCTCAGAGCCATCGTTGAAGCCTTCGTCCCAGCCAAGTTCAGAGCCGAGTAGGGAGCCCTCATCTCAACCATCATCTCAACCATCATCTCAGCCCAGCTTGACTCCCTCTAAGGTTGCGAGTTTGGCTCCTTCTAAGTCAGTTCAGCCATCATCTGAGCCATCGTTGCATCCGTCATACTCTACCAATCCAACATCAGTTCCTTCATTGGAGCCATCATCTCAACCGTCGTCCGAGCCATCGTCCGAGCCATCGTCTGAGCCCAGTCAAGAACCAAGCGATTTGCCTTCGAATATGCCTTCGAAGGAGCCCAGCAAGTTGCCTTCGAATGTGCCCTCGAACGAACCAAGCAATTTGCCAAGTTTTGAGCCAAGTGTCGAGCTTTCAAATGAACCTTCAAACAAGCCCTCGTTGCAACCTTCTCCACAGTTTAGCTGGTCATATTTGATCGGAATGGAGTCTTTTTACTATCGAAGTGGAAATTTTGATATTTACACCAGATTGTGTTACGAGAACACCCTACCAGACTGTGGAATGTATACTCAAGGTGTGAAACGATATCTGATTGGTCATTTCGCCCGGTTTGAAGACGAAACTCCCACATCCACCACTGCCGTCTTAGAAAATGGCGACAGTGGTGGGTGTTCGAAACCGCGCTCGACCAAAATCTTTTTTACGAAGGACCCCACGAACCCCTGCACATACTGTACCGTATTGACTCCAACTGCTTTTAACGAACCTAGCACATGTGTTTATACAATGAATGTAATCCTAAGTGATGAGTCAAGTGATGAGCCCAGCGAGCTACCTTCGAATGTGCCTTCAAAAGAACCAAGCGATTTGCC
The DNA here is from genome assembly GCA_030544225.1 of Skeletonema marinoi. Lineage (NCBI taxonomy): Eukaryota > Bacillariophyta > Thalassiosirophyceae > Thalassiosirales > Thalassiosiraceae > Skeletonema > Skeletonema marinoi. Next base: position 1,470,748 of record CM060500.1, on the reverse strand, counting down.
AAGTGTCGAGCCAAGTGTCGAGCCTTCAAATGAACCAAGCGATTTGCCAAGTGTTGAGCCAAGTGTCGAGCCAAGTGTCGAGCCTTCAAATGAACCAAGCGAATTGCCAAGTGTTGAGCCAAGTGTCGAGCCAAGTGTCGAGCCTTCAAATGAACCAAGCGATTTGCCAAGTGTTGAGCCAAGTGTCGAGCCAAGTGTCGAGCCTTCAAATGAACCAAGCGAATTGCCAAGTGTTGAGCCAAGTATCGAGCCAAGTGTCGAGCCTTCAAATGAACCTTCAAACAAGCCCTCGATGAAGCAATCATCTCAACCCAGTTTGTCTCCCTCATCTTCACAGTTTAGCTGGACATATTTGATCGGAATGGATTCTTTTTACTATCAAACTGGAGACAATGATATTATCACCAGATTGTGTGACGAGAACACCGTAATAACCCATGGCTGTGGAATGGAACTGAACAGAAGACATCAACTTGGTTATTTCGCCCGGTTTGAAGACGAAACTCCCACATCCATCACTGCCGTCTTTGAAAATGGCGACGGTTGTAGGGCGGTTGGTAATACCTTGGCCAAAGTCTTTTTTACGAAGGACCTGGCGAACCCCTGCACATACTGTACCGTATTGACTCCAACTGCTTTTTACGGGCCCGAACTTAACACATGTGTTTATACAATGAACGTGCTCGTGAGTGATCCACCTGAAAGATGAATGAAGGATGAAATGGAAAGGAAGAGGATAAAGTAATGTGTGGAAGGGAGATTTCTCTTCTTCAAGTCTTGCCTCAAATCTTTACCGAAGTGATCTCTCCACTGTTGTTGTTGTTGCAACTGAACTTGGTGTTGGTGTTGGTGTTGGTGGGGCACATATGTCCAATGACAATGAGAGACTTTGTCGTCTCTTTTGGTTTCTTCTTAGAGAGGAAGACCTAATGTAAAAAAGAATGTGTATTATGCATTAGAATGAACGCTTACTTGACTGAAATGGTCACAATCAACAGTTATTCAACTGACCTCATTCATTTTCCTCTTCCTTGCTGTGCCTGTGAGGTTCCCATATTGCTTACGCAAATGATGCAAGCACCTGCCACTAAACTTGATCCTGCATTGAATAGATGATGTCTTCCTATCACTTTGAGTCTGTGCAAATTTGAGTACTTATTTGTACGTGACCTCCGACTCCGATGTATGTAGTGGTGCAGCCAACATCAACATCTTCATCTCCTTCCTTTTTTTGCGTCTCTGCTGTCCCAGTACAACGTCCAGTCCAAACAAAAACGATATGATGAGATGCTCGCTTTCCTTTCTGGCCTTCTTGCTGGGAAGCAACAGAGTTAGCCTTGGCATTTAATGAACAAAAGATATGTGACGCAGATTGCAGTGATCTTTATTGGAGTTTTCCTGAAACCATCTACCTGCCTTGAGGTATGAATTTCTCAGTGAAGGTTACCTACGCCACAACATTACTGCTCTGAGAAGCGTGAAGTTGAAGTTTTCCAACTAGTTCAGCCTGGTCCACATCAAAAGCAAAAGATTCGTTCTCCGAATCGAAAGGGAAAGGTGTACTTGTAGTAGTATTCTTCCCCGCCGTGTTGAACCGTATTAGAGAACATTGGGTACCTAGTACCTATTGAGCTTGAGCAATATCATAAAGATAAAGCTCTCCACCCACAGGAGATTGAGAGCGAGTTTCCCTATCTGATACTTTGACTTTTTCATCTACAGATTGATCTTGAGCTTGAGCTTGGCCTGCTGAAGTGTATCAGTACCGAAGCGGAATGCTCACAAGAAGCTCCCGATCGACCTTCTCTTTGAGAGCAATGAGGTCATTGTAGAGAAAGCAATGAATATACGGATACGGAGAGCTTCTTTCGGCTTCTCAGGGCATACCCCGAGACCGTGATGACTGGTATACAGATGCCACAATCTGCTTCCGCTGTGTTTGCCAAAGTCAGGATAGCAATGGAAAGAAGCGAAAGTTAGAACATGAATAGTAGTGGTAGAGTCCAAACTCGCTGCAATTTCAGTTGCAAATGAATGCTCATTAATCTTTAATTTTTTTGTTGAAATAGTAAAGTACCGAACCCTTCACCTTCATATAAAAATTTACTGTTTATAGGATTCACGAGATGCTGCTCTGGGCATGTTCACCACAAAGCCACATGACAAGGGTTCAGTATCAGACCTCTACAGTTTCTTGATATTGATATTGATAGAGCGGAGGATGGCCACCTCTCCAGGAACCGCAGAAATGTGTCTAAGTGAAAGTCCAAGTCTAAATCTAACTAAAAATAAAGAGATAGTGATGGTGGGAGCACAGCTCATTCAATTGTTTCGCGTGCTGTGATCATGGGCTTGAAATTGAGGAGGAGGCACGTTCTCACGTACTGCAGTTCGTCCTTTGGAAGAAGCAAGGTGACTCTTCTCATGGCCTGTCGTTACGACACACGAACCCGTGTACCGGTACCCCTTCAGACACCCATCTCACGCATACGTCATCACGCCAACCGACAACTTGAGCCAAATCAAAATCAAAAACCTGCCGATCAAAAAGTTCCGGCGGTGTCACCCTCCTCGGAGTTGGATTGGTCTCAGCGCACGCAGCTCGGGAGAGAGAGTGAGAGGATCATCAGCTTTGCATTATTCTCCGCCGTCATATCTTTTACAATCATGGGGAAATTCACGGCAGCTTCGTCGCTGCTCGTACTTCTCAGCGGCGGCGGCGGCGGCGGTAACACATCAGATGCAAATTTCGCTTCTGCCTTTCAACTTCCTACAACTAGCCGTCGTGTTGCCAATAGTAGCCCTCTAAAGGCAGGTCTACGTGATTTAACTGATCCTTATTTCGACAACAATAACAATAATGGCGGTGGTGGAGATTATTATCCTGATTACGGTGAAATTGATGTCCCTAACAACCGCAACAACAATAACAACCCCAACGAAAGAGGAGTGAATCGTCTATTCGACGGAATCCGAGATGATATCGATGGAGTCAATCGTCTCATTGGGAATGATAATTCAAACTCTCGTGGTATTCCTCTCCGCAGTGGTGGTGGTGGAGGAAATGTCAATACTAACAACAGAGGTGGCGGCGGGAGGAATTCGGTAGTAGGACCACTTTCTCAAACTCGTCGTGATGAATTCGATCGTATCATCCCCCAAGGTGGCGGCCTTCCTCCTCCTGGAGGACTAGTCCGTCGTGGTAACGATGAACTAGGAGGAGGTCCACCACCACTTCGAACCAATAACGGTTTTGACAACAATCTGTCCATCGTCGAACGATACTTTGAAGCATGGAACAGACGCAACATCGCCCTAGCACTAAGTTGCTTCTCCAACAATATCTATTACGATGATACACAATTTTCAAAACCATTCGAGGGGAAGGATAAATTGGCCGAACATTTGATCTATGTGGCAGATTGTGTTCCGGATTCGTTCTTTTATGTTATTGATGAATTGAGTGTGGGACAGGTTCAACGTGGTGGGAGGAGGGGAAGTTCTTCGGTACCGAGATTTCGGAATGGACGCCGAGTTAACAGTGATCAACGTAGTCTACGAAGAGGACGGGGGGAATCGATACGATTTGAGGATGATGGACGACCTACGGTTAGTGTGAGTGCATTGTGGCATGTGGAGAATGAATTTGGTCCATTGCCCTATGCACGGGGGTGTTCGTTCTTCAAGATTGATCCGAATACGAATTTGATTGTGGAGGGGTATGAGTTTCCGGAACCTGCCGTGATTAAACCTGGTACGACGGGGTTGCGTACATTATCTTTGGCGTCCAAGTTGATTGAGGAGCCGAAGCGACTATTGCCCTTTACGGCATGGGTGGCATATATTTATATCGTGTTTTTTAGCCAGGGGATCTTGCCTGGAAAGGACTTTTTTCATACCGATCCAAAGACGTGGATTGAGGTGCAGAATTTGAGTTTTAACTTTATGTTTATTGCACCGGCGGCGAAGCTTCCGGTGGCGGCCAAGTTGCATCCGATGTTGGAGGGGGTGTTTAATGGATTGTTGGCGTGGGCTGCCATGTTTTGGGGGTTCTTGTCGGATGATCGTACGGGGTTTGGTACCGGATATGATCGAGATTTGGACATGACTGGAAGAAGTGCTAGGTACTATGAACGATTGATGCAGAATCAGGAGCAAGAGTTTGACAATGGGATTGTCGTCGTACCCTCTGTGTCAATTACCAAGAGGAATTTGATCCCGCTCCTCCCAACTGTTATCGGGATGCAGTTCTTGACGTCAGCATTCTTTTTGCCATATTTGTTTGCACGGACCTCGGAGAGAAGGTATGAATCGGATTATGAGAGGTTTGATCGACGTGGACCGGGGGCACTTCGAGTTCGTCCCCTTTATAGAGAGGAATTGGATAAGACTCAAGTGTTGGGTGAATGGAAGGGGTTGGGAATCTTGCTTGGTTCCATCGGTGTCTTTGCATTGTGGTGGGGTGCCGGGGGACGAGTGGAGGATGCCAAGGACTTTGGCCCACCAATCTGGGAATCTGGAAAGCGTACCACCGAATTCATGAAGATCTTGGCCAACGATCGCATTGCTGCCACTATTATTTTGGACTTTTGGGTATTCGGTTTCTTCCAGGGGTGGTTAGTCGATGATGATTGGAGGCGTCGGGGACGGAGTTTGGAGGAGGAGTCATTCTTGAGGAATGTGGCGAAGTTCATCCCATTCTTTGGTCTCGCTGCGTACTTGACCTTCCGTCCGAGTTACCCCTCGATTAAGGATGGGTTTGATGAAGAGTTGTACGATGAACGGACTGGACAATTGAGGAGAAGGGGAAGTAGGAGGAGTGACTTTTCTAGGGGTAGAGGAGGCCCTCCTCGATTTTGAGCAAATGGGTCTGGGGAGGCCTATATGCAATTAGGGGGAGACAACAGGTAAAGCCTTATACCCTATCATGCTATCCAGCACGACGCTGCACAATACAAATTCTTCGCTGGTTGGCTCATAAATATTTAATCTTAGTTTTCAATGTTGTGTTCTCTCACTTTGAATTCTAGAGCCAACTAACTAACTAATTCGAATGTATTTTATGTTCATGTACGTTATCTATTTAACCTCATCTAACCACAAAGTCCACCACTAATCATAAGCCCTAACATCCGGTGTCGGAGCTGCCTTACAGCTCATATCAAGCAGCTTGCGCTGCGCCACTACATTCACTGCATCCTCCACATACTTGGCCAACTTCCACTTAATCTTTTGCCGAATGATACTTTGAGCACTGTAATGAAGGAATGTCGTGGTGGACATTGTCCTTCCATTTCCTTCCTGAATCATGAGTTCCTCGCTGTCCCGTACATTCATTGGGCGGTAGATGGCGTGTGGATTGGGTATGCCAGTTTTTGGATCAATTACGGAATCATACCGTTTGCCCTCTTTCAATTGCCTTTCAAAGTTACTGGATGGATGAGAGGGGAAGCATTGCATCGTGTCTTGCTTAAAGATGGATCTAGCACTTCCTACTCTCAGAGTGTATCCCCTTCGTCCTGTAGGTGACTTGAACGGAACAGATGGATTCCTTGCCACAGATCGGTGCAACGTAAACCGACTAAAAACAACAATATCAGTCGGACTCAACTTGGGAACAACCATCTCCCGATCCAAAAGCTGCGTACAATCCGCTGACATCTTATCAAACAAATTCATCGCAAAACACGGATGCAACGCTGCACCTTCATCCACCTCATTCGCCCACTTGTGACTACCAGGCAAAAACGCCAACCCTCCCCCAACATTCCCATCCACCTCCTCCGAACTCCACCAAATCTGCGTCCCGGTAGTAAAACTCGCATTATAATTCTGAGGGAAAGTCAGGAAGTCCCAGTGCCACTGTGGTTGCAGAGTATTGTTGTAGAGAAGGACAACACGACATTCAAATGTTGGAAATATAATTGTAGTGTTGCAGAGTATTGTTGTAGAGAAGGACAATTTGAATAAGTGTAAAAGAGGGCAAGCAAAAGATAAGAATTGATGAACTCACTCTTCTACACAACACATCGTTTCTACTCCACCAAACTTAAACTTACCTGAGGTATACACGCCACACCACTCGGCATTTCCAATATCTCACTCGTAACCATATACGCTGTATCCCCATCCAATGCCAAAGTCGACAACATATCCGCAATCCTAGGCTGTTGCCAAAATCGATGCGTTACCGTACTATGATAATGCTCCCCATGAAACTTTCGTGAACACTTGGTCAATAAATCTGGAAATGCCATTTCATTCAAATTATGTGTCACAACCTTATCCAACGCTTGTGATTCATTCTCCGTCAAGAAGTTGGGGAGTACGACAAACCCATCCCGTAAGTAATCCCGTTTGTGTTCATTTGTTAATGGGTATGCTCTCCCCCGACTTAATTCCCATAAGGAATCAATCTCATCGGATGTTACAATCCCCTCCTTGATATAATCCATGGATGTCAATATCTTCCCCCCCACATTCTGCTGATATTGCCTCTCGGTAAACTTAAAGAAGGTATATACCGCCCCCACAATTAGTGGTAGCCATTGGATAATATTTCCGAATAAGAGTAGCCACTGCTGTTTCTTCAATTTGTCCTGCTCTTTTAATAATTTGACGACGGTAATTGGATCGATTGAGCCTCGCCCGTTGGAGTCGAGGCTTCGTGCGAGTTGTTCGAATTTGTCGAGTTGGCCATCTCCGTCAATGTCGTATTTGGAGGAGCAGACTGAGAGGGTGCGTTGCAGTTGATCTTTTCTGGAGGTTGTTTTGCGGCCTTGGTAGTCTGGAAAGGGATCATCATTGTTGTTGTTGGTTTCTTCAGCGGCGGCAGCGGCAGCGGCAGCGGCGACGAAGGAGGAATTGACTGCAGGAGAAAAGTGGACCGAGCGTCTGGTGCTGCCGGGTCTAGGAGGGGTGGATGATTCATCACCGTTGGATGTGGCACGGATAATGGGCTTGAGGGGAGTATTATCATCTCGGGGGACCGGAGTGGACACAACTTGTGGTGTTGGTTCTGTGGTGGCAGCGGCGGCATTTAATTTCAACTGAGAAGGCGCAGCGTCGTCATTATCATTGGCGGTGACTGCTGCCTCTGCGGTACTACGGGATGTATCGCTGTCTCGTTTTTGCTGCCCGGTGGTGGGGGAAGAGGGTTTCTTCTTCTTTTTCAAGATTTTGCTCAAGCTAAGCTTTTTTGGTTTGATTGCCATTTTGTATGCTGAAATTAAAATTGTTAATGGATCAGAAGTCTTTTCCTTTGTAGGTGCTGTACCTTAGTCCTCCTTTGCTATAGTTTTATATAGACGCCGTCTGTGGGAAGGTCGGTGGTATTAGTGGAGGTGAGCGACAAGTAAGAAGTGTGTTGCAGGGTTCTTGGTTCTTGTGTTGCTGCTTGCTGTGCAGTTTCATGGTGCGGTGGGAGGATGCTGACGCGACAGAAAAAATGTGAAGTGACAGATAAAATGCTGGAGAGAAGCTAAAGAGTGTAAGGTACCGAGTACCAGTGAAATTTGCTGTGACTACGCACTTAAAATGAACTGTCGACACGTTCGTTCACGAGGGGTACATAGTTTTGTTCACTGTGGTAGTAAAGGCAGCTGCAGCGGGTCATTTCGACCTCCACCAATGACCAGGATGGAGCTGCCGTTCTTAGCTTGTCCTTGACGTGCAGCTTGGCTCCGATGGCAACTGAGTATATATGCAGCTGGTCAAATGGACTCAAGTGGAGTAAATGAAGTCTAGTGAAGAGTGCTAAGTAGTACTTAGAGTGTTTAACTTCAATCTAACGTGTTGCGTCCTACAACATTGTTACAGATGGAGAGCCCGATCATACACTTTGGAAATCTCCTCTACAATCTCCTTGGCCTCGTCACCGATCGATTTCAACGGAAGAAAGCGATCCTTACCAAACCCAATCTTGTACATTCCATTCAACTTATCTTCTCGGTCAACCAAAGAACATTCTTCCTTGTACCCCGTCGCTAGAATTACCATGTCAATAGCAGTGCTGCTGCCATTGCGATCATCAAAGTGCACGTTGCGATCTGATGTAATGTCTAGAATTGGACCGTGTCCAACCAACTTGCCAGATTGTAATCCCGATGCTATCATTCCGTGCTTGTCAATGACAGGAACTCGACCATTGATCTTTGTCCACCGTTTCAGATGCGATGGGAACGCGGCATTGCACAGTTTACTACTTGGAATCATCGTCCATAACAGATGTACGAAAAATTCCTGAAGGAAATGTGGCAATAGACGAACCAAAAAGCCCAAGCTATCCACTCTGAACATGAATCTTTTTCTTGGGAACACTGGTGGCACTGTCCGAGCAGCAACATGTATTTGCGTTGTGTCTTTCTCGCCAGTGGGGCATCGGTGCAGTATCAATGCGGCCAAGTCAGCGGCGGAATTTCCAAGGCCGACTATACAGAGCCGCCCATTTCGTGCTGCAGTAACTGCTTGCTCCCAAGTTGCCCCGTCACACATCTCAGTGCTGTGAACAAATGGAATTGCCGCCGTGGTCAATTTTCCAGCTACATCGTCGGTTGTATTCTTGTTCGGGATGCGGTGTTTGCCCGTCGCAACGATCACAGAGAATGCAGGAAGAAGTTGGGTATTGCCTAACCTGCTGCTGTCTTCGTACTTTACAACCCAAGGACATTCTTCTGATCCTCCCTTTTCCACTGATACTACCTTCACTCCTCTTCGGATATTGATATTGAAACGATGAACGTATTGTTGCAGATAACGTTGATATTCATCAGCTGACACATTCTCTTCTGGAAAGTCTTTGTTGTTCATTGAAAATCCAGGAAGATTGCACCACTTCTTTTGTGTAGTGATTTCAAGACCAGCAAAGTGATTACTCCAAGAGCCAAATGATTCACCTGATTGAGCTTCTAGCACAATGTGAGGGATGTTCTTTTGGCTCAACATGGCTGCAGCGCTTAGTCCGGCTGGACCACTTCCAACAATTACAACTGTAGGTCTTTGTATTGTTTCGTCATCTTCAACGGGATCAAACGTAGGTATCTGAAATCCAAGCAGTTTTGCATCGTCAAGCCAGCTATCCATCTCTTGCGGATCAACGGGACCGACTTCGTCTATGCGTGCAGATCCCTTCTCTAGGCGATAAGCAGCCACAGCAGAAGCAGCGTGGCATGCAAATATCTCGTGAGCACGCAACTTGTTCGTAAAAGACCTTGGTCTATCTAACTTTTGTAGATCCATGTGCAGCGTACCAGCTTCAATGACACGAACATCGCTTCTAACACCCAAGGGATGAGGGACGGAGAAAACTACTGCAGTGGCATTTTGAGGGATTAACTGTGCTACCGCCGTATCATACTTGCCTACGATCCAATATTTGCTAAACGCAGAGCCCTCCGCAAGGGTCGCTGCAGAAGCAAATCCGTGTTCTCGGAAAAAGCGACGGCGCCCAGGATCAGTACTGTGGCAAAGTACTTCGTAAGAATGCCTATCTCGCAACGCTTGGGCAACAGCCCACCCAACCTTGGAGCTGGCTCCCGTCAAGAAGAATTTTACTTTTCTATCTCCAAAGACTTGGTGAATTGTTTCAACTACGACTGCGGCAGTTAAATGATTCCCATGGATGACAGATATTCTTCGTCGCGGTCCTAGTTCATTCACTATCCCCAGACCTCCCCCATTGATACTTTCTGCCTTATTCAATGCACCAAGGCAAAGTACTTTAACACCAATCTCTTCTGCATGTCGGGCTGCTGCTTCAATATTCTTCTTGACTTGACGAGGATTCGTGACGAAATGCCTTGCAAAGTGCGTTGCAACCCAATTTTGCATCAATGCATTTCCATACATGACAGTATCGCTGCAGAAGAACGAAGCCTTGTCACCAAATAATCTTTGCCTATAATTGCACACATACCATCCGACGACGTAATGAAATGGCCACAGGGGCCATACCCAGGATGGTGCTTGCCATCTCTCTTGTAGAGAATAAGGTCGCAACCAAAGTGCCCAACAATCGTGTAACTCAGCTGGATGACCAAGAAATACAGCGTCTGCGACTTCCCTCTGCTTTTCAACCTCGCAAGGAGTAGGATTCGCATTCGTTACCACCCAAAGTGACCACAGCACAGTCAAGACAAATGAAGTCAACATAGTATCTGACGATTGTTGAAGCATTCGTAAAATTCTCAATTTTGTCAGAAATTCAACTGCGAGCACTCCATTCCAAACAATACGTGGAAATGAAAGATCCATGGACTGAATAAATGACTTCCCCGTCAGTACAATCAATGTGAACAGAAGCATCCCTTTAGATTCTGGCGGCAGCAAATAGGCGATCCCAATCATCACTGTAAAGTCAGCCATGCGAATCAAAGATATTTGCCGCCTTCGTGACGATGACGATTGGTTTGAAAGTTGCGAATAACTTCGTGATTTGAGAAAGATTGCCCAAATTCCATACAATAATCCCCAAAGAAGCCACGAATACAGTGCAACCGACAACACTCGGCTTTTGTCTTGGAAGATATTGCACACATCTGATGTTGCAACTATATTTCCAGAAGAGAGCCACTGCATTGGAACGTTGTTGATACCAATCATGAAGAATGCTGCAAGAATAGACACGGATGTTGCCAATCGAATGGCCTTGTCTACACCACTGCTCGCGCTCCCCTGCCTCCCTTTGAGTGAATCAGAGACACGTTCGTGGTGGAGGAGTTGCCTTACCACATATTCATCATTTGCATCGATGATCTGCACCACATTTGTAGTGCTCTTGTTGTCGGAAGATGTCAAAGAACTATTCCCAGAAGAAAGACTCTCCCCTTCTGTACTCTCATCTTTGTCCTCATTGGTTGCATTTTCCTTGCCACCAACCATTTTCATCGCATCATTATCCACCTTCTTTGCCGTCAACGCATGCCATGTCTGCACCATAACACTAGCAGTACTGCATCGAAAAAACTGATTCAAAGCCGCATGAACCACCCAAACAGTAAACAACACATGCATGGATGAAATACACCACGCCACACCACCAGGAGAGGACAATAATACCAAATCTCTCACGACACAAAAATGAATGTACGTATCAAACCCCTGTAAGAATAATCGCAATACAGTCACTTGAACTTCTGCCATGGAATTGAGGTAGAATTTGTCAATGACCAATCTCATAATGCCAAATCGTGGTGAGGATCGTTTTAATGCATCTTCCCTGACGCCCCTACTTTTAATTGTGTGATAAATGAGCGAATATAATATCATGTATTGCGTGGATGTGAAGTAGTACTGCTCTCCGTTGTACTGTCGTTGCAAAAACGGAAGGCAGAGGAATAAACACAAGCACTCTCTACTCCAATATGCCGTCAACGTTCCAGCAATGGACCAATGTTGATTCTTCTTGAGTAAGGCAATACCATACTGACGATCTAAATGCTGCAAGAGTGGATTGCCGAATACATTGGAATGCTGGAGGTACACCCAATACTCGTGTAGGAATAGAATTGAGAGGAGATGGCTTGGTGTGCTTCCTTCTTCTCCTGCGGTTGATGTGTAGCTGCTGTCGTTATGCTGCTGACGCTGCGCTAGGTCAATCATCCATAATGTTCCAAAATGGACTAGTAATCCATACATGACTGTATTAAGAGCCCTGACGAGTGGATCGACCTGTCGAACGAGTGAGGAAGGCGAGTTTTCTATGGGTTTTGTTTGCTTTGGTAGCGGCAGAGTGCTGCGAGAGCACTGCTGCGGCATTGCGCATTCATTCTGTTTGCGTTGGCACATATCTTGTGCACCACTATTATTCTTCCTCGACGTAACGATGCTACTACCTGCTATGAATTGTCGCTTACTTCCTGTGGTGGATGGAAGACTAAAGACTGTATGTAGCGTCTGCGCTGGAGGATGAATGACGATGAAGGGTGCGTGAAATGATGTCGATTTTGTGGTCGGTGGTGGTGAGAAAATAGAAATGAAAATGGCTGAATGACGTCAGCTTATGATGCGACTACAACACAGACGCGTATCTCAAAAAGAACTCACCATGTGAATGATGTGACATCCATCTCTTTGTAGGACACCTGTCGGTCGTACACCTGTGATTCGTGCACCCCCTGCTCTTGTCATTCAGCTCGGAGCAAAGCAATACTTATGCTCCATTCATATCATAGATGGTAGGTAGCTGACACTTGCACTTGTCGGTCGTGCGAAAGTGATTCGTGCACCCTACATTGATCATTCAGCTCGGAGCAAACCACTTGCAACAGAACATTTTTTTCATTCTATCATAATAAATTTACTATCGCAGCAATTGCATAAGCAAAAAAATACCATAAACGACCCAATAATCATGTCAATTATGATATCCATAGAACAAGTTCAGTTTGAATGTCCAATTTGCTACGTTGACATCGATACATCCACATCTTCATCCTCATCCACAGCAGGAATCGTCTTGACAACGTGTCAACATCAGAGTTGCACACCATGTCTGGTGAGATGGATTGAAAAGGAGGAAACTTCGGGTCAAGATGCACCTACATGCCCCATATGTCGCGTGAACATTGAGGATGAAGATGTGCGCCGAATCATCGGACGATCTTTTGAGCCAAGAGGGAAGATAATGGACGAAGCAAACAGTGAAGAAATTGACGAGTTCACATTGCACTGGCTGAACGAAAACACTGCCTTATGTGAAGGGTGTGGATCACGCATCGAGAAGGAAAGTGGCTGTAATTTGATTGAGTGTCTGTGTGGATACCGATTTTGTTACCAGTGCAACGCCCCTGGTGGTAGATGTGAGTGTAATGAAGGGCATGGCTTCCTAGGATTAGATTGGGGATCTCACGAGGAGTACATCATTCAGCCGGTAAGAGATTCCAATGGCTTTGTTGATTTGAAGTCGTGCATTGAGCAGAGAAGATGGAAGCTTGAGGGAGAATGGTTTCGACAAAATCGTAACTACCAGCGCCAAGAGCAGTGGGTAGAATCAGAGATGTTTTGGGGATGCATGCAACCATGCGAGGCTATTGAGACGTGTCACGGTGGATGGATCTTCTCTTGCAAGACCAATCAGGCAAGCACACAGACGTTGTCTAACATTTTTGAGGCCATCGAGAAAAGCGAATGGATCCGAGAAGATCGTTTCTACCGGCGACAAGATCTGTGGGAAGAATCAGAGATGTTTTGGGAATGCATGCAACCATGCAAGGGTATTGAAACATGTCATGGTCGATGGATCTTCTCTTGCAAGACCAATCAGGCAAGCATGAAAATGTTAACCAAGATTTTTGAGGCCACCGAGACAGCCTGGAGGAGGAGGGACCTGACTCCCATCACAGACATGGCTGTCGGCAGCGACTGGCTATTCTTACAAAAAGGAGCCGACCTTCGGGCATTGGTGCAGCTGCAGAATAGGTACGATGTGCATTGCATGCGCACGAGTCGTTGGTGCAGAGCTAATGATTGGGCTCTACATCACAGCCTCCAGATGTTGCAACGACTAATCGATGGAATAGAAGTGCGGCGTCAAAGGTGCGAGATGAGAACGGCCAACGAGGAAGTTCCCTTCAATAATGGTGCATGGCTGTTTTCTTAAATTAAGCTGTGAATACTTATGCAAACATGTATACATCCATCCTATCTTTGCAATTAGGCTTCCTCTGCTTGATTGCCCTCCTTCTCCAACAGAGGAAATCGAGCAGTAGCTCCCTCAACTTCTGCAAACTCTTCTGCCCTCCCTCCTAAATGCTTCGACAAGAAATTTTCCACTCTTCCGTTGAAATCGATTCTATTCTCTGGTCTTGCGAATCCATGCCCCTCATCTGGGTACAAGACATACTCAACTGGAATACCCTTCTCAGACATGCTGTACGCAATTTGGTCTGCCTCGGCCTGCTTTACTCTGGGATCATTGGCACCCTGTCCGATCAGGAGAGGGGCTTTGATTTTGTCCACATGGTACAGTGGAGAGATCTTTTTGTTGAATTCTTCGTCACCGTCGACGTCTCCAATCTTTAGCAACATGCCATTGCGAAGAGGTGCCCAATAATCAGGGATAGAATCGAGAAGCGTCTTAATATTCGAGGGACCCACAATGTCCACGCCACATTTGTATAGATCAGGAGTAAATGTTAGTCCGGCTAGACAGGCGTAACCCCCATAGCTGCCTCCCTTGACTGGAGGAAAGTGCATACATTGTGAGTATATGAGCGAAACGATAACACACGAGAATGTAATACAATGAGTGACGACTTACTGCATATATTGTCCTTGTCAGCAATACCTTCACGGATAGCCCATTCAACCGAGTCGGTCAGATCGTGCTGCATATCCCCTACTCCCCACTGTTTGTCTCCTTTGTGGAGGAAAGTTTTTCCATATCCAGTGGATCCACGGAAATTAACTTGAAGTGTGGCGTATCCTCTATTTGCAAACCACTGGGCTTGCGGATTGAACCCCCAGTAATCTCTCGCCCACGGCCCTCCGTGCACAAGAAGGATGAGTGGAGTTGGTGGTCCACCCTTCTCCACCGCTCGAGTTAAGTAACCTACGAGCTCCAAACCGTCCCTGGCAGGTATACTCACAACTTCCATGGGTGCAAATTTGTAAGGGAGCAATTTGGGATTCGACACAAATAGTGGCGAGACAGTTTGTTTCAACTTGTCATAAACAACATACGATGTCGGTCCAGATGACGAAGAGTAAGCAACTACCCATTTCATTTCATCAAGAGATCTACTCGCAACACCAATTTCCATCTCAGAATCAGGTGCAGTCGACTTTAAAAACTCATAATCCTTCTCCAACTCATCATCGTAGAAGACACGCTCAGTACGTGCATAGTTGTAAGTAACTGCTCTCAACTCTTTGGTATCCCGTTGTAAAGTGATACCACCAACATTGGCCTTCTCATTGCAATAAATCTCCTCAATTGTTTCTCCCGTCATCATATCAACCTTTAACAACGCGGTAGTCTCCCTTCCCAAACTGCTCGTGATGTAACCTGTCTTACCATCATCGGGACAGAAATTAATCAACCCTCCCTCCTCACCATAGGGATAATGGAATACATCCCTCCATTCAGTGTCTTTACCACCCTCTTCATTGTTATCATCGCTATCAATAATCGAACCAGCCCTACTACGAACACGAACAGTCGTACTCGAATCCACCGAATTCCTAACTGTAGCAGCCCGAACTTCAAACGAAACATCCTCCACCTTCCATCCAATCACATCCCCCGGATTAATTGTATCAAGTACCAATTCACCAGTTTTGTAGTAACATCGGTACATATCGAATACCTTGGGATTGCGTTGATTGGTACCCACCAATATTTGGTCGGGATAACGATAATTGGTGAATATATTTTGAGCCTTGACGTCTTTTCCAGGTGTCAGATCTCTTGCTGTTGGAATAATGTCATCATCATCATCTGATGACGCTGATAATGTTGTGGCATTATCAACTGCAAACAAATGGAAATTTTCATCTCCATCATCATCTTGCATATAGAAAATAGTGGAAGAATCATATGCCCATGCCAAGGAACGGATGGCACGCTTGGGTGAATTTGTAATCATGCGACCTGCCACAAACTCATCATTCTCATCGGCTGCTGTTGCAAAGTTGGATCGTATGAATATATTCATGACACCATCCGGCGATGGAGCAAGATATGCCAAATGATTTCCATCCGGAGAAAGTAATGGAGATGTGTTTTCGGGATTGCCAAAGAGGATTTCACGTGGGATGAGCTCCTCGGATGATGTGGTGGTACTTTTGGCGGTTGTCATTGAGAGGAGTGTGAGAGGGGAAGAAGACTGCAGATGATGATGATTTTGATGGGAGGAGCGTTGGTGGACGACTGATGGTGGAGAGGGAGCGGTGGGGAGGAAGGCAGATGCCACCCCTGTCAGGGCTACTATGGTTGCGATGAGTGCGTTTGGCATTGCACTTCTTCTTGCTAGATAATGGACGCTGTCTGATTCTGTCCTCGGCGACCCAGCAAGATGTCTAGAGAGTGGCGATAATGCATCAACCAATTTCCAACAACATCAACATGCTTTTATTACAGATGATGAACTCTGCGTCTGCGCTGGTGCACACAGAAAAGGTTTTCAATAGGGGCTGAATGACGTGGCTTGAAGCAGGTCAGGTTTCTCCTTTCTCACAAAAGCTACGTCTACGTAATCATTATACCGTCAGCCAGCTTAGGCTATGCAGGATTGGCACCAGAATGAAAGAGATCAACAAGTAGTCTTTAGTTTCTGCTGGAGGATTTCTCAGTTCTCATCCTACCTTCCATAGGAATGCGATGTTTGTACTTGACCTCCTCGTCCTCATCGAAGTAGTAGGAGTAGGATTATCGGTATCGGATCAGCCTGCCAATTTGACTCGTATGTCAGTCTAGTCTTTGATCAAAATATTTAATTAACTTATTGCAAAGTAGTATTTGCAAAGTATCTGTACACGTTTCGTTGTCGTCCTGAGAGTCACCCTATTGACTTCATCGACTGCGAATAACAATAACAATAACAACATATACATATACATATAATTTCATCACACATTACGCGAGGAGGAGGAGGAGGAACACAAGCAGAACACAAGATAAGTAGTAAGCTACCGGCCAAACCAAGTGCAGGCTGAAGGTAGAGGCCCTCTGCTAAAAATCTGAATGGAGGTTTATTTGTCCAGAACAGAAGAACAACAGAAGGGAAGAGATGACGTCACTGTCCAAGATTGAGTCTTGTGACTTGTGATCCGTGACCAAAAGTCCCGACCCTGCCTCCTACCTTCTCCTCTCACTTCTTCTTCCGCCTGCCATTCACTCTTCTCAACTACAGTACCTGAACTGAAACGAAGAGAACAAAGACATGATGCTTCCAAGTTGCACGACGGAAGTAGATCCCAACGCCAGAGAACTTCTCCTCCTCATAAGCTACCGTCAGCTTAGGCTTAGGCTGAGGCTGAGGATTGGCACCAGAATGGCAAAAAGGAAAAGGATCAAATCAAGAAGTATGTAGTCTTTAGTTTACTCAAACTAGTACTTAGGTAGTTAACTTATTGCAAAGTAGTATCTGCAAAGTATCTGTACACGTTCGTCGTCGTCCTGAGAGTCACCCTATTGACTTCATCGACTGCGAATAACACAACATAATTTCATCACTCATCACACATCCCCTCAATCAATCCACAACCACAACACACTCAAACTCAATTCTTCAAGACAACAATCGCACCATGAACATCACTCCTCTCTACACCACTATAGTCACGACCACCTGAGATAGTACCTACAGGTACAGTATCAACGGTATTCGTGGCCCTCAATACATCAACGAGCTTTCCAGACATACCATCCTCAGATAGTTCAACAATACCCACTCCTGGGCAGCTTCCCTGAGCAGCATGGCTCACTGAAACGGGCTTCGGACCACGGAATGCAACCATGAGGTACTTTCCATCTGGTGTCAACTCCACCAAATCAGGAGCAGGGTCATTAAGCTGCAAGTCATTGTCATCGAGCACACTTCGCTTGATGCAGGGCCCAGCATGGCCTTCTCGGCCGCTCTTCCCATCTTTTGACACCAAGTCGTACGTGTTTACGCGTTCTTCCGTGATGGCATCAAACACTTCCACAACATTCTGAATACGATCCGCAACGTGTATGTACTTCCCATCAAGGGTGACGGCAGCACCATGGGAATCGCGACGAGTTGTTTGATTGGGGAGCTGCCCTGAATCATTGCTAGTACCTGGATCATCGCTAGTAACCTTGCCATAGAAGTTACCGATCGTGTTGGTGTTGGTCTCATCATTGAAGATCTGGGAGGGAAATGGGGTGTTCTCCTTAGGATCGTTAACATTAGCATCAAACTTGGAATCATCTAGGGCATAGACGATAAAAGTAGACTGAGTAGCCCCAGCACTACTAGCTGAAACTCCTCCGTTGAAAAACATGCTTCCCTGCGCTTCTACTCCTCCACATCCTGCTCCACTGACAATTCTGTTACCGTACTCACCAACAATGAGCATGGGAGTTTCATCTAAGCATCGTAAATAATGATAATCAAGAGAATATGTTAGCTGCACAAATTCATGAGCACTTAGCAAGATGATACAGTATAGTATGATGTGATGGACTTACCAAGTTTGAGCACAAAGAGGCCTCCACCTCCAAGTGTCACATACGCATTGTTGTTTGTAGATGGAATGGGGTAAATCGGGACATTGTTTGGGCGACAGCCACCCTGCGACTTTTCATCATCATCGAAACTTTCAATGCAATCCCATTCCTTCCTCTTGCCTGTTGGGGTGAGATTGCCAGTATCTGTTGATACAAACATGAGGGTAGCATGCGTAGAGTGAGCAAAGATGAGTATTGATCGGGTTCAGGAATGGTAGAAGGAATAGTAACAATACAGTAGATCGAGTTTGCAGTTGCACACACAAGTACAAATATGACTTACCTGCATCAGCATAACTTCCATCTACTGAACCGATGAGAGGGTTGCCAAAGGCATTATTCCCAGAGAACGCCGTGGCTTCTTCAACCGCAGCAGAGTCGAAATCTTTTCCAAGATAAACTCCAGCACTTTTGTTGAACACTAGATCGATAATCTTCCCCTTCATGTCACGTGTGACGTCAATGCGTTCAATCATCTTTCCATGGAGATTATCAACAAGGATTGCCGAGCCATCTGTCGACCAAATGCTCATGTGGACACTTCGCCCGCTGGCGTTTCCATTAGTCTTAGTGACACGGAAGAGGGCAATGGCTTCTTTCGTCTTTGTGTCAATAATGCCAACATACCCTCCAGTCGGGGTGAAGATGTTTGCCGTCACGTAAAGATTGTAAGGGTCCTTGATGACGCCATGAAGGCGACCAAAAGCAGGTAGATCTTCAAGGGCATCGCCGCTCCCTACCTCCTTCAAATCTTGAGGAAAGATGTCTAGCAAATCGCATGGCCCTACGGCGTCGTTGGGAGTACAGCTCAGCGGAGATGCGTCTGCTCCTCCGGCGAGTTGATCCGCAATGGACTCCGAATCCCATATCCAAAGGAAGCTTCCCTTCACACCCGCAGATGTCTCTCCTGCTACGGAGTTAGATTGGTCGGAGCCCCATGCTTCGTAACCTCCTTTGCCCTTCTTCATTTTCATAGCCGCTGCTTCTGCTACCTCGTCTTTCACTTCAGCGACAGCCGAATTCTGAAAGATGCCTTGTGCTTCTGCGTTGAGTTTGAGAGCTTTGCTACTGTTGACTCGGCGTCTAATGGCACGGACAGATGCGGAAGAATCGTCTGCTACGATGGAAGTAGAAGCAGCCGAGAGAAGAGCGGCGATGGCGACAGTGGCGGTGGTGAATCTCATTGTGTTTGTATTGTGTGTAGAATATCAATTGACATTGAGCGTTATGCGGAAATAATGAGAGTGACATCTGACCGAAATCACAGCACCTCGCTGAAAAATGCTTTCTTCATAACTGAAATCGAAATCACATCATTGAACTTGTTCTATCTTGACCAAGACACTTCATTGAACTTGTTATCTTGACCAAGACTCTTTGTTGAAGTTTGGTGACCGCCATTTTGAGCTTTCACGATGTGTTGGTAGAGAAGGCAAACAGTTAGTCAGGGATATCTAATAGCTAATAGTATCTCTCATTTCTCATTCACCATTTCTCATTAATAGAGCACCCCTACCACCGGGGACAAGGGCGACGAGAGAGAAAGAGAGAGTCGCATGCTTGCCCCCGCCACACAGACGACCAAAAAAAGCGTCCCGCCGATTTCTGGCGGGAAGTCCATTTAACTAGGGCGCTTCTCTAGTTAAAATTCGTCGAGTAGACTTCGACACCATGCACATCGATTCGTTGAAAATCCTCCGGGAATAAGGGACAGGATGCATAGTATGGGACAGCGGCGGCTTGCTTTGGGTCATAACAGTCAGGTACAGCATGTGTATCACATCGCCATTTCGGCACATTTCGGCCAAAATGGCTATTTTGGCACCCAAGATTATGCGACATATGTGACCGTTATGACCCAAAGCAAGCCGCCGCTGTCCCATACTATGCATCCTGTCCCTTATTCCCGGAGGATTTTCAACGAATCGATGTGCATAATGTCGAAGACTACTCGACGAATTTTAACTCTAAGTAGAGAGAAGCGCCCTAGTTAAATTGCCGTTCGCGGAATAATCGGCGGGACGCTTTTTTTGGTCATCTGTGTGGCGGGGGCTTACAGCATATCTGGCTTCTCTCTTCTCCCATGCTGTCTAGTCCCCGGAAGAAAGGACTCCGGAAATTATCTCACGGCAGGTAATCACAACTCTATGTGAACTAGTTCAACAGTACCCAGACGGAAACAAATTTCAATTTACGACGAAACACCCAAAAATACTAGCTGCTATCAACGCACAAAGCAACCTCGGATGGGAATATTTCTTCCGTGGATATTTGGTGAAAGATTGGTACGAGTACGAGCTCTAGACGTCAAGAAAAATACCGATCCGCATCAGCAGTTCAGCACATTATTGCAATTCCCTTGGTTTGACATTGCTCAACCGCAATGGCAAGAACGGAACCAAGTTGCACATGAGCCAAATAGCTATTTGGAACGGATTGAAAGTGAGCGTCTCAAACATCAGCTGATTTGGTACAACCAAACATCGGCATGAAATCTTGCCGATCTACCAACAACCTTTAGCGGAACATAGTGTTGAAGAGATATCACACATGCAACCAGCAACACGGCGAGCTTGGATCAATATACTAGAGATGGCTGTATCAGAATTACGAGACAGACCATCCCGTGAAGAGATCAGGCAACAGAACGAAGAGAATCGCCAGCGAACAATTACAGACTTCGTCGACGTACAGCCCCAAGCCCAACCTCGCCCGCGCAGAAGGAACATTGCTAGAGAAGCAAGAGAACAAGCAAATAGAGTGATACTATACTGTGAACAAATGCAACCGAGGATTGACTCAATCTTCAAACCCGTCGAGCAATCGACACCCTAACACCACAACCGAATAGCGGTTGACGTAACCCCCGGCTGGAGGACAAGAACCTCCAGCTTGGAGTGCGATCTGGGAAATAGTATTGCCCCATACCAAACCTCATTACAAACGAACTTCAACAAAGTGCCTCATCAAGCACACTTCGCTTGAGGCAGGGCCTGGCGTTCAAGTCAAATCCATTCTTAATGTTAATGATGGGTATTGTAGGTGTTACGCGAGGAGGAGGAGGAGAAACACAAGCAGAACACAAGTAGTAAGCTACCGAACCAAGTGCTTCAGTCCAGAAAAGAAGAAGAACAGTGCAAGAACGAGGAAAGATAAGAACACACAACTAGAAACGAAAACATAATCATTGTGATCTTCATTTTAGCACCACATTGTCAAATATTACGACTGATGTATCCTCCTCACATGATTATACAAAAACACCCCCGACACCACCATAATAATCCCCAAAATCCCACTATTCGTAATTGGATTATGAAAATACAAAATACTCGCCCAAACCAACAATGCTCGTTTCAACGTATTCGCCACACTTTGACTTACGGGACTCATACATCCCATGGTACAATAGGCGGAAACTGATTGCAAATGATAAAATATTGCATCAATCAATAGTAACTTCCACAATGCCATTTCAGTTCCGTCATGAGAATCAATAGGAGTCCCCCCCTTTAATGCAGCATACAATGCCTCATCATCCGTATCAAAACCACCACTCCCACCACCACTTGACCCAATCGACTTGATCAAATGACCAACATCCTTCAACACCCAAGGACTTTGCAACACCAACGCCGCCACACTTGTATAAAATTGCAATTGTGTCGGACGCATATGTGCCAACATCCGTTTCGACATGACATTCTGTACACAATCCGCACAATTGTTGGTTACTGCCGCCAAGAACCCAATCGTATCAAATCGTAATTCACTCTTGGAACATAGAATCAACCCTGCCACTACTGGAACCAATGTCAGCATGACTGGTGAGGGGGTATGTTCCTTGAGGATCAACCGGGCAAATACGACTGTAAAGGCTGGAGCAGTAGCCTTGATGGTTTCAACGAATGATACGGGGACGTGTTCCAAGGCAATCAAACCAAGGACTACGGTTAGTCCACGGAGTAGACCTACGATGGACATGTCTCTTGCAAAGGTTGGATGATTCTGTGGTGTGGGTGATAGTGGTGCTTGTTGTTGTTGTTGTTGTTCAGTAGTATTGCCATCTTGCTGTTCTCCCCTCTTTTCCGACTCTGCACCACCACCACCACCACCACCAACTGCAGCAACCCGCACACCAAAACTACGCAACACACTCATCACCACACGCTTCAACCAATCCAATCCACCAAAGGAACTCCAACCACCAATCACAGCGGCGGTAGTCATTTGACACATTCCCAATACATGAACTGAGGATCCCTTGCGGGATAATATGATTTTATTGAGGAATAGTGTGGCAAGGGAGGTGGTGTACCATGCGGTTATCCAAAAGGCTGTTTTGAGAAAGAGGGTTTTGGATCGTTTGTCGTTGTGTTTGTTGTTGTCTTTTTTGGTTGCGGAGGAAGAGTTGGTGGTGGTGGAAAGTAGTGGATTGATTTCGGCGGAAGATGTGTCAATATCGAGATGGCTCGTGGTGCGTCGAGTATTGCTGCTGTGCATCTTCATCTTATTGACGCTATTATTGTTACTGGATCTTTTCTTACTGACCACGCCCTGCTCTTCGTCGATATGATCCATAGTGGAGGAATGCGAATTATTTGCCGACGCCGATGCCGACTTTTTTTGTGATCGAGAGGTCATTTGACTCCCCGAATTATTTGAATAGACTGATGTTGAAGATGTGACTGTGGCGTTGTCATCATCGTAGAATTCATCGTTGTTACTATTGTCTTCCGACATGCTGGAATTATTCTTATTATTATTATGATGCAAAGAAGAAGTTATGGTGGTGCCGTTATTTTTGTTGTAATGAAAGCTCGAGCTGCTGCTGCCGCCGTTGCTGCTTGCTGCTCCTCTGTGTCGGATGCGAGTATTGTCAGGCATCAAGGAATTAATTGATGATTGTCAGCTATGGTATGGTTGCGCTGCAGTTTGTTTATGCATGCGTGGTGTATGTAGTCATTGGAGTTGGGAGCGGCTATGAGCGGGCGGCGGTCAGCGGTCATTCATTTTTCATTTGTTTGTCAGAGGTAGCGGCGTGTGGTTCGAAAAAGTGTGACACACGTGACGTCAGCTTTTTAGTAGTATCTTTTATCTACGGTACTTTTTAAACCTCCTCGACTGAAATAAATCCGAATGAAAGCAAAGCAAACATCTCTCGCATTGCTTTCTAACAACTCCCTTTCCCATCTCGCCATTGCAGCCACTTCTTC
Source organism: Skeletonema marinoi (assembly GCA_030544225.1). Taxonomy (NCBI): domain Eukaryota; phylum Bacillariophyta; class Thalassiosirophyceae; order Thalassiosirales; family Thalassiosiraceae; genus Skeletonema; species Skeletonema marinoi. The sequence goes on along the minus strand of CM060500.1, from coordinate 1,447,339 downwards.
AACAAACATGGACACGGAAACATCCTTCGCAATCGACGACATCGAAACAGTCATCAAATCATCCATCGGCTCCGTCCTCACCGACACTCAATACAACCCCACCAAAATCAACGATCAAATCAACTCCATCATCTCCGCCACCCTCAAAGGCCTACAATCCCTCCGTCGTCCCTACAAATATACCACGACTGCGATATTGATGCAAAAGAATGGAGCGGGGTTGGTGAGTGCTGCTTCCACATTTTGGGACGCTGAGAACGATGGATTGTGCAAGGTCATGTGGGAGAATCAGACGATGCATTGTGTTGTTACTGTGTTTGGAACTTGTGTGAATGTGGTGGATGGAGGTGAGGGTGCTGGAGAGGAAGAAGAAAAGGAGGTGGCGGTGGTCAATAAGAAGGAGGATTGAGGTGTTTGGTGAATGAATGAGTGATATTCGCGTCATTGCTTTGCTAAAACATCGCTTCGATATTATATCCTACGTTAAATCTTTGGTCGCTTTGACGTCGGTGCATCATCATCCTTCTTCTCTTCACTGATCGATGCGGACGTCTTCTTGGATAAAGATAATTGATCACTCAATGCATCACTCCTCTCTTTACGAAATTTGTCATGATCTAAAAAGTATCGGTCGTCATAATTGTGAAGATCTCCTTGTGCTTCCACTCCAGCACCTCCATCACCTGATAATACCGCAGACGACTTTGCCGATGGCATTGGAATCGTCCACTTGCAATCCCACACCTTTATCAAGTCATTCAAGTTTCTGCATTTGCACACCGATGCAATATTCTGTCCACCCTCATATTCCATATTCAAGAACGGTACCCTTGTTGATGGAGCTCGTCGTGCATTCATCATTTCACAAACGACGTACTTGGCATTCTTGGAATGTGTACGATACCGTACACAGTGAGCAATGTATTCTTGAACAATTGACGTTCGTGAATGGAGCAATGGTGATTTGTAGCCGTAGTGTCCGGAATGATTGGTTTGTTGGAATTGCGATATTGGTACTTCTTCTTTTCCATCATTATTACTACCACCTGCCTTTCCAACACCATCACCCTCTTTCTCTCCTTCATTGCCCCGATTGAACAAACTAATATTATACAACGCCGGCCTAGCCAACATGATCCCATCACATCCAGTCCTACGCTTCATCTCCCGTATATCCTCTCTAGTATACAAATCACCATTAATAATAATCGGCACACTCACATCATCATACATCTTCAACTCTTTCACCACATTAATCAACGTCTCCCACCGTGCCATAATATGACTCTCATCCCCACGAATACGTCCATGAATCGCAATCGCATTCGCTCCCGCCTTGACCAAATTCCTCACAAAATCAACTGTCGGCTTTGGATTCTCCTCATCCAACAATCGAATCTTGGCACTGACTGTTTTATTACAACCAATATTCCGTCTCAAAGTCTTTATAATATCACAAGCACGGTTCATATCACCCAATAACGCCGAACCCATCCCCCCACTCACACTAAACTTCTTAGGACAACCCATATTCACATCCAATCCATCCACATCCTTCACCACAGTCAAAGCAGCATCAAGTGCCAAATTCGGTTCCCCCGTCCCCATTTGATAAATCAACTTGTGCCGTTCCACAGTCGGATCAATCCGTAATATCACCGCACCATTCGCAGCATCTGGATTATCCCTATCATTCTCCAATCGCCGCTGCACCTTGGCCGAATAGGTATGTTTCGGCACCCGATAGTCAATTGTGCCCAATTCGTCATTCATGATTCGTTCGGTGGGCGAGGTGATGGATCGATCTACCAATTCCTCCGTGTAGACTAGTGATGCTCCGTGGGATAATGCCAGTGTGCGCAGGGGGGTGGTGGATGCGCGTACCATTGGAGCGAGGATTTCGGAGTTGAGGAAGAGATGGTTGGCTATTTCTTGGGGGGTTAGATCGGATGGATTGGAGAAGAAGTCATCATCGTTGTTGTTTGGAAGTAGACGTGGAGGGTTTTGTAGAGAGTGGAGAGTCTGAGAGTCTTTGAGGAGATTGATTGGTGAATCGTCGTTGTCGTCTCCTGCTGCTGTGGATACTGATGTCGTCGTCATGGTTGGTTGTTGCAAATATCTAATTATATTGTGGGCTTTGGACCCATCATGGTGACTATGATGTCAACTGCGTTTTTTGTGGTGGGTGGTGGGGAAAGGTATTGTATCTGTACTTATCACCTACATACGTACTTATATAGGTTATTCAGTGCTACTTACATCTCTCTCCCTCGAAAGTGACAAAAAGACTCTTGGAACATCGAGGAATGCGAACCAAAGGAAACGGGAATCTATGTACAGAGGAACCAAACCGTTTGGTACCTATTTACTTCTGTCCTCCGACTCAGACACAATCTCTCCTGTGCCATTGAGAGTGACTTGGACTCTTATATTTTGACTTGAACTTGAACCTGTTTTACTTCCTTCCTTCAAACACAAGGTCAAGGAGGAACGGCCAAATGCCCAACCCAACGCTTCCGTTGCATCTCATCAAACTTTCAGCGAGGTGATGTGATTTCGATTTCAGTTATGAAGAAAGCATTTTTCAGCGAGGTGCTGTGATTTTGGTTTTGGTCAGATGTCACTCTCATTAATCCGCCTCTCGCTCAATGTCAATGTCAATTGATATTCTAAACACAATACAAACACAATGAGATTCACCACCGCCACTGTCGCCATCGCCGCTCTTCTCTCGGCTGCTTCCATCGTAGCAGACGATTCTTCCGCATCTGCCCGTGCCATTAGACGCCGACTCAACAGTAGCAAAGCTCTCAAACTCAACGCACAAGCACAAGACATCTTTCAGAATTCGTCTGCGGAAGGGAAAGATGAGGTAGCAGAAGCAGCGGCTATGAAGATGAAGAAGGGCAAAGGAGGCTACGAAGTATGGGGTGCCGACCAATCTAACTCCGTAGCAGGAGAAACATCTGCGGGTGTGAAGGGGAGCTTCCTTTGGATATGGGATTCGGAGTCCATTGCGGATCAACTCGCCGGAGGAGCAGACGCATCTCCGCTGAGCTGTACTCCCAACGACGCCGTAGGGCCATGCGATTTGCTAGACATCTTTCCTCAAGATTTGGAGGAGGTAGGGAGCGGCGATGCCCTTGAAGATCTACCTGCTTTTGGTCGCCTCCATGGAGTCATCAAGGACCCTTCCAATCTTTACGTGACGGCAAACATCTTCACCCCGACTGGAGGGTATGTTGGTGTTATTGACACAAAGACGAAAGAAGCCATTGCCCTCTTCCGTGTCACTGAAACTAATGGAAACGCCAGCGGGCGAAGTGTCCACATGAGCTTCTGGTCGACAGATGGCTCGGCAATCCTTGTTGATAATCTTCACGGGAAGATGATTGAACGCATTGACGTCACACGTGACAAGAAGGGGAAGATTATCGATCTAGTGTTCAACAAAAGTGCTGGAGTTTATCTTGGAAAAGATTTCGCTGCAGTTGAAGAAGCCACGGCGTTCTCTGGGAATAATGCCTTTGGCAACCCTCTCATCGGCTCAGTAGATGGAAGTTATGCTGATGCAAATAAGTCATATTTGTACTTGTATGTGCAACTGTCAACTCGATCTACTGTATTGTTACTATTCCTTCTACCATTGCTGCTGAACCTGAAACAATATACTCATCTTTGCTCACTCTACGCATGCTACCCTCATGTTTGTATCAACAGATACTGGCAATCTCACCCCAACAGGCAAGAGGAAGGAATGGGATTGCATTGAAAGTTTCGATGATGATGAAAAGCCGCAGGGTGGCTGTCGCCCAAACAACGTCCCGATTTGCCCCATTCCATCTACAAAGAACAATGCGTATGTGACGCTTGGAGGTGGAGGCCTCTTTGTGCTCAAACTTGGTAAGTCCATCACATCATACTATACTGTATCATCTTGCTAAGTGCTCATGAATTTGTGCAGCTAACATATTCTCTTGATTATCATTATTTCTGATACTTAGATCAAACTCCCATGCTCATTGTTGGTGAGTACGGGAACAGGATTGTCAGTGGAGCAGGATGTGGAGGAGTAGAAGCGAAGGGAAGCATGTTTTTCAACGGAGGAGTTTCAGCTAGTAGTGCTGGGGCTACTCAGTCTACTTTTATCCTCTATGCCCTAGATGATTCCAAGTTTGATGCTAATGTTAACGATGCTAAGGAGAACACCCCATTTCCCTCCCAGATCTTCAATGATGCGACCAACACCAACACGATCGGTAACTTCTATGGCAAGGTTACTAGCGATGATCCAGGTACTAGCAATGTGATTCAGGGCAGCTCCCCAATCAAACAACTCGTCGCGATTCCCATGGTGCTGCCGTCACCCTTGATGGGAAGTACGTTCATGTTGTGGATCGTATTCAGAATGTTGTGGAAGTGTTTGATACCATCACGGAAGAACGCGTAAACACGTACGACTTGGTGTCAAAAGATGGGAAGAGCGGCCGAGAAGGCCATGCTGGGCCCTGCCTCAAGCGAAGTGTGCTTGATGACAATGACTTGCAGCTAAATGACCCTGCTCCTGATTTGTTGGAGTTGACACCAGATGGAAAGCACCTCATGGTTGCTTTCCGCGGTCCAAACCCCGTTACAGTGAGCCATGCTGCTCAGGGAAGCTGTCCAGGAGTGGGTATTGTTGAACTATCCGAGGATGGTAAGTCTGGAAAGCTTGTTGATGTATTGAGGACCACGAATACCGTTGATACTGTGCCTGTAGGTACTATCCCAGGTGGTCGTGACTATAGTGGTGCAGAGAGGAGTGATGTTCATGGTGCGATTGTTGTCGCGAAGAATTGAGGTTGAGTGTGTTGTTGGGTTGTGGTTGTGGGTTGATTGAGGGGATGTGTGATGAGTGATGAAATTATATGTTGTTATTCGCAGTCGATGAAGTCAATAGGGCGACTCTCAGGACGACGACGAACGTGTACAGATACTTTGCAGAGACTACTTTGCAATAAGTTAACTACCTAAGTTTTAGTTTTAGTTCTAGTTTGACTTTGACTTTGACCATACTTCTTGATCTTGATCCTTTGCCTTTGCCATTCTTGTGCCAATCCTCAGCCTAAGCTGACGGTAGCTTATGAGGAGGAGAAGTTATCTGGCGTTGGGATCTACTTCCGTCGTGCAACTTGGAAGCATCATGTCTTTGTTCTCTTCGTTTCACTTCAGGTATAGTGTTGAGAAGAGAGAATGGCAGGCGGAAGAAGTGAGAGAAGAGAGGTAGGAGGCAGGGTCGGGTCAGATTCCGAGGGCCTCTGCCTTCAGCCTGCACTTGGTTCGGCATTAGCTTTACTACAAACTACAATACTTGTGTTCATCCTCCTCCTCGCGTAACATCTACAATACACCCATCATTAAGAATGGATTTGACTTGAAGGTCTCCTCAAACAATGAATCGTATCTTGGTGTTGCTGCTCGCCTGCAGCCTTGCAGGTTCCACTACATCAGCCTTCACTACACCAAGTCGTGGCGGCTCTCTGCTTCACCAGACGCCATCACGGTATGTTCCTAGTCATCAAGACTTATGCACAAGACCACAAGGACGTAGCCGTAGCCACACCATCACTTCACTCAAACGACATACCAAACTCTCGGCTGCTCTACTCCCACCCGGAAAGTTTACCGCTATTGGCATGGGCATCGGCAAGTTCTACAAGGCCTCTCCTCTCATTGCAGGCTTTCTCACTGCATCTACAAAGGCATGCTTTGCCTCAAAGTGGCAGATAGCTGATCTGATACTGATACCGATACGATAATCCTACTACTTCGACGAGGAGGATAACAAGTACAAGCTTCCTGCCTATGGAAGGTGGGATGAGAACTGAGAAATCCTGTGGAGCATAAACTAAAGACTACTTCTTGATCTCGTTCATTCTGGTGCCAATCCTCTCTAGCTTACTATTACTAAAGAAGCTTATGAGTTACTAGAGCAAATTGGTAAAATTGGAGCAAATCGGCTACTTTCTAGGAGTGACGCATGGTCATTTTAGGGTCAAATAGGCGCCTATAGCCTTGGTAGTGCCAATATAGTACCGACAACGTCCCCCGGTGGCTTAATCGAAAGGTAATAACATCTGCTATCAAGTTATGGCCGGTTGGTTGAGGTCGGGGGTCGTCGGAGAGGAGTATAGAGCATCGTTTTGGGCTTGCACGAGTTTTACTAGTGTTTTCTGAGTGGGGACTAATTCTCCGAGGGGACTATTTTTTCTGGCGGGTATGGTAGCCGGCAGGCGTCCGGCGTCCTGCTGATAACTCCTTCAGCCTTCAGCTGGTACAATTCTTAGGTTTAGCGGTGCGGTAGCTTGTTAAAGTTGAAATTGCTCTCTCATTGCGACCCACTAATTGGCATCTCTTGAACGACGGACACGGAGCTTTTGAATAGGAACAAAAGTACTAGGTGTTTGCTAGTTTGGCTCACATACAAGATACAATTATGAAGAATTACATTTATGTTGTATAAGTCACCAAATAGATCATAGTCATAGAGACGTACATGCTTGCTTTTAGGCCACTTCAGTTTCAGGGCCCACTTCAGCTATACCTATACTTTCACAATCTGATTGCCGTTTAGACAGTGAGTTCCTAGAAATACGAGAGGGAAAAAGCTGTTTGCTTGTTGACCCAGTGCTTCCATTAGAATGATGCGAGTCCTTCGAGTTCTTTTTCAGTAATCCAGTTGTTGATCTTGATGCAGATGATTTACTCATTCCGCTAGTCCTCACAGAAAACTTACTCGCAAAATCAAATGACACATAATTGTTCTTGACCCCGTTGGATTGCATAGTCAAACCCAGAGGGCCATTGTGAGATGCATTGGTATCTTCGTCTTTCTCATATACAACATCTACGTCAACCGCATTGTCCTCCTTCCTCAAAGCTAGTAGTCTATCATCGATCCCCTTGTGAGCTTCATGCGCCAAAATGTGTTTGATCAAACCTTCCGCTGTGGTGTTCCGCTCGTTTGCCATCGTCGACATCTGTATGCCTCTATCGATGAGATTTCTTCTTGCTATACTCCCTGCTTCGAGTCGTCGGGCGAGATGGAGGCACAGCTCGGCTGCCATTGACTTTACTGACCAGCTGCGATTAGAGGTGTCAGTTTGGAGAGATTAGATTCAAATCAGCATGTACCCAAATTCAACAAGATGAAACATTACAATGTAAAACGTACCCGTCGGTAATAAAATTCAAATCCGTCATGTCAGGTGCATCAAACTCAAGAATCATGTCAATGTCACTTGCCATATCTTCCGTTTCGTAGTCACCATCTGGATTTCCATCACATATTTTGAGTAACAAACACATTGGTTTGTGGATCACGCCCACAGCAAAATGATTCTCAATGCCATCTGGAGCCCATTTAGCATAGAATTCTCTTGCCTTTTCGACTTCACCGTTCCACTTCAAAACCCTAATTATAGGCCAGAAAATGTGATACAATCCAATAAAGTCCTTAGTGTCATAGGAAGGCAGTATTTCTTTGATAACTTGATCGCATCTTTGAAGCGCTTTCATAGGCTGTCCCTTCTGGAGGTACCACAGGGCACTTACGGCGTACGTAACAGCACACCTATTCACGGAGTAATTTTCACATATTAACGGAGCATGCTCTCCTGGCATATAGATGCTGGTCATGGTGTTGAATTATTTGAATGCCTTGTCAGCTTGCCCAATTCTACCATACCATTCAGCAAGAGCGCCCAAAGATCTTACTAAGTGAAAAGACTGAACTTGGGACTCATGGTAGAATCTACTGTATAGATCTCTTTCAAGGTTGCAAGAGTCATCCTGATTGATCAATGAGGGGAGGAAAGAAAGATTGGCACAAGAAATGGAGTGAGAACATGCACTAGTGACTTGTACAATGAACGGACATGGTAGCATGTCTTACCTGATTGATGACTCCACCTTTCAACTGGATGCTGACTCGGTCGTAGATAGGGAACCTGCAGAAAGATGAAAATAGTTCAAAATGTTAGAAGTTGCCCCTAACTTGAGGATACATACAATAACTTTCCAAGAACTTACATGATCGAAATGTCCTTCATCTTTTTTGACGCAGGGCAGTTCTCAAAAATTCGCATCGCATCAATGTTCAACCCGGCAGACAGAGGGAATGCTTGAAAGCCATGCAACTTCATAAGTGCATCTCCTTTAATAACGAGTAGTTGCAATATCATTTCAAGCTCTTCGGGACCCAGTTTTTCCAAATCTTGCTTCGTAAATCCAGCACCAACAGTCTCTCTTTGACGTCGTTGATCACTGCCACAAGCAGGTAGGAATGCTTTGGTATGTTGACTAAGTAGATGATTAAGTATTTTACTCAAATAGAAAGTGATTGCTTGGTGGAGGAAATACGTCCTCGAGCATGATCTTACCGGTTACTAAAGGGAAGATCAGCGAGCTCAGCGAATGACTTTCAGACAGGCACCTTAAGGGAGCCCTTTCTGAAATGACGTCTTCGAAGACAGACATTCTGAGGAAGCGGAAACACAGAGTGAGCGAGACTTCAGCGAAGTGTCGCGATACGTACTGTATAGTTACGCGCTACGTACTGGTATATTCCTGTACGTAGAGCTGACTATTACACTCTCCCCCGTGCTGTTAGTTACAACAGTGTGACATTTAGAAAGAAAAACCCTATGGGAAAAAATTATCTCTAAAAGGAGTGCGAACCGGGACCTTGAGTACCGGCGACAGTTTGTATCAAACGTAAGTCTTGGTTGAAGATAGAATGCGCGAAAGGCCTATGCCTTTTGCGTGTGTAAGCTTGATAGGATTTAGATCAAATCAACATTGTTGCAACTACTTGTTGTCGATGTGTTGTATTACATAGATTTCGTTTTAGGTTTATTTAATATAGCTGTACACTCCCCCAAGCGCTAGTCACTTGCTTCGGTAGCTTCTTCTGTGTCAAAGAAGGGGGTTAATCTTCGAATGTTTATTCTTTCATTTACTGAACCACGTTGTATTCTGACAGTACCATTAGTAAAGACCGATGTCACGACATAAGGGCCGTGATTCTTGTCTTTCGCTTTACGCTGCTTTTCACCATTGATCTCACTGATGATTAAGCACTTACTCCCTGGGACATAGTCAAATGGGAGACGCCGGTTGTTTTCTCTGGCGTTGTTTCTGTCTACGAGCTGTTGTCGACGGCGACCTATATCACTCCAGTCGGCAATGAACGGGATATCAAAGAGCATGTCTCGTCCAAAAATTGCCTGGCCAGGAGTTGCCTTCAGCACGGTGTGGTATGTAGCCCGAATAGCCCATGCAGCATTTACAATGAATTGGTCTATCAGGTCGGCATCGACAGTATCATTATTGTCGAGGCCAGAGGTGCGCAGCATGTCATTAAAGACTGCATGTACCCTCTCTAAAATCGCATTCGCTTGCGGATTCTTGCTTGTTGTCGGCTTACGTTTAATCTGGTATTGTTTGCACAAATCTTCCAGATGCAATTTGAATTCAGAGCCATTATCACACACCAAGTATTTTGGGCGAGGATAGCGAGACAACCAAGCGTTGTTTAATAAATTAGAGACTGTTGCTGAAGTTTGATCTATGATCTCTTCTTCTGTAGTCCGTCCAGTCTTTTCATCGACTGTGACCCTGAGTCTCGTAGGTAACTCTACGATCTCGAACCATCCCGTGGCTGCGTCAATCATGGTTAAACACATGAAGTCCATAACAGTACCATCCTTCGCGCGCACTTCGACAGGGCCGATGAGGTCGCAGTGGAGGGTATGCCATGGTAATATGACTGCCTCTTTTGGAGGGACATGGCCATACTTACGCTTTCTGCCTTTTGCCTGTTGGCAACGGGGGCAAGTCTTGCACATCTTACGAATCTGCTGACTCATTCCATGCCAATACATGATGGAGCCGATTGTACCTTCCATACGGTCAGTACCCGGATGTTGCAGATAATGATGGTACCAACTTAGTACTTTCATCTGAAGCGATGCAGGAATGATGAATCTTGGTCGATCGGATGGTCTATGCTTTCGCACAAGGACCACAGTGTCATCGATTATCATCTTCTGGTTGCGCTGATCTTTGCCAGGCCGATTAAAGATGTGTTTCATCGTTGGATCTTTCCGTTGTGCATCTGCAATTTCCTTAACGGTTACGGGATAGATCTCCTCTTCCTCTGTTGTGGAGGTAGCGAAGACATGAGACATGCACCAATTGTGCGAGGGTGTCTCCGAAACACTTGGTTCCTCTTCCACGTCTGTACCAAAACCATCGTCTTGACGGTAATGGCAAAAGAGAGTGACAAGCTTGTTCCACTTGCGGTGAGAGAACTCACTGCGAAAGTTACCTTTGCTGTCTAACTCATCTTCAGGATGCGGGTTGATTTTGGGGCAATAATCAAGTCGACTAATAGCATCAGCGACGGTGTTGTCCACACCCTTGATGTATCGAATGTCAACACCATACTCATTGATGAGTATGTGCCACCTCTTCACTCGGTCTGAGGTGCTGCCAAGGCTCTCTCGAGTTAGATTCTGATGATCAGTGTAGATCGTCAGCTTCTGCCCAAGGAGCATTCCTTTGAACTCTCTCAACAATTCGACGATGGAGAGAAGTTCAAGTTCCGTCACGGTGTACTTCATCTGCGCAGCTGTCAGCTTGCGGCTGAAAAAGGCAATGGGACGGTTGTTCTGCGTAATCACTCCCCCAAGCTGACGCTTGCTGGCATCAGTGTAAATCACAAACTCTTCTCCAAATTGAGGGTAAGCGAGTATTACATCACGGGCGATGATCTTCTTTATCTCTTCAAAGGCTACTTGGTGGATTTCATCCCAATGGAAAGGCGGTTTCTTTTTCGCTGATTTCTTGGTTGTTCCACACTCACCTACCAGATCGGTTAGAGGTGCAAGGAGCTCAGTACGTTTACTCCACAGGTCACGGTAATATTGAATTATACCGAGGCAACGGCGAAGTTCTTTCACGTTGCGAGGTGGTTTGAGAGCAAGGATAGCGGCGACTTTAGATTTCTGAGGCGAAATTCCTTCGTTTGTGAGATGATACCCGAGGTAATCGATCTCATGAGCTGCAAAATTGCTTTTGGCTGCATTAACTTGCAAGCCAGCGTCGCTAAGCTTCTGAAGAACAACATCTAGTTTCTCCAGGTGGTCATCAAAGTTTCCTTTGGATAGTACAAGCAAATCGTCAATATACGCTTGCACATATTCGAGTTCTGCGAACAGAGCACTCATTTTACTTTGGAAGATGTCTGGACTACAAGCAACACCCATCGGTAATCGCTTGTACCTGTATATTCCCCAAGGGAACACGATTGCACAAATCTTCATCGTCGCGAGATCTAACTTCAAGTGGTAGTAGCCCATGTTGAGATCTATCGCTGACGCAAAAGTAAAGCCTTCCATTTGTTGCAACATATCAGAAATCTTAGGCAGCGGGAAGGGCTTGCGAATAATGTTCTGATTGAGCACACGGAAGTCAGACAAAAACCTAATTGTTTTGTCTGCTTTAGGGATCACGAAGGAGGGCGACAACCAATCTGATTGGTCGACACGCTCCAATACCCCGATATCCACTAATCGTTGGATTTCTTTTTTTATCGTTGCTTGATGAATTTGAGGGACCGGAAATGGTTTCGCTCGATATGGACGTGCATCTGGCTTTAATTCGAAATGCACATCTTCTGTTTGCCACGTACCCAACTTGCCTTGGAACAGAGTTTCATGCTTCTGTAGCAAGAGAAGGAGCTGCAGGCGCTGCTCTTTGGATAGGTGTTGGCAATTGTCTTCGACTACTTTTGGTAAGTCGGCTGCTTCATATTTGGCATCCAGAATTCTAACAGCTCTCTCAGTCTCTTGCTTTGTAGCGTGAGGTTCGAGTGCTTCGTTATACACATTCATTAAATGAGTGCGATCTCTGTATGCATTCTTAGTTTTCATAGGATGAGATAGTCCATCGATTACTGTGACTTTATCAACAAAATCTAGATTGACTCTCCAATCGTGAAGAGTATTGACTCCAACAATGGCGTCATACGGACATGACTCTTTATCGGGCACAATCTTAATATCGGCGGTGCAAGACATGATTTTGCTTTGTGAATATTCTGGGAATACCAAATCAAGATCTGCAACTTCATGAGTTTTAAAATCGCCATTAGATGTGGACCAAATATTAGAGTATGCTAAAGGAGTAGTATCAAGGAGAGCTGCTTCTTCTTCGGTTACAAAGATGATATCATCATCGGCACCGGAATCCAGGAGAACAACCCATGGTTTGTTCGAGCTGGGTTGCGTCTTGAGTAAGGGTGCTGCTATAACAACAGTTTTTAACCCTTCACCTTTAACGACTTTGCGACGGAGTGAGGCATACATATCTTTTGTGCCACTCCAATCTGGGATCGTGCCTTTAATCGGCAAGTAATCTGCATTGATTAATTCAAAATTTAATACATTTGATTTCCTTCTTTTAGTTTTATTTTCTGATTTAGTATTGATTACTTGAGCACGGGACCCATCATCCTAGTAGCGGCGGTTGCTGCGACGGCGGCTGCTGCGGTCAGGACTACGAGAGCGTGAGCGGGATCGGCTTCTGGATCTGCTTCTGCTACGACGTGAGTGATTGTAACTTTCACGTTTCATTGCTTGGAACTTTCTGAAATCCTCAAAATCCTCCTTGTCTTCATCGTCCTTGCGGTGATCATGGAGTTCATAGGGCTTCTTCTTACGCGTGCCATCCACATTGAAGATGCGGCAGCGTTCCTTTGGGTGGGATTTCCAAGCGTTGCTGTCAGGTTTATATTTTTGACAATTGGCACAACCACCTCCGACGGGCTGGTTGTTGTTGCCATTTTGGCTACGTTGATTGTTGCGAGGAGTATTATTTCCATTGCGACTACTAGAAGAGTTGGCATTAGAATTACCATTGGAGTTGCCATTGGCATTACCATTTCTTCCACCTCCAGGATTTCTCTGGGCAGCGTTTCTCTCGGACTTGAGTTCGACAACGATTGCATCAAGTTGTTCGACGAGGGAATCGTAATCTTTGACGACGGTTGAATGAGGATTAAGGACCTTGTATTTCTCTCTGAGTCTGTTGGGCATGCTGTTAAGCAACACCTTGCAGAGGTCCACATTGTTCAGCTCTACATTGGCACGAACAATTTCCGGATCAGCGGCGTGAGTTGGATCATCTTTGAAGGACGTCATCTTAGGCAAGAAGCCGTTGATGGCCTTGATTTGATCAGCGAATTCTTTTACAGAAAGGGCGTAGCTGGTAGGGAACCTCATGTTCTGGAATAAATAATCCCTTTGGTCTTCCGCGGTTCCATAGCCAGCCTGCTTAATCAAAAGCTTGAACATGCACTCCTGAATGGTTTTCAATGTTTTCGTGGGAGCTTCTGTAACTTCAGAGGTGGATTCTTTCACAACGCTCTGGATTTTATACTCGGCAGTGTCGGTCACTGTGGGATCGAACGAGTCATCTTGGTCATAGATCTCCAAGGGATAGATTAGATTAGTGGTGTCCGTAGGATCTTTCATACATGGAAGCTTCTCGATGATGTGCTCCGTCTTAATGAAAGACAACGGTGTAGTATGGAAACTATCCACAATCTTGGTGAATATTGCACCATAGGGACCCATCATGGTAGCAACCGTGATGGCCGCCTTATGGGCGTTATCCTTGATAGCCTTCGCCGTTGATCGGATGCGACCTTCGGTGGATTTGATTTTACCCTGATGGCTTGACGTGTTGACGTTTTTTCCGTCTGCGAGCTTCTTGTTAGCTAACTCGGCTTGCAAGATTAGTAACGCTTTCTGATGGTCAAGAAGAGCCTGTGCGTTTGCCGCATATTCAGTACTCCACTGGAGTTCGTCTTGGAGTGAACGAGCTTCTTCAAGTTTGAGCATCAGATGCACCCATTTGGTGCCGACTGGCGGAAGTTGATAGTAGTAATGGACGTTGCCATTACCGTTCTCCACAGATTTCTTCTGCCCAGTCTTGATGGAGACTGGAGGCCTAGCTGGGAGAAGAGGTGCGTTGTTCACATATCCTCTTTCTAGTTGTTGGTCTTTCGACACACTAGCTTTTTCTTTCTCATTGAGAGTTTCGAAAGCGGTGTAAATGGTCGCCAGACTACTCATTTTGAGTTTTCTCTTCTGTTCTTGACAGGGTTCCTTTTGTTTGCGATGACTGTTCCAGTCACAAAATATAATATTATAATGCCACAAGCAGGTAGGAATGCTTTGGTATGTTGACTAAGTAGATGATTAAGTATTTTACTCAAATAGAAAGTGATTGCTTGGTGGAGGAAATACGTCCTCGAGCATGATCTTACCGGTTACTAAAGGGAAGATCAGCGAGCTCAGCGAATGACTTTCAGACAGGCACCTTAAGGGAGCCCTTTCTGAAATGACGTCTTCGAAGACAGACATTCTGAGGAAGCGGAAACACAGAGTGAGCGAGACTTCAGCGAAGTGTCGCGATACGTACTGTATAGTTACGCGCTACGTACTGGTATATTCCTGTACGTAGAGCTGACTATTACAATCACCCAATGCCAGCACACCACTTTTTTCTTCCCCCTTCCAAACATCGAGCGTCTCGTCAATTAGTTCTAATGTCTCTTCTGTCCTACCGATCTTCGAGTACATATCTGCCATTTTGACTGCATACGCTGCCGATCCTCTCCCCGTGACATTACCATCGCCATCATTAGAAAATGATGAAAAAGCAGATGGTATTTTCTTGGATTTCAACGCACTGAGTTTCACGTACGCGACATAGTAGTTTACGGATAACGGCATTCCAACAACTATAACAATTGCGGTGTAAGATCTGATAGCTGGACAGACATAGTAGTATGTCAGGCCAACAATCGGTGCATTCGTCACGATGAAACGAGCAATCGCAATGAAGGTAAACTTGAGCTTGAGACGTTCATCAATGATCTGCGGCAATTTTTCCATTTCACCTTGTGGACGTAGGTTGAGAAGATATGCGCAGTGAAAAGGAAGTATAACCAATAGAACACTGAAGATATATACAGCCCAGGTATCACATCGGAGCAAATCTCAGTGGTGCGTTACTAAATACGTACAGTATCTATGGGTATTGAAGTCACGTAAGTACGTAATATCCCAACAAGGGAGATATCCCAATTATGATGGATGGCGAAGAAGCAACCACCATCAACACGTCGATCTACCTCCATGGGGATCGGTCTCATAATAATTCTTTTTTACCATGTAGATATTCGCCCTATGGCTGTATTTTGTGTACTTCGTTAGTCAAGTAGGGTTGTATAAGCATCATAGATCTATTGGAGATCTACGCCCACATTTCAAGTAGTAGTCGGAGAAAGAGTAAGTGATTCATTGTTGTATCTATCTTTCCAAGTGTCTCCGAATCTACGGGAAATGAATAGATTAACTTTGTCTCGCTAGTTCTAGATAAGCTACGTCGAAGCACAACAGTCCGCCGTGATTGTTTGTGGAAGCTTTATCGAGCATTAGATCAAGAGAAACATTCGTCAAGTGATTTGGAGTAATTCTCTGTTTTATATTTACACGGAATTACAGGAGACTATACTTCCATTCAATTTACCCATCGAACACCGTGAATGCCAGTGTCAAGAATGGCAGCTAATAGCCACCGTGCCGAGAGCAATGGTGCTGAGAGCAATGACATCGTTGATAACATCCGCGAATGCGTTTGTGTATGTGATGATACGATAGATTCTTTTGGTTACAAGAGTCACGTTACATTGAGCCTACGTCAGAATGAGGTCAATAATCTTCGTGTAATGATTGTATTTCAGAGGGATCATGTCCGATACCGGAAGAATAATTATCAATGGTGGAAGTCTATTGCATATGAGCAAGTTTCGGTCGGCATTTGAGGCATGTGACTGACAGCTGAGTGAGCGAGCTTGCGAAACTGGGCCCGAGGGGCCCCTGCCATCAGCTTTTAGTATATTTGTGCATTGTTGTTTGTTGTTGTTGTTGTTGTTGTTGTTGTTGTGTTTATTTTACAAAGTAATGTGTCCATAAAGTTGCTCTGCAATAAGTAGTAAGTAGTTATCCTCTCTTGTGTTTTGCTGGAGGAGAGAGTCTTAGAGAATTTTCTCTACACAATTTTGACTAGTGTTACATGGTAAGATTATCTCGACTGTGTGCGTCCGTGTACTTGCGCCTGCTTCTCTCTCTCTCTAGTCGCTGGTCGCCTGGTTCTCCCTCTTTTTAGCGCGCTCCCCAATCACTTCCATTCACGCGCACGATCAAACTTCAACCAAAAAAATCGCAAAGTGTCACCATGCCACGCAAACACACCACAACCATGCGGCAATTCACCCCACCAGCCCCCTACCAATGGATTTCGGTAGAGACGAACATGTCTATTCGACCATAGTCCAACGGCGTATGCAGCAAGAATACGCTGCAATCATCTGAACGTATCGTTTCCATAGACTACGGCTCTTTATGTCAACTACATAAAAAAATCCCCGGCACATCACAGCGGCAATGGCCGGAGAGATTGTTGACGAGCTGTGCAGAGCACCTCCGACGATAACGAATGGTTCCAACGATAACGAATGATTCGCCACGTCCGTCTACAATAATTAATTGTGTTGAAGAAGGATCATTTGAAACTCTTTGTGAGTTGCACATGGATATTATTTAATCCGCCCCATGTAACTGGCAACGCCAAGAGTTAATCCATGCCGTGTGCAGAGCACCTCCGACGAATAAGATCGGTTCCAACGATAACGAATTATTCGCCTCGTCCGCCCATGATTAATTGAGTGGAAGAATCATTTGAAACTCGTAAGTTGCATCGATACTTAATTAATTTTGTGCCGCAGGAAATTATTAATTATTTTATGCACCCGAGCCATCCGGGTAGCAGCTAAGACACGAGTAGGTGGTGCCATCAAGATGTTGATGAGCATCGCTTTATGCAACAATTCGCCATGCGTCGTGCAGAGTATCCACAGTCAGGAGTAACGGGAGCGATGAGCGGCAGTAGCAGCTCCTCGTAGCGCCGAAGCGACCATTTTTGCTGTGTTCGGAGTTCCGAATAATGCCAGATTAGAGTTGAGCAAATAAAAGCAAGGTGAGTTTAAAGGTGATCTTTCCAGCAATTTGCTCACCACTACCACCAACTTCAACATCGAATTGTCACGTGATATGAAGAAGTCACGTGATGGAGTGATGGAGTTTGTCATGTGAAACTGAAAATCTGTTCTGTCCAGATTTCCTGTTAGCAATGGTCATACATAGGTAGCTGTCCAAGTCTTTCCACGCTCAGCAGCTACACAAAGCAGCACTGAATGATGGAGATCTGAATCTGTGAGTAAGTTTCTATGAAAGTTCCAGCTCTGACGAATTTTCTGATGTTATCAGCTTTTTTGGTAGCAAGGGTCATACATAGGTAGGTATGCAAGTCTTTCCACGCTCCAAGCTACAACAAGCACTAACACTAACAACACTAACAGTCTCTCAAGCATATGTACTTCATTCAGGTGGACCATAAATCAGAATGTAAAGGTAAGCACGTCTCCTATCCTATTTCCCTACTTCTATCCAAACTGAAATCATGTCTAATCAGAATATCTGTTGTGCTATGTATTCTTCCTCCAACTAAGTTGAAAAATGTCACCAAAACAACAATATGGCTACTGTGCTCCTGTCCACAACACCATCACTCCTGAGCAGATTGCTAATGGAATAATGCACACATCCCGTCCTTGCTTTCTGTCTGCATCTATTCAGGAGTGACATTGGGGACAACAACAACAAATGACGTCATTGTCGCATGTCATGTCGCAGATGCGCACGGCAGACACAGCTAGCCGATTCTCCTTAAAACATGCCAACCGAATATTCCGGGATACACGGAAAACCCGTCACAACAGCCCTGCCACGACTTCACCTGACCATACCTGCCACATTGTTGCTGTCACATCAGACACAGACAATACTGAATTCCTATGCAGCCAATTTTGAGTACCAATTCCTACCTAGCTCAAGAGCACTTCTGGCACTGATAACCATCCCAATGGGTTTGCAAAATAGGCCCAATCATATGGTCCTACAGAGCCTCTACACTGTGCAACAAATTTGTTGCCGTGACTAAGTGATCTCTTCCTCTCTTTTACTTTGGCAAAATGGGGGTTTACCTGTGCCATATAGGGTTAATCATCTGTGCCCAGGTTGCTCCCAAAGTGCTCCCATCCGGGGTGTATATAAAGAAGGCCACAAGTCGCCCCAGCACACGCGCTGGGGGCCCCTCGGGCCGACAATAATAATTCACCGTATACCGACACACCCTTAGATCATGTTGCAAGGAATCTTCCTTCTAGTCTATACCCAGCAAAACCCGACATTCTGTACTTGGGAGAATTAATTCTTCTTCGGGATTCAATGCATGGGGATATCCTGGACCATGATTGCAGAGATTGCTTATGCAAATCCATCTTGATGATAATATCACAACCGTCGTTTTATGAGATTACAGGGAATCTAATTCTTGACTCAAAGGAGGCTGCGAATACTATTTGTTATAGCACAATAGATGGACACATCTCATGCAATGATAAGGAAGATAGCAATATTTTCTTGGGAGTGTTGTTTTGTTATGGTGTTTCGTCTACATCATGCATCAGGGGAATTTGGAAGTCGGATGCTATCACTATTTGGACGATTCCATATCATGTCACTATTTACCATTACCACCATGTTTCTACCACTGAGAGTCGCTATAAGATGATATTGGTTGTAATAGATAGAGGTGACAACTGTTATAGTGCTGCGGAGATATTAGACGCAAAGATGTGGAGTTCTGGTGTGTTCTATACTCATCGCCTTGTCCAACTATTGACACAGCATCTCAATCTTAACATATTTCATCATCGTGCTGTGTGGGGAGATGTTCGTGGACAAGTTGTCGTTTGTGGCATTAGTTACTCACAAGTCGCCGTTTGTGGCATTCTGGATAGTTACTCTGATCCTTGCGACAGCCACTATTGTATCACTGCGCATCTTCAGCTTATTATGATGTGTCACTGTGAGAGGGTAACAGAGCATTACAAAGTAACAGAGCATTGGATCATCGTCATACCGTGCCATTACTTTTCAGCAACAGGGCATTACGAAGTAACAGAGCATTGGATCATCATCATACCGTGCCATTACTTTTCAGCAACAGATCACAGGTACATCATCATTCCGTGCCATTACTTTACTATACCTTGTCAATACTTGATAGTTAAAGTGACAGTGCATTGGCTTATTGCCTATACTCCGGGTCTCATGGGTCTCATTATTGCGCATTGGCTCATTTCATGCCTTCATCTGACCGCAAATGGGTTAGTCACTCCTTTTGGATCGAGAAGTTATCCACCTGATCTATATTATTGTGATGTTCAGCGGTTCGGTAGTTATGGACATGTCGACATTTCTTACTTTAAGGGTGATTGTCATTCCTTGCAAGTCGCAGATATTGAACATTACATGTCTTGTACAAAGTCGAATTCGTCGCCGACTACGCTGATTGATATCAAGGCAACTTCAACGACCTGTGACGTCTTTGAGATATTGGTCATCGCACCTTCTTCCGACAACCAAGACTATTCTTCCAATGGAACATTCGCCTTACTCAGTGATCCTATATGGGCACAACACGCCTTTACCAACTTCAAGCAACGTCCCAATGATATTGTCTTGGTATTACTTGAGAAGAATGGGGAGTCATCATCTTTTATCAACATGCGGGATGCCTTCCACTCTTATGATCTATCTTCGGTGTGTACACAACATCTACCCTCGCTATTGACACAACATTGCAGCGTTGTCAAAGTTCTATGTCTTGGTACCTTATTCGACCCTGACGATGTTCCGTGGGGAGGTAACTATGGCGCTCAAGCATATGATGTGTGTAACGACAGAAGGATAATTCTTTACTCTATCGAGTATGATGAAGCAGTTATAGCAGAAGACAACATGGCATGTTCATGGGGAGCAGCTGGATATTTATTTGTTTGCATCTTCACTCCGTCTACGCCAGTGGATAATATTTTGTCGCTCTTGCAAACCTACAAGCTTGGAGTATCCAATCATCACTTCGTATGGGGAGTCATTCATTACAATTTCTTCGCTTCGGTTTATTGCAAGCCTCACTTCTACTTATTGGGTTTGTGTCACCATCTGGACGTTGAGATGCATACTTCAAGTTGTTGCGGACATAGCATGCAGAATGCATTCTGGATCAGTATCTTGATCATGGTTGGTATGTTATCGGACATTATGTCTCATGCTCATGTCCTCGACATGATTAGTGCTGCTATTCATTCGGTTGGTGTTGGAGCCTCGATCGATATTGCCCTGCATTTAGTTGTGCATGCTTATGTTAGTGATGTTTTCCTAACCTGCAAGGAGATTAGTTTGATCGATATCAATACTCATCACGTATCGTGGAACAATGGGGAGCTGATCGTTGGTACTCTCACACGAGATATTGGTAGCAGCTGCTACGACTTTGATAATACTTGTGATGGCAGTCGAAAGCCTTCTGTACTTCAAGACACAACTTCTTCATTCAGTTGTCACAACATGCATGCGTCAAGTCAAGACATTGTGATTTCATTATGTGCTTGGAACTTCATGAACGCAAATTGTCACAACATATCACATCAGCGTAATATGTGTCCTCTAGGCAACTGTGGGTTTGTTCGTGCTCGTGCATCATCATCATCATCATCGTGGTTTACTATCATCGACAAGACTTTCTTCGGCACATCTCATCGGGACATTGTCAATTCATCAAACTCCTTCGTACATCGATCTCATCTACATATTACCAGGTACATCAACGCGAGATACTTGTCTTCATTATGCGCTAGTCTGAGCACTATGTCGAACACTCGATACAATATTTGCAGTTGTGTAAGAAGCTTCGTGGATGATATCTATGAATGTGATGCAGATGCAGAAGACACTGACACAAGGGACTTCTTCTTCTCAAATAGTGACACCGAGTCATTTAACAACGCCCAATCTTCGTGGTTTATTCAAGTCGATTTACCTCTTGATGATAATGGTGTCTACTCACTACGGTTCTATTCAGGAAGCCACTTGGTTCGCTCTGATATCATCCGTCAAGATCAAGGTCATATGTCTACGATTCGTCGCGACGTCAATATGTCTGCCTTCTCTGATTTCTGTATCATCAAACAAGCAATGTTCAAGGAGCTATGTTATGATGAAGTGCACAATACAGATATCCGCGCAAGAATACCTACGACAGTCGACGTAATTGATAGTGATGTTGATATCCACTCTTGTAGTGATGCGAAGTCTTGTGGATCTTATAAGGACTTATCCGAGGATGTATGTGATTATGATGACACACTTCTCTCTCGTCGAATTGTAAGACACCACACGAATCAGTCGAGTTGCGGTATTGCTATTTCTGTCGGACTAGATCGCCTTTACATTCAACTGAGTGATGTTGTGAGTAAGCCTTTTGGTTACGTCTTGTCTCGTGTTGATAGACGAGTGTCTTATGGGGAGCCAACGAGTGTCAGTGGACCTCATTGCACAAGAGTAGCAAGTGATGGTGTACACAGTGCCCGTATAACCTTGTATTGGTTCATCGTTCCAAGTCATGAGAATATTGATAGGAGATCACGTCAACATCGATGTTCACGCCTGAACACATCACAAGAAGTCATGCTACAACGTATCGCTTGGTTGATATACATCGTTGTCCTGAATGCAAGTGTTATCTTGCCAGAATATGGGGAGAGACTTTACACTGTGTGGATTAATGTTCCAAATCTCATTGAGAACTTCCGTGTCTCCGTCAGTAATTACTACTGTTCGCTCAATTCAGTAAGCAGGGGAGTATCACATCGGAGCAAATCTCAGTGGTGCGTTACTAAATACGTACAGTATCTATGGGTATTGAAGTCACGTAAGTACGTAATATCCCAACAAGGGAGATATCCCAATTATGATGGATGGCGAAGAAGCAACCACCATCAACACGTCGATCTACCTCCATGGGGATCGGTCTCATAATAATTCTTTTTTACCATGTAGATATTCGCCCTATGGCTGTATTTTGTGTACTTCGTTAGTCAAGTAGGGTTGTATAAGCATCATAGATCTATTGGAGATCTACGCCCACATTTCAAGTAGTAGTCGGAGAAAGAGTAAGTGATTCATTGTTGTATCTATCTTTCCAAGTGTCTCCGAATCTACGGGAAATGAATACCAGGATACCGAGGTTGAACTTTGACACTGATACTGACTGAAACTCGCCGTGAACGTCTCAGAGTAAGATATCGATGATGGTGACGATAATGTTTTTGTATACCGTAATGCAGGCACACCCATGACAACCACTTGCAGCATAATCTGAGGAATACACAATAGAAGTATTGCCCTCAACATTTGCATAGAGTTGATTTGTACACGCATTGGTCGGCCACCAGAATGTCCTCTAGTAGTGGGTAGATTGAAGGCACTGTAGTCACATCCACTTAATGCACTAATTGCCATCATGACAAATTTTCGAATTCGTTCCACACGTGCCGGACCATTAGTCTCGTTGTCTCCCCCTCTTCCCGTATTCATTAATGGGTTACTCATCAACGTGCTAATCCGCCATGCCCTCGCGGCAATAATGGCACCCATCAGTGATAATGACATGAAGATGAGCGGTTCTCGTATAATACACCCCACGTTTGTGATGTATAGGTACAAATAACAAGCACATGTGGTAATCAATCCGGATGCAATGAACATACACACGTAGAGTGGCTGTGCGAATTCCAACACACGCTTTGATTGATTGGTGTAGAACGCCATGAGTAATGCGATCTGGCCTGCGGCGATTAGGCCTAGGATTATTGACATTATAATTTGGAATGACAGTGGTTGTGATAGGATGATAACATTGTCACTGTCTTGTCGAAGAGACCGATGTGTGGCATCATAATCGGATTCTTTCTTCAAAGAACGAAGAGATGTTGGATGTGGCAATGCGAAGTGCACATCTTGTGTGTTGTTGTCGATATCGATATTGGTTGAGTAGTAGCGTGTATTGATATCATTCGCATTGATATTTCCCCTGAGACCAGATGCTGGAGCATCAATTCCAAATGTGGCATGAGGTGCTGTCTTTGCACCATCGACGTCAGCGACTGATGCATAGAGCAAAAGTAGCGCGGCAATCATCAATCTTGACATCATCTTCATGGCGGATCGATTACTGTTGTCACGAAGAAATTACGCAGAGGGATCGCCGCCAGATAGAACTATCTGTATCTGCACCTCCGCAGCTGATAATATCGCCACGCCTTGGGTACATAGTGAGGCAATTCTCTCCTATCTGTGCAACATTTTTTGTGTCTGACAAAAAGACTCTTCGGAACATCGAGGAAGCGAACACTGTTAGGGTCAAGTCACGGACTGGACCTAGGTTCTTCTCGACTCGAACAAGCTACTGTTTGGATGCCATTGCTGACTACAAGAGAGATTCCCCATCTGTGTCATGGCAGCCATCATCTTTTCCTGCTGCCCTGTAGTAGACATTCCTGCCTCCACGCCACTTCCCCGTAGATTACCAGCGGGTCCTAATAAACTATTCATCTTTTGCATCCGCAATCTTGCAAATGCTTCAGCGGTAGATGTAGCAGGGAGAACTTTCAGAGCGAGCATGCTTGTGTCCGTCTCATTCTCCACATGGACACTGCCTCCAATACAAAACCGTTTTACTAGTGCAACGTCGTCCTCACTGATCTCTCCAGCATTATTATGGACCAGAGCATCCACAAAGTTATACAGTTCATTAAGTGTTCGAGGTTTTTCTGCAGCAAAAATCCCCAGCCGTCCTGGAAGAAGAATGAGCCGCGGGAGGCTTTTTACCTCCTTTTTCTCCGCATCAGTGCAGGCGGGCATGAACTTATTACCATTGCTCGCATCGTCGTAAAAATTTTCATAGGGTGTCTCCGAGAAATCTGTGGTGACGTTCTTCCACTTCCATGAGTTTTCATTTGGCAACACCACAGGATCGGGATTATTTCCAAATTTGTCCCTATCCCCAATAAATCCCACCAGTTCGTTCATCAAAGAGCCACAGCCAAAATCGTAGATTTTTCCAATACCAAACATAAGGCTGACAGTTGTGCACTTGGGTGGGAGCCATCCCACAACAGTGATTTCCGTTTGGCCGCTCAATTGATCAAAAAAGGTCTTTTGATCGAGTAACCCGTTCCGCTGCCATTCCAATGCTACCCTTTCTGCAGACGGACCTCCATCCTTATCTCTCTTTTTTAATGCTGATAACACACCATATGTATGATCACCTTCGTTGCCCTCGAAGTTCTCCTGTCGCGGGGGGCCAAAGCCCATAGCATTGGTGTCCTCTCCACCGTCATTATCATTGTCTGCCTCTGGGCGTTCCTCCTGTGGCTCCGCCAGCAAATTTTCGGGCTCCATGTGAGCAATAATATTCCTACACACCGACACAAATTCCGGTGTAATATTTCTGAGGCTAGTTAAAAGCTTATTAAGGTGGAACACAAGTAATTCTACATACTATTCCTAACGTACAATCGCTATTTGGCCTGTACGGGGATAAAGGGGCTACTACTAATTCCGTTCGTAATCGGCGAGCGTCCGGTGTACACAAGCAGCTCCCCTGCAGCTCCCTCTACAAGATTGCTTTTCGCTTGTCATTTTTCATTTTTCGAGGAGGTGCCGACCATGGTAGCAAACACACCACATCATGTCTACACAAAACAACAACAGCAACACTGATGAAGGTGCCGCCCCAGCAGCGCTGACACGTGACGAGCAAAAGGTTGCGAAAAAAAAGCAGGCTTTATTTGAACAAAAAGTAGACGCAGCAGAAGAGGTCCTACAAATGTTGATAAAACACCCGCAACTTTGGAATCTACAAGAGTTCCATGAGATACGCTCAAAAGTTAATGCAATAGTTGCCGACCCTGACACGTTTCCACTCTCTCCTCGCGGGTGGGGTGCCTCGAGGGATTGCCTAACAAAAGGAGTTGCCAACCAACTTAAGAATAGGTCCATGACAGCACAACTGGAACATCGGACAGAGGATTCTGCTATCTACTTACAAATATCTAAAGCATCACGTGATACAAAGAATGGTACAATAGGAATAGACGGATCGTCCACGGATGTCACTCGCCAGGTGTGGAAATTTAATGCGTTTGATGGCGACAACAATCCCCTCCTATTTCGTATTGACAGTACTCTTAATGGTAGAGCTATGACACTGGCATCTGGGACTATAGCAAAGGTGACAACATATTTCCCTGTCTACTTCAATTATGGCAACCAAAATGATATCAGGAGTGCAATTGTGGTGCGCTCGTTTGAAGTAGTTGGGTGGCAACCTATACCAGATATTCCAACAACGGTGGGAACCCATGGCAAGGCTGAAAAGATCAAGTCGGAGAAGAAGAAGGCGGCGGCGAAGCCAAAGAAACGGAAGGAAGCACCAACATCCACAACACAAGAATTGGTAAAGCCCACATGCAACGGCATTCTATGCTCTAAGCATGGTGTAACGTTTGGTAATCTATGCCTTGCTGAATTGATTCCGCCAAACACTGTTCCGCTACCATTGGTTGCAAGAGACTGCGTTTTTGTGACAATGGATATGAATGAAATGATGAATAACAACAAGCGGTTCCTTCTTTATTATTATTACGCAACAACGGTGTATCAATTTCATGGCAGCGGCAATCGTGTTGATCTCCCTGAGTGCATTATTTATGCCATCCGTGCTCTATATCCAAAAGTAACTATTGATGTGACTAATGCATAAGTTTAATACAATAGCATGCATGCTAATGATTTATTTCTTGCTCAATATAAACAGTGCTAAATCATCACCCGTAAACTCGCCCTTCTTCTGCTTCTTGTTCTTCTTCTCAGAAGCACCATCACCATTGGTTGCTTCTGCACACTCTCCCTCATGAAATGTTTGACAGTTTGAGCACTTCTTCCTCTTCTTCTTTGGTGCTGCTTTTGCGGGCTTCTTCTTACTGTCACTTTTACATTCATCTTTTGGAGAGAGCTTATTGGGTTTATGTCTCGCCGCTGCCGTTGTATTCTTCACTGCTCGTTGAGTGCTTGCGATCTTAGACACTGATCTGCGATGCTTCACATGATCCTCCTTCTTCATTTGCTTCTGATATTCCTTACGTCCTGCCGCAGTTGCTGTGGCTTTCTCTCGCAGCGATGGCGACTCCTCAACACCAGTGAGCGCACGAATCTTGTTCTCAATCTCAAGGGCATTGTCGTGGTTAATTGTCATTGCAACATATAATATATTGCATTCCCAGCTGTCCGTCCTGCCTTGATAGTTGCGTTTCCCGTGCGTAAATTTAGCGAGAACACTAAACATGTTCTCGCAGCGGTTCGATGAATTCCCTTCTGAAACTCGGTCGATGTTCTTAACATCCAGCCGCTTTGTAATCACTTCCATCACTTTTCCTTGGCTTCTTGCTCCCATTGACATATGCTTCCCTTTGAAGCGGCCATTTGCGGCATGATCTTTTGAAATGTCAGCAGCGTGACTTTTCGCAATCTCCTCCTCGCTGAGTTCACATGTTGGATTCATACTCTGGTGAAGAATGATATAGTGTCTCCTCCTTTTGATGACATAACAATCTTTCACAGAACAGCATTTAGAGTGATCATTGCAGTGATGCGGGACAATGGCATTAATTCTATTGATGGCTCCATCCCGGCACACCTTCAACTTTTGTTTCATGGCCGCAGCATCATCTTTGTTTCCTTCCTGGATTTCTTTCCTCTCCTTCCCATAATCCTTTATTATTCCCGTAATATCGGCGCAGATGGATTTGATCCGACTGGCCTCAAGCAGGGACACACCACGCAACTCGGAATGCTGACTAGAAAGTTTGAATAAGCCGTTTGATATGCACTTGATGAAGTGACCTATGTCAGGCATATATATTGCAACACTATCAAACTCCTGAATAATACTTGCTTGTTTGTTAATGAACCGAATGGCACCCTTCGTATCACCGTCAGCAACAAACCAGTCGACAAGAATGGCTTCGTCGTCTGGGCGTAACTTCTTAGTTACAGGATCAATAAGCAGGTATTCTGCAATACTTTCCAGTGCATACTCTTCAGCCACGGCTGGTCCGTGCTTTGAGTTGATGTAACACTGTCCATCGTGCTTCAAATCCTCTTCCGTGATGTCCTCTGCCCGTTTGTTATCCACAGCGACCAAGTGCGTCAATCGCTGAGCGCATTTTGCACAAGAGATTTGGTCATGTTTGACAGCGATGACTTTCGATGTCACTAAACTGAATACAACTGTGCAGTGTTGGCTGCCAGTGATAATGTGATTGTAAGCTCTCTTCTCACCGGCACCATCCGCGCTGACTGGTCCGTAACATATGTTGTGCTCCTTCCCATCTTTATCTTTATGCTTAATTGTATTCTCAGGATTCATTTCCTTACACATCCGCACATGCTCTTTTCGGTTCTCCTTCAGCACTTCTTCGGCCACTACTTTAATAGCATCCTTACGCGTCCTCATCATGTTATGTTGTCCTGTTTCGCTAGGCGACACAATGCCGACCTCACCGCATAATCCCTGCATCTGAGCGATCGTTATTGCGCTGGCATGCATGCCATTTGTCATTGTCATGTTGAGCGGGCTTGCCTTCCGTCCTCTCTTCTTCTTCTGCTGTTGTTGCTGCTGTGGCGTATTCGTTTTCGGCGCTTCTGTCGGCTTTGGACCACTGCGAATTGTGTATGTCTTCTTGCAAAATTTGCAACCCAGATCAGTGAACACCTCAAAGCCAAATCTCCTCTTGTCATGTACAAGTAGCATTGATTTGCACGTCTTCCGATGTTCAACATTTGCCGCTAGAACTTCTTCGACTATGCCCAAATGCGCAATCATATATCCCGTCTCCGTAGCGATAGACGGGGTGCTTGATGTACTTCGTTTCTTTGGTGTGCTGTTGTTGTTTTTATTATTGTTCGTTGTAGCACCCCGCATGATGTTGCTCTTCTTAACGTTGTTGTAATTATTGTTGTTGTTTTTGGCAGCAGCAGACGTGGCAGCGGTGGCATTATTGGATGTTGTGGCATTGGCGGTTGTTTGTGTTGTACTTGTCTTCATAAATTTAAAAGTAATCCCAAGTTTGGTGAAGTAGTTTGTCTCGATTTGTGGGCGTCCCTTCTCTCTCAGTGCATTCCTCTGCTGAACCGGAGCATCGTACTCCTTGTCTTTTTCATTGAAACAGTATGACCTTATTTTGTTGGTATTATTTGGCGTTAGTATAACTTTCCTTTGAGCCCGAAGAAGCTTGCCTATTTGTAGTTTGTTGTTGTAGGATGTTATCCCACCGGCACGCAACATTTCCAATATATCCTCCGCTGTGTGCCATAATTTCGAGAGATCCAATGGCAGACAATGAATTAGGAGGAACACAAGTTCATCTGATTCACATTCTGCCGCTTCCACTATTGATGCCATGATTCTAGACTGCCGTGATGAGGATGATAATCGCAAACGGTCGTCAGAGGATAATTGGGTGGTGTGGCTGCGGTAACGATTGTATCTCCTTCAATATATCCGACCAAAGGGGAGTCGCTCACAGAAGTTGCCGGAAATACAATTTACTCGGGAAAAGGTCCAGGCACTCCCTCTTGGTAAGGTGTAGTTATTGAGGTACTACGCAGTCAACAGTGGTATAATGATGGTTGGTATTTTGAGCTTTATCATAAGCCCTGGCCCTGGCCGAGTTTGCGATTGCCCGTGCTTTGGCGCCCTAGAAAAAAAATCCGTCTAAATTAGCAACTTACTAACAAAATGAGCAAAATAACTAGTAAAATGGGCTTTTGCCCTAGCTCACTGCGTTGACAGTGTTATGCCATATTTGATGAAGCCTAATTGCATCTATGCATATGAAGATCCTCTGTTGAACTTGGCAGTGGATTCTCTGGCTTGGAAGGGGTACCTGAAATGTACCCCTAATAAAATAGCTAGTGGTTGAATTGGGGCCTTAATACTGACTCCTACGTACAATTGTGACCCCAACCAAGTGGATAACCGATTTCTACGTGAAATTCTGATCTAGAAAGAGTCTTGCTTTACTTATTTTCGTCCAAGGTGCTCTCTCTATCAGTGCTGCCAAAATAGCTAGTAGACCACTAACTATTTTGTGAGGAGAGTCTGATCAGACAATGAAAAAAGCATGTTCCCGGCTGAATTTGGTCGGAGTAGCTACTTAAGCGGTATGTCGGAATAGTACATGAGTCCCGCCAAACGGAAAAATCGCAAACTGTCTGAAGGGCCAGGGCTTATTGCGGAAAAGCAAGAGAGGGAGCACTTTGGGAAGGGATGCGTGATTTGAATTGGGCGGCCAATCGTTTGAAAAATCATGTACTAATTCCTATGTAGAGGCCCGAGGCAGATTTTGCTAGATAAACGGCCAATTTAGCAGGCGGTTTTTTACTTGTGTTCCACCTTAACTACTTCTAACAAAGTCAACCCTACCAACAAACGTAGCTTGGTGGCCTTGTCCTTCAGAAAATGCCAAGAGGAAAGAAGAGGCTCCCGGGTGCAGGTGCTCTTCCTCGTCTGGCCATCACCTCAAAATATAGCTAATAGCTAATAGTATCTAATTTCTCATTCACGAGATAAAAATTACGTACATAGATCTAAGGAATTCCGAAGAAGCGAACCAAAGGAAACGGACTCACTGATGATAAGTATTATGAGTCGTAGCGACTTCATGAGACTCTTTCAGAACTAATATTTAGCGAACCAAGACAATTCGAGTGTCTCATACTTCTTCTCAAAAATCAAATTCAACGAGGAATGATGACCCGGCCCACGCACGCCCGCTAATAGTATCAATTTCTCATTCACAAGATATAATATTGCATATATTCCCAATTCTATTTCCCTGTCAGGGAAATAATCCTCGCCGTGCCTGTTGAAGTTGGGGCCTTGCCCAATTTGTCCGAGCTGTCGCTCTGACTGTCACGCTTCTCCCCTTTCTCTGGTAGTATGATGTGTCTACCACGTCGATCTACCACAAACGTTTTGGAGTTCCTATGTAGAATTCTGGTACAAAATATATGTAGAACGTCTTAGCAAAAAAACGTTTCTTGATGATGCCCACCATGGTGAAAAAATACAACAGCTATTGCCACCTTTTTCAGTCTACTTCTTACTATTTTGGAGAGATATTGCAGCTTTATTAATGTTAGCACATGCATTACTAATGAATCCGAGTTTTACTTTAGCTTCTAAGTCTATTACAGTGCATTTAGATCAATAAACATCATAAAACATCGCCCAAAACAGCTTACACAGTACAAAATCGCGTTATTAACCCACTGACATTCGTTAATAATGTTCTATGAGGCAGCCGCTGATTGTATCATTCGACAACAGATGTTTGAAGCGTTAATTGTTGTTTCAAAGCTTCGCCTGCAGCGCAACTGGACGAAACGTCAACGGCCGTAAATACATTTTTTTGAATGGGAGAACGCCCGTTTCACCGCAGATAACAGCGCATCAACAGCAGCAATAAGTTCCATGTTCATCCCTCTGAATTTACGGTGAATTCTACCGGTTCGGGTCGTCAACAAATCTTCGAACTGTCCAGTGAGGGGTGGAGAGATGAAATAAGGTCATTACATAAGATGTGGAAGTAATAAATCGTCTTATTTATGCAATAACTCACCTACTTTCGGCCGGCCTTTCACGTGCACACGCATTAGGGATAGGGGAAGGCCGTTGGCATACAATCGAAATCATGATTTTTGTTTGATGGAAGTATTAGGGCGGTTAATAGGAGGGCGGAAATCTCATCATTGTCATCGCCATTTTGAAACAAATGACAGTTGATTAAGTGCAGGTTCTCTAGTTTATTTTTCTACGCGCGTAACCTTGGTTACGGGGTAAGATTATTTGGGCTACGTGCGTACGTGGGTACGTGCGTCAGCGTAGTGGGTTGAGAACTCTCTGCATTTCCCTCATTAATACGACGGAAAGCATTTGTGTCTGTACAATTTGTAAAAAGGCTCAAGGCATCATTGTAACAATAGTTGTTGCGTGAAGACTTGATTAAAGGTCCATCGCCTAGTAAGGAGATGGCTTTAAGACCGGCTGAGCCAGTTGCAAAGCAAATGTCTCGTCCGAATTGTTGAGTGTAATAGGTGGAAGGGTCGGGGCTTTTGTAGGATAGGCCAAAATTTTCATTGGGATGTTGTCTTCTCCAAATTTCATCTGCTCTCTTCAGGATGTTGGATGGAATTTCAGTTGAGGAAGCTCTGTTGGCCATTTTTCGTGCATGGGGGAATTTGTTGGGGTCGATGTTGTGAATGTTGTTTGAATCGATGGTTTTACCGTATAGGAATCTATTCATGGTAGGTCCAAACAAACCGAGTGGGCTAATGGCGAATGGTATGAGTTGCATGTTTGAATTGTAGAGATTTTCAATAATTTCCTCGCCTGAAATGGTTATGCCTGTATCTGGGCATGTGCGTGCTGTACTTGTAGCTCTGCCTCTTTGAAACTTGCTCTTTTCCGCTGCGATGAGTGACGTAGTAATATTGTTTGATTTAGCGTCACTTCCACCGCGGGACGGAGGAGGGCAAGTGTCTGAGTTGCATAGAATGATGTCAAAGCCGATCTTGTTGAGTCGGCATCGGAAGTGGCCATCATTTGAGATGGTTGGTAGATTGATGTGGCTGTCAAAAGGTCTGACTCTTGAGCCCCGTAATTTTTTTACCAGGCAAGTTTGTTCTTTCATTGCTTTTGAGTCTGCAAGTCTGACTAGTGGCATGAGTCTGTTCATGTATTCACACCAAGATGAGTTCCATTGATCGTGCATTTTTGTCTTTATTTTCTTTCCTAACACGCTGCATTGGTAGAGGTGATCTCCTTTTTTATCAAAGTCTTGTTTGCAGAGTGGACAGATGAAATTTGCATCGTTGTTTTCCCAAATGTTTATACGGAGGCATCTAAGGAGGTTGTAGCGAAATAGATTGTTGGGTTGTCGGTTGTTTTGGTCTTTGCGTGGTAGGTCGAGAAGTCCTTGTCCGAATTTTTCATCAAGTATTTCTTCTGTATTTCCCCCAACTTCAACAGGCACGGCGAGGATTATTTCCCTGTCAGTGTCAGAGTGACATGAGCTTGCCATCTTCCTCCAAACATCAAACTTAACGAGGACCCAACGCCCCAACGCACCGTTCCGTTGTATCTCAAAACTTTCAGCGAGGTGATGTGATTTCGATTTCAGTTATGAAGAAAGCATTTGCATTTTTCAGCGAGGTGCTGTGATTTCGGTCAGGTGTCACTCTCATTATTTCCACCTCTCGCTCAATCTCAATGTCAATTGATATTCTACACACAATACAAACACAATGAGATTCACCACCGCCACTGTCGCCATCGCCGCTCTTCTCTCGGCTGCTTCTACTTCCATCGTAGCAGACGATTCTTCCGCATCTGCCCGTGCCATTAGACGCCGACGCCGAGTCAACAGTAGCAAAGCTCTCAAGCTCAACGCACAAGCACAAGACGTCTTTCAAAATTCGGCTGTCGCTGAAGGGAAAGATGAGGTAGCAGAGGCAGCGGCTATGAAGATGAAGAAGGGTAAAGGTAAAGGAGGTTACGAAGTATGGGGTGCCGACCAATCTAACTCCGTAGCAGGAGAGACATCTGCGGGTGTGAAGGGAAGCTTCCTTTGGATATGGGATTCGAAGTCCATTGCGGATCAACTCGCCGGAGGAGCAGACGCATCTCCGCTGAGCTGTACTCCCAACGACGCCGTAGGGCCATGCGATTTGCTAGACATCTTTCCTCAAGGTTTGAAGGAGGTAGGGAGCGACGATGACCTTGGAAGTCTACCTGCTTTTGGTCGCCTTCATGGCGTCATCAAAGACCCTTCCAATCTTTACGTGACGGCAAACATCTTCACCCCGACTGGAGGGTATGTTGGTGTTATTGACACAAAGACGAAAGAAGCCATTGCCCTCTTCCGTGTCACTCAAACTACTGGAAACGCCAGCGGGCGAAGTGTCCACATGAGCATTTGGTCGACAGATGGCTCGGCAATCCTTGTTGATAATCTTCACGGGAAGATGATTGAACGTATTGACGTCACACGTGACAAGAAGGGGAAGATTATCGATCTTGTGTTCAACAAAAGTGCTGGAGTATATCTTGGAAAAGATTTCTCTGCGGTTGAAGAAGCCACGGCGTTCTATGGAAGTAATGCCTTTGGCAACCCTCTCATCGGCTCAGTAGGTGGAAGTTATGCTGATGCAGGTAAGTCACATTTGTAAGACTTGTATGTGCAACTGCATCAAACTCGATCTACTGTATTGTTACTATTCCTTCTACCGTTGCTAAACCCGATCAATACTCATCTTTGCTCACTCTACGCATGCTACCCTCATGTTTGTATCAACAGATACTGGCAATCTCACCCCAGCTGGCAAGAGGAAGGAATGGGATTGCAATGACGTTTCGATCTCTGAAGATGAAAAGTCGCAGGGTGGCTGTCGCCCAAACAATGTCCCGATTTGCCCTATTACATCTACAAACAACAATGCGTACGTAACGCTGGGAGGTGGAGGCCTCTTTGTGCTCAAACTTGGTAAGTCTATCACATCATACTATACTGTATCATCTTGCTAAGTGCTCATGAATTTGTGCAGCTAACATATTCTCTTGATTATCTTTATTTATGATACTTAGATGAAACTCCCATGCTCATTGTTGGTGAGTACGGTAACAGGATTGTCAGTGGAGCAGGATGTGGAGGAGTAGAAGCGCAGGGAAGCATGTTTTTCAACGGAGGAGTTTCAGCTAGTGGTGCTGGGGCTACTCAGTCTACTTTTATCGTCTATGCCCTAGATGATTCCAAGTTTGATGCTAATGTTAACGATCCTAAGGAGAACACCCCATTTCCCTCCCAGATCTTCAATGATGAGACCAACACGAACACGATCGGTAACTTCTATGGCAAGGTTACTAGCGATGATCCAGGTACTAGCAATGATTCAGGGCAGCTCCCCAATCAAACAACTCGTCGCGATTCCCATGGTGCTGCCGTCACCCTTGATGGGAAGTACGTTCACGTTTCGGACCGTATCCAGAATGTTGTGGAAGTGTTTGATGCCATCACGGAAGAACGTGTAAACACGTACGACTTGGTGTCAAAAGATGGGAAGAGCGGCCGAGAAGGCCATGCTGGGCCCTGCCTCAAGCGAAGTGTGCTTGATGACAATGACTTGCAGCTTAATGACCCTGCTCCTGATTTGGTGGATTCGACACCAGATGGAAAGTACCTCGTGGTTGCATTCCGTGGTCCAAAGCCCGTTTCAGTGAGCCATGCTGCTCAGGGAAGCTGTCCAGGAGTGGGTATTGTTGAACTATCTGAGGATGGTATGTCTGGAAAGCTTGTTGATGTATTGAGGGCCACGAATACCGTTGATACTGTGCCTGTAGGTACTATCTCAGGTGGCCGTGACTATAGTGGTGTAGAGAGGAGTGATGTTCATGGTGCGATTGTTGTCTTGAAGAATTGAGTTTGAGTGTGTTGTGGGTTGATTGAGAGGATGTGTGATGAGTGATGAAATTATATGTTGTTATTCGCAGTCGATGAAGTCAATAGGGTGACTCTCAGGACGACGACGAACGTGTACAGATACTTTGCAGATACTACTTTGCAATAAGTTAACTACCTAAGTTTTAGTTACTAGTTTGACTAAACTAAAGCTAAAGACTACATACTTCTTGATCTCGTTGGCACTTCTGTCTGGTGCTGGTGCCAATCCTCAGCCTAGATGATGGTAACTTAGAGGAGGAGAAGTTCTCTGGCGTTGGGATATACTTCCGTCGTGCAACTGCAACTTGGAAGCATCATGTCTTTGGTCTCTTCCTTTCATAGTTGAGAAGAGAGAATGGCAGGCAGAAGAAGTTAGAGGAGGAGCCGGCAGGGTCGGGACTTTTTGGTCACGGATCACAAGTCACGAGACTCAATCTTGCGACGGTGACGTCATCTCTTCCCTTCTGTTGTTCTTCTGTTCTGGACAAATAAACCTCCGTTCAGATTCCGAGGGCCTCCGCCTCTGCCGTTCAGCCTGCACTTGGTTCGGTTACACTACTTACTTGTGTTCTGCTTGTGTTCCTCCTCCTCCTCCTCGCGTAACACCTACGATCAATACATCATTAAGAATGGATTTGACTTGAACGTCTCCTCAAACAATGAATCGTCTCTTGGTGTTGCTGCTCGCCTGCAGCCTTGCAGGTTCCCCTACATCAGCCTTCACTACACCAAGCCGTGGCGGCTCTCTGCTTCTTCTTCACCAGACGCCATCACGGTATGTTCCTAGTCATCAAGACTTATGCACAAGACCACGAGGACGTAGCCACACCACCACTTCATCCAAACGACATACCGAACTGTCGGCTGCTCTACTCCCACCCGGAAAGTTTACCGCTATTGGCATGGGCATCGGCAAGTTCTACAAGGCCTCTCCTCTCATCGCAGGCTTTCTCACTGCATCTACCAAGGCATGCTTTGCCGACAGCATGGCTCAATATCGTGATACCGGTACCACCAAATTCGATATCAAACGAAACCTAGCCATGGTACTCTACAGTGGCACCATCCTTGGTCTATGCTGTGCAGTAATGTACAACCAAGTGTTTCCCATAATGTTCGCAGGAGAGACAAACCCCCTACTCCTCGCAATCAAGATGACACTATTCGATGGATTCATCAACGCACCCCTCATTTGGTTACCCCCCGCCTACATTGCAAAAGCATTGATATACAACCTACCAAAGAGGGAGGCATTGCAAAAATATGTTACGGATGTAAAAGAGAATGGATTGCTCAAGAAGTATTGGAGTTTGTGGCTACCCGCTTCTTTGACGAATTTTTTGTTTGTTCCGGCACATTTTCGGGTGGCGTTTGTGGCGGGGGTTAGTTTCTTTTGGATGATTATGTTGAGTATTGTGGCGAATAATAATGGTGAAGAAGAAGTAGTAGTGGAGGGTGCTTGAGAAATAATAGTTTGGGTAGAAGAAGAATGATGTTGCTGTGTTGTATAGATTGAAATTTGTAGAGTATGTAATTCCACACCACCAAGAATTAAATGTACATGACATTGACTATTTACTTGACTCTCCTCCTCCATTGAATTCAACTTTATTCCAACCCTCCCTCACTCCCTCTCCCTATCTCCTCACAAACTAACTTCACTCTTCACCCCCTCCTCATCCTCCACATACCTCCCCGCCATCTCCCCAAACAACCCCGCAACCTCATAAAACAACGTACACATCATATGCTCATCGGTCGCCGCAACACTATTCTTCTTTAAAATCTTGGAAATCGACACTAAACACTCTTCCACTGCCAATAAATTCGGAGAACTGCACGGTGGTCCGACAGAACAACACCCACCTATATTGGAAATATCTTCGAGTTCCTTCCCAATTTGTTCGAAGAGGGTGCCTAATTCTAATGATTCGTCAATGTTGGCACTTCCGAATACGTTGCTTATGTCATAGAAGGATTGGGAGGCAGAGTACATGCAGTCACGTACGACATCCCAATCGGTGGTCCAGGCGGTGCCGGCATTGACGAGATGTGTTCCGGCTTGGAGGAGGAGGGCTTGGATTTCTTTGTGGTCCATTCCTCCGATGTTGTAGAAGAGCATGCCGAGTGATTTGGTGGAGGCGGATATGAAGGAGAGGCCTGCGGATTTTAGGGGATTGTTGTCTTCTTCTTCGTCGTCGTTGTATTCGTCGTATTGGAGATTGGTGATTGGGGTGCTTGTTGCCGTGAATAATATTGTGGATGATGATGATATTTTTGAGGGTGTGCGAGTAATGATATTTTTGATCGCTTGAGACTGTTGACACTGCCGCCGCCCCATGCTGCCGATACATTGCATAGAGGTCCTTTCAGTAAGCATCACTTTATTTGTACTAAATGAAGTGGTCGTCGAGATGACAGCGGCGAGGAAGAATAGCACCGACGCCGACATGAGTTGTTGAGGAGACGACATTTTCGTTCTGCAAGGCCAATGTCAGAGAGCAATGTTGACGTAATCCGCTATACTTATTGGCTCTGCTTCGAGAGGCCACTGATATGGGAGACTGAGAGCAAAGTTGTACAATACCAAGGGAAGCAAAAGTAGCAGGAGCTGTGTGCTGTGTGGGCGGGAAGTTGTAGACTTTAGATTGTGCGACATGGTTGAAATGGGCGTCTACATACAGAGGAATTAGTAGTAGGTGGTGAGAAAGCAATCTTCAACTTGGAGGTTGTGCTTTTCAGCTCAGCTCACAACTTACCGTTCGGATTGGAAGGCAAATCAAATCTATCACGCGTATCTTCACCTCTTTGGTGTTCGGATCGAGTAAGCGATGGTAGAAAGACACGAAGAGAACACTGCGTCCCACCCATTATGCGATGCACTGGATCGAACTGAATTTGTATTCACACTAAAACACTGCTCAGAATAATAACACTACAGAGACAAGTAGCATACACATCTTTTCTATCTAACCATGTCGTCCTCACCAACAACATCTTCCGGAGAAGAAAATCACACAGGAAGATGCTGCATAGTCATCGGTGCAAGCTACGGAATCGGTCGAGCCACTGCGGACATTCTCTCAACTCGTGGAGCTCATGTTGTATATTGCTCCAGATCATTGGATAAGCTCCAAGAAGCCATCAAAGACAAAGAGAACTGTCATGCAGTTGTAATGGATGCAAGTGATCCCGAAAGTACAAGAGAAGGAATGCTGGAGGCAGTATCCAAGTTGGGTGGGCGTGTTGATTGTGTGATTTATTGTCCTGGTTACTTTGGGCCGGATAGCTACGGGTCGTTTGAGCAACTTTTTGATTCTGGAGACTGGGACTTGGGTTGGGAGGGGTCTGTTAACATTCATTTCAAGGGAATGATGAATTGCTTCCGTCACACTCGGAAGTATCTCATCTCAAGTGAAAGAGGGGGAGTCTTTGTTGGGTTGAGTAGCATAGCTGGATCATTGGGGGGGCATTCTAACGCTGCCATTTATGCAATTTGCAAGGCAGCGGTTGATATGGCGATCAAGCAACTTGCTTTGGAATATGCCGAATTGGGAGTGAGGGTTTATTCTGTAGCACCAGGTCTAATGGACACTCCAGCTATTCACAGTTTAGGCTCTTCTGAGGATGAAATCAAGAAGTTTCTACAGGATGTTGGAGCATCGCATGCCATGAAACGACATGCCAAACCAAGTGAGTGTGGAGAGTTGATTGCATTTTTGGCAAGTGAAAGGGCGTCTTTCATGACTGGTGGTCCGATCTATGTCGATGGTGGAGCGATGCTTCGAACATCGCTCGGGGATGCCATCAAGCCATTCTTCGTAAGGAAGTGAAAAGTAAGGGAGGTAGGGGTAGTAAGTAGTAACACATAATAAGATTCTGTTGGGGTTAAAGAGGTAGCTCCTACTCCTACCATCTAATAGGCCAGTATCTCATTTCAATATTTCAGGAATATCTAAATGATGGCTCAAGACCTGCTAGACGCTTGCACATTTGACCTTCATTTGGATCGACACTTCACTCAACATCGTTATCGTATATACTTGTATCCTTAGAATGTCATGTTCATGTAGTTGTCTTCTCACCTGCTCCTTCGTCCAAGAGCAAATCCCAAACTACCCACAAATACAGCACCCAAAGCCAACTTGAAAGTATTCCACCTCTTCTTCTCACCCGCATTCACCAATATCTCCAACCCCTTTCGTCTAACACTCTCGTCCCCCTCTCCCATCATCTTTTTATTCACAATGTCACGATACGGTTTATAAAACCAAGCCTGAAAACCAGGAGGCTCCCACCACTCTGCCATCACCGTATCCTCCACGAACTCAAATACATGCGGTACTCCTCGTGGTATAGAAATGAAATCATGCGCACCATAATTGGTGATTTTGGTACCACCGTCAGATTGGAGAGTCCATATCTTGACCTTTCCACTAAAGATAAAGTCACATTGTTCGTTAGGGTGTAAATCTCCACTTCTCAAACATCCCTTTTTGGTGTAGAGAATGTTGATTCGTTTGTCGTTTGCTTTGATATTGTGTATCTCGCCTCTTTCGTCTGTGTAGATTGATGGAGTGGGGATGTCTAATCGCTTGTGTGTGTTGGATTCTGCATCTGCATCAATAGGGAATTGGGGAGTGACATTTGGTGAGGATGTGAAGATTGCATCGGTCCCGACTAGGCGACCATCTTCTGGAAAGGTATATTTCAATATGTCATGGTTGTCTGATTCGGCTTGAGATGATTTGTCGCTCTTCTGTTGGAAGCTGACGGTAGGATTTCCTTCGGGTGATGATTGAGCGGGCTTGCTGCCACGTTCAAGAAAGTAAGTCATAGTGCTCTCCGTTCCTTCTCATCAGATGAGCATAGTAAGTAGATGGTGATCGGGGTCTCTCTCTCTAGAGGGCGCCGTTTGAAGTGATGCCTGCAATGATGATGTTGTCGTGCAGCGGTGTGTTGAATGAGGTAGATAATGCATCTTACCTAATTTCCTATGTGATATGATATTATGAGGGGTGGTGAGAAATGAGCGTGGGTGAGCTGTGTCAAAATTGTGTCACATCATTCACGAAATTAGTCGGTACGGTACTGAAGTTGTTCCAGCGTGTTCTGCGCTGGAAATCTGACCGAATCTTTTCATAGATGAGATGTATTACAGGTGCTTTGAACAATAACTTAAGCACTTTAATTACCCAGTATTCGATTTGGTTGAGATTAAATGAGATAGCTACTGTTAATTTACGCTACTGGAGGGCATTATCTCATTTCATTCTTACAAAAAACTCCAAATGAGGGCTCAGGAGCCTGCTTGGTGCGTATGCAATTCATTTGGAGTAGCACCTACTCAACATTGTTATCGTGTATCATTCTTTGAGTAAGTTCATTACAGTCACGATCATTGTCTTGTCACTCGTCTTTATTGAAGACATCTTACTTGTACTTGGTCTTGGTCACTTTGATGATCGAAGGTATCTTTCTATCTTGCTTTCGCCTCTCACCAAGTTACCGTTCTGCCTCTCTCTGTACATGCCCCTGTGCGCAGTTTGTTTGCTTTTCCTTGATTGTTTTACCTACCACAAGGCGCATCATTGATTATTCGTCTCTGCCTCAGACCTCGATGGTTTCATGCTCATGCACTGACGGATGCAAAGTACGCTTCCGAAGTCGCAATAGAACTCCTCGCCTCTTCCAACTTTGAATGAAACTTTCTGACATCTGCAATCAAAATCTTGCCATTTTTGCCTGTCCCTTTTCCGATATCAACGAGGTTGAGATTCAATTCCATTGCAAGAAGACGTGCTAGCGGTGATGAGGTGAGTTCATTTTTGATTTTCTGGGCTTCAACAGTCTTTTTCTTAGTAACTGTTTCAACGACGGATGCCATGGTGTTTACTGCGACTTCCTCCACTTGTTTCAATAGCGATTCCATGGGTATATCTTCTGTTGGGGGCTTGGGCGCTGCGTCGGCTTCGGTCACTGCTGCGGTTACCAAAATCAATTCGGGTTCATCTTCCTTCTCTCTGTTGTGTTGAAACACAGGCGAAGTATCTACAGTAGTGACAATGGCTGGATCCTCGGAGAATGACACGTCCGCTGCTGTGACAGAAACCTCGTTTGCTTCGGTTCCAGACAAACTGACTTCTTTTACCAACTATTGTGAAGAGATCAAAGAGAACACATGACTTCGTCAGTAATAAATCCACCCAAATGCACAGAACACAAATTACGAAAACAAACTCACCTCATCAGCATCAAACTCTCCCAACTCAATCTTTCTCCTCAACTCTTCCTTATAATTTGCAACACCTACCTCACGTTGAGAGTATGCCATCACCACTGCTGCTGCACCGAACAATACCATGTTCGAGTCACCAACATCCAATCCATCCAACCTCGAATCGACATGAGACATGAAGTTGGTGAGGAAATGATCATTTACATCCACACCGCTTAGATTATGCAATAGCAGTGCCAAATTTGCTTGAGAAATCTCTGCCATTTCAGGAGTCATAACGCTTGCAAAGGGATGTGCATTGTGAATAGACGTCGCCAAAATGCTATCAAAATGAGCTAGATTGTACGATAGCACTGAAGTTGTTGCGAGAGCATGATCTGCGGCAGTAATTGAAGTTTGTAATGCTTCATGTAGTGCGTTTGAAAGTGTGCTTGAATCTGTTGATTTGAGGAGATTTTGATGGAGAATGTCGAGATTGGATTGAGCTGTGGTGATGGCTTCAGATGTCATGAGTGGTGCTGAGGAGGTTGTGGTGGAGGAGAGACTTTGAGCGATCTGACTGGAGGCGGAGGCAGCACGTGTAGCAGCGTCAACGGTTTGAGTTAGAGCATCGAGGAGTGCATCATTATCGGCGGTGACAGCCAGTTTGGAGTAGGAGCTCGATGCAGCGTTGGTATGGATCGTGGCGATTGATGTTGATGAGCAACTCGGGCTGACTGGAGCAAAACCTCGCACTCCAGTCAGTAGAATGGTGGATACACCGATGGTGATAGTAGGTAGGAGTAACTTCATATTCTTGTAGGAGTTTATTATTATTTGTGTGAAAACATCACCTTACTTTGCAAGGATCTCCAACTCTTGACATCTCACATGACAGCGAAAGCATGACGTGGCCGTTCAAAAGCAGCCAACTTGAAGTTCGGCGGATTTTGTCCTTCACGTGACTTTCGAGTCGTAGACATCAGAATCCAAGAAATAATAACACGAAGAGACTATTGTAATCTTTGGATGGAGACAGTGGGTACTATATCTATTAAGTCATCAGACTAGTATCTATCTAAAGCGGAACAGCTGGGTAATTTTGTGTTCTATCTCCTCTTCTTCGACATGACTGCACTCAATTCATCTGCTACCTACTTATCCAAGGTTCGGAAATAATTCTGAAGCATCCAGAGCAGCTGCTCTCAATAGGGTAAGGCCGACGCAAACGGCAGTGAATGCATTGTTGTCTACCACAATCTTCACATGAATGCACTCGATTGATGCCTGCTTCTTCAACGCAATCAGCACAATGACCAAAGTAGCAATCTTCACATTCACGATAGGAGGCAAGGCATTCGCCACAACCGATGCTTCGACAAACGTCGCATTCATTTGCAGCATGACAATCTTCACAATAAGATCTCTGGCAATTTTGGCAATTGCATCGACAGGTATCACAGAGGATTTCTTCACATCCAGAGCACTGTGCTGGAGCAATACATTGAGCGCAGAAAGATGTGGCACAACTTCCACAAGCATTTGCAACTGAACAATCAGAACAGTAAACTCTCCCGCACTTGAGGCACAAATTCATGTTGCAGTCGTCATGAAGAACACTGCAGTCTTCGCAGTAATTCTTTGAACAGGCATAGCACGTGCTAAACTGTATGCCGTAGTCATCAAGTGAAAACCCTAATTCAACTGTAAGTTCTCTCTCCCCATTGCACCTCAAACAGCGATTCAACCCACGAACGCACAACATTTGATTGAACCGATCTAGGAAATGATGAAAATCAGAACCGGTAGACTCATTCAAACGCCAATGTTTGGGAAAGTGCAAATGTTTCAGTGCACCCCCCTCAACACTTATTAGTGTATCAAGAATAGGAAGCACATGCTCGCACGAGATGGGCGGCTCGGGAAGTAAACATTGATCCTCATGTTCTCCCACCAAACTAAGATCAATTTTCTCAATGATATCCGAGCCACGAAGTGATTCCAATCCAACACCGGTTATGTTGATGCAGTTGGTTAATCGTAAAATCTTTACTTTGTTGACTGCATCAACACGCCGCAGAATAGCGTCGATGTCACCATCGCTGAGCTTTGCTGCCAGCTCCTTTTCGTCTCCAAAATCAAGAATCTCACATTCATCGCCTAC
Organism: Skeletonema marinoi; assembly: GCA_030544225.1. Taxonomy (NCBI): domain Eukaryota; phylum Bacillariophyta; class Thalassiosirophyceae; order Thalassiosirales; family Thalassiosiraceae; genus Skeletonema; species Skeletonema marinoi. Next base: position 1,404,256 of record CM060500.1, on the reverse strand, counting down.
AATTTCCCGGCTGTTGCTTTCTGTGAATGAAGCGTCGTCATTGAAAGGGGCGGCGGCGAGAGCCAAAGCAAACATTGCTCGTGATGGCATCGAAAGAAAATTTGCTACACAGACCAGCGGCTCGATCGGAAGATCATATAATATCTTCACACCCGATGAGGAGACGTTTACGGCTACTCGCCTACGTTTGCTGCTGCCTTCTGTTGCCATGGTTGCAATGAAAAGGACAATTCTTTTGTGAGATGGGTATTAATGCATGATATTCTGTACTTGAACCGATCTTCGTGGTTTGTGGTTTGTGGGTGATGGTGGTCAGTTTTTTCTAGTGACGTGGTGTGGTTGTCAAAGTCATTTGCGAATTGCACGAACTACGGAAGTAACGCAACTGTAACCCCGGGAAAAGTAATTTTTGAGTAGCTGGGATAGAGGGGGTACAAGAAAGCTGAATTGCAGACAACATTGCTTCTGGTTAATTTAAAAGGGGGTATTAATATCTGACCCCCATCTAGCTGAGGTTTTGAAGAGGCAGCAAAATTAGGGGGTACGTTTGACAACTTGCCACGTGCCGATTTGTAACACAAGTGCACCCGTGAATGAAACTGTGTCCCGTGGGCGGTGGGCAAAGAGCTGCGACATAAAGGTGACAGAGTTGGTACCGCAGACATTTGCAACTTCTTGCAATTCATGCTCTGAGCTTTTTCACAAGATCTTGACTGGATGGCGGGTGGGATCTTGCAAGATCAGATGAGATAGAATGCATCGAGAACACAACGCTGCATAAGTATGAATGGGTGCATACCCCTCATAAAACAACAACAACATTGAATTAAACATTAAACCATCATAGTCATCACTACAACAACAACACTACATCATCATGGGTCTCCTAAATCTACTCGTATTAAAGAAGGTCAATGAGGTTCAAACAGCTAAAGCCGAAGACCAATTACATTCTCCTCCGATACCATCCTTTATCATCCCGGGTGTCGCAGCACAAACACTCCTAGCGGCACTAATGGTGCATACATTTGACATACCAACTCGTCACATGCTCTTTTGCATCCTCTACCCGACCTATCTCGTCATGGCCAATCACTTCCGGTTCGGTAACAACATTATCATTCGTCAAAGGTCGAATCATCATCCATCCAATCTCTCCGTCGTCATGTCGAAAATCTTTTCTGGATCTGATACGTCATGGTTCATGTGCTACATGGCGTCCGCTACTACTGTTGGAGTTCTCCTACCTCTCTTGACTGTGGTGCTTGCCCCGACAGATGTGGCAGATGCAGCCATTTCTCCCCTTCTTGTCCTGTGGACTCAGCTCACCTGCGAGACGGCTGCCATGCTCAACCCATATGTTCATCGCTTCATTGCTTTTTTGGTTCCATTGGGCTTCTTTGTATACAGGGAGAGCTTACTGGTAGACTGGTTCTCGACAAGTTTGGCATCTTACGAATCAGCCTCCGCCAGCGACACTTCTTCTCAATGGTACACATTTGGTCTCATCCTTTCCTCAGTCAACTTGATCTTTTGGACAGCGAATCTCTTTGTCTTTACCTTGTTGAGGTGGGCACCTGAGTTACTGGCCGATGATAAGTGCGAGTCTCCAGAGATCGAGTGGAAGATGATGGTACCACATCAGGTGAAGCCGAATGGATTGAAGAAGAAGAAGAGTAGCAGCGTTGGTGGCGACGAACAGGACAAGAGGACAGTCCCGGCTAAGGCCGCGTAGAGTAGGACCAAATAGATAATAATAAGTAGGAGTACTTTGTTCAATAATATTCCGACTCTCGATATTTGGAGATTGAGCAGACCAGGGGTTAAGGCTGGATCCAGAAGCAAATAGTAACAGTAGTTACGAAGTTACGTTGTGATTTGCAGCTTTTACAGACGCGAGAGCGTCTTTGAGGAGCATTGCTCTTACGGAATATCCATCCGTCTTCTGTCTGCCTGGTGACCCTTTCGGCAATATAAAAGATCGTACGATAACAAGTACCGCGCTGGTCTGTTTTAATCTGATTAACTTCGTATATATATATATGTATAAATATCACTCTTCGTAGCACAGTTGCAATTGAATAACCTCTAGTAGAACTCGATTTATTGTTTACAGACTGATAGCAGGTCTACGCTGTAAATTTCATACTGGAATCCCCCCGATAAAAGATTGACAGGTATCACAGAGGATTTCTTCACATCCAGAGCACTGTGCTGGAGCAATACATTGAGCGCAGAAAGATGTGGCACAACTTCCACAAGCATTTGCAACTGAACAATCAGAACAGTAAACTCTCCCGCACTTGAGGCACAAATTCATGTTGCAGTCGTCATGAAGAACACTGCAGTCTTCGCAGTAATTCTTTGAACAGGCATAGCACGTGCTAAACTGTATGCCGTAGTCATCAAGTGAAAACCCTAATTCAACTGTAAGTTCTCTCTCCCCATTGCACCTCAAACAGCGATTCAACCCACGAACGCACAACATTTGATTGAACCGATCTAGGAAATGATGAAAATCAGAACCGGTAGACTCATTCAAACGCCAATGTTTGGGAAAGTGCAAATGTTTCAGTGCACCCCCCTCAACACTTATTAGTGTATCAAGAATAGGAAGCACATGCTCGCACGAGATGGGCGGCTCGGGAAGTAAACATTGATCCTCATGTTCTCCCACCAAACTAAGATCAATTTTCTCAATGATATCCGAGCCACGAAGTGATTCCAATCCAACACCGGTTATGTTGATGCAGTTGGTTAATCGTAAAATCTTTACTTTGTTGACTGCATCAACACGCCGCAGAATAGCGTCGATGTCACCATCGCTGAGCTTTGCTGCCAGCTCCTTTTCGTCTCCAAAATCAAGAATCTCACATTCATCGCCTACAATTTCCCGGCTGTTGCTTTCTGTGAATGAAGCGTCGTCGTTGAAAGGGGCGGCGGCGAGAGCCAAAGCAAACATTGCTCGTGATGGCATCGAAAGAAAATTTGCTACACAGACCAGCGGCTCGATCGGAAGATCATACAAACGTTTGCTGCTGCCTTCTGTTGCCATGGTTGCAATGAAAAGGACACTTCTTTTGAACCGATCTTCGTGGTTTGTGGTTTGTGGGTGGTAGATAGGTGTCAGTATTTTCTGGTGACGTGGTGTGGTTAAGAGCCTATCTACGGTTGTCAAAGTCCTGATCCAGTCCATCCTTCGAGGCATTTGCATTGTTCTTCTGGGGGTGGCATTTCTCCTGGGTTCTCTATCTCCATCGCTGTAGTTTCTCCTGCCAACTCATCGCAAGCTATATTCATTTGAGCTTCATTGCTAAGGGTGGCTATATCGACACGCTGTTCCTCTTCCTCTTCGAGGTACTCTCTGTAGTAGCAAGGGAGTCGACGCTTCCGTCGTCTTCTTGCATACTTTGGTTTCCCGTCTCGGATCTTCGTGTATCTTGGTGGCCTCTGACGTGCTCACTAACGATGTCTACTACGAATTTCTTCTTCAAGTTGTAAATTGCCAATATTAAGTATCCTCCAGTTCATCATGGCTTTTCTGGCGGTCGGTGGGATATTACAAACTGGTAAGTACTCCCGACTCATTATCAAACCACTGCGTTACCATTTCCACTGGGTCCACGCCGAGTTGTTCCATGTGGTGCAGTGCTATACGCACCCTTGAGTTCGGCCCGATACGAGTTATGGAGCTAAGTTAGTCATGAGGTAGCACGCTTTGACATACTGAGAGTCGTTGTCAGATATAATGTATGCCGCCGCGGCCACTCCCTCGGATTGGTGCACTGTACCATCGCTGCATGTTTTCTCAGGTCGCCATCCTGGGTTGCGGGTGTCTTCCACTATACCCCGGTGGTTTCCTGGTCGTCTCGGGTGTTGGATTCATCAAGTACAGGCGTCTGCTCCATACTCCTTTTTTGATTTCCACTAACGTAGCCATTGGGTAACTATTTGTTGGTACTTCTTCCACATCTTTCTCATATCGATAATAGCCGCTGTTCTTGGCTTCTCGATGAGTAGTTGGATTTGCCCAGTTATTGTTCCCTCTTCGTCTTTGTAGCGCCGATAGATAGCAGTTGGGCTTCGGTAACTTTCGAACCAAGTATTTCTACTGACTTCGTACCACCGCCCGAGTGGGATATCTAAGTCTAATGAAGCATTTTTGTAATGCCTATCGTCTAGTCGGGTGCAAAAAGTTTCTCGAATGTGCTTGCGAAACAGTCGGAACCAGTCCTCTTGGGGCTTTGGCTGTGTGTGCGGCCACTCGAGGTACGAGACCGCTCGCCAAATTCCTTGCAAAGACGTGTGGCCTATATGCTCTCCACTTCCTACAGCTAAATCTGCAATCGTGATCACTCAGAGGTATATTCTGACAGCGTTCAGCTTTAGCAATGTCTTTCAATTGATGTCACTCCGCAAAATAGCGTCGATGTCACCATCGCTGAGCTTTGCTGCCAGCTCCTTTTCGTCTCCAAAATCAAGAATCTCACATTCACCGCCTACGATTTCCCGGCTGTTGCTTTCCGTGAATGAACCGTCGTCACTGAAAGGGGCGGCGGCGAGAGCCAAAGCAAACATTGCTCGTGATGGCATCGAAAGAAAATTTGCTACATAGACCAGCGGCTCGATCGGAAGATCATATAATATCTTCACACCCGATGAAGAGACATTTACGGCTACTCGCCTACGTTTGCTGCTGCCTTCTGTTGCCATGGTTGCAATGAAAAGACACTTCTTTTGTGAGAGGGTATTAATGCATGATATTCTGTAATTGAACCGATCTTCGTGGTTTGTGGTTTGGGGTGGTACAGGGGGATCGATCGAACTATGTCCCCCGGGGAGTATAAGAATTTCAGGCTAGGCTGGGTCTGGGGGGTAAAAGTCGGATTTGTCAGCTAGCTTCCCAAAGTAATTTAGGGAGGGGGGTATAAGAACTTGTACCCTTGGCTGAGATTTGGACGGGGATAGGCAAGTTTGGGGGGTACAGTTCAGGATCCCCCTGGCTGTAGCAGGTGGTCAGTTTTTTCTGGTGACGTGGTGTGTTCTCAAAGTCTTTGCGAATTGCACGACTACGGAAGAACGCAACTGTAACCCCGGGGCAAAGTAATTTTGATTAGCTGGGATAGAGGGGGGTACAAGAAAGCCGAATTGTCTTGCTTCTAGTTAAATTTAAAGGGGGTATAAATATCTGACCCCTCTCTAGCTGAGGTTTTGTTTTAAAGAGGCGGGGCAGCAAAATTAGGGGGTACGTTTGTAACAACTTTGCCACGTGCCGATTGTAACACAAGTGCACCCGTGAATGAAACTGTGTCCCGTGGGCGGTGGGTTTGCCGTTCACCGGAACAAAGCTGCGACAAAAAGGTGACAGAGTTGGTACCGCAGACATTTGCAATCGTGCTGAGCTTTTCACAAGATCTTGACTGATATTTAGAATGCACCGAGGATCTTGCCAAGATTAGATTAGATGAGATAGAATGCATCAGAACGCAATGCTGCATATGAAAGGGTGCATACCCCTCATAAAACAGCAACAACATTCAATTGAACATTAAACCATCCTAATCATCACAACAACAACAACAACACTACATCATCATGGGTCTCCTAAATCTACTCGTATTAAAGGTCAATGAGGTTCAAACACAAACAGCTAAAGCCAAAGATCAATTACATTCTCCTCCGATACCATCCTTTATCATCCCGGGTGTCGCAGCACAAATACTCCTAGCGGCACTAATGGTGCATACATTTGACATACCAACTCGTCACATGCTCTTTTGCATCCTCTACCCAGCCTATCTCGTCATGGCCAATCACTTCCGGTTCGGTAACAACATTATCATTCGTCAAAGGTCAAATCATCATCCATCCAATCTCTCCGTCGTCATGTCGAAAATCTTTTCTGGAGCTGATACGTCATGGTTCATGTGCTACATGGCGTCCGCTACTACTGTTGGAGTTCTCCTACCTCTCTTGACTGTGGTGCTTGCCCCGACAGATGTGGCAGATGCAGCCATTTCTCCCCTTCTTGTATTGAGATGAAAGCATCACTAGCTTACTACTACTACTACTAATGTCGTGCGTAGAGTTTACGATACAACAAATGCGATGCTTGGGCTCGGCCATTGTCATCGTGAGAGGTTGGATCGTGATTCTCGTTCGCACGAGCTGCATGTGGTCTGGCTGTCGCAGACGGAAAAGAGGGCAGGGGGCGTCCCCGCACGTATCCCCCAGCACTATTTTCAACACACCCTCGCAGATCACGTGGAGCCTTTGCTCGAGGTAAAAGTCTTGGAGAGTTGTTGCAATGAAGGTAAATCGCTCGGACGCGTTGATGGTGCTTTGCATCATGATGTTTGCTCAGATAATCTCCTAAATTCTCTAGTCCTGGGTACCATAAAACTTTGAAATGTCCATTGTCGACTTGGTCGCATGCATAAAAGTATCTCATTTCCATCGATCGTGCTCTATGCCGTTTCACTGTACCGTTTACAATTCCTGTTGTTGTTTTGTTATCACAATGTATAGGTGTTGGTGGCTGGGGATGTCCTAGTTCTTCTAATGTGAGTCGGAAAATTCTTGCTTCTTTCATATTGAGGAACAAAGCTCCGAGTTCTGCTTCGGCAGCACTTGCTGCGACAAATGGAAGGATGGTGCATAAATTGTGGAAGGCTCCGTTGAGTTTGATGGGTTCGTCGTCCTTCGGAATGGAACCTAGAAAGAAGTATCCTGATCCTCTGCTACGGCCCTTCGAGACCGATAAATAAGATGCATCGGAGTGAATATTGAGTATCATATCTGACGCGTAATATCTGACTGTCGCATCTGGATGCGTGGCAAGATAGTCTAACAAGTGATTGGCCAGTCTTGTAGTATTCTGCGTAGGGTTGGCTTGTTGGCTTCCGATGTCATTGAGGGCGGTTAATGTTGTCATATCGACCGCTCTTCCGTAGTATAGGATGCTGCCTACTTTTTGCTGAATAACTTTCTTCTCTGCTGCTGTTGCTGCTGGAGATATATCGACTGGATCTGGTTCTTGTGCTGCCTTGCCGAACTTCCTCGGTGGGATTGGAAATGGGGAGTGTTGTGGTTTCGTTGGATGTGGATGATCGTATTTGTGTAACGTTTTCTTGACGTATCCTGGCATAGAACAATCTACATAACCTTCGGCGTAGTTCCAATCCAATGTAACCCCGCAGTATAATGCACCGTCCCAATCTTCACTCACTGTAAAGTCTTTTTGTAATGATTTAATCAGATAATCTGCATTCTCTTTGCCAGTATATTTGACACCAAAATCATCGACTACCAACGTGAATTGGATGGGTCGAGTAACGTGTTTCCAGAGGCCCGGCGTATGAGGGCATTCAAAGAATCCTGCTGGTCCTAACTTCTGCTTCAAGTATTCGTTGGCTAACTTGCCACTTTGGGGTAATCCATAGATAGACCGTCTGATTTCCAAGTATACAAAGCCATTTTTGGTTTTATTCTTCAGGTCGTATTGCTCAACAATGTGCGCCGGGAAGGTATCTAATGGCATTTTCATGTATTCGTATCGATCCAGTGGTGCGCATAGGTAAAAATTCTTGATATCAAGGCACATGTAGCGGGCCCCAGGTGTACTAAGGACGCTGTTCCATAGAAGTTTGGTTGTTGTGAGGTCAGCTGTCTTCGTATAGAGCTCTCCTGGATAATCTATCAAGTTTCCTCCAGCTGTTAGTCGTACTCGGTTCGGATCATCCTTCTGCGGGCGGTAATCTACGACCAAACGTCCATATGTCACTGTCCGATCGGACGGTATATTAGGGATATCCTTCCTATCCATGACTACTAAAGTCGAGTTTCCTTTGGTTCCGGTTCTCTTATCTCCTTGGGCCAAACTACCAAATTCTTTACCAAAGCTAGTCTGCCACGTATATCCAAGTTCTTTATCTTTTGCTAGTTTGTGATATTTCGTGATGATAGCGCCAGTGGTCGGATGGATCACGGGGGCACAAAATTCTGCCAAATCATGTTCTTTAGCCCATGCGGGAAGTTGCAAGTGCTGTGGAGTGAAATGGGCATATCTCGTTCGCCGATCATCGGTTACATTTGCAATAAAAGAGTACAACGCTTCTTGGGAGATGATACGTGGGGACTTGGTACGCGGTGGTGGTTCATAAGGTGTTGCTGGTTCCTCGAAAATGACTGGTTCTGATACTGTATCCGGAGATTGTTGTTGGGGAATGATGGGTTCTTGCTGTGCCACCGTTGCGATTGCTTTTACCTTGCGTCGTATTCTTTCTGAACGTCTATGGGATGTTGGTTTGGTTCGAGTCGTTTGCCTTGGTGTGTTATACCACTCTTGAGATGATGTGTATTCACCCTCTGAAGTTGCCTGTTCACCCTCTGTTGACTGCCTTTCACCCTCGGAAGTTGCTGATTCACCCTCTGTTGTCTGCCTTCCACCCTCTGAAATTGTTGTGGGAATTACAGGGAGACGTCCCGGTGTATTTCTACGAGTTTTACGAAGATGCACCCTCGGAGTTTGCCGGATGGTTGTAGGTGCTGTTGGTGTGACTGACGTAGGTTCTAGATAGGGTGTATCCGTAGGTAATGAATCTGTCTCTCCTTTAAAGATCCGTGATAACCTTTCCAACGCATCTACATGTCGACTCGAGGTATTAGTACCTTTGTTTCGGAGCTTTCGCACTTGGGCTATGAGGCGAGTAGCTAATTTCTTGGCTTCATCCATGGGGCTTTCCTGCGGTAGTTGGCAATGTTGAGGGTACAGATTGTATTGACCTGATATTCGTGTACCTCCTGTTGAGGGTACATAAAACCTGAGACATCGATAATGGTCCTTCGCGGCACCAACATACCATGCATCAATAGCCCGTGGGCCCCATGAAGTTCTGATTTCCGGTGGGTTGAATATTGTGGCTCTCGTTCCTGGTGGTGCGAGCGGATGTTTATTAAAGTCATGTGTTCCTTCCAACACATGATATGCCGATAATTTTGGATATACCCGTGATGTCCTCATCATATTCAATGTATCTGTAGCTTGTTCTATCAGGAGAGGCCATAATTGCAGTGGAAAGTTCCGATCGCCAATGCATAAGCCGGCGACAAAATGATTTTTCCAAGTTTGGATTGCTCTTTCACTAGCATTTGCTCGATGGTTGTAACTTTCAACTAATTGGAATGCTATCTTCTTCTTCGTCAAATACGTTTTGATTGCTTTTGATGCTACGTTGTCGATGATGTTATATACCGGTTTGAATCCTCGCTCTGCTAAATATTCGATATTCTTCTCAAATGCTTCGACCATGGATTCATCCGTTGTGTCCTTGATCGGCGTCGCTAAGATGCTATTGCTTGTCCAATCGTACACGATGAAAACTACCTGAAATCCGTCTAAACTCCTGAGTGGGAATTTACCCGTGGGATCTACGTACATTGTTCCGTCTTTCTTATTCAAATAACCTAACTTGAAAAATAAATGATTCATCTTCTCTTCTACTCGTGTCGGCCGCATATCTTGTTCATACTCTCTCTTGTCCTTGATGTCGTTCAGTTTCTCCTTCAGTTTCTGCTGCGTGGTTCGTACTCCTTTTGGTTGTCTCTTCATATGCCCCTTATCTGTTGCCGGGCATTTATCTGGCAGATACTTCTTTACCGCCGCCGCTGTCAATCCCGGCCACGTGGTGAGTTGGTTGTTTTCAATTGCTTTTAATAGAGTACTTTTGGGCGGACAAAACAAGCATTGATGAAGATATTGAATAAGATGTTGCTTGGAAGTTATTGTGTAGGCATTTGCTGCGAGTTCGGTGGGAGGAGTCGTCTGTTCTGCTGAAGACGGACTGTTGACGGGACCGAGCGGTAGAACCCATAATCCTGTCGATGGTTCACGCTGGCCCATCCACACTATTTTTCCATTATAATATACTCTGCATTCGTCCTTGTCATACGTCACTTTACAGCCTGCATCACATAACATCTTGATTGATACTAATGATGTGTGTGCAAGACCCGGCACAATATGTGCTTTCCTCGCTTCTTCTGGTAGCCAAGGGACCCGTAACGTGCACGTATGTGTTGACTTGATGGTTTCACCGTCTGGGAGATATATTTCTAAGGGGTTGTTCGTTGGTTCAATATTGTCTACTGGTGCTCCGGGTAGTACGAAATGACTCGTAGCTCCTGCATCTGCAACGGCTTGATCTACTGCAATCTTGATTTTTGCGGTATTAAACATGGCATCCGTAGATGCTCTGAGATTGTGCTTCCCAATGAGTGATTTCCATGCCTTAGTTCTCGTCGGTAGCGATCCTCTTGTCGGCCGAATGTTGTTGGGTGGCTCATTTTTACTTGCTGCATTGCTAATTGGCTCATTCTTATTTGATACATTGCTTATTTTCACTGTAACATCGTCATCGTCTTCGTCATATTGAGCAAATTCATCTTCCTCATCGTATTCTACGTCTGACATGAGCGCTGCAAACTGGTTGTTGTGATAGAAAGGGGTCTCATCATATCGATATTCAGGTTCATATTGTGCTGTGTCATATTCGTACGCTTCATTATATCCATATTCCGTTTCATATTGGGCTTCGTCATAATACGCCTCATTATATCCATATTCAGTTTCGTATTGTGCTGCGCCATAGTCATACTCCTCGTCATAACCATATTCAGTGTCATAGGGTGTTGCGTCATATTCATATGCCATATCATATTCGTCGTCATTGTCGTAATCTATCTCTAATATGTGTGGCGCTGCAATGTAATTGTTGTTGTAGGCATGGGCTGGGGTCGAAACATAATCCACAAACGTTGTGTTATCATGAACGGGTTCTGCGTCATTGAAGTGGGCATGGAAATGATTGATTGGAGGCGGGCCCATGGCATTGCCCTGTTCTACCCGTGCGAATCGTCTTTCAAGTTCATTAAATTTTATCCCAAACTCATACCGTCTTCGTCTTTCAACTTCATCAAGTTGTTTCCCAAACTCATTCCGTCGATTGAGTTCTGCTTGCAAGATATTTCTTATATCGGCTTTGATTTCATTGATCTCTTTATTTGACGTCCGCTCTGCACTACCATTGAAGGAGTGGTGGTCGCCGAAGTTTCTGATATTTTCTACTGTGTATGACATCGTGAACCAATTGGACAGGATGATTATTTGTCGGAGCACTCTTGGTCCGAATTATTTTGATTATTTGTCGGTGCACTCTTGGTCCGAACTACTATTTTGTGGGTCAGGGCACGCTAAGGGCCTGATAGTTTGAATGGTGGTGTATCTATATCGCTCACGCGCGACTATTGAGATGAAAGCATCACTAGCTTACTACTACTACTAATGTCGTGCGTAGAGTTTACGATACAACAAATGCGATGCTTGGGCTCGGCCATTGTCATCGTGAGAGGTTGGATCGTGATTCTCGTTCGCACGAGCTGCATGTGGTCTGGCTGTCGCAGACGGAAAAGAGGGCAGGGGGCGTCCCCGCACGTATCCCCCAGCACTATTTTCAACATCTTGTCCTGTGGACTCAGCTCACCTGCGAGACAGCTACCACGCTCAACCCATATGTTCATCGCTTCATTGCTTTTTTGGTTCCATTGGGCTTCTTTGTATACAGGGAGAGCTTACTAGTAGATTGGTTCTCGACCAGTTTGGCATCTTATGAATCAGCCTCCGCCAGTGACACTTCTTCTCAATGGTACACATTTGGTCTCATCCTTTCCTCAGTCAACTTGATCTTTTGGACAGCAAATCTCTTTGTCTTTACCTTGTTGAGGTGGGCACCTGAGTTACTGGCCGATGATAAGTGCGAGTCTCCAGAGATCGAGTGGAAGATGATGGTGCCACATCAGGTGAAGCCGAATGGATTGAAGAAGAAGAGTAGCAGCGTTGGTGGCGACGAACAGGGCAAGAATACAGTCCCGGCTAAGGCTGCGTAAAGTAGGACCAAGTAGATAATAATAAGTACAGTAGTTTGTTCAATAATATTCCGACTCTTGGTATTTGGAGATTGAGCAGAATCCAGGAGCAAACAGTAGTTACGAAGTTACAATACGTTGAGATTTGCATCTTCATGGCAGCATCTTGATCTTGGCCCGCATAATTCGACATTTCTCAGCAGATCAGAGCCTCCCACTGAATAGGATTAGCGTTGTTGTCTCATCTCCTGTGGAGAGAATTGCTTTCCTCCTTCATCTCCTGTGGAGAGAATTGCTTTCCTCCTTTCACTTTTTCTTGCACTCTCGTGAATGCGAATCACAGTTTTCCGAAGCGAGACTGGCTTCTCATTTGTACGTGGGCACTGAGTACATATGTGCGTGTAGAGCTGTGTCACGTTCCATCACGGAACACATTTTGTGATGTAAAGCCATGCGAGCTTGAGTGGACGTGAACACGTGAGCAAATGTGAACCAAAAATCTGATGATCTCAGAGTATTTTCTACGAATAACGTGGAAATAGAAGAAGATCAAATAGAGAAGAGAGTAGAAATAGGCTGATTCTGAGGAATTCGGTCTCACGAATTTTCACGTGAGAAGGGGTCGCGTGATGGATTTCACATTTCACGTGACTCACGTGAGACCTCACGCTTCGTGACACAGCTCTATGTGCGTGGGTCTCACCAAACTCAGACTCTTCCGACTTCCGATCCTTCTCTGAAACATGCCGCCGGAATCTTGTCGGAGCGCGGAGGCAGAGTCTTCTGCCATCACCAACCCTACAATTCCATACCTGATATTACAAACAATGATGTTACATCATCTACCTCTAACTCTGTTGCTGTCGGCGGCGGCTTTGCCGTCCTCATCTGCCTTTCTTGCATCATCATCCATATCTAGAGCGGCGGCATCGACATCAACGAAGAGCTATGCAATCACCACACAACAAAACCAACAACAATCCATCACCTTTGACGAAATGAAATCCATCGAATCACGTCTCATTACCCTCGAAAAACAATCACCCGAAATCCTATCAGCATTTTATGAGCCTCATCTCAAATCTTTCTCAGTCCGTCCGGGCTCCACTTCCTCCTTGTCGGTAACGTCCACCTGCTTTGCATTGCAAAGTATATCTACGGGTGGTGGAGACAAGTTTGATGACTTTGTCGATTTCAATATGAAGCAATCTGCTGAAAATAATTCTTCCAATAGTAGTGGTGCCTCTACTACAACTACAAATAAGTTGCTTCCGTTGAGAGGGATACTAAAAGCAGTGTTGAGGGCGAATTGGCGTGACGAAGATATGTTTCAGGTGCCTCTTCTTCTTTCCACTGTGTTGAAACTTGATTCGGATCGATCTATTCTGAATAGTTCTATGGATGAGGAGTTGAGTCATCGAGTGAAGCAATTGATTGATGCTACGTTGAATAGTCGTCCAAAGGTGAGCAATAAGAGTTTATTTGTGTACCACATGATGTGTCAAATGAATGAATGCATTTACTAACGCAAAAATGATGATGTACACAGAGGAGGAATGGGATTACACAACCTGTATCGGATTATATTTTGTATCTGTTGACGGATTCTTTGGCTAGTCTTGTGGAGAGTACCCCTCCCAGAATGACGGACAGTGGCAGCAACAAAAGCGATGAGGAAGAGGAACACGACGAATTGCCAGGTCTCGGCAATCTACCTGCATCTGTATTGCCCGACGGAGCCGCTAGTTCCACTCTTCTTGCTCTCACTAGATGTGTGGAGGTTAGTTACAATGAGTTATGTCGTCAACTCGCCTTTCGTAGTGCTGGTGATAGTTCTTCGTTTGATGTCATTCGTCTAGCCTATTCATTGTTGGCGTACATTAGGGCATCCAACGCCATGTCAGGGACAGCAGGAAGAGAAGTTATCCAGGGAGAAGGGCCAGCAGCTGGCACGGCGGTTGGAACTCCGAACAAACGATTGGTAAAGGCTGCTCTTAATGCTTTCTTTGCTGAACAGAATGAAGATGGCTCTTGGGACAAGGGCCAACCAATCTTTGTGTCATTTCGTAGGAAGCGTGATGTGGGTAACGCATTTGTATTTGGGGCAGACACGGTGGGAATCTTGTTGGATGCACTCCCCGCTGAGGATTTTCGACCACATTTGGATGGATTGGAGCGATTGTTAAGTTGGATGGAGCAGCACAAAGAAGTAGAGATTATTCCTGATTACTGCGATCCGATTACTGGGCAGTGTTACGGCAAACCTCTTCAAGGATGGAACTCACCACACATGACTAGCACTCAATCCTCAGGCCCTGCTGCTTGGTCGACTGCCCAGACGATAACTTGCATCATGAGGATGAAGAAGGTCGTGCAAAGACTATTGCACATCGATGTTCTTGAAGAGTTTAGAGGGACTAGCAACAATGGTATTATCAAATTACAATCTTGGGATAGACTACTTGACACTGATCTTGGAGATCCTCAGTCCGAGGGATGTAGGACACTAAAGGACGTATTGAATGAAAGGATGATTCAACCCTTCTCAAAGACATCAACTCTGCCAACATTTGGAGCCGCCTACTCTAGTATTTTGTTTGGTCCTCCGGTAAGTCAGACATGAACAGCTCATATTGTTCTTAATCTTTGTTTCATTTGTTGCTAAGTAACCCATACCCATTTCTTTGTGATCACCACGACTAAATGAGCAGGGGACCGCAAAGAGTACGATCTGCGAGGCGTTATCAGAGAGGATGGGATGGGACTTTGTCACGATAGATACTGCCACATTTCTTGAAGATGGACTAACTTGTGTGGCATCTAGGATTAAGTACGTATTCGCGAGACTTCAGAGCTTAACGGATTGTGTCATACTATTCGATGAAATAGAAGAGTTCTGCTTGGATAGAGAGAGTCCCGGCCTCGGAATGGAGTCGAGGATGTTGACTACTGCAATGCTAACAGCGATTAACGATCTCCGACGGGCGAAAAAGAGTATCTTCTTCCTGGCCACAAATCGCCTCCGTGCATTCGATGCAGCAATAATTAGACCTGGACGTTTTGATATGCAGTTATTCGTGGGTACACCCAATCTAGAGGCTCGTGTAATTCAGCTTCGTGGTCAGTTGGCACCCTTACCATTAAAGCAAAGTGTGAAAGACGAGACCGAGGAAGCCTTCAGAGAGTATTTGTCATCAGTATGGAGCGAAGATGTAATGTTCTTCAATTATCTCGAAGGCATTCAGTTTGCTTCCGCCTGTGCTCGAGTAGTAGCAAACGGTGAGACTTTGACTGCTGAGGAGATGGAAAACATTGTGAAGGCACAGAAAGTTGTTATGACAGTTCGAGGTCAGGTTCGTGATGAGTATGTTTCTTCAATGAATCTAAGTCGACTCTAATATAAGGAAACATTACTAGATTACATCCTGTTTAACACATATGCACCGACAGACAGCAGCGACCCAATTGTAGTAGTGACTCCTGCGAGTAGTACATCCCATAAAATCTTTTGCTCACATGGCCGATCACATAAAGACATTGATAAATGACAGCATTCTTGACGCCCCTTCATCATCAACCGCATCATCATCGGATTGAAGGCCTAGAGACTCGTCGTCGTCGCCATCTTTTTTATCTTCAGATGTTGTTGAGGAGGCGAACGAGCTTGACAAGCTCTCTGTTAGAGCACTGAATGTTCTTTCAGCCGTGGTATCGGATTGAGATTCTTTGACGACAGTCTTGCTCTGCAGTGATGCTGGAATAACAGCCGTACTCAACGAAACCTCCACTGCATCCAGCGCATGCATTGGATTTTCCAAATCTGATCCGTTGGCTATCTCGCAAAAGTTGCGCTCAGGGACTTTCCGTCTGCTCCTGTGGGTCAAATATGCTAACATGGCAACAGGAATTGCAAAGAGGAAAATGATGACGAAGATTAAGCCGCCACCAAGTCCTCCATCACGTCTTTTATCATCCTTTTCAGGGTCGACTCCACCTTGTTCTTGTGCGCCCGATCCATCTGGCAAAGAAGGTTTCGTGACCCCTTCACTGAGATCATCCTCGCCGGGCTTAATTCCACCTTGTTCTTGTGCGCCCGATCCATCTGGCAAAGAAGGAGCCGTGACCGTATAATTCACCCCAAGGTCTAGATTGTCACTGGCTGAGCGGTGGCGAGGAGAATGGTGGCAATGGCGCAGCAGGTGGAGGCGAACAAAGACCATTTCCTTCATCAGGCTTGAGGAGTCCTACATTCGTCAGCTCTACCTTTTGGATTGAAAAGTAGGAGCCATGTGTGCCTACACCACTGGCAAGAGCAATGTCAAGTTCTACTATTTCCCCAATCATATTTGTGTCTAACAGGGCATCAGAAGAAAATACAACCTTTTTGAAGGCGGAGCCCGTGCCTTTTCTCCATCCAATTTTACCAGGTGCAGGACAAGTTTCGACGTTCTTTGTGTTTACCGTGCCATAGGAATTGTAGCGATGACCATCATCTGGCGCAATAGCCACACGCTTCCCTTTGCTAAACAAACCAACATTTGCTCTGTCATAAACCGAGTTAGATTCTGCCATACCGTCGATACCAAAGTTTACCCATAGAGATATAGCTGAATTATCCAACAGTACGAAAGGAGGAGATCGCACTCTGTTGCATTGCTCAGGGAGTGATAGATGCGATGATAAGATTTCCTTCCGTTCGGCGTCATACGAAAGAGTTACAAGATCCTTGTATATGCTTCGTTTGATTCTTTGTCCTGCTGTATACCCTACCATTACAGCAGGAATCGTGATATCGGGGTTTTGCTTGCCCATATTGAATGGGTACTCGTCCACGTAGTTACTGATAATGACTCCAAGAGCTCCACCGTTTTGAGCGTTTTGAGCCTAGAGAGTTGAAGTGCATACACATGTCAATGTTGGATTGTTTCATGTGAGCATCATAATCTACATCTAACCGCATTCACTTACCTTGACGGTGAAGTCACACTCGCCCCTCTCAACTAGAACCACAGACCCAGCGTATCTACCATCATCAACCTCTTCGCAGCCAAGACTTAAGCCCTCTTGAATATAAGCGTCCACAATTGAGAATTTTTGCGGTCCTGAAAGATGAATGACAAATGATAGGGTTAGTAAAGGGGCCGGACAAAAGAGTGAAGAAAGCCAATACCATCATGGATCTTACCAAACTTTGCTACTGGAGAATAGTAAGCGATGTTGCCCACTGTCAGCGGTGATCGAGACGATTCCATCGAAAAGTAGCCATCAACAATAGTCCAGTCATGATCACCCTCTCCAAAATCCCAAACAACTTTTTCTTTTGCAACAACACCCGTTGATGTCTCTGTAAATGTAATGAAGATTGAAAGTGGATCTACCGCCTCCAAGGTAGTAAACTTTGCTTCAAGTTTCAAGGGTTGTCCAAATACTAATCCATCGATTTTTAAGTCCACATCTATAGACGTCTGAGCCCCTTCTGATAAATCAAGAAGCTCCATTGGTAATTGGTTCATTAAGGTTGCTGTGCCGACGTTTGACGACACGCCAACAAGCTGCAGATCAGTGAGAATGCCGAAGCCAGTATTTTGTACACTAAATGTAACTCTCACCAGTTCACAGGCATCGATGAACGAATCGCCATCTCCATTGACAATGCTGTAGGTGTGAGAAGTCAAGCTCAGACTCGGCCCCATGCAATATGTGGGCACATCGAAGGCTTCAGTAACATTCAGGGTTGCTCCAAATGGCGATGGAACCGCAGATTCACCCAACCCGCGTTTGGCGAACGATTTCCAAATGACGCATTTGTATTTCCCTTCGTAAAGAAGGAGGTCAGCCAAAAGGATAGCATCTCTTGACTGTACAAAAGAAGGCGAGCAAGGCTGAATCTTCAAACCCTCCACGATCAATTGCATGGCGATGTTGCTACCCCCTGTTTCACTATCGTATTTGTTTTCATTGAATCCCATCCGCCCATTATCCTCCTCAAAGTCTATCATTGCCCAGTAGAATTCCCAGAGCATACTTCCAAAGATGGTGCCTAAAAAGTGAGATCCTGGATTTCTGTTGAGACGACCGTAGGTTGTTGGGTTGACAGTCATATCAGTGGAGTACGGAAACGATCTGATACCCCACAATGACCAGGTAGCAAACGATCCAATCGTCCGCGTCCGTCCAGTCGTATTCGTGGCAGTTATAAAGAGACTGCACATGTCCTCCCAGCCCTCCTTCCCAAGCTCTCTGCTTGTATCCGGATTTAAGCACATGGTTGTGCTTGGTCCACCAGTAAGTCTCATAGTTATTCCGTGACAGTATTCATGAATAGTGATGGAGTTATCGAAGGCACCATCTCTCACAATCAGCCCAGGACCTAAACTGCTTTTGCTTGTAGGTTGTAGAGATGCCAACAGGCCTTCTGCTTCCTCCTTTGTAATTGAAACAGATGGTATATGTATTGAATCATCGGCGTCTGACATAGAGAAAGCAGGCATATCCCAAGGGTCCACAACAAGAATCACTGCAGCTGCACCACGATTTTGTGCATTCCGAACTTTCGATGAGAAGGAACAATTACCTCCATCTATCACAACAATGGAGCCCGCGTAGACATTGTCTTTGAGGTATTGACATACCCTCCCTTTTGAATAAACGATTGGTGCATCAGGAAGATTGAATTCTGTGGGACCAAATGAAAATGGTGTTGCCTTGTACTCTGCACCATCAACCTCAATCACCGTCTCATCGCTTTTCAAGAATAAATATAATAGTAGAATTGGATTTTCGCCATCTTTTGAACCTACAAAGAAGGCATTGTTGAACACCGAAGTTTCCCTAACCTCTACTAACATACTATCCCCTCCTTTGCCTCCTCTGCCAAAGTTTTCTTCTTGAAAATTACCACTCTCCTCATTGAACCCATACTGATAAAAGATGTCGTGTATAATATTTGCCCAGTAGAATGCGTTGACGACGGCTGCTTCCAAAGAGGCCGATACGTGCTTGTTTAAGCCAATACTATCTTCTTGCACGACACTTTGATGGGAATAATCAAACACATTTGACGATGAATCAGTGGCAAAGGCTGTTACTCCACTTGCATAAGGATCACTACTGTCTTGATTAATCGAG
Source organism: Skeletonema marinoi (assembly GCA_030544225.1). Taxonomy (NCBI): domain Eukaryota; phylum Bacillariophyta; class Thalassiosirophyceae; order Thalassiosirales; family Thalassiosiraceae; genus Skeletonema; species Skeletonema marinoi. The sequence continues at coordinate 1,385,206 of CM060500.1, read as the reverse complement.
AAGGCCACACGGGCATTGTTACCACGAGTTTCATCATATGTTGTGTCACCAATCTTGAGCCATCCATTTGGAGACGAATCTATAAATTCTGGATCTTTAACAAGAGACAATGGCTCAATGTCTTCTACATCAAACGTTCCATCTGATCCAGGCACATTCCGTCCGAATCGAGGACAAGATGGGCATGGATTTTCTTTGGGGTATTGCACTGCAGAAAAAGCAGATAGGCGGCGTCTTGATGGGTCTGTATGTTGTTGTTGTATATGACTACCAACTTCGTAATCCTTTGCATCCTTTGCATCATTCTCATCCGAAGGACCGAATTTGCTGAGATTAATAATGTCTCCATCAACTGCATCCACAAAAATGTGCATGTAATTTGTTCTGTTAGGCTTGACTGTACACTCCCAAGACAAGCGGACGTCGCAGTCATCCTCATCAGTAATGCCATTATTAGCAATCGACCAATAAGAAAGTTGGCACGGAGTATCATTTATTGATATTCCATCATGAGGTTCAAATACACTCTTTTGTCTGACGTCTTTGTTGTTGCTGTAGCCAACGTCGTCTGCTTTCAAGTTTCGTCGACGAAAGTTTGCGTTCTTAACACCCAGTATCTCATTAACTGCCAATGAAAGAGCCTCCTCAGCGCTTAACACTGGAATTTGTGTATTGATACAGTTATCGGCATTCTTCACGAGGGCCTGCCCATGTTTCAATGATACCATTTCGACAACATCGTTCTTGTTGTTTGCATCAGTTATCGATTTAGATGATGTCGCAAACTGGTTAGCTGTTGCTCTCAAGTAGTTGTAATTACCATCACCAATTGAGTCGCCATCATCACTTGATGGTGCCAATGCTACAACCGTGGACAACAGCGTGTTTGATATCGGCACACCACCAACTTCTTGCGCAAGATAGACATGCCTCACTCCAGCCTTCGAGCTAGGCACAGAGTCAGTAACACGCAGAGTATGCACGTCCGCCTTTTGAATGCCAAATTTATGTGGTTGGGCCACCGCCGCGTTACGGATGGCTTCGGCTGATGCGATTATTTCTTGTGCATTGGGACCATCTGATGTAATTGTAGTGGTGCGGTCAAAGCGTTCAAAGTAGGCGCTGCAGAGGGTTGCAATTATGATACACCCAATGACTCTTTTGAGTGTTGTGGAAGCCATTGTGTCGGTTTGTTGCCATATCACTGATCAGCTTTCATAATTATTAAACAGTACGCCCAAGAGGAAGGTGCAACGACCACTCAGTCCCTCTGTCCGAGGACTTTTGTGTTGAGAGGAGAGATAAGTAGATCATTGGCTTGGAAGCACTCAAACGTTGACTCTTGTTGAGAAGCAAATCCCAATCTTCTGCGCAAGTAGACCCACGTAGGAATCAAATATAAACTGTCGAGCTCTTACAAGATGAAATTATAACGGCTATTTGAACAACAAGTTGTTTGATTCCAACGTACGGTAACGGCTATTTGTATTTGGCTCACCACTCACCACCATGCCGCCTCCATGCCGCCGCATCCGTCGGGGTGCTACTAGGTTCATGAGACCATTCCGCACGGGCTTGGACCAGCAGCATCCACTGCACGGGAGGACCCTCGCCCTCCATATATTATTATTACGGGTGATGTGCGTCAGCAGCTGTCGGATCCTTTGTTGCCTGATGATAGATGATAACGCACCGGAGGATTTTTCACCACGTTGTTCCTCCCCATCGTAGTATATTCCTGCAATGCAACCCGCAACGGTCACCTCTTCGCCACCACGGATATTAGACATCGGTCGCCGTCATTAATTTCGCCGACACGTGTCGCCCGGCTGCCGCTGTTCTTTCCGCTAATCAATTAATTTACAACATTCAATCATCACCGGCAGCGGCGGTGGAATGCAAGGATTTCATCATCGACAACCAACGATCAAGCAAGTTGAAGGAGGGTCGCCCACTTAAATTGCTGTGAAGAAGTAATATCACAATTGAAAGAGCTTGTCTTGGAATCTTGAGTTAACATAGCTGGAGAAATGAAATGGATGAAGAAATCGATCGAATATCAATCGAATCCTTCTCAACACTACTCACCGTGCGTATGAAGAGGTGGGGAAGATATTATACAAGTATGGATTCAATCAGATAGATCACTACACAGCTGAAAACACCACAGCTTACTGAATGCGACTCGACAATAACAAATAACAATAGACAATATATTTGAACTTGCTCTACAGAAACAGAAATAGAAGGCCAATTGATAGTGATAGAAATAGAAAGGACGATGGAGTATGCTCATATTGATTGCCGCGAGGGAAAGTCAGAGATGACACCAAAATCGATTCGATTTGGTTGTAGAGAACGTGACAAAAGAGAGACATGACACCCAATATTATCTAAAAAATAAGAATAAGAGAAGGGGAAGGACCAAACTACATCAAATCAGAGTTACCTCGTATTACGATACCCTCCCTCGTTGGACACTTTTATTGTGTTTGTGTGCTAAATTAATATATCTAAACCTTAACTGTGCAGTATTCATCTCAATCTTACACCTATTCCTAAGCATCAAATCCAACTTGATGTAAACCATTACTGCCATATCAACACCCCTTCCTTGCCACACGTCGTTTCTCTCTACCGCTTCACTCACAATTATTATTGCAGCAATTGGGAGGGGTTGCCACATTGTTACAAACAGTGCAATCAGCCACAAAATTCTGCTTATCAGGAAGGTTACAAATTCCAACATCAATTCCACCTGAGAGACCATTACCACTCAAGTTAAGACGTTCTGTAAATCATTAGGAATTAGGAAGGTAGTGATGAACAAGAGAAGATGCAATCAAGTCAAGTTAGATGGAAATAGGGCCAATATCAATGTATATCAATATCAAAAGAGCAACTCGTTGGATCTGCCCATCAGTAACACTTACGAAGGCTAACCAATCCACCCAACTCAGTAGGGATTCCACCTGTAAGCGAATTTTGATGCAAGTGAAGTTTCTCTGTAAATCATTAGCAAGGTGGTGAGAAAAAGGGCCAATATCAATATCAAGTATATCAATATCAAAAGAGCAACTCATTGGATCTGTCATCAGTAACACTCACCAAGGCTACCCAATTCACCCAACTCAGTAGGGATTCCACCTGTAAGCGAATTACCATACAAGTTAAGCCATACTGTAAATCATTAGGAAGGTGGTGACGAACAAGAGAAAGAGAAGAGGCAATCAAGATCAATTAGAGATGGAAAGAGGGTATCAATGTATATCAATATCAAAATCAAAAGAGCAACTCATTGGATAACACTTACCAAGGCTATCCAAGCTACCAACTTCACTTGGGATGCTACCAACCAAATTATTGGAATTACCTTCAAGGTCTGTAACCACACCACCACTGCAAGTAACTTGAAACCAGTCACACTCGGCTGAATTTCCCAGCCACCCGACTTTGTTAGTCCAACCATCACCATTTGTAGCATAGTAGAAGGCTGCCAACACATATCTCTGAATGATTTGGGCATTATCAGTATCAGGCTGAAGAGGTGGGTTGAAAAGATCTTCAGTGGTGACCCACACGAATGCTTTTCCTTGGGACGTGCTTCCATTCTCGAGTACATCTTCAGACGAAACATTGGCTGACAAGAGGAGATTCTTAATTTTTGTGTCTCTGGTGAAACTCGGCTCAGACGATGACGATGGCTCGGACGACGGTTGAGATGATGGCTCCAATGAAGGAACTGATGTTGGATTGGTAGAGTATGACGGATGCAACGATGGCTCAGATGATGGCTGAACTGACTTAGAAGGAGCCAAACTCGCAACCTTAGAGGGAGTCAAGCTGGGCTGAGATGATGGTTGAGATGATGGCTGAGATGAGGGCTCACTGCTCGGCTCTGCACTCAGCTCTGACGAAGGCTCACTGCTTGGCTCACTGCTTGGCTCAGAACTCGGCTCAGACGATGGCTCGGACGACGGTTGAGATGATGGCTCTGATGAAGGTTCTGATGTTGGATTGGTAGAGTATGATGGATTCAACGATGGCTCAGATGACGGCTGAACAGATCCCGAGGGAGACAAACTTGGTTGAGACGATGGCTGAGATGAGGGCTCACTACTTGGCTCTGAACTCGGCTCTGACGATGGCTCTGAGGAGGGCTCACTACTTGGCTCAGAACTAGGCTTACTGATCAGCTTACTTGGCTGTAGACTAGGCTCAGGGCCATCACTTGGGGACATACTCGGTTCATCACTGGCACCATTGATACTAAACACGCATTGACTCTTTCCGTCCACAATCTTTCCTTTGTGGCCAAGTTGGCACGGAGTGCACACTGTAGAAGCTGCAGATGAGCCAAACCCATTATCAGCAGCACACTTCTGACATCCCTTGAGAGCAGGCGATGGCTTGAAATAGTCATCTGGATTGATTGCAAGATTGACGCAAGTTCCATCTGTTTTGACAAGCAAGTCTCCATTCGAAGCAAACACAGGGCCAAGATTACTAACGAACTCGTCATTCTTGCCAGAAAGATCTTCACCAGCTTGATCAGTAGACTCAACATCTTCACAAGTGACCTCATCCCAGCCCAGACGTGAATGAGTAGGGTTGTAGTTTGAAGAATCTTGAACGAACGGAGACCAATAACTGCAGTACCCTGAGTAGGGATACGGATTGCATCTACGAGCGACCCTTCCATTCCTGACAAGATTTCCAGGCTTGAACAGGTCCAAAGGTGTGCCACCGGTCACTGTGGCAATTGTTGTGCCACCTTTCTCCCAGGACCCAGCTTGCAAGACGACATACTCGCCGCCATCTGTTGTCTCTAACTTGTACTTGAACTGGCAAGGATCGGTAAACGGTGTTGGTGAAACTGTGGGAGATATTGTACCATCACAATGCCCCACCTTCTCCCAAGCCTGACCACCATTTGGAGTACCAGGAGCATAACCCTCAATTTGACACCACGGCGCAGTCATGGCATTCTTGCATTGCCAAACAACACCGTAGGTATTGTCATCGTTTTTCGGTACCGAGACATAATCTTCTGGCATGTAGGCGGAGTTGTTTGGCACGTACTCAGGAGGGCATCCTTCCTTGGCCCATTGGAGAAGTTTTTCAAACTGGGGAGCCGCAGTAGGAGTGATGGTACCGGTGCAGCCGCCTTCGTAAGTCCAGGCTACTGGCCAGCAAACTTCACCGCCGCAAGCTTTAGCAGTATTCAGAGGCGAGTACGCTTCACTTTTGCAATGGTCAGTGTACGGCCAGCCTTTGCACTTGTAGATCTTGCCGTAATCCTCATCATCAGCAGTGATAGACATCTTGTCACCCTCTTCGTATTCAGTACCCTCCTGAAATTCATCGGGACATCCTCCCACATTAGCAGGATCGAAGGTGGGAGTTGCTGTGGGAGTGATGGTACCGGTGCAGCCACCGATGTAAGTCCAGGCTACCGGCCAGCATACTTCATCGTTACAAAGTTTGGCAGTGTTTAGAGGCGAGTATGCTGCAACACCACACCACTTGCTCGCTGGAAAAGCTTTGCACTCGTATATCTTGCCATAATCCTCACCCGCAGCAGTGACAGAAACCTTGTCGCCCTCTTCGTATTCAGTACCATCGTCGTATTGTTCAGGGCATCCTTCCACATTAGCAGGATCGAAGGTTGGAGTTGCTGTGGGAGTGATGGTACCGGTGCAGCCACCGATGTAAGTCCAGGCTACCGGCCAGCAAACTTTCCCGTTGCATTGTTTATCAGTGTTTAGAGGCGAGTACGCTTCATTACCGCAATGTGCAGATTCCGGCCAACCCTTGCACTCGTATATCTTGCCATAATCCTCACCCGCAGCAGTGACAGTAACCTTGTCGCCCTCTTCGTATTCAGTACCATCGTCGTATTGTTCAGGGCATCCTTCCACATTAGCAGGATCGAAGGTTGGAGTTGCTGTGGGACTGTAGGAACCGGTGCAGCCACCGATGTAAGTCCAGGCATCTGGCCAGCACTCTTTCCCGTTGCATTGTTTATCAGTGTTTAGAGGCGAGTATGCTGGAACACTACACCAATTGCTCGCTGGAAAAGCTTTGCACGTGTACATCACTGAGCGGCCATCTTCACGTGTCACAGAGACACGATCATTTGCTTCATAGGTGGTGCTGGAATCAAATTCCTCGGGGCAGCCATCTTGAGGGTTATCAAACACGGGAGAAGCAGTGGGGTTGGCGGTGCCGGTGCACGAATTAGTTGGCTTCCAATAATGCACACCAACACCTCGGAGGTTGGGTGCATTCAGATTGCAAAATGCAGCAGCCCCACTGCACATGTAGACCACTTGATTGTCTTCCACCGTGTCACCCGCGTCGTATGCGTTGCTTGAATCATATTCTCCTGGACAGCCTTCGGAGGAGTCCATTAGAGGCTCGTAGGGATAGTCAGTCTGAAAGTTCAACAAGCAGAGGAGGTATGGAAATGTATTGTGAGAAGAGATGATATATGATATAAACGATATGCAGGGATAAATATGTCTACGCCTACGCAGACACATATGAGACAAAAACATGTCCATACAAGATCGAGATGACATCACATTCACATGAGCTTACCCCATCTTTCTTGCATTGGCCTTCAAGGGTCCATGCAAGATTACCGCTTCCATTCTCTGAGCAAGTCGGCTTCATGCCATGCTGTTGGTTTGACGGATATCCTTTCAGAGAGTAAGAGTAACAATACTCCTTGGTGTCAGTTATGGGCGGATCTGCTTTGTTGGTCTCAGACTCCGTGCAGCAATGAGAGTACCAAACTTGCCCGACCCCAGGGGGTTCAAACTCGGAGCTTCGAGGAGGAGTGCATGTGTGACAAGAAGTCCCGGAGTCGCCATCTTGGCATGAAGGCGGTAGTGCAGCGAGGGCAGTGCGCCCGTAGATGGCGACGAATAGAGCAATGCTTTTCATGTACATCCTATGAGAAGATGTTGCGGCTTGAGATGATGGATAGATTAGGAATCAGTATAGGTCCGCAGCAGTTAGTGTTGTTGACGACAGTTGTTGTGGCTTTTTGATGCCGCCCGGGCGCCGGGCGGTGCACAGAGAGTTGATTCGTTGCTTGGTCCATCGGACGCATGAAGGACGACCTTAACCCCAAACTAGCTGAGCCCTCTGAATGTGATACTAGCAATCGACTAACTATGAATTTCTCAAATAGAAAAAGACGTCTGTATGTCGTTCTTTGTTTTTAGACATTTTTACTGATAGCGTGAATGATATCAAATATGCTCGGTAAAGGGAAAGACACACTCGCCAACAGCAAAGAGGGGCTGGGGCAGGAAAAAGGCCCTGCAGAGTTGAAACCTCTTGGGCCGGCTGTGGTTCGCCGAACTCGCCAACAGCAAAGGGGTGTGCGTTCTCCTCGCGTAAATCAGCCGTGCGCCCCCCGCCCCCCCCATGAGTTCGTCTTGGCGCCGCTTATTGCGCGCGTATGATGTAGTGAGCAATGCTGCTAAGTGCATAAAATTTGCGAGCGTAACGAGACTTGGAGGATGGAATAAAAGTGAAGAATGTCAGTAGCCGATAATTCTAGTGCGTATGTATGTCTATATTTGATGACAGTAGAGGACATGACTCTCAAGCTCAACCCAGCTGCATGCAGTATATTATCACGATGCTAATATACGCTATGTGAACGTGAAACTATATCGTCACAACATAGTTGGGGTTGGTGGCGGAGACCGACATTCGAGGAATGGCAGTGGAGAAAGAAGGAAGCTTATACGACAATCAACCTTATTTGGAAAGTACAGCTACAGCAGCAGAGTAGTAAAATAGTCAAGCATTTATTTATCAAGTCCTAAATGACATGTGCGCAAGCTCAATGAAATGCTCATTCAATGGACGTACAATGGCATAGACCCTTCGGATTTTAGCTCTTGTTGCCCTGAAATGAGCATCACTTCATCCTGCACACGCATTGGACAGTATCTTCCAAATTCACTAAAACGTCGATATCTTGGCTTGTAGTGGTCGCAGGAAGGCGTTTTGAAATCCTCTCGTCGAGCTCTATTGATTGGTTGTGGTTTCAAGCCGTAATATCGACGTTTTGTCAACCGACTCAACTAAATCGACCCTAACAATGCGTGGAGTTCCAAATCCAAGCCCAAAATTCGATTTTGACAAAAAGAGGAGTAAATCGACATACTGACCTCCACCATTACCAAAACAATCATCATCATCATCACCGCCCTGACGGCTCACTCGCTTTTCTTCCAACACTGCCGTCATTATGTATCACCAACTGGCCTCGGCTCTGCGCGCTCGGGCAATATCATTTTTGTTATTATCATCGATGATAGTCACTCTCCTTCGCCTATCGGCTCACTCGCCTCCTCAATTCCACCACCCAACATCATCGAGGCAAGTTGAACAATCCACCGCCGATGATGATGATGTTGTTGTAGTTGATGTGCTCCAAACTCCAACTATGGTCGCTTTTTGAGATCTTCGGTGTACCAACCAAATATGGATCTTAACTGCTACAAGCGGTCGTTTTTTGAGATCTTCGTCCAGTCAACCAGTCATTATTTTTGGCGTCAAGTTGGTACCAATCGATGCACTTTGAAGAGAGCTTTCGAATGCTATAATTCATTATTTTGTCATAATTGGACCTCTGTCATTGAAATCCGGATGTCGGCTGGATTCGAAGCAGCCTGCAGCTTTTAACCCCCTTTTTGACGGAGATGATAGAATAATGTCTGTGTTTGGCATCCACACCCCTCTAGAACGATAGAGCAGCTCAAGGGCTTTCCAACACGCCACTCTTCGACCTCATTGGACGACTAGAGGGCAAGATATCAACGATAACGGCAACATGGACATCAGCGGCAAAAATCAAAAATGCATTGCAGCTGCGACATCAACAGTACCGCATACACCATAACGAAGATGCCCGTCTCATCTTGCTACTGCGTTTCAAAAATCGCGACAAAAAAAATCTCCAGCGGCACAACCCCATCAGACCGGCCGTCGAACAACCACCATAATAATATCATTGAATGAGCATATACCAAACCCATTATACCCTCACTAGACCTATTTTCCATGTAGAATTCAATGGTTAAGTCGGCGGCTCGCGATAACCCACGTGGAATTACGTATTGGCCTATACATCAGCGGCAGTTATGTTTTGCCTACCGTCGACACAACATGATATGGGCGTCGAGAAGGAGTGGTAACGATCAATATTTCACGCTCATATGATGAATTCACCTCTGCATAGGTATGATGAGCCAAATAATGCCCGGATGTAGCGACTGAAATGAGTGTGATAGCATCACGGGACGAAATAGAATAAGATGTGAGATTTGAGCAGTCTAGACATCATGTCCGATGGCCCATACCTACATTACAGCAATGAATAACAACATAACAAACCGACAGCAAGCTCTCAAAACCGGCACCAACGCTTCACTCAATAGTGTAGTTGATGGAATATGCTATCCAACACCTACAGATATATCTACCACCACATCAGCTGCTGCAGTTTCATGCAATCTATGATCTACGATGGAACATGATATGAGTGTTGAGTAGGTGTTGAGTAGGAGAGGCAATAGTCAATGTAGAACACACCTATGATATCCAATTCTCGGAATGGTATGTTACTTATGGTCGATAGCAGCAGTGTGAATGGGCATTATCGACATGAAGCAAATGAAGGAGTGACAACATCTGCCAAAATACTGAGCATCTATGATAGCCAATGGTGGCCATCTATTCGTCCCTATCAGCACTATCAGAGCATGTCACCCTACCAACATCTTTATATGAATACACCACGTGATTATTACCGGGCATGGTCGTACATTCACCGACTCTCACTTCAAAAGCTGCTGAGGCTCCACTACTAATTTATCGTCACCTCGTCACGCCGCCGCCGTCGCTATTCTGCTCCTAAAAGTCCACGACCGCCTCCGCCACCGCCATTGACCACCGGTAATAACAGTAACAACAATAACAACAGTGTAACAATGCAGCAGCAATCACGACAGGCAAGAAGTGAGTCATTTCAATCCTCATCAACATCAATTGGGTTGGATGACAGTGACGAACACGAACAACGGTGGGATAGATCGGATCGCAGTGGAAATAATAATCAAGAGCATCAGTCTTCTTCGTGGAAACATCACTCGTATAATAATTCAATAGGTTCATTTCGATCCACTGGTAGTAATCATTCAACCAGTCGACGTCGTAATAGTAAACATCAGCAAGAGCAAAAACAGCATCACCGTCATAGTAGGCAGAGTCATCGCAGCAGCGTAGAGGACTTGATCCCAACGTACGTAAATCGTAGAGCAGCCGTTATTAGATGACCAATCCGAGCGAACGGCATTGGGATCATAATTGTAGAACACTAATCGGACACGGCAATTCACATTCAACGAGTTACGAGCGGCTGGTGCCACCAAGAAGTCCTTTCAGCCAGGTAGGTAGAGAGAGAGTAATGAGGTGACAAGAAGTATATAGTAGAGTCTTTACTTAGAGCATAACAATAACCTATGTGACACACTCCTGCGAATAAGATATTATGTAATTGCATTTGCATTCTCCATCAAGCCAACAAAAGCGAGTTTAATCAATTATCGAGAATGCAGTTGGATAAGAAGAACACGTATAAGAATACCGAATAAACATTGTTGCAACTAGCATAGAGACTTGTAATTATATCAGATACTGATTCCAGGCTGCGCTGTCGATGTCCTTGAAGAGTTTAGAGGGACTAGCAACAATGGTATTATCAAATTACAATCTTGGGTAGACTACTTGACACTGATCTTGGAGATCCTCAGTCCGAGGGATGTAGAACACTAAAGGATGTATTGAATGAACGGATGATTCAACCCTTCTCAAAGACATCAACTCTGCCAACATTTGGAGCCGCCTACTCTAGTATTTTGTTTGGTCCTCCCGTAAGTCAAAAGTCAGACATGAACAGCACATATTGTTCTTATTCTTTATCTCATTTCTTGCTAAACACATCAACTTCCTTTGTTATCACCACAACTAAATAAACAGGGTACCGCAAAGAGCACGATCTGCGAGGCCTTATCAGAGAGGATGGGATGGGACTTTGTCACGATAGATACGGCCACCTTTCTTGAAGATGGACTAACTTGTTGGCATCTAGGATTAAGTACGTATTCGCAAGACTTCAGAGCTTAACGGATTGTGTCGTACTATTCGATGAGATAGAAGAGTTCTGCTTGGATAGAGAGAGTCCCGGCCTCGGGATGGAGTCACGCATGCTCACTACTGCATCCTTGACAGCGATCAACGATCTCCGACGGGCGAAAAAGAGTATCTTCTTCTTGGCCACAAATCGCCTCCGTGCATTCGATGCAGCAATAATTAGACCTGGACGTTTTGATATGCAGTTATTCGTGGGTACACCCAATCTAGAGGCTCGTGTAATACAGCTTCGTGGTCAGTTGGCACCCTTACCATTAAAGCAAAGTGCGAAAGACGAGACTGAGGAAGCCTTCAGAGAGTATTTGTCATCAGTATGGAGCGAAGATGTAATGTTCTTCAATTATCTCGAAGGCATTCAGTTTGCTTCTGTCTGTGCTCGAGTAGTAGCAAACGGGGAGACTTTGACTGCTGAGGAGATGGAAAACATTGTGAAGGCACAGAAAGTTGTGATGACAGTTCGAGGTCAGGTTCGTGATGAATATGTCTCTTCAATGAATCTAAGTCGACTCTAATAAAGGAAACATTACTAGATTACATCCTGTTTAACACATATGCACCGACAGACGGCAGCAACCCAGTTGTAGTCGTGACTCCTGAGAGGAGTGCATCCCATAAAATCTCTTGCTCACATGGCCGATCACATAAATACATTAATAAATGACATCATTCTTGACGCGCCTTCATCATCAACCGCATCATCATCGGATTGAAGGCCTAGAGACTCGTCATCGTCGTCGTCGTCTTTTTCATCTTCAGATGTTGTTGAGGAGGCGAACGAGCTCGACAAGCTCTCTGTTAGAGCACTGAATGTTCTTTCAGCCGTGGTATCGGATTGAGATTCTTTGACGACAGTCTTGCTCTGCACTGATGCTGGAATAACAGCCGTACTCAACGAAACCTCCACTGAATCCAACACATGCATTGGATTTTCCAAATCTGATCCGTTGGCTATCTCGCAAAAGTTGCGCTCAGGGACTTTCCGTCTGCTCCTGTGGATCAAATATGCTAACATGGCAACAGGAATTGCAAAGAGGAAAATGATGACGAAGATTAAGCCGCCACCAAGTCCTCCATCACGTCCTTTATCATCCTTTTCAGGGTCGACTCCACCTTGTTCTTGTGTGGCCGATCCATCTGAAAAAGAAGGTTTCGTGACCCCTTCACTGAGATCATCCTCTACGGGGTTAATTCCACCTTGTTCTTGTGCGCCCGATCCATCTGGCAAAGAAGGAGCCGTAACCGTATAATTCACCCCAAGGTCTAGGTTGTCACTGAACGGTGGTGAGGAGAATGGTGGCAATGGCGCAGCAGGTGGAGGTGAACAAAGACCATTTCCTTCATCAGGCTTGAGGAGTCCTACATTCGTCAGCTCTACCTTTTGGATTGAAAAGTAGGAGCCATGTGTGCCTGCACCACTGGCAAGAGCAATGTCAAGCTCTACTATTTCCCCAATCATATTTGTGTCTAGCAGGGCATCAGAAGAAAATACAACCTTTTTGAAGGCGGAGCCCGTGCCTTTCCTCCATCCAACGATGCCAGGTGCAGGACAAGTTTCGACGTTCTTTGTGTTTACCGTGCCATAGGAATTGTAGCGATGACCATCATCTGGCGCAATAGCCACACGCTTCCCTTTGCTAAACAAACCAACGTTTGCTCTGTCATAAACCGAGTTAGATTCTGCCATACCGTCGATGCCAAAGTTTACCCATATAGATATAGCTGAATTATCTAATAGGACGAAAGAGGGAGATCGCACTCTGTTGCATTGCTCAGGGAGTGATAGATCTGTTGCATTGCTCAGGGAGTGATAGATGCGATGATAAGATTTCCTTCCGTTCGGCGTCATACGAAAGAGTGACAAGATCCTTGTAAATGCTTCGTTTGATTCTTTGTCCTGCTGTATACCCTACCATTACAGCAGGAATCGTGATATCGGGATTTTGCTCGCCCATATTGAATGGGTACTCGTCCACGTAGTTACTGATGATGACTCCAAGAGCTCCACCGTTTTGAGCGTTTTGAGCCTAGGGAGTTTAAGTGCATACAAATGTCAGTGTTGGATTGCTTTGTACAAAAACACTTCCTAAGCCTTCACTTACCTTGACCGTGAAGTCACACTCGCCCCTCTCGACTAGGACCACAGATCCAGCGTAACTACCATCATCAACCTCTTCGCAGCCAAGACTTAAGCCCTCTTGAATATACGCGTCCACAATTGAGAATTTTTGCGGTCCTGTAAGATGAATGACATGTGATAGGGTTAGTAAAAGGGGCTTGACAAAAGAGTGAAGAAAGCCAATCTCATCATGGATCTTACCAAACTTTGCTACTGGAGAATAGTAAGCGATGTTGCCCACTGTCAACGGTGATCGAGACGATTCCATCGAAAAGTAGCCATCAATACTAGTCCAGTCATGATCACCCTCTCCAAAATCCCAAACAACTTTTTCTTTTGCAACAACACCCGTTGATGTCTCTGTAAATGTAATGAAGATTGAAAGTGGCTCTACCGCCTCCATGGCAGCAAACTTTGCTTCAAGTTCCAAGGGTTGGCCAAATACTAACCCATCGATTTTTAAGTCGACATCTATAGACATCTGAGCCCCTTCTGATAAATCAAGAAGCTCCATTGGCAATTGGTTCATTAAGGTTGTCGTGCCGACGTTTGACGACACACCAACAAGCTGCAGATCCCTGAGAATGCCGAAGCCAGTATTTTGAATACTAACTGTAACTCTCACCAGTTCACAGGCATCGATGAACGAATCGCCATCTCCATCGACAATGCTGTAGGTGTGAGAAGTCAAGCTCAGACTTGGCCCCATGCAATATGTGGGCACATCGAAGGCTTCAGTAACATTCAGCGTTGCTCCAAATGGCGATGGAACCGCAGATTCACCCAACCCGCGTTTGGCGAACGACTCCCAAATTACACATTTGTATTTTCCATAAAAAAAAAGGAGGTCTGCCAAAAGAATGGCATCTCTTGACTGTACAAAAGAAGGCGAGCAAGGCTGAATCTTCAAACCCTCCACGATCAATTGCATGGCGATGTTGCTACCCCCTGTTTCACTATCGTATTTGTTTTCATTGAATCCCATCCGCCCATTTTCCTCCTCAAAGTCTATCATTGCCCAGTAGAATTCCCAGAGCATACTTCCAAAGATGGTGCCTAAAAAGTGAGATCCTGGATTTCTGTTGAGACGACCGTAGGTTGTTGGGTTGACAGTCATATCAGTGGAGTACGGAAATGATCTGATACCCCACAATGACCAGGTAGCAAACGATCCAATCGTCCGCGTCCGACCAGTCGTATTCGTGGCAGTTATAAAGAGACTGCACATGTCCTCCCAGCCCTCCTTCCCGAGCTCTCTGCTTGTATCCGGATTCAAGCACATGGTTGTGCTTGGTCCACCAGTAAGTCTCATAGTTATTCCGTGACAGTATTCATGAATAGTGATGGAGTTATCGAAGGCACCATCTCTTACAATCAGCCCAGGACCTAAACTGCTTTTGCTTGTAGGTTGTAGAGATGCCAACAGGCGTTCTGCTTCCTCCTTTGCAATTGAAACAGATGGTATATGTATTGAATCATCGGCGTCTGACATAGAGAAAGCCGGCATATCCCAAGGGTCCACAACAAGAATCACTGCAGCTGCACCACGATTTTGTGCATTCCGAACTTTCGATGAGAAGGAACAATTACCTCCATCTATCACAACAATGGAGCCCGCGTAGACATTGTCTTTGAGGTATTGACATACCCTCCCTCTTGAATAAACGATTGGTGCATCAGGAAGATTGAATTCTGTGGGACCAAATGAAAATGGTGTTGCCTTGTACTCTGTACCATCAACCTCAAGCAACGTCTCATCGCTTTTCAAGAATAAATATAACAGTAGAATTGGATTTTCGCCATCTTTTGATCCTACAAAGAAGGCATTGTTGAACACCGAAGTTTCCCTAACCTCTACTAACATACTATCCCCTCCTTTACCTCCTCTGCCAAAGTTTTCCTCTTGAAAATTACCACTCTCTTCATTGAACCCATACTGATAAAAGATGTCGTGTATAATATTTGCCCAGTAGAATGCGTTGACGACGGCTGCTTCCAAAGAGGCCGATACGTGCTTGTTTAAGCCAATACTATCTTCGTGCACGACACTTTGATGGGAATAATCAAACACATTTGACGATGAATCAGTGGCAAAAGCTGTTACTCCACTTGCATAAGAATCACTACTGTCTTGCTGAATCGAGAAGGCCACACGGGCATTGTTACCACGAGTTTCATCATATGTTGTGTCACCAATCTTGAGCCATCCATTTGGAGACGAATCTATAAATTCTGGATCTTCAACAAGAGACAATGGCTCAATGTCTTCTACGTCAAACGTTCTATCTGATCCAGGCACATTCCGTCCGAATCGAGGACAAGATGGGCAGGGATTTTCTTTGGGGTATTGCACTGCAGAAAAAGCAGATAGGCGGCGTCTTGATGGATCTGCCTGTTGTTGCATATGGCTACCAACTTCGTCATCATTTGCATCCTTTTCACCATTCTCATCCGAAGGACCGAATTTGCTGAGGTTGATGATGTCTCCTTCAACTGCATCCACAAAAATGTTCATGTAATTTGTTCTGTTAGGCTTGACTGTACACTCCCAAGACAAGCGAACGTCACAGTCATCCTCATCAGTACTGCCATTATTAGCAATCGACCAATAAGAAAGTTGGCACGGAGTATCATTTATTGATATTCCATCATGAGGTTCAAATACACTCTTTTGTCTGACGTCTTTATTGTTGCTGTAGCCAACGTCGTCTGCTTTCAAGTTTCGTCGACGAAAGTTTGCGTTCTTAACACCCAGTATCTCATTAACTGCCAATGAAAGAGCCTCCTCAGCGCTTAACACTGGAATTTGTGTATTGATACAGTTATCGGCATTCTTCACGAGGGCCTGCCCATGTTTCAATGATACCATTTTGACAACATGTCCTTCTTGTTTGCATTAGTTATCGATTTAGATGATGCCGCAAACTGGTTAGCTGTTGCTCTCAAGTAGTTGTAATTGCCATCATCAAGTGAGTCGCCATCATCACTTGATGGTGCCAATGCTACAACCGTGGACAACAGCGTGTTTGATATCGGCACACCACCAACTTCTTGCGCAAGATAGACATGCCTCACTCCAGCCTTCGAGCTAGGCACAGAGTCAGTAACACGTAGAGTATGCACGTCCGCCTTTTGAATGCCAAATTTATGTGGTTGGGCCACCGCCGCGTTACGGATGGCTTCGGCTGCTGCGATTATTTCTTGTGCGTTGGGACCATCGGATGTAGTTATAGTGGTGCGGTCAAAGAGTTCAAAGTAGGCGCTGCAGAGGGTTGCAATTATGATACACCCAATGACTCTTTTGAGTGTTGTGGAAGCCATTGTGTCGGTGTATGTTTGCCATATCACTGATCAGCTTTCATAATTATTAAACAGTACGCCCAAGAGGAAGGTGCAACGACCACTCTGTCCCTCTGTCCGAGGACTTTTGTGTTGAGAGGAGAGATAGATCATTGGCTTGGAAGCACTCAAACGTTGACTCTTGTTGAGAAGCAAATCCCAATCTTCTGCGTAGACCCACACGTAGGAATCAAATATGTATTAAACTGTCGAACTCTTACAAGATGAAATTCTAACGGCTATTTGAACAAAATGTACTTGATTCCAACGTATTGAAATCGTTGAGTAGCCGTTATTAGATGACAAATCCGAGCGAACGGCATTGGGATCATACATAAGTAATTTGTATATAATTGTAGTAGACAACCGGACACGGCAATTCACATCAACGAGTTACGAGCGGCTGGAGCCACCAAGAAGTCCTTTCAGCCAGGTAGAGAGAGAGTAATGAGGTGACAAGAAGTATATAGTAGAGTCTTTAAATTAGAGCATAACAATAACCTATGTGACACACTCCTGCGAATAAGATATTATGTACTTGCATTCTCCATCAAGCCGAAAAAGCGAGTTTAATCAATTATCGAGAATGGAGTTGGATAAGAAGAACATGTATAAGAATACCGAATAAATATTATTGCTATTGCAACTAGCATAGAGACTTGTAATTATATCAGATACTTATTCCAGGCTACGCTGGCAGAACATCTGCCTTTCTCGGACAGGCCAGTATGATACACTTTCTAAAATTGCAGACAACCTACTACTTTACGGCAAAATCTGTTATCTTAGATGTGTGACAAATGATGTCAAATCTCCTTTCGAAACCTGAAGCACATTGTAAGCTCAGCTCCATACCATATGTACAGGACAAGCGCACAACCTTGACTATTAATTGTTAGTACAGAACAAGAATTGAATCGGGATAATAGCTGTTTTATATCAAATTACGAGTAGGTCGTCGTAAATTGTAAAAAGTGGCATGTCGGTTGTTGCACAACCACAAGCCTCTTTTTACCTCTTCAATTCTTAGTAGAGCGGTAAGCTCAGAGAAAGGTAATCGCGTTGTGACGTGATACCTGTCTCAACACACTCCTGCGGTCAGGAATGCATTATTCTCTGACCGACTAAGCATGGTTTGGTTTAGGTCCCCCAAGGGCTTCACATGTATTAGATCTCTCAACGTGATCATCATAATCTTCTGACACATTCATCTGATTACTCCGCATGACTCTAAACAATCGGCCCTGTAATGGTTTTGTATTGACGTCTGCCCACATTTGCTCTGTAGGACAGTATTTCACTTCGACTTCACCATTGTCAATCTTGTCCTTGATGAAAAAATATCTGGCGTGAATGTGCTTCGTTCTCTTCGTACTTGATGCGCGACCATTCTTCAGCATTTGGATTGTACTCTGATTGTCCTGGTTTAGGATATTGTGTTCGATTGTGTATCCTTGTGCTTCCACGAAGTACCTACACCACAATACCAGACTCAAGTCGTCATGTGTGCCCACAAGTTCAGATTCAGTCGAGCTCTTCGTATTGAGCTTTTGTTTCGTCGATTTACTGAGTACAGCCCCCTTCCCTAAGGAAAGCATTGTACCTGTGTGACCACGCAAGTCCATATGTACCTGATGAGATGAGTCGATCCACCATTGCAGAATACCCATGTTGTCCACTTCTAACGTCAGTTTCATATACATGGTTCCCTTGAGATATTGTAGGACGCGTTTCAATTTCTTCCAATCGTCTTCATCTGGTTTCTTCACCCTCGTAGTTAGGAAAGAGACTGCCGTCTGTATATCCCTACGCGCCCGAGAGCTCAGAAACAATAGCATAGCCGTGACAGAATGGAAAGCATCTGCTCTACTCTCATCCAGGAAGTCCGTTTCGCTCTCATCTCGTACCTTGAACAAATAGTCTGCTGCTGGAGTTGCAGAAGTTGATGTGATCTTCTCGGGAAATGCTTCCATCGCCTTCTTGATAAATGGAATCATTGACACTTGTACCTTCCCTTTAATACTATAGTCGATCATCATACCCAAGTAGTCATGAATGTTGCCCGTATTCACCGCAAGTTTCTCTCCATAGAGTTTTCGCATTTCGTCTGCGAACCAATCAATTTGTTTTTGGTCGACATGTGATACCTTCAAGTCATCGACGTGGAAGACGACTGTCATCTGCTTTCCCTCGATCATCTTATTCGCCGTGCAAGGATCATAGGGGTTGAACGTGAACCCGAGTTTTTCCAAATCACCCTTGAGTTTCAAGTAAAACAACAATGAACTGCGAAGAAGACCGTACACAGCTTTTTGAGCTTTGACGTATAACACCTTTTGGCCTTTCTCCATAACGATGTACTCCCTATATAGTTTAGGGTCAACCTTCACCATCAGTTCCGCAAGCCGTCCGCGAAGTTGCATCACCACGTCTTCATCAATATCAGTATGAAGGAAAGCTCCAGGGATATCCATCGTAGCCACTTTCCTATTCTCGTGTGCCTCCATGCACATAGTGAGAAAGATTGACTCCACACTCACCGTCGGTGAAGATGCATCCTCTTTACTGATATATTCCCGCTGCTGTCGTCCATCAGCACAGGATCTGGCTTTGATCTTTCCACAACGTTTCTTCGTCAGGAACATTAACTGATTGACTGCATCCTGTTTCTGATCCTCGCTAAGGGTGGAAGCCTTGATAGGTGCATATGCTTCCATATCGTGCATCTGTTGCAATTCTTTTTGGACAGCGCTACTGCCTTTGTCCCCAAACAACTTCAAGCCCTTTGTGTAGTACAGCTGTTGCATCATGATGTGTCCGGTCATAAATTCCGCATAGTCGTCGGTTGTAGTCAGTGGTTCTTCTACGGTGGCTTCTTGGAAATGCATCTGTGCTGCATATAACTTACGATCCGCTGTAGGATAGGCCTGACCATGCATGGTCGGTTCGTAACTTGTTGTCTGAGTACGGGTGCGAGATGGGTATCTTGATTGTGTAGTCATGACGGGATCAGATTTGTCTCCAGCGGTAGTTGTGTCCTCGGACACTGGCTCTCCAGCGGTGCTCACTCCTGCGGACGCATCATGTAAAACAGGGGATGTATGCTCGGGCACTCCAGTATTTTCGTCTTCCACTCCTGTATTTCCGCCGTCCACTCCTGCAATTTCGTCGTCCACTCCTGCAATTTCCTCGTAAATGTCTTCTAGGCTGTCCTCGGACACTCCCGCTCCTGCATCTGCACGTCGCTCGTAGTCGGACACTCCAGGTCCAGTGCCATCATTCTCGTTCATATCGGTGTTGTCAGTATCCAAGACGGGATCATGATCCTCATCATCCCACATGTCGGGAGAATCATCCGATTCATTAGACGATACGCTGTCTTCATCTCGAGGAGTAAGGTCAGGCAAGTCGGCTGCCCACGTGACACCGGGCATCTCAGCGGCCATTTCAGGATGTGACGTGTATTCCACAGGTGCTTCATCTTCTTCAAGGGAATCCTCGTCCCATTCATATTCAATTTTCTTCCTATTGCGGAACTCCAGAGTGCGTCCATATCGTTCGCGTTTATTCTTAATACCGAGTTCATTCACTGCCCGAATAATACTATCAGGACATGGCAGCATTTTATCAGCAATGTTGCGACGCCTACGGATCTGGCCAGTCAGCAGGCACAAAACCTTTTGTGTTCCTCTCAAGTTTCCAGTACTTCCTAATGCGATGCTAGGCTCGGTTCTCCAAGCCATGGTATTGGTGGTTTCAGGATCCTCAGCCGGCTCGATATAGCTCCCCAAAGGGACTTGACAGTGATCCTTGATATCCAAGCTGCGGCCGGTGACGAATTCTCTGGCCGAGAAGTTTCCAATACGGTAGGTGGTGGCATTCAGCCACATGACGACATGATAGATGAGGTGGATGATCAATTGGGTTGGGAAGTAGGAGTAGCGGAGCTCAGATACTATACCTCGAGCTCGTCCTTTGATGGTGCGGTGTTGACACTCGATGAGACCAACATGCTCTCCGGCAGCGGTTGTGTCAATTTCAACTACAGGCAGAAGATCAGACAGTGGGGCAAACTCATTATCCATCATGATGACCCGCACAACAAATCCACCGCGAGCATAACATTGTAAGACTTTAGTTAAGGAGTTACTAAGCTGTGCAGCACTACGATTAATGAGAAACTCCGCCGTTAAAAAACCTATATCCTGTGAAACAGTGGTGAGAAATGGGATGCCATTAACGTACATCACATCTCCTGCGAGCGTAACAAATCGATGTAGCTTATAGAAGTCCCTCGGAATTTCGACGTGCAGCCCAGTAGTTACTTTCTTTGGTTTCTTCCTAGTAGTACATCCGCGTAGGACTGAACGGGATTGGCCAAAAATTGCAAGAGCGTTAGTCACATCCTCGATGGAAACAGAACAATTAAGCAAACGTCGATCACGCACCATTTCACGGAATTTACGGTCGGGTGGGTTCCCAATCATCATCTGTAGTTCTCGAGCACGCTTAGCACCCTCAATTTGACGCTTGCTATAGCCTTCCATGTTGCCTCGCACAGTTGGTTGAGCAAATGCACAGCCGGCGTCCACGACAGCACGACCCTTGGAGCCACGAGGTGGCTGTTGAAAAGAGACAGAAACGGGGCCTTGGGGATCTTGTCCAGACTGACATGCTAAACAAAGCGGGACAGTAGTTTCGCATTCCAGCAGAGTCGTCGGAAGAATCCCTTGACGGGCGAGCTGGAATATCTTTTGGAAGTCGAGGTGGCACAGGCGTTGGTGCCAAGAAATGAGCTCTTGTTGGACGGGGGTCAGGACAGTTGGCTGACCCTCAACAGGACTGACCCTGGTACGTCTGAGTATGGATCGGGCTCGTGCAACCGTCAGATAGGGCATCCCCTCGGTGGAAGGGGCGGTATCACGTGGGAGGACATGACGCTCACCATGTAGATAGATCACCCAATCTTCGTCACTAGCATAAGTCATGCGTCCGCCACACGCAGTAAGGAACTTCTCGAGTTCTGCGACAGATAAGAGGTTGGCAATACCCATGCCTTCTTCACGTGCCCATACACGGAAGTCTCCAATCAGTCCGGTCTTAGTACAGGGCATCACACCGGCATTACATTGCACGTAGAGGTGCACAGCTTCTTCAGTGATGCTGGCAAGATGACGGATGGCAACGGTTGATTTCACAGTGCAGTTATCCACAAATATCTTATCATCTGATCCATCGTCGGCCTTATCCTCCTCAACCTGTGGTTTCAACGATTGATGGTGATTACAACCCATATCGATCCACACTTCTCCGTCTGAGTCTTCATCGGATGATGCGGTCATCTGCTGCATGCCACTCACTGCATTATTTCTTTTTGGGCATGCATCCTTCCAGTGCGTGAGGTCCCCACAGATATGGCAGGCTGCCTCTCCTTGGCTATTCACTCTCGTGCCCTCGGCATGCGTCTCTCCACTCTTCTGGATGAACGCCACCCCCTGCGGCTCGGTCTCACCGTCCTTGGGTTGATCTTTCGCCTTTTGTTCCGCCTGCTTCTCCACTTGTGTCTTCGACTGCTCATGTTGCTGGTTATTGTTGTTGACAGGAGGGACTGGGTGTCGTCTAGACCAATCATCAAGCATCACTGCCGCTGCGGCAACATTCTTGGGTAGCTTATCTTCACCAAAAGCTACAAGGTCTTCGATCCATTGCAACAGTGAACCATATCTCCTCCTATCCGCCTGGAGAATTAATGCGCTGGCTAAGAATTCCTCCCTGACAGACTTGATTGCCTTTGCCTTCAACGTCGCCAATTCCTCCGTAGTGGGATCTACACCATTTTCCTCACACCAATCTTCCTTGAGAGTATCTAAGACATCACCTGCCTTGTCATGCATGCCGATGACATTACCCAATGCCTCAGCCACGTCCACTTGAGCCGTAAAGCGTTCGACGAATTCGGTGTTTCCTTCATCGTGTCGCTGGATGCATCTAAAGACATCTATCATGGACTTGTTTGCTTGCATCATCGTCTTTCCTGCTTCGCCCTTGGAGTAGGATGCTTTCTTGATCAGCTTCGCTAGCTCGATTCCATCCATGCTGTTATTGATATCTTCATACTCGTCATAGTTCTTAAGTTTTGCCTCCATCATCTTGGTGCAGTGCTGCAAGAGGAGGGAGTACAGCGCCTTATTATTCTGATCAAAGTACCCGCGCTCATTCAATTCCGTCTCACACTCTCTCTCATATTGCTTCAGCTTGAACGTTGAGGCACCTAGCCCAGGGTCATTCAACTCAACATCAACATCTTCTCGTTTCTTGAGGTTCATAAGGCATTTGCTGATCACTGGTCCGCCCTTCTTGAACGCAGAATGTGTTGGAATCACTTTGGCAAGTGTCTTGATGTGCTCTTCAAAGTTGGCGGCATCCATGGACTTTTCAGAATACCTGAATACAACGTGCTCAGCCCCAGTTGTCGGGCCCTTCATGTCAGGTGAGTCTGTTGGTTGGCTGGCCTTCTGTTGTTGCCCATTGCGCTGTTGACTGCGAAACCCCCGCCGAGATCGACGTGGATTTTGGTTGTTCGTTCCACTCATCTCCTTCTCGGTGCCGTGAACACACAAGACAGGATAAAATCACTCAAAAAGCTCCCGTAACGCCAGAAAGGCAATCAGCAGGAGAACACCCTTTTTACAATTTATGTTAGTACAGAACAAGAATTGAATCGGGATAATAGCTGTTTTATATCAAATTACGAGTAGGTCGTCGTAAATTGTAAAAAGTGGCATGTCGGTTGTTGCACAACCACAAGCCTCTTTTTACCTCTTCAATTCTTAGTAGAGCGGTAAGCTCAGAGAAAGGTAATCGCGTTGTGACGTGATACCTGTCTCAACATTAATATCATATCACGAGAGTCACTTTTTCATACGTTCTTACGATATTGCTTGACAAGGTTGTAACATGTATAGACCAAGTGATGTTCACCTAACGAATGTGATTGATGGCAAACTCATGATGATGCAACATGCAAGGAGGAAGTTGTGTGTCTTCCACTGACTAGAATACAGTACGAAGCAAATAGTTCTTGACAGATCATAGGTACTTCTATCTTACACTAAAAAATAATTATTTGACACAAAATGAAATCTCCAGAGGTGTGCGACATGAGCTCTCAGAGGGCTTCTCGGTGGAGCTTACCCAGCTCCCTTGCTCTCAGTACGGGCTGCCTTGTCTGAGCGAAAGAGGCAAGTGCGATAGTCTCCCAACTGTTGAACCTTGTAGACAAGCCTTGCCTTGCCTGCTCTGTGAGGACTGCACGGATGCATTGTGCTCTGCAAGTCCGGACCTCGTCTATACATGCTGGTGTGAGGAGGTGAGCAATACCGATCCAAAAGCTGCGTCTGTCTTCTGCTTTGGTCAAGGCATCTGCATCTGCAGTATCGTTTGATGTTCCCACTCGAGCTTTGAGGACATCTTCTCGGACAGCGAGTTTCATGAGGTTGTATTCTCTTGTGGTGAACCAGAGCTCACGGCGAGGGACGTTGTGGCGTTTGTAGATGTGTAGTTGTGCCGTCTCAGCAAATTGCACTTTGGGAATCTTGCGTTGGCGAGGGAAGTCTACGATGATAAGATCGGACATGATGGTGTTGGTGTTGGTGTTATTGCACTTGTTACTGTTCACTGCTGTGTTTTTATGCATTATGTGAGAGGCTGGTCGGTACATACAATGCAGTATGTGTGTACCTACTCAATCATTCCACGACCAGGGTCCGGCGAAGTGGCTCTCCGCTCTGCGAATCATCAGAAGATTCTATTGTACCTGTGTACCCGCGACCAACTCTGCATACAAGAACGACAATCTAATACCTGCGGTATTAACCCTTGACCACCGGATTATCTATTAAGCCTCATATCATATCATTGCTTGAAAACAGGTGTTTTAGATACTTACTTACAATCTTCCTGGATAATACTCAGTAGGAATGATTGAGCCGTGACGAAATCTTATCTACTGACGATAATACTTAGGCCTACTGTAAGAATTAATTGCCATGACGTTCCCGTGCGTGGAACCTGCACAAGTACCGACTGAGACTGAATGAAGAGTTAGTCCTCCATCTGCCCCAACAAACTTGTGCAGCGGTAAGTATGTACATACCAAATAGGAGTATTCACTTCATCAGCGCAAGCATAGAAAACTAATCCAACGACGCAGAGAAAAGAGCCTACTGGATCTGTATAACCGCTTAGGCCTCGCTCTCTCGGGAATCTAGTCTTTGTGGAAAGCAGACCAAACTCCATTGCTCTTATTGGGCGCTACCAGGGTGCCATCTCTGAGAGGAAGAGAGCTGCATGCAGGATTCGTTCATGTTCATGTTTCTGGGGAAATAGTCTGAACAACATCGTCAAACCGCACGATGACTAATTAATATGATGCTTGCATATTATTTTGAAGGCGATTCGACTTTCAACTGCTTCTTTGAATACTTTCCGTTTTCACCAACTACATACATGTGAGCTTCGACATAGATTACTGTAGCATTCTCAATCAATCACAAATCTAGTCCCAATCCACATTATCCTTTACAATCCCCTCCTCCGCAGCCTCTTTCGCCGCCCTTCTCCATCATGAGCGCTTCATGCTTCGTCCTCCTTCATCCAATACGAATTCTGTCCAGCCATCTCCACCAATGTTAAATCTGCCTGTTGTTCGCTTGTGCCGTTCTTCGGGTATTGCTTGACAAGGATGTAAGATGTAGAGACCAAGTCATCTTAACATAACGAATATGATTGATGGCAAACTTGATACAATATGAAAGGAGGAAGTTGTGTGTCTTCCACTTCCACTGACTAGAATACAGTACGAAGCAAATAGTTCTGGTAGACCTTACATTCTAACTTATACTCTATAATGATGAATTGACACAAACATGAAATCTCCTCGAGAGATGTGCGGCATGAGCTCTCAGAGGGCTTCTCGGTGGAGCTTACCGAGCTCTCTTGCTCTCAGTACGGGCTGCCTTGTCTGAGCGAAAGAGGCAAGTGCGATAGTCTCCCAACTGTTGAACCTTGTAGACAAGCCTTGCTTTGCTTGCTCTGTGAGGACTGCATAGATGCATTGTGCTCTGCAAGTCCTGACCTCGTCTATACATGCTGGTGTGAGGAGGTGAGCAATACCGATCCAAAAGCTGCTTCTCTCTGCATCTGCATCTGCATCGGCAGTATCGTTTGATGTCCTTCCCGCTCGAGCTTTGAGGACATCTTCTCGGACAGCGAGTTTCATGAGGTTGTATTCTCTTGTTGTGAACCAGAGCTCCCGGCGAGGGACGTTGTGGCGTTTGTAGATGTGTAGCTGTGCCGTCTCAGCAAATTGCACTTTGGGAAGCTTACGTTGGCGAGGGAAGTCTACGATGATAAGATGATCGGACATGATGATGTTGGTGTTATTGTTGGCGTTTTTGTTACTGTTCACGCTGTGTTTGCATTCATTATGTGAGAGGCTGGTCGGTACAATGCAGTATGTAGTGTACCTACTCAATCATTCCACGACCAGGGTCCGGCGAAGTGGCTCTCCGCTCTGCGAATCAGCAGGTAGGAGCTACAACTTTACCTACCAATAATTCCACTTGTTCTTCATCCACGACTTCCTTGAAACTGCATAAGTAAGACGGTCTAATCTAAAACCTGCGGATTATTTATTAAGCCTCGTTAGCTCGAAAATCTTCCTGGATAATAATGACGAAATAGGCCTATTAACGTCTGATGAGAATATAATTCCCATGACGTTCCCGTGGAACCTGCACAAGTACCGACTGAGACTGAATGAGAGTTAGTCCTCCATCATCTAATCTGCCAACATTGTGGAGCAGTACGAATAAGAGTATTCACTTCGTCAGCCCAAGCCAAGCATAAACGGAAATACATATGGTACATGTGAGCTTCGACATAGATTCTTAACTGTAGCTCTCTATCAATCATAAATCTAGTCCCAATCCATACTCTCCTTTACAATCCCCTCTTCCGCAGCCTCTTTCGCCGCCCTCTCCATCATGAGCGCTTCATGCTTCGTCCTCCTTCATCCCATACGAATACCGCCCAGCCATCTCCACCAATGTTAAATCTGCCTGCTGTTCGCTTGTGCCGTTCTTCGGGTATTGCTTGACAAGGATGTAAGATGTAGAGACCAAGTCATCTTAACATAACGAATATGATTGATGGCAAACTTGATACAATATGAAAGGAGGAAGTTGTGTGTCTTCCACTTCCACTGACTAGAATACAGTACGAAGCAAATAGTTCTTGACAGATCATAGGTACTTCTAACTTATACTCTAATGATAATTGACACAAACATGAAATCTCCTCGAGAGATGTGCGGCATGAGCTCTCAGAGGGCTTCTCGGTGGAGCTTACCGAGCTCTCTTGCTCTCAGCACGGGCTGCCTTGTCTGAGCGAAAGAGGCAAGTGCGATAGTCTCCCAACTGTTGAACCTTGTAGACAAGCCTTGCATCGCTTGCTCTGTGAGGACTGCACGGATGCATCGTGCTCTGCAAGTCCTGACCTCGTCTATACATGCTGGTGTGAGGAGGTGAGCAATACCGATCCAAAAGCCGCTTCCGTCTTCTACTTTGGTCAAGGCATCTGCATCTGCATCGGCAGCATAGTTTGAAGTCCTTTCCGCTCGAGCTTTGAGGACATCTTCTCGGACAGCAAGTTTCATGAGGTCGTATTCTCTTGTGGTGAACCAGAGCTCACGGCGAGGGACGTTGTGGCGTTTGTAGATGTGTAGCTGTGCCGTCTCAGCAAATTGCACTCTGGGAAGCTTACGTTGGCGAGGGAAGTCTACGATGATAAGATCGGACATGATGATGTTGGTGTTGGTGTTGGTGTTATTGCCTTGTTACTTTTACTGCTTTGTTTATTATGCATTAAGTGAGAGGCCGGTTGGCAGTTGGCAGCGGCACGACCAGGGGCCGGTGAAGAGGTTCTCTGAGATTCCAGAGCAGCGAAGCCATCGCTCGGTCCCTGAAACTGCATACAATACCTTCATTAACCCTTAACAAATACAAAACCCTTTCAGGCGCTAGCTGAGCTGCTTTATTTTACAACCGGTCCGTCGCTCGGTCTATCTGCGGATTATTTATTAAGCCTATGCTCTCAATCAATGTGTTTTAGTTTTTATTTATTATTCTATCTTCACTGGATAATCAGGGATAATTACAAAACCTGCACAGAAGTATGTATTGTCCTTAGAAATCAGAATCCTACTGCTCCAACAAACTTATATATGGAGCGAATACATCAGCACAAAAGAGCTGCATGCAGGATTCGTTCATGTTTCTGGCGAATTGAAATTGTAGTCTGAACCTGAACGACATCGTCAATCTAGGTAGCAAGCAGCACTATGTAGTTGTAGAATGTGTTGTCGATAGATGCTGAATGCCGTAACTTTCAACTTTTTCTTTTTCACTTCCCGGTGTTCAACAAAGACATAGATACTGTGACTTTGATACTGATTAACTTTACAATAGCACTCTCAATCAATCATAAATTTAGTCCCAATCCACACTATCCTTCACAATCCCCTTCTCTGCAGCCTCCTTCGCCGCCCTCTCCTCCATAAGCGCCTCATGCTTCGTCCTCCTCGCCTTATTCACCCTATACCGTCCAGCCATCTCCACCAATGCCAAATCCGCCTGCTGCTCACTTGCCACCTCCACAAACGCAAACGTACTATCCTTCTGAACACTCACAAAGACCGCACCATTCGGCCCACCATACTTCCGAAATGCACGTTCCATTTCCGCTCGACGCAAGTCCACTTCTGGTTCCGAATGAATCTTGGGTAGACCACTCACAAACAATTTCTTGGGGTGGACTGAACTATATAGATTCACACCTGCTACACCACTCAGATCCTTACCGGCCATGGAATCCTTGTGTCCCCACCACACACGATATACCTCCCAATCTTCCGGATTGCCATAATCATCACTTGCAGGGAACTGTAGACACAATGGTCCCTTTAACTTTGGCAACGCCATCCGATGCTCCAATCGTGCACAATGCACCCCCTCCACAAACACATCAAACCCCTCCTCAGTCATCTGCACAATCAACGTACAAGCCTGCTTTCCAAATACCAACGGTAACTGCGACAGCGGCACCGATAAATCATTCCCCCACATGGATTCATTCTTATTGTTAATGACCAATTGTCCCCCCCGTTGGAATTGACGTGGGTTGAAATGGAACAAGATGGAATCATACCCATTATGATTCGGTGCAGCAATGTTGATACTGAATCTAGATGATTCTTGCGGTGCATGGAACTTGATTGCCACTGTATTGCTATTGGAGGATAGATTGTTGGGATCAAAGTCGGGTAAATCCAATTCAAAACATCCATCCATGAAATTGATGGGGTTGGTAGGTGGTCTCCATGGTGTTTCACCAATAGTTGTCGGGAATAGAATTGATCCGTCAAGTGACGTTTTGGACATTTTGAGTTTGGTTGAAAAGTCGTGGATGGGTGTGGCTCCACCGCTAATGTTGGCAATGAGGGATGTGGATGGGTTGGTGTTATTGGAGGATGGGTTGTCGAGTCGTTTCTTTTTGATGGATGGACCGGAAATTATGGATGGTTGTGAGGATGTTGTTGGCATGAATGATTCATTGTCCATGTCATGATGATCATCATCATGTTCTTGCAGGAAGTCATTATTGGTAGTAGTAACATCATTCTTCTGCTGCTCACTCTCTGCAGTGGCCACACCTCCATCACCCCCCTCCTCCCTAGGCCTCTTTTTCTTCGTCTTCTTCCCCTCAGGACCCAACAATTCTCTCCTCATCTCCTCCTCTCTCTTTTTAGCAGCATCTCGCTCCACATCTCTTTGACTCTTGGCTTCAATTTCTTCACGTAGTTGCGTGATTTCCAATTGTCGTTGTTGTTGTTTTTGAATGCGTTGTTGTTTGGCTGCGTCATCTTCCGAGTCGTCACTGCTATCGTTATATTGTTGTGCAGCTGAATATTCCTCCCCATCATTCTTCTTATTAACTTGTATACCATCACCATCACCACCATTCTCCAGCCGCTCCCTCTCACGAACCTTGGCTCTATATCGTTCATCCGCCTCCTCGAGCCGTCGCTTGGCCTCGGTAGCTTTTAATTTGGCGGAGATCTTTTCGTATTGTTTGATTTGGTCGTAGGTTGAGAGGAGGAGGAGTTCATTTTTTGTTAGGGGGGTTAGATGGCTTAGAGTTGGGGGGATTGCTGGCTGTGTTGTTGCTGGGTTGTTGTTGTTGGCAGACATCATACTGTCATGGTTTTTGTGAAAAGGGCGGCGGCGGCGTGTGTATCGAAGGCCCACGCTAGCCCACCTGTCCACGCTTTCGAAAAAGTGGAGGATTTTGACGCTGTTGTGATGACGTCATCCGTTACGACATTTGCAATTCTCACTTTTTGATCCGAGCTTTTTCCGAGAGATAAGCAAACGACGATCATGCCTCGATTGCTCGAGCTTGTCCAACAAGAAATGGGCTATGGCAAGTATGGAAGGGAGGTATGGAAGGCACCTGTGAGGGCGAAGGGGTCTAATCCATGCCTCACTCACGTGTTGTGGTAGTTCATGGTTGGAGCATGATGCCATCTCTCTTTGCGGTAAGTTATTCATCATTCTTATATTCATCATGCAATAAAGCTATTTCATTATTAACTTCATTGTTGCTTCTATACACAGAGAGGACCTGGGAAGCTCAAAAAGAATGCCGCCAAGAAGCGCAAGCATGCATTTGCTTTCAAGGAAGCCGACGATGAGGAGTGGACCCCAAAGAGTCAACATTAAGCAGAGGAATGGTAGTGAAGTGTCAAGGCGTTTTGGAAGTGCGTTGACATGCTTCTAGTCCGATTCTCTATGTGTAATCATCTCTTGATTCCATGTGTGTACCATGGATGAAATCCGAAGACCTCCGGGGGAGTCTTCATTGCTATCTTAGACCCTAAGAGAGAGAGTTCTTCATCGACTTGCTCCAAAATATGAGTACTGATTTCCTACATATGACTTCCTCGCCCTCACCATCTGAATCTTGGATCTTCTTCTTCATTTATTTCTGGTTTCGCTTCATCACTGCAACATCATGATGAAGAGCAGCAACGGCAGCGGCACCAAGCGCCAGAGCATTTCTCCGATGCCGTTCACAGTCATGTGTCTTCATGTTAAATACTACCTACGCTTTCCATCTCTTGTGTATACTCTATTGCGTGAACCGATTGTATTTATACCATTGTACTCCGACACATCAGCGTTCTTTGCATACTTTTTAAAGTACACGAGCACCACACATCCACTTGATAAAGGAGCAGCATCAGACCTCTGAGATTTCTTGACAAAGGATGGCTACCTCTTCAGGAACTCTACTTCCTTCCTGCCCTTCTCTTGCGGCAACTCTGGAAGCACGCTGATTGGGCAGGGTAGTTGCAGTAGTCATCTCGAATTCTGATCCAAACGCAGTAGATTCATCGTGTACATTGTGATTCGCCCCGTGCCTTCTGCACACTCCTCCACGTAGAGCATTATTTGAGCATCCTTCACTACTGCATTTTTTGTGCTTTGCCCCATGTTTGACGCACACTCCTTGCTTCACAACAATATTTGTGCATCCTTCGCTACTGCATAGTTTGATCTTTGCCCCATGCCTTATACACACTCCTCCTTTCTTAGCATAGTTCGTGCATCCTTCACTGCTGCACCGTTTGATCTTCGCCCCATGCCTCTTGCACACTCCTCCTCGCCGTGATTGATTTGTGCATCCTTCACTACTGCATCGTTTGTACTCGACCTTTGCACCATGCCTAACACACACTCCTCCTTTATGAGCAAATTTGGTACATCCTTCACTGCTGCATAGTTTGACCTTTGCTCCATGCTTTATGCACACTCCTCCTTTGACGGATATATTTGCACATCCTTCACTGCTGCATCTTTTGTACTTGACCTTTGCCCCGTGCCTAACGCACACTCCTCCTTCGATGACATTGTTAGTGCATCCTTCACTGCTGCATCGTTTGATATTTGCACCGTGTCGAATGCACACTCCTCTTTTCTTAGCATTATTAGTGCATCCATCGCTACTGCATTGCTTGCTCTTTGCCCCATGCTTGATGCACACTCCTCCGTTCTGAGCTTTATTTGTGCACCCAACAGTAGAGCATTCATATCTGTACTTCTTCTTGGCCGCCTTCTTCCTGAGCCGATCTTCCTTCAACGAAGTCTCTCGCTTTCTTCCTTTCGAAGCACCTTTGCGTTGTGGGCTGGGCAATGATTCTTCGCTTTGGTTCTTGACAGGCGTTCTCTTCCGAATTGAAGTACGATGATGGGTTGACGCAGATGTTATCTTCTTGCTCTCTGCGGCTGCGGCCGCCGCCTCCGCTTTCCTCAGCTGACTTTCCCTGTAAATCAAGGCACCCACATCATCGTCGTCCTCACCACTATCGTTTGGTGATGCCACCGCTTTCATCTTGGCTTGGCTCATCGTTGACATGATGTTTTAGATACTGCTGTACTCATCAAAAAATCAGAACTTCAATCAAGGCAAGTTCAAGGTTGGAAAGTAACTGTCACAACAAAACCCTGTACTAATTCCTCTGTGCTGTGAGATGAAGCAGTCTACAGCGGAATTAGATAGACATCGAGTACCGGTCCTCTTTCAAACGACCCCAAAATCCAAAATCAACCTCTCCCCTCAAATACTTACCTCAACCTCTTGAGAAAGAGCAGAGAGCGGAGCTTTGTAGATAGAGATCTGATGACACCCGAAAAGGAGACGAAAGAGAGCAGAGCCAAGCGCCAGAGGACTTCTCCTCCGATGCAGGCTACCGTTGTTCATTTATCGGCCGTCTTTGGTGCGACATTGCTGATTTTCTGCCCAAGACATCTCGAGCACTCTTGGCCGTTGCATTGACCGCACCTCCGGCGTCATTAAATGACGGCGCAAATGAAATGTAACAGGACAGAATTCGAGTCGAGGCCTTTAGAAATTTCAAACGAAATTTTATTGAATTTCGAATGCCGCGCCACCTTGAGGCCTCGAACTCGAATTCTGTCCTGTTACATTTCATTTGCGCCGGTCTTATTTCGAAAGAGTGGCTGGAAGGGACAGCCGAACGCGGTCAGCAAGGCGATTATTTCAGCGGCGAAAGATGGAGTATTCTTTGAAACTTTATTGGATGAATTGTGTGAGGAAGAAAGAGTTGAAGTGGAGATCACAAGGAAACGGCACGGACCCAAAAGGATTATTTATTATGGCGGCACTTTTTTCAGGGATAGCCTATCAAAACAGATCAAAGAATACTACTATAGTGCATGGGAGATTCTAGACTTTGTTGACATCCCAGCGTCGCTAGCATCTCGTCTAAGTGACGATGACGTGGGGGCTGTATTGGTCTGCATTGATGCAAAAAATAATCTCAAGCGGTTGAAACTTACTCATTGTTTCCATGTTGTTGGGAGGGGGCTGGGCCCACTGCGACAATCTGCGGTGTTGGAATACTTAGATTTGGAGCTCGTCCGACAGTTTGATGAGCCTTGGTTCAAGGTCAAGGTTGATGATTCTGAAGAAAGGCAATTTGACGAAATAAAGCTATGTGAAGGGCCAGTTTTTGACATCCTCGATGACATCCTAGCGAAGAGGACAATTCATTAAGACGCTTTCAGTATCCTTTCAAATGGTACAATAATGCAGCCGAGCCCGATGCAATGATAAGGCTATATGAGGGGAACCAGAATACTATGAGGGCTTAAAGATTCAATCAATTTGTTAGTGACCATAATGCAGTTGTGAACAAGTTTTCGTGCTGTCTGCACTTTGGCTGTGACGATGATATGACGGCACTTTGCATGAGGCTCGAGGAGAGTACTGCCAATGATGATGCAAACATATGTCTTGGTTGTGGTGGCGCTCAATATTCATTTTGCACTCACTGCAATCAAATTCTGTGTGATAATTGTTGCGACACAAATGCGTGCAGTGTTTGTAATGCCCGATACTGCCCATCATGCTGTAGAGACCATGGGTTATCTGAGGTGGTTCTCTGTTATGATAATAATTGTTTTGATGTGTATTGCTCTTTGTGTCGACTGAACAGATGCAAAAACGGCGATATCAGCTGCGGGGGTGCAGGGGGTTGGTATTTGATGCGCTATTGGAAGAAAATAACGCAAAGCAGGCACAGATCGATGCACAGCGGATAGAAATTGAGACATTACGCCAAACAAGCAATAACTGTTAGAGAAAGTACATAGTAGTCAATTTGAACTTGTCGAAAAAGTGGAGGATTTTGACAGCTGTGGGAGATGACGTCATCCGTTGCGACTTTTGCAATTCTCACTTTTTGAATCTGGTCGAGAGATAGTACATAATAAAACAATAACTAAGACAGTACATAATAAGTAACAAAATTATTGTATCCATTATGTAGAGAGGAGGAGGAAGAGAAGGTAAGTATATCTGATCCTGCATCAATTTTACAGTAGAGAAGATTCGCAGTAGGATAAATATTGAACATGACTTTATGACCTGATCAAACATGGGGAGAAAAAAAACGCAAGAGCAAGATACGGCGACGGCGGCAGCAGCAGTAGGGTAGGGGCAGGCAGAGAGTGAGAAGAGCCTTTTGCCAATGTAGGTGCATTAAAGATCCGGGTGGACTGTTTGGCGGCCTAGGCGATTGGGAAGAGGACAAAATGGAATGTAATGCATGATAAGGCAATGCACATCTAGTGTTTGAAGTGAATTTTATACAGAAATTTTAGGGGCTCCAATTGGGGCGAAATTATTTACATGTTGACAGCCTGTCTAATCCATACCCATAGACCATGTCTTTTTCCCAAATCACAACTCAACATTCGATGGTGAACTTAGCTTGGCACTATGAGCAATAACAGATTGGATTGATTAGTGGATGGCATGTCTTTCAAGCACGGGGCTGTATGCTGAAGATCCATTGAGTAACTTGTCATTGCATTCTTGAGGCTGTTCCTCTTGACGACAATACACAGCTTCAAACTGCTTTCCAGGAACTTGATAGCCCTTCATCGTTGCCCCATCAAAGTAGCGAAGAGAAGACTTCCCTTCCTTGGTTGGTAAGATGCGGCGGCTCAAATCTAGCTCAATCTCAGCAGAACTACGGTACCATCTCTCTCGTGTCTCAGCATCCTTGAAGGCGAGAAGAGTGCTCCACGAAGCAAAGAAACCTGAATGCGATTCATCATAAATGTGGATACTCTTGAAGCCATATTCATTCAACTTCTTCATCATTTCTGACCTATTTACAAAGCCGCCCGTCTCGTCGGCTGCCTGATCGACTTGAGGAGAAGCACCAACCTGGACTACAAGAATACCATCGTCTGTCAAGGCATGATACAATGACTGAATGTAGGTGTCACTTGTGTACAGAAACTCGGCAAATTCGACGTTGTCATTTGGGTCCAAGCAATCCATCACAATAACTTCATACGGTGATTCATTATCATCATCGGTATCATCTTTTTGGGGTGAAAAGTTGTCAGTGAAGTACGCCATGGCATCCTCAAAACGGGCATCAGCTCTTGTATCATTGAAACACCAGGCATCGCGTTTCATATGATGTGCGATGCTTGAACAATCCTGCCATTCTGGGAGGTAGTCTTTACTCAAGCTTACGACACCCTCATCGATCTCAATCATGACCGCTTGTTCCACGGTTGAGTGCTTAAGGATCTCACGCAAAGTGGCTCCTTCACCACCCCCAATAATGGCAACCCGCTTGGGATTGTGATGAGTAATCATGGCAGGATGAACGATACTCTCGTGATATGGGGCATCTCCGAAGAGAGTGCTTTGAATGACACCATCAAGAAGTAGAACACGATTGGGGCCAAAGTGTTCGGGGTGCAAGCTCTCGTAGCTGCCATCGTCTTCAAGAGACTTGTAGAAGTTATTTACATTCCGAGTGGTAGGATCCATCAACTCGTATACATCCACTGTTTGAAAGTCAGTACTTGCAGAGAGTACTGGCAACTTAATGTCATCCTGAACACGTCCAGTTATAAATCTTCCTGTATCAGAGTCCAATGGATTTCTCGTAGGGTCATAGTCAGGAACAAATCCTTCACGAAATCCACGTAATTTGTGGCTCCAGTTCAAAACAGGCTCTTCCAAATCTTCTCCTTCCGCTCCCACTCCAAACAGCTGCTTAATGAGAGGCAAGATCGGAATCAGTTTACCACTTCCGCAGGTGAAGAGATCCATGACAATCACTCCCTCAGATGGCCAAGTGTGGAAAGCCACATGTGATTCAAGCAAGACCCCGGCACAGCTTACTCCAATTGGTACAAGTGAGCTGGAAGTGAAGTAAGCACGAGTAATGTTAGTTGAGGTATTTGCCAATCATCATGTGTGTTCGTCACATGTTCATCATCATGTCATGTGTGTCACATTTCAAAGATTCAAAAATATAAGAGTGTTCAACCAACAACTTACTGGCAGTGATAGGAAAGCAATGTGAGTTGAGATTCAGTGATCAATTCAACCATCGCAGTAGCTAGACGATGCTCTGAATTTAAGAATTCTGAGTCGACGTTTTTGATATCAACTAAGAGATGCTGTCCTGCTGGCAAATGTCCATCAAAATCTGAATTATGAGGGTTGTCAGTGGATTCTTCTTCTTTTTCTCCAATATCGAAGGATGATTCAACTATCTCTTGTTGATTTGATACATTTTGTGAGATAACATTCGAATCAGAAATCTTGCTCTTCACTTGGAACGCAGATGAGCTGCGGTCAATCTGGATGGTATTGCTTGTTGCGCTCCCAGCGGATGGAAACATCTTTGAGGTATATAACGTGAGTGGCACATGTTTGCCTTCGTAGACAGTCGGAATGGGTAGACGCTCTTCGTTGCTTGCTTTCGGCACTGTCACGTCTTGAAGTGGCAATGCTGCGCTAGAGCTTGACATGATTGTTGTTCCCTGGCCATGGCAAACATTTGGCGCAACACCAAGCCCACGGAGGACAAGAAGAGGGCCAAAATATCCTATCAAGAAAGGAAGTGTAACGCACAAAGCAAGGGTAACGACAATAGACTTGGCAGGGAGGTAGACTTTCTCGTGGGTGTGGGATTCATAGAGATCATCACTAGAAGATGAAGTGCTGTCAATAATGCCACCATTTGATGAGGCTGAGGCGGAGATTGAGTGATGAGAAGTCGACGACGCTGTCGGCTGCTGCTGCTTGGTAGGCCACATTGCAACAGCAAAACTCGAAGAGAAGCGACGGATGAAACTTGGCCGACGACACATGATGTTTAATATTATGATTATGAGATTATTGCAGAATATTTAACCAGGCTCAGCCAGCTCCGAACGTTTATTCCGAGTGTTCGCTTGGCCGCTTTGTTTTGCGAGCAAAGAAAAAATGGGTTGGGCGCGTGCTGCAGCTGTTATTTCCAACGATTGTTTCCCTTTTTGACGTTTTATCAAAGAGGAATCAGTACTGCTTGAGCTCTAGGAAATAATATTGATTCGTGGAGAACCATTTCGAATCTATTGTACGAAATAATAAGGAAGAAAGTGAGCTGTCCAACTTCAAGAAGCCTGCTATTTTTTCAGACGGACACTAATTCACTTGCAAAACACGAAGCGACGTACGACAAGAAAGGGGAAAAGTACTACATATGTACAGTTAACTCTGTTACAAGCGCATAAGTACTTACATCCGCTACGTAGAGTTCAGGCTGCTGCATCGCATACAATACTCGTATATTTAGAAAGATTGGCTTGGACTGCGTAGATATCAAGTTGCGTCTTGTGAAGTGCATGTCTCGGGAGATTGACGAACGCTTTCCGTGGAAGGTCTTGGAAGCTCAGTGTGCAAGCGCTTTGTATAAGTGTAGAGAGGTCGGAACCTTTCAAACAAACATGTCATCGTAATCTTGAAGAAACATAATATCCATAGCAAACAAGTAGGTGTAAGTCAAACGAAGATTTCGAATGTTCTTTTATCGTCCACTTTCGGCTGTTGTTGCTCCTCTCTACGTTCCTATTACAAATAGCTATTAGTATGTAGGAGGGAAAATGACGTCACATTTACACCCGCTCCTAATAAACTAAAGATGCAAATGTAATATATATGCGCTTTGTTAAAATCGTCGTTTGAGTTGTGAGTATGCTTTATCATATTATCTAAACTCTCATGGAGTCGTTGGGTGGTTTTGTTGTGTCGCATGTTGAAGGTGCGTCATATCTCTACGAAGTCATGTGTCTCTACAAGTATATTAGCACGTGTACGTAACAGGTCCACATGTGTTGTGTACGATGGTCTCTATGAGTTCGGGTGTGCCTCTCTATATATATATACTAAGTTAATCTAATGCCTCTGTGTGTGGGTGTTAATGTCGTCTGTGCGATGCTCCAGCAGCAGCAGCAGTAAATATATTCAGCCTACTACTCAAAGCCGCGTTTCAATGACTTTTCATACACGGCCGAGAGTAGTTCATGCTTATACCGCAACATATCTTCATCTAGGCCAAAGTCTACACTTGCCGATGGAGGCCTGCTGGCTGGAGAATTCGTCGAGGCCTTGCTGAATGATATTATAGGTGATGAGTCTGTAACTGTGATGACCCGAGAAGACGATTTGTTCATGCGGGCAGCAATACCGGCAGGGTTGACGCGAAGGAGGAGGGGTGAGAGGAGTGCAAAGCCCGATGCTGATGGGAGTGTTGAGGCGAACATGATGGCGACGATAGCCAAGGTAACTAAGGTGAGACGATGATTCATTGTTGCTGTTGTTTTAGTAGAGGTAGTCGATGATAATTTTGGTTGCGGCTTTTGATTTTATGGGAGGTGGATAAGTATCGGAGTGGCTGCTCGGAGTGGTTGGGCAACAGTCGTTCACTGGAACTCAATCATGATCAAGAACAAATTTGGCAAAGTCAGCTTTGGGCGGGAGAGCAGCCCAAAGTATGTATCTAATTCCTCCGTAGTACAAAAGACACACATCTTCAGCAGAGCTCGGAGTTGCACTTAGCTAAACGTAGGTATGTACACTAAATAGGTCTAAGAGTAGTTAACAGTCCTGCTTTTCGTTACAATTACATACTGTACCGATCCTACGTAGCGTTTCGTGTTTCACTCGTAACAAGATGCTCGAGCAGCTTGTTTCATTCGTAGCAAGTTGTTCTCAAGCAGCAACATACATGCCTCAGCACTTGCCAATGCTCTTATAAATTTACAAAAGCAACAAAAGCAACTACTACCATACTAAATCAGCAATCAATCAACACTATATAACAATGTCCTACCAATTTGAGCTCGCCCTCCGTCAGTACATTGCCGCCTTCGATGGTACCAACAACATTTCTCCTACTGAATTTAAGTCTCGCTTCGACAATCTCTATCACAAGGATTTCACCTTTCTTGCCCAGGACGGACTGACACTCACACGCGAACAGGTGTATGAAAGAGAGGCAAGCAAGTTAGCCAAAGGAACCAAGGTGACTTTGATTCACTTTAGAAAGATCGGCTTGGATTGCATAGATGTCAAGCTTGGTCTAGTCAATGGTAAAGAGGAGCGTACCGTCCGTGCAGTAACGACAATCAAAGCCAGACAGGCTGTGACATCCAAGGAGATTGATGAGTCTCCCGCGAGCAACCACTTCATTCTTACTCCTACTTCAGCGGTTATGGCAGCTAAATGTGCAAATGCTGTGTACAAGTGGAAAGAGTTCGGCACGTTCCAGACAAACATGTAATTTTAGAGACAGGATTAAATTAGTGTAAACGTTCATAAAACATCACGCATGTGGCAATGATCGACATTTTGTATCATTCTTTCCTTCTTTTCTACGAGCCAGATCACCACGAAAACGCATTTGAGGTTCAGCACAGTGCACA
Source organism: Skeletonema marinoi (assembly GCA_030544225.1). Classification (NCBI taxonomy): domain Eukaryota; phylum Bacillariophyta; class Thalassiosirophyceae; order Thalassiosirales; family Thalassiosiraceae; genus Skeletonema; species Skeletonema marinoi. The sequence continues at coordinate 1,345,582 of CM060500.1, read as the reverse complement.
GTTAGCTTGTCGGCTTGCCTGAAACAATCCTCTACAGTGGACGAAGTTCGGATCAAGACAATCATAATAAACAGTACAGACGTGATGTGACGCTGTTTAAGGTGGTACGAAGACAAGAATCGCCAGTGAAAAGGACAAGAAAACACAAGAGACTTATCCTCATATCAATGTTCAATAGTAGAAGTACTTTTCAGACTAGATTTAGGTAATTAACATGATTCTAAATCACACAGAATGAATGCAAAATTCTATACAATACGAACAACCTAACAAATATCCCACTCTCTTCTAACTTTTCAATTCAATGCAACAGGCACAACTTCCGGATTAGGACTCCTATCAATCACATTCTTCTCTTCCACCTCCTCCACCTCCTTCTTCTCCAACAAACCCAAAGGACCCAAAATCCTCGGAACAACCTCACTCATAACAGGCTTCACAATCATCTCCTCACCCATCCCAACCGCCGGAACAACAATCCCCCAAACCGCACAAATCGCCGGAGTAATCACACCATCATCCAACTTTTTCGCATGGGGGACAACCACATCTTGATCAATAGAAGGGAGATCCATATGAATCGTAATGTCAAGTACCTTGGCGGTAGCACCCTCGGTAAGATCGAGGACGTTGGAGAGGACGGGGATGGTTTTTCCCCATGCCCAAATGTCTTTGGTGCAGCCGTATATGTTTTGTGCTACGTCAAAGTGTGGTTCTTCAGTGTCTATTTTCTCGACAATGACTTCGGTAGTGGTGGCGGGAGTGGCTTCTGGGACAGGAGTTGGTTCAACAGCAGCAGGAACAGTCGTCATGGGAGCAATCTTGCCACTTTTATTCTTCTTGGCCATAATGACGGTGGTAGTTTCTTCCGGATTATTATTCTCAAAAAAGGAAATTTCCGTAGGCTTGACGTCTTGATTCCGTGATAACACCGATAAAGGATCGTTTCCAAATGTTAAACTTTCTTGAGTCTCTTCGTCGCTGCTTGAGTCTACAAAGTAGGATACAGCAGAGGGTGTAATATTCTGCTCAGAAGAGGTACGGAAGTTGTCGTTGGCTGTGGCGAAACTTGTGTTGGTCGCTAGTGATGCTTGAGATGGATTCTTCTTTTTGAGAGGCGATGAAGAAGAAGACAGTTTGTTGAAGAAGGGTAGTCCTCTGCTATTGTTGTTACTACTGCGCTGTTGTTGTTGTTGTGGGAAGGAAGTTCTTGCTTCTTGAATAGCAGCGGCCAATGAAAATGCGGCTAGTTCAGGGGGTGGTAAAGAAGAAGAAGAAGGAGGGTCTTGTTGTTGTTGCTGTGGCTGTCTTTGTTTCTTTTGTCTCCGACTGATCATCTGTGGAGGCAAATGGGGAGGGCGGCGGTGAAGTGCACGGTTGTGGATGGATGTATGAATAGAGAAGCGGGCTCCAGGTCAGCTTGCTGGCGGTGGTTCGATGGATTCGATGGAGGCAGGATGGAGGCTTTTGTCGAAAAAGCGTTCCGAGATTTTTTTGTGTTGAGAAGCGTGCTGGCAAAGCAGGCCCACGGCCCACGCGAAATACACCCGCCCGAACGAAGTAGGGATATCATTCAGCATTCAGACTACCCTCAGACTACCTACCTCGACCTGTCGACCTGCATTGATGAGCTCATCATTCATCATGTCAACAGAGCACCTATAATCGCTCGAATCAGCTTAACAAAGTCTACTAGAATTAGAATTAGCAATTGTCATCTGCAGTCCAAAGTTTTAATCCACTCTCACATATAACAGTAATAGAACTATAATAGAAGCTAACAGTGATAGTCAAATTCATAGCCTTCGATACGAAATGAAAGCGAAAGATGAAAGATAGCCGCATAAGCATACACACGAAACATAACGACACTGGTAGCGGTGATATCCATGCTATTACCATGTATTGATGCCTACTTACTTGTTTATGAATAATACTATTATCTCTACGACTTTCTAAATGGATAAATATCTGTTACATTATCATTATTCTGCTATCCATTTACTGTGTGGCAGTGAGTTCAAATACTCCCCACAAACAAACTCCAACTGGCGTTTGACTGCAACTCACTTCATTTCATTTCACATCTATCATGCATTTCTGTACTTTCTAACCACTCTTTTTGGTGGAGATTTGCGATGGCTAGAGACGCTAGCACACATCGCAGAGAGGTTGGGTTCACACCGCTATTCAGCGCTAGTACCACCTGTTGGCACCGTCATTCTTCCCCTGAGGATCGGCTGCCCTATTAATATATCATGGAAATGGAAGTTGTCCGGCGTTTATAAACCGACAATCCAATCGTTGGTCTGACCTATGGGGGACAATCTGCTCTTCTACCACACCATCGCCCTTGGCCTCCGCTACAGCTAGCTGTATTCTGACCAGTAGGACAACAATCACAGTCTCCATTGTCACTAGCGTCGTCACTGCATTTATCCCCAAGAGAAAGGTCACCGGGGCTACATGAAGCCATAGGCGATGTACTTGGCATGGACGATGGCCCGGATGAGGGCTTGCTTGATTCAGATGGACTCAAACTAGGCTTCGAAGACGGCTGACTTGACTTTGAAGGCTCCCCACTCACACTGGGCATAGACGATGGCTGACTTGAGGGCTTCAAAGATAATGAGGGCTTGCTTGATTCAGATGGAGCCAAACTTGGCTGCGAAGTCGGTGGGGCAGCAGGACAATTACGAATTCCACTGGAATTTCCAGTACCACAATAGCGCCCTCCAAGACCAGGGCACTTGCTTGATCTCTCACTACAACAAATAAGCGTACATTCAGCTTGACTATCTGTTTCTGTATTGTCGTCAAATTTACTGCATTGCTCCCCATCAGCAAGACATTCAACAGGCGATGTACTAGGCTTCGAAGACGGCTGACTTGACTTTGAAGGCTCCCCACTCACACTGGGCGTAGACGATGGCTGACTTGAGGGCTTCAAAGATAATGAGGGCTTGCTTGATTCAGATGGACTCAAACTTGGCTTCGAAGACGGCTGACTTGACTTTGAAGGCTCCCCACTCACACTGGGCGTAGACGATGGCTGACTTGAGGGCTTCAAAGATAATGAGGGCTTGCTTGATTCAGATGGACTCAAACTTGGCTTCGAAGACGGCTGACTTGACTTTGAAGGCTCCCCACTCACACTGGGCGTAGACGATGGCTGACTTGAGGGCTTCAAAGATAATGAGGGCTTGCTTGATACAGATGGACTCAAACTAGGCTTCGAAGACGGCTGACTTGACTTTGAAGGCTCCCCACTCACACTGGGCATAGACGATGGCTGACTTGAGGGCTTCAAAGATAATGAGGGCTTGCTTGATTCAGATGGACTCAAACTTGGCTTCGAAGACGGCTGACTTGACTTTGAAGGCTCCCTACTCACACTGGGCGTAGACGATGGCTGACTTGAGGGCTTCAAAGATAATGAGGGCTTGCTTGATACAGATGGACTCAAACTAGGCTTCGAAGACGGCTGACTTGACTTTGAAGGCTCCCCACTCACACTGGGCGTAGACGATGGCTGACTTGAGGGCTTCAAAGATAATGAGGGCTTGCTTGATTCAGATGGACTCAAACTTGGCTTCGAAGACGGCTGACTTGACTTTGAAGGCTCCCCACTCACACTGGGCGTAGACGATGGCTGACTTGAGGGCTTCAAAGATAATGAGGGCTTGCTTGATTCAGATGGACTCAAACTTGGCTTCGAAGACGGCTGACTTGACTTTGAAGGCTCCCCACTCACACTGGGCGTAGACGATGGCTGACTTGAGGGCTTCAAAGATAATGAGGGCTTGCTTGATACAGATGGACTCAAACTAGGCTTCGAAGACGGCTGACTTGACTTTGAAGGCTCCCCACTCACACTGGGCATAGACGATGGCTGACTTGAGGGCTTCAAAGATAATGAGGGCTTGCTTGATTCAGATGGACTCAAACTTGGCTTCGAAGACGGCTGACTTGACTTTGAAGGCTCCCCACTCACACTGGGCGTAGACGATGGCTGACTTGAGGGCTTCAAAGATAATGAGGGCTTGCTTGATTCAGATGGAGAGGAAGTCACTTCTTCATCTGAACTATCAGAAGGCTTTTCCGAACGAATATTTGTCGGCAAAGAAGATGGTACCGAAGACTTACTTGGTGTAATACTTGTACTTGGCTGATACGTTTCCGATTTTGACGATGGAGACTTTGATGACTTAGATGATCCGGAGGGCTCCGAAGAAGACATTCCATCAGGAGTTGGACTATACGATGAAGTCAAAGTAGGCGCCAAAGAAGGACTTCTTGAAGGGCGTAGTGATGGAATATTCGATGGGGTTGAACTAGGCTCCGTAGAAGGCGATCTTGAAGGGCGTAGTGATGGAATATTCGATGGCGAATCACTCGGCATAGACGATGGCTGACCAGACGGGACAGACGATGGCCCGGGCCCGGATGATGGTTGTGCTGATTCGGACGGCCCAGCACTAGGCTTCGAAGACGGCTTACTTGACAATGAAGGCGATCCACTCACACTCGGCATAGACGATGGCATCGATTTTGACGCCTTTGTTGCCGTAGATGCCAATTCCGACGTCGACGTAAAAGTTAAATTCTCATCAAAGGCTAAGGCGACTTGAGGCAGATTATTCTGTTGTAGTTGTAGGTTGAAAAGAAAGAGTTGAGTGTGAGTTTCGGTATGATATATGATTAGAAGCAGAATAGCAGAGTACAGAGCTTTGTATTTGTAGCTACTCAACTACAAAAGAATACGCACCACTGCCACTGCTGATTTTGCTCTCTTCTTTCTCTTGCTCCTGGCACTCTTACTCTTGAAGATCTTGGCCATGATCTTATTCTTAGCGCTCTTACTGTTGGAGCGGTTTGATGCCATACTTACATTTGCCTTCGTTTTCGCCGCCTTCGAAGTGAAAATCGTCCATGCCGGGTCCGGACGCAGCCGCCGTGGGTTGAGGTTGGTTTTGGTATCTAATTCCTTGCCTGCAACAAAGACAAAGACGCTCGCAGGAGCAGAAGATATTGCTGTACTCAAGAGAGCCATGAGGATGAGGAATGGTGAGTTGATGAGCTTCATATTTATTTGGATGATGTATAGAAGCAACAGCAACAGCAAGCAAGGCCGGCCGCCGCTGTTTTTATGTGGAGATCTGTCGCTTGTTGGATTGTGCCGCGCGCGTGTCGTGGGCTTGATCCGGAATTGGCGATTCAACTCATGCGCCTACCTACGTTGGAACTGTCCAATTTCAGGTTTTTCTTAAGAAGAAGAAGGTTCTCTTTTTGATGTTTCTCCGAATTTCCTATCAGAAGTCTCAATTTGTAGATTTTTGATATCTAAATAGCCCAGGGAATCCCAGGGCAGTTGTGATTTGCGCCCGGAGAAAAATGGCGATCCACAAAGAGCGCGCGGCGCTCGCTTTTGCCCATGTAATGTACAAAGATGTTGTCTTCAACTCTAGAGATAAGTAGATAGCGAAGTGACACTATACATAATCACACTCTAGTGCGAGTGGTGTGTGTCAACCATCAGATGTGAAGAGGGTGTGGACACAAACGAGTGGCGCGCCACGAGTTTTGGTCACGCCACTCTTCAACATCTGAAAGTTTGATTTCGAGATTCACAAACCTAGGCGAACTATTCAACGCGGACCTGTCTAAGAAAGTCATGACGGGGATTGTGGATGAAGAGATGTTGGACTTACCTTGCAACTGTAACGTCTTATCCTTATGCGAAGATGGAGAATGTCTGTACGGCGGTAACTGCCGCAAGAAGATGGTAATCTACGGTCTGAAAGACAAGACTACCGACAAGACCTACTACGGAAAGACAGTACAACACCTGAAGGAGAGGACATCGACACACTTCCAACAAGTTTGGTCTCTAGTCGACTACAAACGAAACCCAAACGACCCGAAGAAGAAGAAAGCAGCTGCCAAGTCGGATTCTTTCGCCTACCACTTTGCCAAACTATGTGGAGACTGTACGAACAGTAACCGATCAAGGGCAAAACTCAAACAGGTTGTCTCTGTCGAAGTAATTTGGCAGGGAGAGCCTATCCAATGTACGAAATCGGCACGCACCAGGGCTTGCAAAATCTGTATGGTAGAAAGGAAACAGATTATGAAAGCCCTACGTGACGACAAGCACAAAGTTATTAACGAAAATGACGACATTTACGCAGCGTGTAAATGCTCCACGAGATTTCACAAGTTCGCCCATATTGATTCTGATGCACTGAGGACGCGCTTGACGCAGAAAAAAGTCACTCCCAAAAGAAAGTCGAAGAAAGCTTGCGGCCATCGGAAGCCTGCTCCACCAGCAGGCCAAGAGAACCACCAACAAACCACACCGGAATTGGTAAGACTCCTAGAGTCCCCAACTCGCCTGATTGATACTAACGTGCCAGGTCTGCCATACAGATCGCCATGTGAGCATCCGTCAAACCTCCACTTAGCACGATGTTGAGCAAGCCACCCAAGAAAACCAAGGGATAGATGTCTAATATAGCCAGAACCTGTCGGAGGGAAGTTCTCTCCAATAACGGGTTTCGGCGATTTACGACAGTAGTTTTTTAATGAAGGCAGGTGAACTCTCGCGAGATCCCGCTTAGCCTCTTTAGAGCACTTTTTTGCAATTAATATGTTTTAGACACCACGAGCACGACGGTGGTTATGTTTGTGAAGCGTACGAGTGTTGATCTCAAGCAACGGCGTGCGGTCTAAAATTGCTTTACATGGACCACGAACACTTTGGTTGTAGACGTTTTCTGCCATTCATGCTTCGTTACACACTGCATTCATGGCGAACAAAACACTCCAGTGTGGTCACAAATTAACCGTTGTGTGACCAACACTGCAAGGTTGTGACGGTTTTTTTGCGTGATGTGACCAAATCGTGAGTGGTCACAAAAAAGCATTTTGTAACCGCACGCTGGCGCTTGTGATCAACACAGTAGTGGCGTCACAACATTAATTGTTCACGACTCCTTCATCTATCATCTTGGTATTGTAGATACCTGCCTCTTCCGATCATCGTCGTTGCCAAGAACAGATCAGCCCGCGCCCACCGGCAGCATCATACAATACATATTATATTATGCCCATGATCATTTAATTTTACTTGAACCAAGACGTAGCAACATGGAAATAGGCGATCAATCAACAAACCATGACTCTTTTGATGGCGGAGAGGAGCCGCTAACATCATTCATCAGACACATTCCAGAAGCTGTCAAATTGATAGCTGTATCTTTATTTGTGGCAATCGCTCTTCATAACTTCTTCCTGAGGAAGAAGCGACCCTCTTCGAATTCAGGGGGCGTTGCCAATAATAACATTCTTGGTACCACTGTTGAAACTTCGATCGAAGAAGAAGAAGAAGAAGATATAATTATTTCTTCTGCGAAGGCACCTTTACATCAATCATCGTCACAGACAAATTGTGTTGAGGCGGACACCAAAAAGAGAAAGAAGGTCGTTAATAAACCAGCCAAAAAGGCATCGGCAATCAGAAATTATAACAAATTAATATGTAAAGAGGCTCTTCTTCCATCTGATGACAACAACGGCGGGAAGTCAATAACAGCAGATGCTACAAACTCAACAAACTCCTCATCGGAGCAAGATTCGGCGTCGAGTCCTCCAACCGAGACTACTGGAACTCAAATTCAGCAACAACCAACACCTCCTCCTCCACTGAAATTGCATAGTCAAGCCAACCACCCCGGCCTATCAGCCTACTACAATTGGCACGCTACAATCACATCACTCTACCGAATCTATGCAATCCCCAACAGAGATGTCTTTACCAACACCTTCAATCCAGCCATATTACCCATGCACCCTTCCTCTGAGCGGGGGAACATTGCTGTAAACATTACAGTTGCAAATCAAACTAGATATGAATCTATTCAGGTCTATTGGATTGACTATAAGGGGAATGAGATATACAAGGGAAACATCCCAAGAGGCGGGAGTTGGGTCCAAACTACATTTATTGGTCATCCGTGGACATTTCGGGTTGGCGGAAGTGATGGGGGAGAGGAGAGTGTGTTGTTGAAATACGTCCCTTTTCGGATTGCTCCTACCGTGCTTGGTGCAGAGACAGCAACTTCTTCTCGGGAGAGTAGTGGGGTTGTTGGCCCCGTAGGCACGCAATCTTTTACACTACGAGATGTTCCAGAAGGTTACGTGACACGTAATGAGGGATATGAACCAGCCTGTTGGGTAGACGATGAAATACTCCCCGAGCCACCTCTTATTGATACGTACAACAACGGCGAACGAAACTTGAGTTTATTTACAATTCACGAGATGCAAATGGCATTAGAGTGGTCATGTTTCCAAATGCAACGAGAGGATGCAGCCAGTCCAGGAACTGGAGTTGCCGCTTCAAAACGATTATTGAAGTATTTGCAGAATATATGCTTGCAGCCAGACAATACAAAGTATAGGAGACTACGTGTCGGGAATAGAATATTCTTTGAGAGTGTCTACTCCACCGGTGCAAGGGGTATACTGTTAGCGTTGGGATTTGAAGAATTTATGGGATTTTTGGAGTGTGGTCCAAGCGAGGGTGCATTGAATTATGAAAGGTTACGACAGATATCTGATGCAATGATGATGGTTGATAAGACATTGAAATTAATGGTAGAAACTGAAGCTGTTGTGCAGCCAGAAGGATCAGATGGCTACGGTCGTGCTGGTTTTGGCTATGCTGGACAACTGAATATATGAAGAGATGTGACACGCAACGCAATAAACCAAAAAGAAATTCAACTTCACTCACCTCTCGTAACGTATGTGTATCAGAGGTGACATAAGAGCATTAAAAAGAAGAAGACAACAAAATAGACTCAAAATAAACATAAAGAACATTAGTAAACCATTGGTAAGAAAGTTTAAACACTAAATAGATTAAGGGCAGGCAACACTACTATCACAATAGCGTCCACTCGGTGTCGATTGATTGCAAACCCTTGAATTACCAGCACAACAAGCAGTCTTGCAAAATTGATTATCTCCAGCACAGAAACTCCCCGGAAGAAGGCATGTCGGCGGTGGAGGAACCGGACAAGAAGCATTACTATCACAATAGCGTCCTTTTGGTTCAGATTGATTACATATTTGCGACGAACCATCACAACAAGCAGTTGAGCAAAAATTATTACTTCCCCCGCAAAACTCCCCCGACACAATGCATGACAATGACGGCCCGGATGATGGCTGTGCTGATTCAGATGGAGTCAAACTGGGCTGAGATGACGGCTGTGCAGACGTTGAAGGCGAATCACTCGGCATAGACGATGGCTGACCAGACGGGACGGACGATGGCCCGGATGATGGCTGTGCTGATTCAGATGGAGTCAAACTGGGCTGAGATGACGGCTGTGCAGACGTTGAAGGCGAATCACTCGGCATAGACGATGGCTGGCCAGACGGGACGGACGATGGCCCGGATGATGGCTGTGCTGATTCAGATGGAGTCAAACTGGGCTGAGATGACGGCTGTGCAGACGTTGAAGGCGAATCACTCGGCATAGACGATGGCTGACCAGACGGGACGGACGATGGCCCGGATGATGGTTGTGCTGATTCAGATGGAGTCAAACTGGGCTGAGATGACGGCTGTGCAGACGTTGAAGGCGAATCACTCGGCATAGACGATGGCTGACCAGACGGGACGGACGATGGCCCGGATGATGGCTGTGCTGATTCAGATGGAGTCAAACTGGGCTGAGATGACGGCTGTGCAGACGTTGAAGGCGAATCACTCGGCATACACGATGGCTGACCAGACGGGACGGACGATGGCCCGGATGATGGCTGTGCTGATTCAGATGGAGTCAAACTGGGCTGAGATGACGGCTGTGCAGACGTTGAAGGCGAATCACTCGGCATAGACGATGGCTGACCAGACGGGACGGACGATGGCCCGGATGATGGATGTGCTGATTCAGATGGAGTCAAACTGGGCTGAGATGACGGCTGTGCAGACGTTGAAGGCGAATCACTCGGCATACACGATGGCTGACCAGACGGGACGGACGATGGCCTGGATGATGGCTGTGCTGATTCAGATGGAGTCAAACTGGGCTGAGATGACGGCTGTGCAGACGTTGAAGGCGAATCACTCGGCATAGACGATGGCTGACCAGACGGGACGGACGATGGCCCGGATGATGGCTGTGCTGATTCAGATGGAGTCAAACTGGGCTGAGATGACGGCTGTGCAGACGTTGAAGGCGAATCACTCGGCATAGACGATGGCTGACCAGACGGGACGGACGATGGCCCGGATGATGGCTGTGCTGATTCAGATGGAGTCAAACTGGGCTGAGATGACGGCTGTGCAGACGTTGAAGGAGATGAACTGGGCTGAGATGATGGCTGACCAGACGGGACGGACGATGGCCCGGATGATGGTTGTGCTGATTCAGATGGAGTCAAACTGGGCTGAGATGACGGCTGTGCAGACGTTGAAGGCGAATCACTCGGCATAGACGATGGCTGACCAGACGGGACGGACGATGGCCCGGATGATGGCTGTGCTGATTCAGATGGAGTCAAACTGGGCTGAGATGACGGCTGTGCAGACGTTGAAGGCGAATCACTCGGCATAGACGATGGCTGACCAGACGGGACGGACGATGGCCTGGATGATGGTTGTGCTGATTCAGATGGAGTCAAACTGGGCTGAGATGACGGCTGTGCAGACGTTGAAGGCGAATCACTCGGCATAGACGATGGCTGACCAGACGGGACGGACGATGGCCTGGATGATGGCTGTGCTGATTCAGATGGAGTCAAACTGGGCTGAGATGACGGCTGTGCAGACGTTGAAGGCGAATCACTCGGCATAGACGATGGCTGACCAGACGGGACGGACGATGGCCCGGATGATGGCTGTGCTGATTCAGATGGAGTCAAACTGGGCTGAGATGACGGCTGTGCAGACGTTGAAGGCGAATCACTCGGCATAGACGATGGCTGACCAGACGGGACGGACGATGGCCCGGATGATGGCTGTGCTGATTCAGATGGAGTCAAACTGGGCTGAGATGACGGCTGTGCAGACGTTGAAGGAGATGAACTGGGCTGAGATGATGGCTGACCAGACGGGACGGACGATGGCCCGGATGATGGTTGTGCTGATTCAGATGGAGTCAAACTGGGCTGAGATGACGGCTGTGCAGACGTTGAAGGCGAATCACTCGGCATAGACGATGGCTGACCAGACGGGACGGACGATGGCCCGGATGATGGCTGTGCTGATTCAGATGGAGTCAAACTGGGCTGAGATGACGGCTGTGCAGACGTTGAAGGCGAATCACTCGGCATAGACGATGGCTGACCAGACGGGACGGACGATGGCCTGGATGATGGTTGTGCTGATTCAGATGGAGTCAAACTGGGCTGAGATGACGGCTGTGCAGACGTTGAAGGCGAATCACTCGGCATAGACGATGGCTGACCAGACGGGACGGACGATGGCCCGGATGATGGCTGTGCTGATTCAGATGGAGTCAAACTGGGCTGAGATGACGGCTGTGCAGACGTTGAAGGCGAATCACTCGGCATAGACGATGGCTGACCAGACGGGACGGACGATGGCCCGGATGATGGCTGTGCTGATTCAGATGGAGTCAAACTGGGCTGAGATGACGGCTGTGCAGACGTTGAAGGCGAATCACTCGGCATAGACGATGGCTGACCAGACGGGACGGACGATGGCCCGGATGATGGCTGTGCTGATTCAGATGGAGTCAAACTGGGCTGAGATGACGGCTGTGCAGACGTTGAAGGAGATGAACTGGGCTGAGATGATGGCTGACCAGACGGGACGGACGATGGCCCGGATGATGGTTGTGCTGATTCAGATGGAGTCAAACTGGGCTGAGATGACGGCTGTGCAGACGTGAAGGCGAATCACTCGGCATAGACGATGGCTGACCAGACGGGACGGACGATGGCCCGGATGATGGCTGTGCTGATTCAGATGGAGTCAAACTGGGCTGAGATGACGGCTGTGCAGACGTTGAAGGCGAATCACTCGGCATAGACGATGGCTGACCAGACGGGACGGACGATGGCCTGGATGATGGCTGTGCTGATTCAGATGGAGTCAAACTGGGCTGAGATGACGGCTGTGCAGACGTTGAAGGCGAATCACTCGGCATAGACGATGGCTGACCAGACGGGACGGACGATGGCCCGGATGATGGCTGTGCTGATTCAGATGGAGTCAAACTGGGCTGAGATGACGGCTGTGCAGACGTTGAAGGCGAATCACTCGGCATAGACGATGGCTGACCAGACGGGACGGACGATGGCCCGGATGATGGCTGTGCTGATTCAGATGGAGTCAAACTGGGCTGAGATGACGGCTGTGCAGACGTTGAAGGCGAATCACTCGGCATAGACGATGGCTGACCAGACGGGACGGACGATGGCCCGGATGATGGCTGTGCTGATTCAGATGGAGTCAAACTGGGCTGAGATGACGGCTGTGCAGACGTTGAAGGAGATGAACTGGGCTGAGATGATGGCTGACCAGACGGGACGGACGATGGCCCGGATGATGGTTGTGCTGATTCAGATGGAGTCAAACTGGGCTGAGATGACGGCTGTGCAGACGTGAAGGCGAATCACTCGGCATAGACGATGGCTGACCAGACGGGACGGACGATGGCCCGGATGATGGCTGTGCTGATTCAGATGGAGTCAAACTGGGCTGAGATGACGGCTGTGCAGACGTTGAAGGCGAATCACTCGGCATAGACGATGGCTGACCAGACGGGACGGACGATGGCCTGGATGATGGCTGTGCTGATTCAGATGGAGTCAAACTGGGCTGAGATGACGGCTGTGCAGACGTTGAAGGCGAATCACTCGGCATAGACGATGGCTGACCAGACGGGACGGACGATGGCCCGGATGATGGCTGTGCTGATTCAGATGGAGTCAAACTGGGCTGAGATGACGGCTGTGCAGACGTTGGAGGCGAATCACTCGGCATAGACGATGGCTGACCAGACGGGACGGACGATGGCCCGGATGATGGCTGTGCTGATTCAGATGGAGTCAAACTGGGCTGAGATGACGGCTGTGCAGACGTTGAAGGAGATGAACTGGGCTGAGATGATGGCTGACCAGACGGGACGGACGATGGCCCGGATGATGGTTGTGCTGATTCAGATGGAGTCAAACTGGGCTGAGATGACGGCTGTGCAGACGTTGAAGGCGAATCACTCGGCATAGACGATGGCTGACCAGACGGGACGGACGATGGCCCGGATGATGGCTGTGCTGATTCAGATGGAGTCAAACTGGGCTGAGATGACGGCTGTGCAGATGTTGAAGGAGATGAACTGGGCTGAGATGATGGTTGTGATGACTCTGATGGAGCTGAAGTTGGGTCGGAAGATTCACTTGGCATTGATGATTCACTTGGTTTAGCACTAACAGTAGGCTTTGTCGATTCACTTGGTGAAGAGCTCGGTAGTGAAGATTGACTTGGCGAAGAACTTGTACTTGGTCTATCGGTTTTTGGTGCCTTTGTCATTTTTGGTGCCTTTGTCATTTCGGCGATTTTGTTTTCGGTGTACCACTGGACTTACGAGAGGGCTCTCTTGAGGGCTGACTTGAGGGTTTCGTCGTCGGCCGTGCGGACGGCTCACTTGTCAACGAAGGCGATGCACTTGGCACAGATGACGGCTGACCAGACGAAGACGGGCTCAACGATGGCTGGGATGACGGTGCGGCTGATTCAGACGGCACCAAACTAGGCTTCGACGACGGCTGACTTGACGATGCAGGCGATCCACTCACACTGGTTGGTGCTTTTGTTTTCTGCGATTTTGTTTTCTTGGGTTCCTTCTGTCTTTCTTTTTCGGGTCTAGCTTTCTTTCCGTCGTTTATTCCTTTTGCTTTTGATGCTTTTGATACACAGTCGTAGCTCATCTGTTCTCTTTGATCTGATGGCTGACTCTTTTGTGATGTTGCTTTCGATTCCGATCTGGACGCCTTTGATGCACATTTCGACTTTGATTGTTTACTCGAAGTTGAAGGCTGAAGAGGCAATGAGTATTCGCTGGGTTTAGATGAAGAGCTCGTGTTTGAGGTATTCTGGCTTGGCTTATAGAATTAGAACTGGAGATGGAGACGATGGTGGTTGACTGCTTGGCATAGAAGTAACTTTTGACGCCCGCTTCTTTTTTCTGCTTCTTCTACTCCTATCGGCTGTTGTTGCATTCTCATTCTCTCCCATAACAAACGAGGGATAGTTGACTAGACGCAGATGATTCTTTGGTACTGACTTCGGCTTCTGCGTAGTCTCATACATTTTTGTTGAATACGAAGTTGATGATGATGCTAATGTCGTCTGTTTATACATTATGATTGAAAAGAGAGCGTTAGAATGCACAATGCATATAAGACAAAGAGCACTTTATGCAATCCAACAACAAAAAGAATACTCACCACTGCATATTTTGCACTCTTGGTGCTCATCAGAATTGCTTTCGTTGTTGTTTTTGCAGTTGCAGTTGTGAAAAGCGTCCACGGCTGCTTCCGGTCTGATATTCCCTCACCCTCGCCCCTGACATATGCATGTGCATGAGCATGAGGGGAATAGATTGCTGCACTAGCACTCAAGAGAGCGATGAGGAATGGTGAGTTGATGAGGAGCTTCATATTGGATGATTCATTTGGCTGCTTAGAAGAAGTATATAGAATGACTTGTGCCATGCATCGCATGAGCGCTGGGCTTTTACTGTGCGCAAAGCAGGAAAGACGCATAGCCAAACAAAGCGGTTGTAGGTAAAAGCTGTCGAAATCATTTGGCGTTTCGACATGAGCCTACATACGTTGGAACCATACAAAAATATTATTTTCTCAAAGATGAGAACGATTTACGAAGAGTTTGGCCTTTTTTCTTTACATTTTTCTTCAACCATCGCCATTTTCAGGTCTCTCGTGTCCGTACAACATTCTCAACATTCTCACAAATTCAACTTCCTCCGTCATGCGACACCAAGTTCATCTCTAGAGGTACTTACTACTTCTGTCATGTTGTTCAGAGTGTTTTCAATGCTTTAAAACTTGATACATCGACAAATTTAGGCTATGATAGATATAGATGATTTGACTGCGACTGGTGATGTACATGTACTGAATATGAATGGAGTATCATTTTATAAAAGAGAGGAGCAGTCATTAAAGGTGAATCGAGAAGAGTCTAGATGTAATGTCGAGGTCGAGACAACTGTATATAGGTGAAGGTGATGGATAAATTCAGATCATGTTCATGTCCAGACCAAGAGCAAGAATGAAATTGCCAAGTTGAAATAAGAAGAGATCAAAGAAGAATACATGCATCCAAACGAATTGCAAGCTGAGAAGAGCAGAACAGTAGCAGCAGAAGCAGATGGTGCGGTGGATCTTCATCTTCATCTTCAACTTCAATGGTGTAAATATCAATATCATCATACCAGCTGCTATTATGAATGCATATGCGTAAGACAAAGCAAAAGACAGTTCATCTTCATCTCTATTGCTATCTATGTTATAAGCCAAGCTGCATTCGAATTCGATAATGATCCATCGAACTGATGCGCCAAGATTAAGAGGGAATAAGTCTGTATGTTGCTGCGTTGACCAACAACTTGACTGCATAGGACATACTTACTTATGGAGAACAGGAACTTGGAGGTGATTGATATCAGATGTAGACTTTTCTTGTTCGAGTGCCGAACTCGCACGCCGCGCCTATCTAAGACTTAGTATTGATTCCTACATACCGAAACTGTTAAGAATAACGGTCGGTGGCCATTCTATTTTTTCAGAAGCCACAATGGCCACAAGATTTGAAACCACTAACCGGGGCATCTCCTGTACATAATCACATGGCAGCACACAGTTCGTCCTTCATCATGGAAGAAGCAGATCATTCAGTAGTCGACCAAAGAGGTAGAACATCTGCCACTACCACAACAGAGAACGAACAAAGCCATCATCGCCGCCCAAACCGTCGGCCACCATCGGCAACCTCAAAGACTCCACGGCGCCGCAACACAAATCCGCAAAGTTCTAGTCCTCCACGTAGGCGAGATGATGATGATGACACTAACATCAAGGACGGTATTACCAACCACATAACTAATGATGACATCATCAATAATGACAAAGAACCACCTCCATCCTCATCCTCACCGCTAGCCACCCCCCTAACAACCCTAACAACCCTCCTCCGCACCTCGCACACCCACCAACAAACCCTCCTCACACTCTTCCGCACCTCCCACTCCCTCCACCTCCACGCCATTGATCGAAAAACCAAGGCCATTGAAGCATTACGATTGGCTCAAGCAGAATTGGAACATGCTACTACCGCGGAAGAATTTGCAAAGGTGGAATTACAACGCTCTAAGTTGAATAAAGATGGGGCGTGTGGACGGTATGATGTGTTGAGGGGGGAGGTACAAAGTTTGGCAAGTGGGTACAAGGGGGTAAGAGTGACATTGGTGAATTTAACAAGTAATTCAAATTGGAATGGGAGGTGTGGAACTATAGTCAAAATGATTGTGGATAATGGGGAGGATTTGGGAAGGTGGAAGGTGAGATTGGATAGTGATTGGAGGGGGAAGGAACCGGATGGGAATTATAGTGTGGGTGATGGTGGTGGTGGTGGTGAGGAGATGTTGAGTCAGGATTGGGAGCATGTTGTGGCAAAGGCGGAGAATTTGAAATTGATTGATGGGGGTGGGGATGTTCCTTCGTTTTTGGGTGGTGGGAGGAGTCAACAGCAACAAGTTGATGGTAGTGATGTGGCAAAATCACGATCTACATCAAGATCTACATCAAGATCACCATCATCACTTGATGATGAAGATGGCAAAGGAAAACATCATCCTTTAGATCCTGTCGAAGAATTGCCGGAAGAATCGTACAATCATAATATTGTCACACCAGAAAGGAGAGGAGGACGAAGAAGAATATACAACAGCAACAACAATAGCAATCACCAGCCATCATCACCACCTCAACAACAACACAATGATGAATATGATTGGAAAAGGAATGCACTTGGCTCTCAGCATAGCCCTCCAGGATATTATGAACCAGATGATCATCATCATCAATTTGTGCATTATCGTCATGCTGCTGCTGCTGCTGCTCCGGTGATGCATCATCATTCGCAGCTGCAAAAAAGGCAGGAGGAGCCGCCTCAGCAGAAGCAGCAATTGCAGCGTATGCATGGCCATCAACATCAGCAACCTACGCAGAAGCAACAGCAACCTACGCAAAAGCAACAACAAAAGCATTACGTGTCTCCGAGAGCACCAAAGCGTTCTCCAAAGAGTTCACCCAACATGCAACATCAACAACAACAACAAATGTACAATAGAAATCAAGTCTCCTCCTTTTCAGAGATGGTATCACCCGAAAGTTTCGCACCTATATCATTCCAAATTGAAACAAGTGAGAGTTTTAGTCAACGTGATGCAGTGTTACCTCCCACTTCATCGTTCTTTGAGGAAGTTACGCCACGAGAGGATACGCAGAATGTTCCCAATCATCAACATTACAGCTATCATGAGGAAAGTAATGAGGAGAGGAGCAAGACCAGTGCTCATTCTTCTTCTTTGCAAGCTACTGCTGCACATTCCAACTCACTCCCTACTGTAGTCGTTCTTCCGGTAGATGACGAAGATGAAGGAAACAGAAATGGTCCACCAACCTGCGTCGGTGTTCAAAATGCCGGTATCTCACATGTCAATGGATTATACGTCCTAGCCCCAAACAACCACCAAGATGACGATGAAGAAGAAGAATCATCATCACAACCAAATAATCCCAATACCAATAACAATGCAGATGTACCCCCACTCTACTTTAGAGACGCCGAACCAATCCTCCTCTCCGACAAACGCCATTACGACATGTGCATCCTTCGAATCGACTGTCCAGACTGTCCAGACTATGTCATTTGGTTCTTGTCACGAGTGGATATTGATCCGGATTGTTTGGATGTCAAGTTTAGTGATTGTTATTATTATTGTCGGGTGTTGAGGAGTGTTGGTTTGTATGTTCCTCCGATGGATGGGTGGAGTGTTCCTGATGTGCAGCAGGAGCAGGCGCCTGGTGGTGATGATGCTGTGGCGTTTACGACTGTGAATGATGAGACTTCTTTTGTGAATGATCAAGAGCGATTACATTCTTCTATGAGTAGTGGACTTGGAATTGTACCGAGAGCTGCTGAGAATGACTACGTTTGAAACTGCAACAAGCAACATTTTGAGGGTAATCGACTAAACGTAGATGATGTGTAAATTAATAATAGATTGTGTAATTTCTCCCTGTGCCAAAGAGGAAGGAGAGTGGGATTTTGGCAATCACTTTATCCCACGCAGTCAGTACAATACCCTTTCCTTCCAAATTCACCCAATCCTCAATATCTTGGCTTGTAGTGGTCGTAGGAAGGCGATGAGTGGTGATTTGGAATGCTCTTATTGCGCTCTATCAATTGGTGGTGGTTTGAATGAATAATATCGATCTTTTGCCAATCAACTCAACTAAATCAACCCCTACAATCCGGATTTGAAGCCCCAAAGTGACATTCCAAATCCAAATTCGAATCCAAATTTCCAATACAATGACAAAGTAACAACAATAAGACAACCATTCGAATCGTCTTTTCAAGCACAATCCAACCAGTGTATAAACACAGCTCGGCCTCCCTGCGGTCGCCCTCGCAAAACACACTTCACGACAATCAGCGCCATCAATGATAATAGTTACGACGAAGATCTCAAAAAGCGCCCGCCTTAATGCTGCGATGTAATGACAGTTGGCACATCATCATCCACCCCGACCAAGAACGCTCCGCTGAAGACACTTCCCTTAATGCAGCGATGTCATGACAGTTGGCACGAGCGCATCCATCAAGACACTTAAACGTTAATGCGGTGGGCTCCAGTGATAGTTGTTACGTGTACCGTCCAATAATAATAAACGGTGCTTCATTCTCCCTCTGGTCGAACTCGCTCTTATCCATCAACTTGCCTCGGCTGCGCTCGGCATGTTGTTGTTGATTGTGGTTGTTGTATTCTCCTCACTCTCCTCCTCCAACCCAAACCCCACACTCATCCTCCAACCCCACCAACAGCAACTGTTCGGGTTGGAGGATGAGTGTGAGTTGGAGGATGAGTGTGGGGGTTGCTCCTGTTGCTGGTGGGGTTTGAGGAGTGTGGAGTTTGGGTTGCTGCTGCTGATGGTTGTTGTTGCTGCTGTTGTTGTTGAAGGCGAGCCGACCGAAGGGAGGGGAGCCAATGATAGTATGATGATGGTGCACCTGACTATCATTGGACGGTACATGTGACTATTATGTTGATTGTCGTATTATGATGCCGAGCGCAGCCGAGGCCAGTTAATGATGCATTGTTCGTTTACAAGTGTCTTCAGCGAAGCGTTTGATGCACTTGTAACTATTGTCATGGATCTTACCTGATCGACGTTAAGTGTGTTTTTGGATCTTATTGCAATCAACCCATCATGTTCTTGCTGCATTAAGGCGGGCGCTTTTTGAGCTCTTCGTCGTAACTATCATCATTTTTGTTGCGTCAATAATGGTACTAATCGATAGAGATTGAAGAGAGCTTTCGAATGGTGGTCATATTGTATTTTTGTCAAATTTGGACCTCTACTTGAAAATCCGGCTGTCGGCTTGATTTGCAAGCCGCCGACGGCTTTCTAACCCCCTTTTTGACCGGTACTATTGGCAAAAAGTCGTCCAATGAGGCTATCTATATGCCCAATCGATAGAGCAGCTCAAGGGCTTTCCAAAACGCCACTCATCATCGTCATTGGACCACTAGGAGAGGAGTAACGGCCATTGTTGTCATTTTGGGGAGAAGTGGTGGCTGAGGTTTGAGGGGTCGGAGGTCATGTGCTTCATAAAGAGCTTTCTTACGATCAAGATGTCCGTCTCAAAAAGTGCGCCAGAGCTTCCTTCTTCCGCAAAATTCAAAAATGGCATCAAATCAACAATCAACCAACAAAACACTCGGCCACCATCATCGGCAACCCCTCAAAGACTCCACGGCGCCGCAATACAAATCCTCAAAGTTCTAGTCCTCCACGTCGTAGGCGAGATGATGATGACACCACTGACATCAAGGACGATGGTATTACCAACCACATAACGAATGATGACATCATCAATGAACAACCATCACCACCATCACCCCTAGCCACCCCCCTAACAACCCTAACAACCCTCCTCCAAACCTCCCACATCCACCAACAAACCCTCCTCACACTCTTCCGCACCTCCCACTCCCTCCACCTCCACGCCATTGATCGAAAAACCAAGGCCATTGAATCATTACGACTCGCCCAAGCGGAGTTGGAACATGCTACTACCGCGGAAGAATTTGCCATGGTGGAGTTACAACGCTCTAAAATAAGTAAAGATGGGGCGTGTGGACGTCATGATGTGTTGAGGGGGGAGGTACAAAAATTGGCAAGTGGGTATGAGGGGGTAAGAGTGACATTGGTGAATTTAACAAGTAATTCAAATTGGAATGGGAGGTGTGGGACTATAGTTAAAATGATTGTGGAGGGGGAGGATTTGGGAAGGTGGATGGTGAGATTGGATAGTGATTGGAGGGGGAAGGAACCTGATGGGAATCATAGTGTGGGTGATGATGGTGAAGGGATGTTGAGTCAGGATTGGGAACATGTTGTGGCAAAGGCGGAGAATTTGAAATTGATTGATGGGGGTGGGGATGTTCCTTCGTTTTTGGGTGGTGGGAGGAGTCAACAGCAACAAGTTGATGGTAGTGATGTGGTAAAAACACGATCTACATCAAGATCTACATCAAGATCACCATCATCACTTGATGATGAAGATGGCAAAGGAAAACATCATCCTTTAGATCCTGTCGAAGAATTGCCGGAAGAATCGTACAATCATAATATTGTCACACCAGAAAGGAGAGGAGGACGAAGAAGAATATACAACAGCAACAACAATAGCAATCACCAGCCATCATCACCACCTCAACAACGCGGAGATGAATATGATTGGAAAAGGAATGCACTTGGCTCTCAGCATAGCCCTCCAGGATATTATGAACCAGATGATCATCATCATCAATTTGTGCATTATCGTCATGCTGCTGCTGCTGCTGCTCCGGTGATGCATCATCATTCGCAGCTGCAAAAAAGGCAGGAGGAGCCGCCTCAGCAGAAGCAGCAATTGCAGCGTATGCATGGCCATCAACATCAGCAACCTACGCAGAAGCAACAGCAACAACAACAGCAGCAACAACAAAAGCATTACGTGTCTCCTAGAGCATCAAAGCGATCTCCAAAAAGTTCACCCAACACGCAGCAACAACAACAACAACAACAACATCTGTACAATAGAAATCAAGTCTCCTCCTTTTCAGAGATGGTATCACCCGAAAGTTTCGCACCTATATCATTCCAAATTGAAACAAGTGAGAGTTTTAGTCAACGTGATGCAGTGTTACCTCCCACTTCATCGTTCTTTGAGGAAGTTACGCCACGAGAGGATACTCAACATGTTCCCAATCATCAACATTACAGCTATCATGAGGAAAGTAATGAGGAGAGGAGCAAGACCAGTGCTCATTCTTCTTCTTTGCAAGCTACTGCTGCACATTCCAACTCACTCCCTACTGTAGTCGTCCTTCCGGTAGATGACGAAGATGAAGGAAATAGAAATGCTCCACCAACCTGCGTCGGTGTTCAAAATGCCGGTATCTCACATGTCAATGGATTATACGTTCTAGCCCCAAACAACCACCAAGACGACGACGAAGAAGAATCATCATCACAACCAAATAATCCCAATACCAATAACAATGCAGATGTACCCCCACTCTACTTTAGAGACGCCGAACCCATCCTCCTCTCCGACAAACGCCATTACGACATGTGCATCCTTCGAATCGACTGTCCCGACTCTCCAGAGTATGTCATTTGGTTCTTGTCACGAGTGGATATTGATCCGGATTGTTTGGATGTCAAGTTTAGTGATTGTTATTATTATTGTCGGGTGTTGAGGAGTGTTGGTTTGTATGTTCCTCCGATGGATGGGTGGAGTGTTCCTGATGTGCAGCAGCAGCAGGAGCAGCAGCCTGATGGTGATAATGTGGCGTTTACGACTGTGAATGATGAGACTTCTTTTGTGAATGATCAAGAGCGATTACATTCTTCTATGAGTAGTGGACTTGGAATTGTACCGAGAGCTGCTGAGAATGACTACGTTTGAAACTGCAACAAGCAACATTTTGAGGGTAATCGACTAAACGTAGATGATGTGTAAATTAATAATAGATTGTGTAATTTCTCCCTGTGCCAAAGAGGAAGGAGAGTGGGATTTTGGCAATCACTTTATCCCACGCAGTCAGTACAATACCCTTTCCTTCCAAATTCACCCAATCCTCAATATCTTGGCTTGTAGTGGTCGTAGGAAGGCGATGAGTGGTGATTTGGAATGCTCTTATTGCGCTCTATCAATTGGTGGTGGTTTGAATGAATAATATCGATCTTTTGCCAATCAACTCAACTAAATCAACCCCTACAATCCGGATTTGAAGCCCCAAAGTGACATTCCAAATCCAAATTCGAATCCAAATTTCCAATACAATGACAAAGTAACAACAATAAGACAACCATTCGAATCGTCTTTTCAAGCACAATCCAACCAGTGTATAAACACAGCTCGGCCTCCCTGCGGTCGCCCTCGCAAAACACACTTCACGACAATCAGCGCCATCAATGATAATAGTTACGACGAAGATCTCAAAAAGCGCCCGCCTTAATGCTGCGATGTAATGACAGTTGGCACATCATCATCCACCCCGACCAAGAACGCTCCGCTGAAGACACTTCCCTTAATGCAGCGATGTCATGACAGTTGGCACGAGCGCATCCATCAAGACACTTAAACGTTAATGCGGTGGGCTCCAGTGATAGTTGTTACGTGTACCGTCCAATAATAATAAACGGTGCTTCATTCTCCCTCTGGTCGAACTCGCTCTTATCCATCAACTTGCCTCGGCTGCGCTCGGCATGTTGTTGTTGATTGTGGTTGTTGTATTCTCCTCACTCTCCTCCTCCAACCCAAACCCCACACTCATCCTCCAACCCCACCAACAGCAACTGTTCGGGTTGGAGGATGAGTGTGAGTTGGAGGATGAGTGTGGGGGTTGCTCCTGTTGCTGGTGGGGTTTGAGGAGTGTGGAGTTTGGGTTGCTGCTGCTGATGGTTGTTGTTGCTGCTGTTGTTGTTGAAGGCGAGCCGACCGAAGGGAGGGGAGCCAATGATAGTATGATGATGGTGCACCTGACTATCATTGGACGGTACATGTGACTATTATGTTGATTGTCGTATTATGATGCCGAGCGCAGCCGAGGCCAGTTAATGATGCATTGTTCGTTTACAAGTGTCTTCAGCGAAGCGTTTGATGCACTTGTAACTATTGTCATGGATCTTACCTGATCGACGTTAAGTGTGTTTTTGGATCTTATTGCAATCAACCCATCATGTTCTTGCTGCATTAAGGCGGGCGCTTTTTGAGCTCTTCGTCGTAACTATCATCATTTTTGTTGCGTCAATAATGGTACTAATCGATAGAGATTGAAGAGAGCTTTCGAATGGTGGTCATATTGTATTTTTGTCAAATTTGGACCTCTACTTGAAAATCCGGCTGTCGGCTTGATTTGCAAGCCGCCGACGGCTTTCTAACCCCCTTTTTGACCGGTACTATTGGCAAAAAGTCGTCCAATGAGGCTATCTATATGCCCAATCGATAGAGCAGCTCAAGGGCTTTCCAAAACGCCACTCATCATCGTCATTGGACCACTAGGAGAGGAGTAACGGCCATTGTTGTCATTTTGGGGAGAAGTGGTGGCTGAGGTTTGAGGGGTCGGAGGTCATGTGCTTCATAAAGAGCTTTCTTACGATCAAGATGTCCGTCTCAAAAAGTGCGCCAGAGCTTCCTTCTTCCGCAAAATTCAAAAATGGCATCAAATCAACAATCAACCAACAAAACACTCGGCCACCATCATCGGCAACCCCTCAAAGACTCCACGGCGCCGCAATACAAATCCTCAAAGTTCTAGTCCTCCACGTCGTAGGCGAGATGATGATGACACCACTGACATCAAGGACGATGGTATTACCAACCACATAACGAATGATGACATCATCAATGAACAACCATCACCACCATCACCCCTAGCCACCCCCCTAACAACCCTAACAACCCTCCTCCAAACCTCCCACATCCACCAACAAACCCTCCTCACACTCTTCCGCACCTCCCACTCCCTCCACCTCCACGCCATTGATCGAAAAACCAAGGCCATTGAATCATTACGACTCGCCCAAGCGGAGTTGGAACATGCTACTACCGCGGAAGAATTTGCCATGGTGGAGTTACAACGCTCTAAAATAAGTAAAGATGGGGCGTGTGGACGTCATGATGTGTTGAGGGGGGAGGTACAAAAATTGGCAAGTGGGTATGAGGGGGTAAGAGTGACATTGGTGAATTTAACAAGTAATTCAAATTGGAATGGGAGGTGTGGGACTATAGTTAAAATGATTGTGGAGGGGGAGGATTTGGGAAGGTGGATGGTGAGATTGGATAGTGATTGGAGGGGGAAGGAACCTGATGGGAATCATAGTGTGGGTGATGATGGTGAAGGGATGTTGAGTCAGGATTGGGAACATGTTGTGGCAAAGGCGGAGAATTTGAAATTGATTGATGGGGGTGGGGATGTTCCTTCGTTTTTGGGTGGTGGGAGGAGTCAACAGCAACAAGTTGATGGTAGTGATGTGGTAAAAACACGATCTACATCAAGATCTACATCAAGATCACCATCATCACTTGATGATGAAGATGGCAAAGGAAAACATCATCCTTTAGATCCTGTCGAAGAATTGCCGGAAGAATCGTACAATCATAATATTGTCACACCAGAAAGGAGAGGAGGACGAAGAAGAATATACAACAGCAACAACAATAGCAATCACCAGCCATCATCACCACCTCAACAACGCGGAGATGAATATGATTGGAAAAGGAATGCACTTGGCTCTCAGCATAGCCCTCCAGGATATTATGAACCAGATGATCATCATCATCAATTTGTGCATTATCGTCATGCTGCTGCTGCTGCTGCTCCGGTGATGCATCATCATTCGCAGCTGCAAAAAAGGCAGGAGGAGCCGCCTCAGCAGAAGCAGCAATTGCAGCGTATGCATGGCCATCAACATCAGCAACCTACGCAGAAGCAACAGCAACAACAACAGCAGCAACAACAAAAGCATTACGTGTCTCCTAGAGCATCAAAGCGATCTCCAAAAAGTTCACCCAACACGCAGCAACAACAACAACAACAACAACATCTGTACAATAGAAATCAAGTCTCCTCCTTTTCAGAGATGGTATCACCCGAAAGTTTCGCACCTATATCATTCCAAATTGAAACAAGTGAGAGTTTTAGTCAACGTGATGCAGTGTTACCTCCCACTTCATCGTTCTTTGAGGAAGTTACGCCACGAGAGGATACTCAACATGTTCCCAATCATCAACATTACAGCTATCATGAGGAAAGTAATGAGGAGAGGAGCAAGACCAGTGCTCATTCTTCTTCTTTGCAAGCTACTGCTGCACATTCCAACTCACTCCCTACTGTAGTCGTCCTTCCGGTAGATGACGAAGATGAAGGAAATAGAAATGCTCCACCAACCTGCGTCGGTGTTCAAAATGCCGGTATCTCACATGTCAATGGATTATACGTTCTAGCCCCAAACAACCACCAAGACGACGACGAAGAAGAATCATCATCACAACCAAATAATCCCAATACCAATAACAATGCAGATGTACCCCCACTCTACTTTAGAGACGCCGAACCCATCCTCCTCTCCGACAAACGCCATTACGACATGTGCATCCTTCGAATCGACTGTCCCGACTCTCCAGAGTATGTCATTTGGTTCTTGTCACGAGTGGATATTGATCCGGATTGTTTGGATGTCAAGTTTAGTGATTGTTATTATTATTGTCGGGTGTTGAGGAGTGTTGGTTTGTATGTTCCTCCGATGGATGGGTGGAGTGTTCCTGATGTGCAGCAGCAGCAGGAGCAGCAGCCTGATGGTGATAATGTGGCGTTTACGACTGTGAATGATGAGACTTCTTTTGTGAATGATCAAGAGCGATTACATTCTTCTATGAGTAGTGGACTTGGAATTGTACCGAGAGCTGCTGAGAATGACTACGTTTGAAACTGCAACAAGCAACATTTTGAGGGTAATCGACTAAACGTAGATGATGTGTAAATTAATAATAGCTTGCGTATTTTTGTACTTTGCCGTAGAGGAAGAAGTTTGGGATTACCTTTCGCATGAAAAGATCGGATTATCCAAGTATATGGAGTTGAACGCAGGATTTAGATTGATGCAACTTCGGATATAATTATGAATGTTAGGGTGTCTCTCTATAAACAATACAGGACAAGCCACCAAATTGACCTCGGTAAGATCAATCATCGCCAGTCAAGTCGACAAGGGCATCTGTCTGCTGAACCGTCACTGCTCTACTATTTTCAGCCTTGATATTCCCTTGAGGAGGCACTCTGACTGTTGAGACTGATGTTTCAGTAGATCTCTTCCTCTTCCTCCTTGAATTCTCCCTTTTCACTTGTACTGAATCATCATCTGAATCTAAATCAGGGGGAGGGGGGAGAATCTTGTTATAGATCAGTCCCAATGCAGAGCAATAATTCAATGTGATTGTGCGTATGTACTCTCCTTTCCTACGATTGACAATCTTACTGGAAGCCGTCCGACCTTTCGGAGTGATATCAAGTGAGTGGGATCCACTTGTTGTGCTTTTGATGCACTTCTTACCACCGAGGGTAGAATCGGCGGTCAATGATCTTGAAACGAAGTCACGAGGCTCCGTATAATATTTCTCTCCCATCTTATGAATTTTCAATTCCACTTTTCCAGTGAGCATGTCTGGTGTACTACCTACTTCTTGACGTGTTTTGTTGAAATGAAGCGCAGTCATCGTTTGTTTGCCACCAATCCTCTCATATCTTCCGTAAGAACGCTTGCTTGGGCTGTTAAAGTCATAATGATATCCGAGATCAACCCCGTCAACAAAAATAAACGTCATCACGCCACCTTTGTCACACTTCACAGAGACGAAGTAATCCATATCTGGCTCCACTTCCGCGTAGACCTGCCCATCTGGAGCAGTATGTTCCTTGAAGGGCTCCTTAGTGTCGGCCGCCACCAATTCTACAGTAAAATCTCCGACTTTCACCATGATCTTCAAAGATGAAACGAAAAATAGAAAAAAAAATGACCAAATGAAAAATCTAAGAATAACGAATGCGAAGGAGAGGAAGGAAGATCAGAAGAAAGAAGAAAGCCCGCCAGTACAATACCTGGCCTGAGAAGAAAGGACCTCTCTTTGTCTGCTTGATGGTACCTACTTACTTATTTAGGAGAAATGACCTTTGACCTGTCGCGTGGACCGCGTCTCGCTCACGAGAAACAAGGTGAAGGTAAGTAAATAACGCCCAAAGAGGTCGTGTAAGAGAACTGAAGTGAGAAGCCTGATCATTCCTTCCCACCTATATACTTACTTATCTGAGAGAAATGACCTTTGACCTGTCGCGTGGACAGCGTCTCGCTCATCCTTGTTGAACTGTTAGCCTACTGTTAGCCCGCCCAACAGCAACAGGCAAACACACTCGAATTATCTACTTAAGGGCTAAGGGCAAGGGTGACCGCATGCGTGAGTAAATACGTCGAGCAAACTTCTACCATGGTGACGAGGAGTTTAACCTTAGTTCGAGTTAGAACTACACCGGCGGCGACAGCGACAGCCGGACAGTGTTCAACTCAAAATCAAAATTACCACAGGCTGTTTAACAGCTATCCGGGTAAGTTGTTTTTGGAGGGAGCTGAGCACCTCAGAACACTCAATTTTGAGCTCCCGAACGGAGATGATGGAGTAGGAGTTTGAAAATGGCGCGAGCAAGGAGAAAGTGTCTAAGATACCCATCTAACAGGTACTCGTAGAAAAATGGACTTTTGTCTACATAGGAATAATAGTACCTGGCAAAAACGTGAAAAATTTACAAGTCGGAGCCACTTTTAGGCCCTCTACTCAGCTAGCGCAGCGGTGGGGGCATGATTTAGCGCCACCCACTATAGACAATAGTAGAGCTATATTAGTACTCAAATATTATGAGCTAGATAAATGTTGGGGTAGTAGTAAGACTTCTAATAGGGTGGATGAAGATATCTGTGATTTTGGGCTGATTTTGGAGGCTACTCCCTCCACACCATACCACCCCGTTCATGTGCTTGAACATGAGATATCTGGAAAAAGTTGGCCAAGTTGTTGAGTGGGCATAGCCCACCAACCATTGAGATGCCTATCTCACTGATATGCTACTTTTGTAGAGCTGAAGAAGAGCTCTCCAAATCACCACTGATCTTCGTCTGAAATCAATATCCCGCAGAGATATGGGACCAGAACGAAGTCTATTGAGCAAATGGGCGCCCATGCGCGACCTTACCCGGAAAGCTGTTAATGATGACGAAAAATTGATACAACCGGTAGCAGCAGCGGCATCATCAGTTGAGGCGAAGAAGGCAGATGAATCAAGCGCATTGTACACCAGAGAGAATCAACTTAGAGAGGCAGAGGCCACCACTGTGGCTGTGGCTGTTGCTCGCCCATCAAAAAAGGCTATTGCTCGCCCATCAAAAAGTGTTGACAATGATCCACAACATGCAGCGTCTCAGATGAAGCGACAGTGTTCAGGTTCAGAGGGCGAAGATGTTGTGCCAAAGAAGATTGCTCGAAAGCGACCCTCCAAGAAGTTGTGCTCTGCTGATGGATGTAAAAATCAATCCCAAAGAAAAGGAGTATGTTTCAGGCATGGTGCAAAGAGGAAACTATGCAGCAGCGAAGGGTGCATGAGTCTTGCTCAAAGCGGGAAAGTGTGCTTCAGGCATGGGGCGAAGAAGAAACTATGCAGCAGCGAAGGATGCACGAGTCTTGCTAAAAGCGGGAAAGTGTGCTTCAGGCATGGGGCAAAAAAGAAACTTTGTAGTAGTGATGGATGCACTAATCAATCTCTAAGAGGAGGTGTGTGCAAACGACATGGGGCAAAGACTCTTTGCAGCGCAGTAGGATGTACGAATCAATCTCGAAGAGGAGGTGTGTGCATACGACATAATGTCAACGCGAAACGATGCAGCACGGAAGGATGTAAGAGTTTTGCTCGAAACGGAGGAGTGTGTATTAAACACGGGGCAAAGACCAAGAGGAAGCTTTGCAGTAGCGATGGATGCACAAAGATAGCTCAAAAGGGAGGATTGTGTTGGAGACATGGGGCAAAGTATCTAATCTGATTAACTTAGTATATATATAGGAAGCAATGCAGCACTGAAGGGTGCAAGAGCCATTCTCGAAAAGGAGGAAAGTGCCACGTGCATGCAAAATTCAGGTACGAGAATGGCTTATTTATATGTACATTAAGAACTAACTGTCTAAACCACGTCTTATTCCTTCTTGTAGCTGGACGAAATGAAGGCTGATGGAAGGTGTGAATTAATCCTGTTTATTTCAGCAACGGTGGGATTTCCTGGCATGATGAAGATAGGTTACATCGACAGTGAAATAGACATATTGTTTAGGATAGGTTACAGTTACATCATCTAGTAGTACACATTAGTTCATACAAATTTGCCTATAATTATGAATATTAGGGTGACTGTATAGACAATATAGTGCAAGCCACCAGATTAATTGCGGTAAATCAGTCATCGCCAGTCAAGTCGACAAGGGCACCTGCTAGGTGTGAACTCTCTGTCATGTAAATGACGTTGCGAAGACTAACTATCTTGCCAACCTTTATTGTAGCAGTAGATTCTACAACGGTGTTCGAGAAATTATTCTGAACATGAATCGCTGCCTTGAAGTGGCTTGCATCTATTGGTATAAAGGAAACTATCTTCGCCTTTGTTCCAAGAAATAAGAGTTCTGTTGCGTGTACTCTCATCTGTTGCTTCGTCACGGGCGTTTCATTGGCTACCTCTTCAATGAATTCCGATGAATAGAGATCGTCGAATCGCTCTTCTATCTGACTGAAAGGTTTGATCGTACCGTCAAACACAGCAATATATGCATTCAATTTATACTCTACAATCTCCAAGTCCGTCGCATCAAACTCTTTCATGCTTGACTTTATCGGCCGAATAATTTTCCCATCTTTAACTTTCGTTATGTTGTAGTAAGTTTGGTAGCACGACGCACCATTTGGGATGATGCACAACTTGTAAAGTATGCGGCTACTAGATATGGGATGAAAACTTACAAGTAATACCCTGGTTCCACTAGTGAGATGTTGCATTTGAATCTGAAGAAGTTCATCTCTGCTAATGGCGTACTTGCTTGTGCGGTTGTAAAACTCTTTGTGATAGACGGAGTCGAATGCACGTTTGAGTGATGGAGAGAACTCTTTCTTTTTTCCGTAAAAGGACATGAGGTACCGACGAAGTGATTCTTCGAGTGTAGAAGATGACATCACGAAGATTTTGATGGAGGGTTAGATTTTCGCAACATAGACAAACAACGCAAAGTATATAGCCCTTCTTATAATCATGGCCAATCACCGATTGCCTTCAAGCCGTCCAACTGCTTCCTTGGTTGTGCACATCTACGTACATATGTCGCAGGTCGCAGCAACCTTCTTCTTACGGTACCGCTTTCGCACAAGTCTGATTTACGGCTTCGCGCTTGCACATGTAATTCTCCGCCACTCAAGTTTTGTGTATGTAAATCTTCTTTCTTTCGGACCGAAGAGAGCATACAATTACTTAAGCCTACTCTCCTACGTGCGTGGTGCCTGTCTAAGTAGCAAAGTTTGAGTTCGAGTTAACATTAACATAACAATGACCTACATATTTAAGTATAAGAGCATCCAAAATTCCAATTTTGTATTTGGAACAGTGATTTACTCCATCTCTATCATTTGTGAGCATTCTATCAGACGTGGTTATCCTGGCTTGATCAACTTCATGTTGGCTCATCCTCATGGCCAATTTCATCTCTTCCATAAGATAACAACCTTCCAGATCTCTCTACTGGAAGGATCTGTTTGATGCCCTGCAAGTTTTCACTGAATCGTCTATACTTCTCTCATCCTCACTGTCTTCTCGAAGTAACATCTTCTCTTGCTTAGCTAGAAGAGATTGCAACTTTCCCCTGACCTCACTCACCCGCTTGGAGTGATCAAAGTTGAAGCATTCCATTATCACGCTGAGAAAGGATCTGAGCCACTCTCGGTGCCCCTTCGAGCTCATGTCACCGATAGCGTTGTATATAGCCGCCAGGGCGACAGTGCTTGTACGTTGTGTAGAGAAGTAGTAGTCGAGCACAGCAAGTTCGATCAAATACTTCATCTCATCCATGAGGAAGCCCCATGATGCCTCAGGGATGTCAACATAAGGCAGGATCAAGGAGAGGATTGAAAGTCCAACGTCATGCGCGGTCGGAGCGTGGCATCGCCATGACAGGCCACTCAACAAAACACATTCCATGTCCTCAATCTCCTCAACTGTGTAAACTTGACTGCACATCTCTGCGAACAGATCACTAGATATGGCGACACGTTCGTTGACCTTGATGGCAACATACAAGGCCGTGACAGTGAGCAGCTGAAACTTGCTTTGATCTCTCAGAGCCTCATCGGATACAGCTCCTATGGTGGTAGCGTTAGCGTCGGCGGAGTTGCTGATACATGCGCTTGTGCTTGTGATGGAGAGGAATCGATCGACCATTTCCATTGCCGAAGCCACCGTCACCCGTGAGAGCTGGTGGTCAACGAATTG
Source organism: Skeletonema marinoi (assembly GCA_030544225.1). Taxonomy (NCBI): domain Eukaryota; phylum Bacillariophyta; class Thalassiosirophyceae; order Thalassiosirales; family Thalassiosiraceae; genus Skeletonema; species Skeletonema marinoi. The sequence goes on along the minus strand of CM060500.1, from coordinate 1,313,611 downwards.
GTAGCACCAGTCCACTAACTTCTTGCGATCGTCGGCCGTGATCATGGTTGGATCGGGGGGATCTAGATATCCGTCCTCATGCCAAGAGGAGGTGGTGAGCTGCTCTTCCTCCCTCTTGATCATGGCGGCGAGGGTATCAGCCACTGTGACTGTGTCTCTGGATAGAATGTCTGTAGGTGTAGGCTGCATCTGTTGTCAACACCATGTGCTGGAATGGTTCTGTTCACCTGGATAAATATTATGATGTGTATAAATGTGGAGAGTGTAGAGTTGCAAGCCATCGTACTAAGAGAGACACAACATTAGGTAGTTCTTTGCTTTGCTTAGCTTGGGTGGTCGATAAAAGGTACATACATATTAGTTGAGAGGGGGACAACTTTGGAAGCGCATGTTGAGTCCTAAAGGGGAATTAGTACTCTTTTGCTTTGATCGGTTCAAATTGGTATTAAACTTGGCTTTCCGGTGAGATGATAAAAAGAAGCTCAAAATGTCTTTTGGATAGGCAGATACCGGAGTGAGAAGCCTGATTATTCCTTTGTGTTCCTCATCCTTGTTGAACTGTTAGCCCGCGCCCAACAGCATCAGGCAAACACAGTCGCGAATTATCTAGAGGGCTAAAGGGCAAGCAAGGGTGACCGCATGCGTGAGTAAGTAAATATCACGATGCGGCGCCCCATACAAATTGGTCCTTTTTTGCAATCTGAGGTCTAACAGTTCCTACGTGGATATTGGGTACCGGAGTGACACAAATCTATCGCTATAAGTTTTTTTAGAAAAAAGGAGCCAGAATATCTATCGCCAAATACTTTGCACGCTGTATTTTCCGTAAATATGATCATGAGATCCAAACCCCCAGCAAAATACAGTCCTCTGAAGCATGAAGAAGAGGAATATGTTCGGGGTTTGGAGCTCACTAGCGTACTTTGCACAGTATAAAAGTTCGCCTATGTATGAATTCCTACGTAGAATGTACGTAGACCAAATGTACGTAAGTTAAATAATAGCCGCATCGTGTAATATAAGTACGTCGAGCAAACTGTTGGAATACACCAAGGAAATGGCGCCAAAGCTTCCTACTAAAGGCGGAAGTGGCACCGTAGCCTACTGAGGAATTAGTAATGACTCACCAATGCCACTCACATCGCATAAGAAACCACAACTTTATTGACCGAATAAGTTCTCTCCATGAGAGCTAGCCCTTAATATATTCTAACACAAACTTCTACCATGGTGACGAGGATTTTAACCTTAGTTCGAAGAGTTAGAACTACACCGGTGGCGACAGCCGGACAGTGTTCAACTCAAATTCAAAATAGCAGGCTGTTTAGTGATGATGAAAAATTGATACAACCCGTAGCAGCAGCGGCATCATCAGCAGTTGAGGCGAAGAAGGAAGATGAATCAAGCGCATTGTTTACCAGAGAGAATCAACTTAGAGAGGCGGAGGCCACCACTTTGGCTGTGGCTGTGGCTATTGCTCGCCCATCAAAACATGTTGACAATGATCCACAACATGCAGCGTCTCAGAGGAAGCGACAGTGTTCAGGTTCAGAGGGCGAAGATGTTGTGCCAAAGAAGATTGCTCGAAAGCGACCCTCCAAGAAGTTGTGCTCTGCTGATGGATGTAAAAATCAATCCCAAAGAGAAGGAGTATGTTTCAGGCATGGTGCAAAGAGGAAACTATGCAGCAGCGAAGGGTGCACGAGTCTTGCTCAAAGCGGGAAAGTGTGCTTCAGGCATGGGGCAAGAAGGAAAGTTTGTATTTGTAGTAGTGATGGATGCACCAATCAATCTCTAAGAGGAGGTGTGTGCAAACGACATGGGGCAAAGACTCTTTGCAGCGCAGTAGGATGTACGAATCAATCTCTAAGAGGAGGTGTGTGCAAACGACATGGGGCAAAGACTCTTTGCAGCGCAGTAGGATGTACGAATCAATCTCGAAGAGGAGGTGTGTGCAAACGACATAATGTCAACGCGAAACGATGCAGCACGGAAGGATGTAAGAGTTTTGCTCGAAACGGAGGAGTGTGTATTAAACACGGGGCAAAGACCAAGAGGAAGCTTTGCAGTAGCGATGGATGCACAAAGATAGCTCAAAAGGGAGGATTGTGTTGGAGACATGGGGCAAAGTATCTAATCTGATTAACTTAGTATATATATAGGAAGCAATGCAGCACTGAAGGGTGCAAGAGCCATTCTCGAAAAGGAGGAAAGTGCCACGTGCATGCAAAATTCAGATACGAGAACGGCTTCTATATGTACATTAACAACTGTCTAAACCACGCCTTATTCCTTCTTGTGGCTGGACGGAATGAAGGCTGATGGAAGGTGTGAATTAATCCTGTTTATTTTAGCAACGGTGGGATTCCCTGGCATGATGAAGATAGGTTACAGCGAATTAAAATGGACATATTGTTTAGGATAGGTTACACATCTAGTAGTACACATTAGTTCATACAAATTTGCCTATAATTATGAATTTTAGGGTGACTGTCTATAGACAATACAGGACAAGCCACCAGAATAATCTCGATAAGATCAGTCATCGCCAGTCAAGTCGACAAGGGCATATGTCTGCTGAACCGTCACTGTCTGTTCCCTACGATTCCCAACCGTTGTATTCCCCTCAGGTGACACTCTGGCAGTTGAGACTGATGTTTCAGTAGATCTCTTTCTCTTCCTCCTTGAATTCTCCTGCTTCACTTGTACAGAGTCATCATCTGTATCTGAATCAGGTGGAGGGGGGAGAATCTTGTTATAGATCAGTCCCAATGCAGAGCAATAATTCAATGTGAGTGTGCGTATGTGCTCTCCGTTCTTGTAATTGACAGTCTTACTGGAAGCAGTTTGTCCTTTTGGAGTCATATCAAATGAGTGGGATCCACTGGTCGTACTCTTGATGCATTTCTTACCACCCAGCGTAGAATCGGCGGTCAATGATCTTGAAACGAAGTCACGAGGCTCCTCGTAATATTTTTCTCCCATCTTATAAACTTTCAATTCCACTTTCCCAGTGAGCATGTCTGGTGTAGTACCTACTTCCTGCCGTGTTTTGTTGAAATGAAGCGCAGTCATCGTTTGTTTGCCACCAATCCTCTCCCATCTTCCGTAGAAACCCTTCTTCTTCTTCGGGGCTTTGAGGTCAATGTGATATCCGAGATCAACCCCGTCAACATACATCCACATCATTACGCCACCTTTGCCGCTGCTCACAGAGATGAAGTAGTCCATATCTGGCTCCACTTCCGCGTAGACCTGCCCATCTGGAGCAGTATGCTCCTTGAACGCCTCTTTATTGTCGGCCGCCACCAACTCTACTTTAAAATCTCCGACTTTCACCATGGTCAACGTCAACGTCTACACTTTTTCAAAAATGACATCTTTCGTGTGTTGTTGCTGCTCATGAAAAGCTAAGAATGACGAATGATTCCAACCCGCCAAAATACGCCAAACGCCAAACAAGATTCAGAGATTTTGGAATTTTCGAGAACCGCCATGGCCAAAATGCCTCGAGCACCGCCAACAACCATTAATGACAAAAAACCATGGCCCCAGTAGAAGACGACACAACCTACGCCGACGAAACAGTCGACGACACCTACGCCAGCACCAACTACGGCAACAGCACAGTCACCAGCGGCAAGAAGGAAAATCCAATACTAAAAAAAATATTTGTGTCATGTGAGAGTGATGCTTTGGGGAGTGTTCATCGGGCTTGGGCTGTGACTGTGCTTTTTATGGTGTTGTTTTTTATTGTGGCGATAATAGAGGGTGAGTTTTGTTGTTGATTGGTTTGGTGTGTAGCTAGGATGTGATGTGCTGTGTTTGTAGTACACTAGATGTGTGCATTGATGTCATTGCATTTATTTGCGAACCGAAAATATCAAACCAATGCTCATACATCCGTCTTCTCTCAACTTACACTATATATAACTATCATCAACAAAATCAACAGCCAACCAAATCAGCGACGACGAAGAAGTATCCAACGCCCTCTGCATAGCCTCCTACTGGTCCGCCTTCCTCCACCTAACATTCGCCATCCTGGGCACCTTTGTCCTAAAACGATTCTCGACGGCGTTTGCGGTGGGGTGCTTTTTGGGAGCGGCGGTGGTGATATCGCAGCAGAATTTATTCATGTTTGCGGCGTTTATTAAGTATCAGCATGGGAGTGTGTTTGGGAATGTGATTTTTGCGGATTTGGCATTTGCGTTGTTTGGCCTTTTGACGTTTTTTTCGTTGATATTGGGGCATTTTAGGCATTATATTATTGTCAAGTAGTTGGTGGATATGATTATGATGTGGTCATGGTTGGAGGAAAGAGGGGAGACAGAAAGGGGAGGTGTGAGTGTTGGTAGGACGGCCGCATTGGCTGATTGTTTCAAACAATAATAATCCAATCAATCAACTCTTGAGGGATGTTATAAATTCACAAAATAAAATGGAGAGTGAAGAGCTATAGGTGATGAAGGGAGGATAATATTGTAACTAGTATAAGTAGGGGGGAGGGGGGATTGGGAATAGATGATGATTGCTTTGTGTTGTATCCTCTTCAACCGCAGAGAACAATGTTTTGCGGTGGAGAGATGCACAAGTTTATATGTAGTGTCAATTGAATATAGAAACATAAGTAGTAATATTTCAAAAGGCGTTAAAGAAGGCAACAAATAGCAAAACAAATGTGTTACTTCTATTAGAGCACATGATTTTGAAGTAACTTGTAGCATCGTTCTTCTTAGCACATCATGCACTCAATTATCCTTCACCCATCATTTGCTGCATTCTCACTCAATAAAGCCACCAACAACAGCCAAACTAATAAACTGAAAATACAACCCCCTCCTCGTATCCTGCTCCAACAAATCCGGATCCTTCCTATACTTCTTCACATGCGCCTTGTCAATCATCCCCTCCTTCTCCATCTCCTTCACTGCCCGTTCCTTATCTTGAAATAGATACTCAATTAATTTCATATTGTCAAGTACCTCCTTCATACCACCTAATACTTCCATTGGTGATAATTGTCGTAATTCCGATAAATGGTCGCTATTCTCCTCTTTTAACTTAGTTACCATTGCCATGGTTTCCACATCTTTCATTGCCTCTTCGATAATGGCACTCATGTCTGCTGCATCTTTTTCAGAGAGAAAGCCCCCTTCTTGTTGTTGGGGTGTTCCGGTGGATGGGTCGATTGTGGCTTCGTTGTTGGGATTGGAGATGGGTGTTCCTTTTTTGATGCCGAATTGGGCTTGGGCGGGGAGGAGGAGGGAGGAGAGTATTGTGGTGAGGAGGAAGATTGATAGGAGTGACCTCATTATGTTGGTGATGGTGATGGTTGATGCAATTAAGTAGTAGTAAAGCAGTGGATGATGATGATTATCGAGCTGCTGTGATTGATAGCAATACTATTGTCGCTGGTATGGGTGAACAAGACAGCAATCAAGTCAAGGAGTGGAAGATGAAGCAATCAATGAGTGGAAGTGACAGTTTGCGCACTTTTACGTACCAATTCCTACATACAGACCTACGCACGAGTTGAGATTTCACTTTTGCTCATAAATCAACCGCAACAACATCATGGCCGACACATCCCCCCACCCACGTGACGCAGTAATAGTCCAAGCAATCCGCACACCCCTCTGCCGCGCCCGCAAAGGTGGTCTCGCCCAACACCCTCCAGCCACCCTCCTCTCCACAGTCCTCTCCGGAGTACTCCTCAAAGATCCAACTCAACCCGGCAACAGCGATGATTTCCTCATCTCACCCTCCGCCATCCAAGACATCTGCATAGGCAACGTCCTCTCCCCACCCACCTCCGCAGTCTCCTTCCGCATGGCCGCCCTCTCCGCCAACATACCCCACACTACCTCCCTATCCACCACCAATCGTCAATGCTCCTCGGGACTACAAGCCGTTGCCAACATTGCCCATGCAATTCGCTGTGGATCCATCAATGTTGGGATAGGCGCCGGAGTGGAAAGTATGAGTGCCAACCCTATGCATGAACTGTATGAAAAGTTCCCACCAGAAGTAGATTGGGATACGATGCAAAATTGTGACAATAGTCAAGAGGTCATGGATTGTTTAATTCCCATGGGGGTGACTTCGGAAAATGTTGCGAACAAGTATCAGTTGGATCGAGTGACTTTGGATACGTTTGCGGCAAAATCACATGAAAAGGCGGCTAGAGCACGGTCATTGGGTAAATTCAAATCAGAAATTAGACCAGTTGGAGATATTTCCGAAGATGATGGCATTCGTCCATCCACCACAGTCGACAAACTTGCCAGATTGCGTCCCGTATTTGACAAAACCAATGGAACCACTACCGCCGGAAACTCGAGTCAATTGACCGATGGAGCCGCAGCCATTCTACTAATGAGTCGAGAGGAGGCGAACAAACGTAACATTCCCATATTGGCAGTGTGGAAATCATTTGCGGTCGAGGGATGCCCACCTAAGATTATGGGGGTGGGTCCCGTGTATGCTATACCGTCGGCGTTAGAAAAGGCTTGTATTGGTGTGGAGGATGTGGATGTTTATGAAATCAATGAGGCGTTTGCCTCTCAGGCGTATTATTCTATTGAAACATTAAAATTGGATCATTCCAAAGTCAATCCCAACGGGGGTGGAATTGCACTCGGGCATCCTCTGGGTTGTACCGGTGCAAGGATGATTGTAACGTTGGTGAATGAGATGAGGAGGGAGAGGAAGAGGTTAGGTGTTGTGAGTATGTGTATTGGGACTGGGATGGGGGCTGCGGCTGTTTTGGAGGTGGAGGATTTGAGATCTGCTCTTTAGATGATGATGATGATTCATATTATTTGATAGAGTAGTTAATGTGGCTTACTTAAAGTCACTTCTAGCAATGTGATTGACTTGGCTTTGTTATTGTGCATGTTGATAGATGTAGCAGTCACTATCATCTATCATTTGGGTCACAACCGTCATCATAATCTCGTATTCTCTTTCTCAACAAGTAATGTGGCTTAATCTCCGCCCTCCTCCGCCTCAATATCGATTGTATTTCTCATCAAAGCACTTCACCCTCCTCACCATCCACAAGCATTCCACCCGTGAGGCGTTGAATTGATTTTATATAGCATCCTAACCACCCATGATGGGCCATACATTGAGCAATACACTGACCTTGACGGCGCTAGGCACGATATGGTGCTGGCGGCCAGCCCAAATTGGACCTCATCAGGTCACAAACGAGGCTGTAGTATTACTGTAGGTAAGTAGAAGTAGTGTTGGTTCATTGTCAAAAGAGCATAAAAGCATTGCTGATCTCATAATCGACCAAGTAATAGTAATAATTCCGGCTCTTCATTATTACGTTAGAACCAAACCGACATCGAGATAACTAAGTAACTAAGCACAAACAGGCCTGGGCCCACTAGCCAAGATTTCCTGGCTCTTTTCCTCTGTCAAGACTTTGGTCTCTGTTTTACTATCGCCTCCTCTACCCCTATTCTCCACTTGACGCCAATTTTCCCCATACTGTGACGTGAGGATCTTATCAGAATCGCAGGGGATGTAAATAGTAGTAAAGTAAAATTGTACTTCCATGAAACAGTGTAAGTTGGTGTCAAAGAAGCTGCCTACTTGAGTTTCGTCTCCTTCTTTGAACTGAAATTGATGGTGTGGTGTAGAAAAAGCAAAGACATGTTTTTGTGAGAGATTTTGTATATAGTCTGTTCATATTAGTATCATATCCTGCCAGTCTTGATCTTGATTCAGATTGCAAACAAAAGCATTATGACATAAATCTCCAACTCTCCAACAAAGTACTACTTACATTGCTTGGGCTGATCCGTTCGTCAGTATCAACAAGACGGTAATCACCTCCCTGCTCATTGTACCGCAAAGAATCCTTTGTTTGAGTTGCATGATTGACACCAGCCATGTTAGCTCGAGGGTAAAAGTACCCAGCAGTGTCATGGTATGGATACACAGCGTAGGCAGTCATCGAATACCCCCCTCGGCTAAACACAACTCTGTGGAATGGATAACGTTCTTGTGTCCCGGGCACAATTCCTTTCCAATTAACCCAACTATTTTGAGTGGGGTCCAACCTGATGTCAAAGTCTCCTACAGTTCCTTTCGTTGACTCTCCATTAATCTTTAACCCTCCCTGCCCATCCAATCGAAGCAAATCCTCGTAAACCACCGCCATATCAGCGTCCACTTTTTCATTGGGAAGGAAGCCACCATGACGAACGATGCCCAATAGAAAACCATTCCTTGGGAAGAATCGAATATTGTGCTTCAAATAAAGATCCTGAATGAACTGGCTCGTGTTAATAATATGTTGCGCCTGAACGCAATTACGCCTCTTTTCGGTGACATAACGGAATGGAAATGTAGCTGCAGGTCCAGGAGCCTCCCTTAGCTGAACTGTTTTGGGGTCGAGTGAGGCCGCGGACGAGAGACTGGAGACTGGAGGTGGAGCTCTTTTCAGAGGTGTAGAGAGGATGGATATCAAAAGCGAGCCTATGGCAGCTGCAGATGCGATTGTCAGAATGCTAACCTTCATTGTTGATGTTATGTTGAGCTTGCCTTGGCCTGTTGAGCGGTTGGTTGGATTGCCTGTCTCTCTCGCAAGGTGCTGTGCTGTTGCTGCCCTTCCTATGACCATGACTATGACCCCGATGTTTCCTCAAGCTTCTGCGCTGCTGCCGGGGCGGGAGAGGAAATGCTACGCGCGCACGCTTACCCGGCAAGGACAAACGCAGTAGTGTACAATACAACGACACATGCAGACAATTTACCCGGCAAGGATAAAACGTGTGCAGGATGAAGACATCAAAACAAGCTCGTGATTCACCAAAGCTTGTCTCTTCGGTACTCAATATGGATCATCTGGGTATTGAAGATGTCAAGTCATAGCAGGAATGACGCCAAAGTGTCAGGTCATGAAGAAAGTTTGAAGTTGAAGTTGAAGTACCTATCGCATATCGCCGACTACAAGTCTCATACTTAAGAGGGAGACGGACACAGGAGACCCGCACTGGGGTCCATGCTCACCTATTCCTTTTCTTGCTTCCGGCAAGCGTATCGCTCAAGTAGTTAGAAGCTTTCTCGAACACTTCCCGCCTTTTTGGGAAAGATCTTTGGAGCAGATGCTCAGGAATCCAATGCGTCGACACACGCACTCGGATTCGACGACCACTCACGAGGAGAGCCATCCATCATGGCATTGTTTGTGAAAAGCATCCTATCTATTACAAAGCACCAATAATTCTCCTCCGACCGGTTTTCCTTGGAAAAACGTAATCTTTGATAGAAACCTGGAATGCCGCGGAAAGATGAAATCACATCAGCCCGTGTCCATTTCTTTCTCTGCTAGAATCAACGGGCAAGAATCGGTATGTATTACCAAGGCCATGATTCCCACAATAACATGAGTTGATGTTTCCCGTCATAAATTTTAGAGTGATAGATACCATATCGCATCTTATGAAATTGTCTGAGCTGTCTGAGCGGTTTTGAGCGAGTGAACGAGAAAAGAACCGAACGAGAGACACCCCCTTTACTTATCACAGAAGGGACAAATCATTTCTCCATCTGATGAGGCTTCTTCAAGTTCGAAGTTGCATCTACGTCTCCGTGTGTGATGTTAGCGAGGTAGATCATGTGAAAGCGTTGGTTGAATCAACCTCGTGCTGGTGCGTGAGCAGATGGAAGTGACAACTTCAACCTCACAATGTACAATAGGTTCTTTATGCATGCCTTGGATGCACAGTAAGAAACTTTGTATCTCGAGGCGCTTTCTATTTCTAGTGCAATGAAGAGTGGAGATACTCTCTGCATGGAATGTCGTTGTTCCCTTGATGAAGCTTTTGACAAGGAGCATGGAAAAGGTCATTATGTTGATCTTCTCAAGAGCTTGAATTTCACTATCAAGCTATGAAATAACTGGACTGGGAGTGCCAAAATGTAAATCAGAGGACCCTTTTGTCAGCCGTATCATTTGTGAGCGTAACTAGTCAGACGTAAGCGTCTCGTCAACATGAACAGATCGGCCGCAGATGCTTTTTTGCACATAAGTATTAGGGTCCTCTTGGTCTATCATACCAAGTGGGACAATTTTTTTGTCAATAATCAACAAATAAAACAGTCTTATCTTCATTATACATGTTGTGTTACGGATCAAACAACGATCAATTATTGTACACCATGATGATGATGATGGTTCATTACTGATGGAGTAGTTAATGTGGCTTACTAAAGTCACTTCTAGCAATGTGAATGTCTAAACTTTGCTATTGTTTGCAGCAGCCACCATCATCTATCATTTGGGTCACAACCGTCATCATCATCTCGTATTCTCTTTCTCAACAAGTAATGTGGCTTAACCTCCGCCCTCCTCCGCCTCAATATCGTTGTATTTCTCATCAAATCATCTCCCTCACCATCAAAAGATTCCATATAACCTCCCATTTCAAACAAGGATAGAGCAGGCGCATTGTTGGGCTCAACATCGACACATATAAACTCTTCCTTCCATATGTCTCTTGCCACCTCTTCACATTTGTTAAGTAGTTTCATGCCAATCCCCTCCTTTTGATGTGTGGGTGAAACACAGATGACTCCTATTAATGGACTTGGAGACATTGCTTCTTTAGAACTGTTGTTCATATCATCGTCATCAGTAGTAGTAGATGTGTTATTAGCGTCAACAGGACAAAGTGACATTCCCATTTCAACCATGCCAACAACACCATTGCTACTTCCCAAAGAAGATAAAGACACATCATCACTATCCTCATCAATCTGTTTGGCAACAAGCAAACAATACTTCTTCCCCCTCATCTTCCTTGCGAGGGATACATATCTCTTGTACGTAAATTCTTCCGTTAATGACTTTTCAAATAGATCCCATTGTAACCTTTCCATCAGTGGAACTTCATCGTCTTCTTGGCAGCTTTGTGGAGCATCAAAGGTTGAAACGAGGAGTGCTGTCAATTGACGATAATCATCGGCTGACGACGGTGGTGATATTGTTATTGTTGTCGTTGTTGATGATGATGCTGAGAATGAATTTGCTGTGTGATGTATTGGATTTATTATGATTGATAGGATTGTCGTGTAGGAAACCAGAATGAGGACGAGACTCTTCATTTTTGATGTGTGAGTGCAAGTGAATAACTTGTGTGCTGAAAGACAGGTAGTGCGCAAGTCAGATGTGTTATTGTTGTAAGTAGGCAAAAGAAAATCACCGACCCATCAGTTTCCTCTTACTGATGTTGATGAAAGTAGTGGAGGCAAAGAACAAAGTCGCCTTGCTGACTCTTCGCTTTGCTTTGCTCTGTGCACTTGGAGATGCAAGAGACACGTATCTTATTTGTGGCGGGAGACACAGACCTCACGCACAAGATTGAATATCCCTCCCCTGCTATTACGCGATGTAAAAAATGCAATAATAGGGAGCGACAAACGAATAATTCCATCCATAAGGCAACATCCAACGGCCGATTACTAAGGGACACTCAAAACGATGGTGAAAGTCGGAGATTTTACTGTAGAATTGGTAGCGGCCGACACGAAGGTTGCGTTCAAGGAGCATACAGCTCCAGATGGGCAAGTCTACGCGGAAGTGGAGCCCGGTGTGGACTACTTCATCTCTACCCGAACAGATGTTGGTGGAGTCAAGTTTGTTTATTACGTCGATGGGGTGAATCTCGGATATACGACTGATGTTCGCCATCCAAAAAAGGCTAGATATTGTGGGAAATTGGAACGAAGGGGTGCCAAACAAACGATGACAGCGCTTCATTTCAACAAAACACGTGAGACACAAGACGTGACACCAGACAGGCTCACTGGCAAAGTGGAGTTGAAAGTTTATCAAAGGGGAGCCGAATACTATAGCGAGGCGGTAGATAACTTTGTGTCTGCATCATTGACTGCAGATTCCACGGTGGGCGGAAAGAAGTGCATCAAAAGCACAACAAGTGGATCTTACTCGTTTGATAAACTTCGATCATCCAAAAAAAGAAAGGGTAATATGGTCTCCAAGTACAAAAGAGGGGAACGCATTTGTACTATCACATTGAATTATTGTTCGGCGCTTGGTCTCATCTACCATAAGATACTCCCCCCTCCACCCGCCTTGGAGGGAAACGTTACGTCTGCTGTAATAGGAGGGCGGAAGAGAAAGAGGTCTACGACACCTTCACATGTCGCAGTAGCTGCAGTATCTCCTGAGGTGAATAGTCATGCGGCCAAGACTGCAAATAATAAAAGAAAGGAGGTGACAGTTCAGTTGACCTATGACCTTGTAGATTTGACTGGCGATGACTGATCTTGCTGGGGGCAGCTTTTTGTTCTGGGAGGCAACTAATTTGTTATATTTGTAAATTCGTATTCATTCATCAAAGAGGTAGAGTTCAAGACTCATTCTTATTACTTAGGTTGCCCATCAAACTCTTTCTAAATCCATGCATATCGTCAAGAGAGATGATCAACAACACTTGACGGGAGTGGATTTCTCCGCAGTAGTTCCATGAAAAGATGCAAGGGCATCTTACCTTTTCGTAGCATGTGATGGCGTAGCAGCTCCTCGGCCACGATGTGAGGTAGGCATCCGGTGTGGTCGGTAATCCTCTAAAGACCCCAACTAATAGCCCAAACAAACCTCCTGATACAGCAAATATTATGAACAGAATGAGATTATCAGTAGAGCTGACTTCTTCGACACGTCGAATGAGGAGGGTGAACATTACGACAATCGGTGTCAAGCAAAATCCGACAAGGAATTGTTGTAGAAGACCTTTTCTCCTCACAGCTCGCCCAAACTCCTTTCGATCATCAATGCGGAATGCAAATACCCATCCAACGCACAGCCAAACTTTGGCAAAAAAGGATGCCCCAAACACTTCTCTCAACACAGCTAAAGAGCCCAGAATCGGGCTTACCACGTCAAATTCAGGTCCGAGCTCAAACGATTGAATAGTGAGAGAGCCCAACGCAAGAGGCAGTCCTCCCATGACATAACAGGAGGAGACGATACAACTAAACAATCGACTCTTTGCTTGCAGCTCTGTAATCTCGGACACAGGAAGAACACCACCCGTCCCAATACGCATATATCGCCTCTCTGGGTGAAGATCCACTTCCACTTCCAACGCCTCGCGATTCCGAGGATTTTCGACACAAAATACTTTCGTAAGGAGCATCCCAACCACTCGTGCATCTAAACAAAAAGCAGCAAAGCTAGAAATGTAGAAAGAAACGTCATTTGTCCTACACAATGGATCCTCACTATTCTCACGATGCATGCATTGAAAGACCATTGAAGCACTTAATAACCGGTATATTGTGAACAGCATCATGCTACAAAGCAAAGAGGTCACAGAGTACTGCCAAGATAAACTTGAAATTGAAGAGAACTTCTTGCGAGGAAAAAGTGCTGTGCCTTCTTCCTCAGAGTCATCATTGGTTAAATGTTTGTGATTTGACTTCACGATGCGAGTAAACCTTGAAGAAACGAGTCGATACAACACCTTACCAACGGCAGCGAGGACAGTGAATAAAATCAATAGCTCAGGTGTCTTCAATCGACGCAGGTTTGTCTTTGCTGTTGAGATGTTCTCACATATATCACTGTCGAACGATATCCTCTTCTTATCAAAGAAGCTACATAGGTTTGTGTCAAGGCAGCACTGAGCCAATTTGACATCTTCACTCTGCTTGCGACCAAGCTGTTTGTATTCCTCTGAATATTGCCACTGAGGAGTCAATCTTGACAGCACTCTAAAGTCATCGATAGCCCAATGATCCCTCATTTCATCAAACTTTGGTTGTCGGATACGAAATTGGGTAGAGTTGGTTCTGGCGTCAGATGGTATGATTTCCGAAATGAATTGAAATGCTTCGCCACGGTATTTCCATGCTGGATAGGTGCCAATCGTCGTCCAGGCACTATTTGTATTGTACTCCAGTACCACGTCACCTTCAAACGCAGCTTGGCATTCCGAGTTTAGATCATTCTGGATCAATGGCCCCAACTTCAAGTGAAATTCGACCGTGCCACCGGATTCAACATTCAATCCCTGTGTGGTAGCATGTCGTCTCTGTCTACCTCCAAATACAAGCGCATTCTTGTTATCTGGTGGACTAAACGCACCATGACTTCCACGCTCGGATGGATTGCGATTGACTCCACATGCATCCGAGTACTTTCCATTGATTATTTCCTGCCATGGAGCTGACGCTTCTTTCAAAGGGAATTCAAAGTCATCATCAAATACATATACCCCAGCATTATCATTTGAATAGAGAAGCAATGGCTTGGAAGACGAGACACTTGCAGATCGTGAATGCTCTTCTCTGGGGGATGAGATGCAAAGATCGTACCCGATGGAGTGATTGCTCCAAATGTAGGCTTCCCAATCATATACACAAGCAGAGGCAATGACTTGATGGGAGGATGTAGACCTGTCGCAATCGTTGTATGGCTGAGTGGCTGGATGAAAGATGTCAGATTCTCCATGCTCATTGTGCTCTATGCAAACAGCAAGATTGCAAGTAGGCAGCCAGCCTCGGCATTGATTTGCCCATATTGTTACTGGAAAGGTGGATGCGTTCCAACAGAGCAGAGCTACCGCAGTGATTGCAATGATGACAATCAGGACACTGATTAGCCATGAAACTCCCACAGCCACTCTTCCTGAGTCTTCTTTATTCAAAGCCGCTGCCAGACCTGTCAATGGTGTATCTTTGTTACATTTAGGACATCTTCCTGATTGAAAGTAGCATTGATGACAATAATAACTCTTGCAGCATGTCCTAAAGAAGCCTCTTTCTAGACACATTCGACATTCAATCTCTGATGGAAATGACGAAGACGATGATGAATCACCATTCGCTCCTGCGGCGTCTTGCCGTGGCTGTTTCATCTCTGCAACGTGGTCAAGAATAGTATTGGTTATATTATGTTGAATATCCTTCACATTGCGTCGGAAATCAGACTCTTCATCCAACATTGCTGTAGCGGGGAACTCGTGACGATAGCAGGCGTCACATAGGAAGCAGCCATCGTTGATGAGGAGACGAAATTTTCCTTGACGGTTTCGATGTTCTGGACAATGTTGGCATTTCGTGAGGGTTTTCTCGACATCTTCGACAGGTTCAACGGGAACAGCCTTGATCTTGTCTCTCCACTTGCGTTTCCTTCGTTTTTCTTGATGTGGTTTGGGTTGAGGAGGAGGCATTGCCCAGAGTTCAGTTGTGGGCGTCCATCAGATCGCAGTGGGCATTGTTCTACTTCTTTGAGCGCGGTTGTTACTTTACCGAGAGTAGGCGGTTGACACTGTATTGCTCGTCATTAAAAAAGAAATTGTTCAGAGAGCATCATCTTCATCTTCATTTGAATTTAAAAAAAATGAGAGCTGAGCCAAATCAACGGCAGTGAACGGTGAACGGCCCCCTCCACCACCACACCCAGACCCAGCGCCGGCTGGCACTTGGTGTTGGTGTTGTCAATGGAGCATAAGCATAGCTAGCGATGATAAAGTAGATAGTACCACCGCAAGCACCTAACAATCTCTCACTGCTCATTCGACATTGAGAATTGAGACATAAAGAAATGTCAAAAATCTAGTGTACATCGTTCTGGGTCAGGTTATTTATCTCTAAAATTCAGTAAACACTAGTGTGCCACCCTCCACCAAACCGCCCCGCCCGGCCGCGTCCATCACTGCATATCACATACCATGTTGCAGATCTATCGACTGGCAACAGCAAATCGATTGCTTATCAAGAAAAGATGTTCTATTACAGGTGCTAGAGGTGAACTATTCAGTGGTCAAGCCGCCTCTTTGGAAAGAAGAACACAAAATCGTCCAAAAAAGTCACACAACATGCGGACTCGGACATTCAATCGTCCCGACGGCGCTGAAATTCAATATGAAATCAAAGGGAACGGTCCTAATCATGTTCTACTCTTATGTCCAGGGGGAATGTGGTCGAGTAGAAACATTTGGAACATTTCGCCGTACAATCCATGGACGGATGTTTCGTTGGCAGCAGATTTCTCACTGATTGGCATGGATCAGCGCATGTCGCGGCATGGAACGTTGTTAGATGATCATGATATTGGATGGGAAACATTCCGTGATGATCAAATATCACTTCTAGATCATCTCAACGTGGAAAAATGTCACATACTGGGCTCTTGTATCGGTCCGTCATATGCACTAGCACTACTACGAGACTATCCTGATCGATTCGAAAGAGCCGTCCTTTTGCAGCCGATTGGGTTACACGAGCACACTACCGAAATAGACGAATGGAAGGGGCTGAATACTTCTGGGGTTGATCACTGGTTTGATAAATGGGCAGATGATATGGTGAAATCAAATAGGGCATCACAAGAGGGAGTGGAGAAGTTGAAGAGAAACATGTTTGGCCCTGTCAAAAACTTCATTTTTAGCTGCACACGAAAAGATGTCACAGCAGTGAAACACCCTCTTTTGGTGCTGGCAGGTGTAGACATCTATCATCCTTCAGGAACAGCTCGTGAAATTGCTCGCTTGGCACCCAACGCAAGGCTCATTGAAGGTTGGAGAAATACGGGTCCTAAAGCGCTCGAAGATGCAGTTGAAGCTATCAAGTCTCACTTGTTGTGCATGGGGCATTGTAGTAAGTACAGACAAAGTTTATAAAACAGGAGATATGAATTGTAAATTATTCTATAATTATGAAAGATCTTCCAGATCGGTCTACCAATTGCCTTCGTCCTGTTCCCTGGAAGATAGCGAGAAGCAAACGGAATCAGGACACTTAGCTCCATCCAACCAGGCGCCCCTCGCACGGTGTGGTTTCTGTCCACCTCCCAGTCCACTCGATGGTGCCTTGATAAAGTCCATGATGAGGCGAATCATATTTGTTATGTTGATGATGTGCTTTGTAGGTAAGTAGCAGTGCAAAATCCCTCTATGTATCTCTATGCCGTAATTTGATAACTCCTGTACCATATTTACCTGTATTTCGAGGAGATGCTTGCGCTATCTTTTGGTGACGGTGAAGAGGAAGATGGTTTTTGATTTGATGCTGTCGGTCATCGACAAAAATGACCCCTCCAGACTTGAGTACCAGGCCCTCCAGACTTGAGTACCAGGCAGACGCGAGAAAGATAAGAAAGAGGGCTGCGGGTCGGCCCCCCAAAGTATGGCTGTTTTCTTTTCAAAATTTGGGGGCGTGCCCTCAATGATCTAATCGTGAAGCCTGTATTGAGCACCGCATGCGGACCCGGATAAAAGCATGACCCCGACCAATGAAGGTCTGTGCACTATGACCCCGTCGTTTAGTCCTGTTCCGACACAAAAGGCAACAAAACTGCATACCGGTTGCACTGTGTTTGCACTCAACTGACATACAAACTCGCTCTGCCCACTTCATGTATCATGCATAATAAGTGCACCGAACACAACACAGAAACACTAAGTAATGCACAACAACGAACTCAGCCAAACTATGAAGACATTCGGCCTCTTTACCTTTTCCCTCGCCCTCGGCATTGCCACCACATCCGCGTCTGCGTCTCCCTATCGCCAGAAGCATCAGAAGGCAGCGCAAAATCGTCATAATCTTTACCTCCGTGGCAGAGGTAATCTCATGACACGCGAACGTGAACTCGAGGAGTGTAACGCAGATAGATCAGATAGCTGCACTTCACGTGAAATCGAGGAGTGTAACGCAGATAGATCGGATAGCTGCACTTCAATAGCGGGAAATAATAGCTATGTAGCACCTACAGGCAACAATGGCGTCATGAACATCGATGGATTCGACACTGACACTGAGTGGGATAAATCCAAATGTGGCGTCCCTATGTATGAAGCCGGAGATGCAGGGAAAGCAAATCCAATACAGAAATCACAAGCATGGCTTGATTGGAATTGCGCGAACAACACTCTATGCATCCTTATCAAAACAATGAATGATACAGAGTATGTCATAAAAGATGACTCCGAACAGTGGTTTAAGGCATATGACAAAGATTTGAACAAGAAAATATCCCTAACTAAGGATTGGCAAAATATATACAATGCAAATGGTACTATCACTGCAGTCGAGGGCTGCTACACTATAGCACAGGACACGACATGCATCAAAGAAGCAGAGCTACATGTCAATGTGATCCCCGCAAAAGGTACTACCTCTAGCGGAGACACTTCATCAACTGGCAAATCAAGAAGCACTGAAGGTTACATAGCAATATACTTGAAAACATGCCCACTAACGCAAAATCCTACATCAAGTCCAACAAAATCTCCAACAAAATCAACAACTCAACTTCCAACAGCTGCAGCAACACCAAAGCCTTCAAATGCTAATAACGGGACGACTCCTGAGTCACATTCCTCACAGCCTAGTTTGACTCCATCTCAATCAGCCGCACCGTCATCCCAGCCATCGTTGAGCCCGTCTTCGTCTGGTCAGCCGTCATCTGTGCCAAGTGCATCGCCTTCGTTGTCAAGTGAGCCGTCCTCTCAGCCGAGTTTGACTCCATCTCAATCAGCCGCACCGTCATCCCAGCCATCGTTGAGCCCGTCTTCGTCTGGTCAGCCGTCATCTGTGCCAAGTGCATCGCCTTCGTTGTCAAGTGAGCCGTCCTCTAAGCCGAGTTTGACTCCATCTCAATCAGCCGCACCTTCCTCCCAGCCATCGTTGAGCCCGTCTTCGTCTGGTCAGCCGTCATCTGTGCCAAGTGCATCGCCTTCGTTGTCAAGTGAGCCGTCCTCTCAGCCGAGTTTGACTCCATCTCAATCAGCCGCACCGTCATCCCAGCCATCGTTGAGCCCGTCTTCGTCTGGTCAGCCGTCATCTGTGCCAAGTGCATCGCCTTCATTGTCAAGTGAGCCGTCCTCTCAGCCGAGTTTGACTCCATCTCAATCAGCCGCACCGTCATCCCAGCCATCGTTGAGCCCGTCTTCGTCTGGTCAGCCGTCATCTGTGCCAAGTGCATCGCCTTCGTTGTCAAGTGAGCCGTCCTCTCAGCCGAGTTTGACTCCATCTCAATCAGCCGCACCGTCATCCCAGCCATCGTTGAGCCCGTCTTCGTCTGGTCAGCCGTCATCTGTGCCAAGTGCATCGCCTTCGTTGTCAAGTGAGCCGTCCTCTCAGCCGAGTTTGACTCCATCTCAATCAGCCGCACCGTCATCCCAGCCATCGTTGAGCCCGTCTTCGTCTGGTCAGCCGTCATCTGTGCCAAGTGCATCGCCTTCGTTGTCAAGTGAGCCGTCCTCTCAGCCGAGTTTGACTCCATCTCAATCAGCCGCACCGTCATCCCAGCCATCGTTGAGCCCGTCTTCGTCTGGTCAGCCGTCATCTGTGCCAAGTGCATCGCCTTCGTTGTCAAGTGAGCCGTCCTCTCAGCCGAGTTTGACTCCATCTCAATCAGCCGCACCGTCATCCCAGCCATCGTTGAGCCCGTCTTCGTCTGGTCAGCCGTCATCTGTGCCAAGTGCATCGCCTTCGTTGTCAAGTGAGCCGTCCTCTCAGCCGAGTTTGACTCCATCTCAATCAGCCGCACCGTCATCCCAGCCATCGTTGAGCCCGTCTTCGTCTGGTCAGCCGTCATCTGTGCCAAGTGCATCGCCTTCGTTGTCAAGTGAGCCGTCCTCTCAGCCGAGTTTGACTCCATCTCAATCAGCCGCACCGTCATCCCAGCCATCGTTGAGCCCGTCTTCGTCTGGTCAGCCGTCATCTGTGCCAAGTGCATCGCCTTCGTTGTCAAGTGAGCCGTCCTCTCAGCCGAGTTTGACTCCATCTCAATCAGCCGCACCGTCATCCCAGCCATCGTTGAGCCCGTCTTCGTCTGGTCAGCCGTCATCTGTGCCAAGTGCATCGCCTTCGTTGTCAAGTGAGCCGTCCTCTCAGCCGAGTTTGACTCCATCTCAATCAGCCGCACCGTCATCCCAGCCATCGTTGAGCCCGTCTTCGTCTGGTCAGCCGTCATCTGTGCCAAGTGCATCGCCTTCGTTGTCAAGTGAGCCGTCCTCTCAGCCGAGTTTGACTCCATCTCAATCAGCCGCACCGTCATCCCAGCCATCGTTGAGCCCGTCTTCGTCTGGTCAGCCGTCATCTGTGCCAAGTGCATCGCCTTCGTTGTCAAGTGAGCCGTCCTCTCAGCCGAGTTTGACTCCATCTCAATCAGCCGCACCGTCATCCCAGCCATCGTTGAGCCCGTCTTCGTCTGGTCAGCCGTCATCTGTGCCAAGTGCATCGCCTTCATTGTCAAGTGAGCCGTCCTCTCAGCCGAGTTTGACTCCATCTCAATCAGCCGCACCGTCATCCCAGCCATCGTTGAGCCCGTCTTCGTCTGGTCAGCCGTCATCTGTGCCAAGTGCATCGCCTTCGTTGTCAAGTGAGCCGTCCTCTAAGCCGAGTTTGACTCCATCTCAATCAGCCGCACCTTCCTCCCAGCCATCGTTGAGCCCGTCTTCGTCTGGTCAGCCGTCATCTGTGCCAAGTGCATCGCCTTCGTTGTCAAGTGAGCCGTCCTCTCAGCCGAGTTTGACTCCATCTCAATCAGCCGCACCGTCATCCCAGCCATCGTTGAGCCCGTCTTCGTCTGGTCAGCCGTCATCTGTGCCAAGTGCATCGCCTTCATTGTCAAGTGAGCCGTCCTCTCAGCCGAGTTTGACTCCATCTCAATCAGCCGCACCGTCATCCCAGCCATCGTTGAGCCCGTCTTCGTCTGGTCAGCCGTCATCTGTGCCAAGTGCATCGCCTTCGTTGTCAAGTGAGCCGTCCTCTCAGCCGAGTTTGACTCCATCTCAATCAGCCGCACCGTCATCCCAGCCATCGTTGAGCCCGTCTTCGTCTGGTCAGCCGTCATCTGTGCCAAGTGCATCGCCTTCGTTGTCAAGTGAGCCGTCCTCTCAGCCGAGTTTGACTCCATCTCAATCAGCCGCACCGTCATCCCAGCCATCGTTGAGCCCGTCTTCGTCTGGTCAGCCGTCATCTGTGCCAAGTGCATCGCCTTCGTTGTCAAGTGAGCCGTCCTCTCAGCCGAGTTTGACTCCATCTCAATCAGCCGCACCGTCATCCCAGCCATCGTTGAGCCCGTCTTCGTCTGGTCAGCCGTCATCTGTGCCAAGTGCATCGCCTTCGTTGTCAAGTGAGCCGTCCTCTCAGCCGAGTTTGACTCCATCTCAATCAGCCGCACCGTCATCCCAGCCATCGTTGAGCCCGTCTTCGTCTGGTCAGCCGTCATCTGTGCCAAGTGCATCGCCTTCGTTGTCAAGTGAGCCGTCCTCTCAGCCGAGTTTGACTCCATCTCAATCAGCCGCACCGTCATCCCAGCCATCGTTGAGCCCGTCTTCGTCTGGTCAGCCGTCATCTGTGCCAAGTGCATCGCCTTCGTTGTCAAGTGAGCCGTCCTCTCAGCCGAGTTTGACTCCATCTCAATCAGCCGCACCGTCATCCCAGCCATCGTTGAGCCCGTCTTCGTCTGGTCAGCCGTCATCTGTGCCAAGTGCATCGCCTTCGTTGTCAAGTGAGCCGTCCTCTCAGCCGAGTTTGACTCCATCTCAATCAGCCGCACCGTCATCCCAGCCATCGTTGAGCCCGTCTTCGTCTGGTCAGCCGTCATCTGTGCCAAGTGCATCGCCTTCGTTGTCAAGTGAGCCGTCCTCTCAGCCGAGTTTGACTCCATCTCAATCAGCCGCACCGTCATCCCAGCCATCGTTGAGCCCGTCTTCGTCTGGTCAGCCGTCATCTGTGCCAAGTGCATCGCCTTCATTGTCAAGTGAGCCGTCCTCTCAGCCGAGTTTGACTCCATCTCAATCAGCCGCACCGTCATCCCAGCCATCGTTGAGCCCGTCTTCGTCTGGTCAGCCGTCATCTGTGCCAAGTGCATCGCCTTCGTTGTCAAGTGAGCCGTCCTCTCAGCCGAGTTTGACTCCATCTCAATCAGCCGCACCGTCATCCCAGCCATCGTTGAGCCCGTCTTCGTCTGGTCAGCCGTCATCTGTGCCAAGTGCACCGCCTTCGTTGTCAAGTGAGCCGTCCTCTCAGCCGAGTTTGACTCCATCTCAATCAGCCGCACCGTCATCCCAGCCATCGTTGAGCCCGTCTTCGTCTGGTCAGCCGTCATCTGTGCCAAGTGCATCGCCTTCGTTGTCAAGTGAGCCGTCCTCTCAGCCGAGTTTGACCCCATCTCAATCAGCCGCACCGTCATCCCAGCCATCGTTGAGCCCGTCTTCGTCTGGTCAGCCGTCATCTGTGCCAAGTGCATCGCCTTCGTTGTCAAGTGAGCCGTCCTCTCAGCCGAGTTTGACTCCATCTCAATCAGCCGCACCGTCATCCCAGCCATCGTTGAGCCCGTCTTCGTCTGGTCAGCCGTCATCTGTGCCAAGTGCATCGCCTTCATTGTCAAGTGAGCCGTCCTCTCAGCCGAGTTTGACTCCATCTCAATCAGCCGCACCGTCATCCCAGCCATCGTTGAGCCCGTCTTCGTCTGGTCAGCCGTCATCTGTGCCAAGTGCATCGCCTTCGTTGTCAAGTGAGCCGTCCTCTCAGCCGAGTTTGACTCCATCTCAATCAGCCGCACCGTCATCCCAGCCATCGTTGAGCCCGTCTTCGTCTGGTCAGCCGTCATCTGTGCCAAGTGCATCGCCTTCGTTGTCAAGTGAGCCGTCCTCTCAGCCGAGTTTGACTCCATCTCAATCAGCCGCACCGTCATCCCAGCCATCGTTGAGCCCGTCTTCGTCTGGTCAGCCGTCATCTGTGCCAAGTGCATCGCCTTCGTTGTCAAGTGAGCCGTCCTCTCAGCCGAGTTTGACTCCATCTCAATCAGCCGCACCGTCATCCCAGCCATCGTTGAGCCCGTCTTCGTCTGGTCAGCCGTCATCTGTGCCAAGTGCACCGCCTTCGTTGTCAAGTGAGCCGTCCTCTCAGCCGAGTTTGACTCCATCTCAATCAGCCGCACCGTCATCCCAGCCATCGTTGAGCCCGTCTTCGTCTGGTCAGCCGTCATCTGTGCCAAGTGCATCGCCTTCGTTGTCAAGTGAGCCGTCCTCTCAGCCGAGTTTGACCCCATCTCAATCAGCCGCACCGTCATCCCAGCCATCGTTGAGCCCGTCTTCGTCTGGTCAGCCGTCATCTGTGCCAAGTGCATCGCCTTCGTTGTCAAGTGAGCCGTCCTCTCAGCCGAGTTTGACTCCATCTCAATCAGCCGCACCGTCATCCCAGCCATCGTTGAGCCCGTCTTCGTCTGGTCAGCCGTCATCTGTGCCAAGTGCATCGCCTTCATTGTCAAGTGAGCCGTCCTCTCAGCCGAGTTTGACTCCATCTCAATCAGCCGCACCGTCATCCCAGCCATCGTTGAGCCCGTCTTCGTCTGGTCAGCCGTCATCTGTGCCAAGTGCATCGCCTTCGTTGTCAAGTGAGCCGTCCTCTCAGCCGAGTTTGACTCCATCTCAATCAGCCGCACCGTCATCCCAGCCATCGTTGAGCCCGTCTTCGTCTGGTCAGCCGTCATCTGTGCCAAGTGCATCGCCTTCGTTGTCAAGTGAGCCGTCCTCTCAGCCGAGTTTGACTCCATCTCAATCAGCCGCACCGTCATCCCAGCCATCGTTGAGCCCGTCTTCGTCTGGTCAGCCGTCATCTGTGCCAAGTGCATCGCCTTCGTTGTCAAGTGAGCCGTCCTCTCAGCCGAGTTTGACTCCATCTCAATCAGCCGCACCGTCATCCCAGCCATCGTTGAGCCCGTCTTCGTCTGGTCAGCCGTCATCTGTGCCAAGTGCATCGCCTTCGTTGTCAAGTGAGCCGTCCTCTCAGCCGAGTTTGACTCCATCTCAATCAGCCGCACCGTCATCCCAGCCATCGTTGAGCCCGTCTTCGTCTGGTCAGCCGTCATCTGTGCCAAGTGCATCGCCTTCGTTGTCAAGTGAGCCGTCCTCTCAGCCGAGTTTGACTCCATCTCAATCAGCCGCACCGTCATCCCAGCCATCGTTGAGCCCGTCTTCGTCTGGTCAGCCGTCATCTGTGCCAAGTGCATCGCCTTCGTTGTCAAGTGAGCCGTCCTCTCAGCCGAGTTTGACTCCATCTCAATCAGCCGCACCGTCATCCCAGCCATCGTTGAGCCCGTCTTCGTCTGGTCAGCCGTCATCTGTGCCAAGTGCATCGCCTTCGTTGTCAAGTGAGCCGTCCTCTCAGCCGAGTTTGACTCCATCTCAATCAGCCGCACCGTCATCCCAGCCATCGTTGAGCCCGTCTTCGTCTGGTCAGCCGTCATCTGTGCCAAGTGCATCGCCTTCGTTGTCAAGTGAGCCGTCCTCTCAGCCGAGTTTGACTCCATCTCAATCAGCCGCACCGTCATCCCAGCCATCGTTGAGCCCGTCTTCGTCTGGTCAGCCGTCATCTGTGCCAAGTGCATCGCCTTCGTTGTCAAGTGAGCCGTCCTCTCAGCCGAGTTTGACTCCATCTCAATCAGCCGCACCGTCATCCCAGCCATCGTTGAGCCCGTCTTCGTCTGGTCAGCCGTCATCTGTGCCAAGTGCATCGCCTTCGTTGTCAAGTGAGCCGTCCTCTCAGCCGAGTTTGACTCCATCTCAATCAGCCGCACCGTCATCCCAGCCATCGTTGAGCCCGTCTTCGTCTGGTCAGCCGTCATCTGTGCCAAGTGCATCGCCTTCGTTGTCAAGTGAGCCGTCCTCTCAGCCGAGTTTGACTCCATCTCAATCAGCCGCACCGTCATCCCAGCCATCGTTGAGCCCGTCTTCGTCTGGTCAGCCGTCATCTGTGCCAAGTGCATCGCCTTCGTTGTCAAGTGAGCCGTCCTCTCAGCCGAGTTTGACTCCATCTCAATCAGCCGCACCGTCATCCCAGCCATCGTTGAGCCCGTCTTCGTCTGGTCAGCCGTCATCTGTGCCAAGTGCATCGCCTTCGTTGTCAAGTGAGCCGTCCTCTCAGCCGAGTTTGACTCCATCTCAATCAGCCGCACCGTCATCCCAGCCATCGTTGAGCCCGTCTTCGTCTGGTCAGCCGTCATCTGTGCCAAGTGCATCGCCTTCGTTGTCAAGTGAGCCGTCCTCTCAGCCGAGTTTGACTCCATCTCAATCAGCCGCACCGTCATCCCAGCCATCGTTGAGCCCGTCTTCGTCTGGTCAGCCGTCATCTGTGCCAAGTGCATCGCCTTCGTTGTCAAGTGAGCCGTCCTCTCAGCCGAGTTTGACTCCATCTCAATCAGCCGCACCGTCATCCCAGCCATCGTTGAGCCCGTCTTCGTCTGGTCAGCCGTCATCTGTGCCAAGTGCATCGCCTTCGTTGTCAAGTGAGCCGTCCTCTCAGCCGAGTTTGACTCCATCTCAATCAGCCGCACCGTCATCCCAGCCATCGTTGAGCCCGTCTTCGTCTGGTCAGCCGTCATCTGTGCCAAGTGCATCGCCTTCGTTGTCAAGTGAGCCGTCCTCTCAGCCGAGTTTGACTCCATCTCAATCAGCCGCACCGTCATCCCAGCCATCGTTGAGCCCGTCTTCGTCTGGTCAGCCGTCATCTGTGCCAAGTGCATCGCCTTCGTTGTCAAGTGAGCCGTCCTCTCAGCCGAGTTTGACTCCATCTCAATCAGCCGCACCGTCATCCCAGCCATCGTTGAGCCCGTCTTCGTCTGGTCAGCCGTCATCTGTGCCAAGTGCATCGCCTTCGTTGTCAAGTGAGCCGTCCTCTCAGCCGAGTTTGACTCCATCTCAATCAGCCGCACCGTCATCCCAGCCATCGTTGAGCCCGTCTTCGTCTGGTCAGCCGTCATCTGTGCCAAGTGCATCGCCTTCGTTGTCAAGTGAGCCGTCCTCTCAGCCGAGTTTGACTCCATCTCAATCAGCCGCACCGTCATCCCAGCCATCGTTGAGCCCGTCTTCGTCTGGTCAGCCGTCATCTGTGCCAAGTGCATCGCCTTCGTTGTCAAGTGAGCCGTCCTCTCAGCCGAGTTTGACTCCATCTCAATCAGCCGCACCGTCATCCCAGCCATCGTTGAGCCCGTCTTCGTCTGGTCAGCCGTCATCTGTGCCAAGTGCATCGCCTTCGTTGTCAAGTGAGCCGTCCTCTCAGCCGAGTTTGACTCCATCTCAATCAGCCGCACCGTCATCCCAGCCATCGTTGAGCCCGTCTTCGTCTGGTCAGCCGTCATCTGTGCCAAGTGCATCGCCTTCGTTGTCAAGTGAGCCGTCCTCTCAGCCGAGTTTGACCCCATCTCAATCAGCCGCACCGTCATCCCAGCCATCGTTGAGCCCGTCTTCGTCTGGTCAGCCGTCATCTGTGCCAAGTGCATCGCCTTCGTTGTCAAGTGAGCCGTCCTCTCAGCCGAGTTTGACTCCATCTCAATCAGCCGCACCGTCATCCCAGCCATCGTTGAGCCCGTCTTCGTCTGGTCAGCCGTCATCTGTGCCAAGTGCATCGCCTTCGTTGTCAAGTGAGCCGTCCTCTCAGCCGAGTTTGACTCCATCTCAATCAGCCGCACCGTCATCCCAGCCATCGTTGAGCCCGTCTTCGTCTGGTCAGCCGTCATCTGTGCCAAGTGCATCGCCTTCGTTGTCAAGTGAGCCGTCCTCTCAGCCGAGTTTGACTCCATCTCAATCAGCCGCACCGTCATCCCAGCCATCGTTGAGCCCGTCTTCGTCTGGTCAGCCGTCATCTGTGCCAAGTGCATCGCCTTCGTTGTCAAGTGAGCCGTCCTCTCAGCCGAGTTTGACTCCATCTCAATCAGCCGCACCGTCATCCCAGCCATCGTTGAGCCCGTCTTCGTCTGGTCAGCCGTCATCTGTGCCAAGTGCACCGCCTTCGTTGTCAAGTGAGCCGTCCTCTCAGCCGAGTTTGACTCCATCTCAATCAGCCGCACCGTCATCCCAGCCATCGTTGAGCCCGTCTTCGTCTGGTCAGCCGTCATCTGTGCCAAGTGCATCGCCTTCGTTGTCAAGTGAGCCGTCCTCTCAGCCGAGTTTGACCCCATCTCAATCAGCCGCACCGTCATCCCAGCCATCGTTGAGCCCGTCTTCGTCTGGTCAGCCGTCATCTGTGCCAAGTGCATCGCCTTCGTTGTCAAGTGAGCCGTCCTCTCAGCCGAGTTTGACTCCATCTCAATCAGCCGCACCGTCATCCCAGCCATCGTTGAGCCCGTCTTCGTCTGGTCAGCCGTCATCTGTGCCAAGTGCATCGCCTTCGTTGTCAAGTGAGCCGTCCTCTCAGCCGAGTTTGACTCCATCTCAATCAGCCGCACCGTCATCCCAGCCATCGTTGAGCCCGTCTTCGTCTGGTCAGCCGTCATCTGTGCCAAGTGCATCGCCTTCGTTGTCAAGTGAGCCGTCCTCTCAGCCGAGTTTGACTCCATCTCAATCAGCCGCACCGTCATCCCAGCCATCGTTGAGCCCGTCTTCGTCTGGTCAGCCGTCATCTGAGCCAAGTGCACCGCCTTCGTTGTCAAGTGAGCCGTCCTCTCAGCCGAGTTTGACTCCATCTCAATCAGCCGCACCGTCATCCCAGCCATCGTTGAGCCCGTCTTCGTCTGGTCAGCCGTCATCTGTGCCAAGTGCATCGCCTTCGTTGTCAAGTGAGCCGTCCTCTCAGCCGAGTTTGACCCCATCTCAATCAGCCGCACCGTCATCCCAGCCATCGTTGAGCCCGTCTTCGTCTGGTCAGCCGTCATCTGTGCCAAGTGCATCGCCTTCGTTGTCAAGTGAGCCGTCCTCTCAGCCGAGTTTGACTCCATCTCAATCAGCCGCACCGTCATCCCAGCCATCGTTGAGCCCGTCTTCGTCTGGTCAGCCGTCATCTGTGCCAAGTGCATCGCCTTCGTTGTCAAGTGAGCCGTCCTCTCAGCCGAGTTTGACTCCATCTCAATCAGCCGCACCGTCATCCCAGCCATCGTTGAGCCCGTCTTCGTCTGGTCAGCCGTCATCTGTGCCAAGTGCATCGCCTTCGTTGTCAAGTGAGCCGTCCTCTCAGCCGAGTTTGACTCCATCTCAATCAGCCGCACCGTCATCCCAGCCATCGTTGAGCCCGTCTTCGTCTGGTCAGCCGTCATCTGAGCCAAGTGCACCGCCTTCGTTGTCAAGTGAGCCGTCCTCTCAGCCGAGTTTGACTCCATCTCAATCAGCCGCACCGTCATCCCAGCCATCGTTGAGCCCGTCTTCGTCTGGTCAGCCGTCATCTGTGCCAAGTGCATCGCCTTCGTTGTCAAGTGAGCCGTCCTCTCAGCCGAGTTTGACCCCATCTCAATCAGCCGCACCGTCATCCCAGCCATCGTTGAGCCCGTCTTCGTCTGGTCAGCCGTCATCTGTGCCAAGTGCATCGCCTTCGTTGTCAAGTGAGCCGTCCTCTCAGCCGAGTTTGACTCCATCTCAATCAGCCGCACCGTCATCCCAGCCATCGTTGAGCCCGTCTTCGTCTGGTCAGCCGTCATCTGAGCCAAGTGCACCGCCTTCGTTGTCAAGTGAGCCGTCCTCTCAGCCGAGTTTGACTCCATCTCAATCAGCCGCACCGTCATCCCAGCCATCGTTGAGCCCGTCTTCGTCTGGTCAGCCGTCATCTGTGCCAAGTGCATCGCCTTCGTTGTCAAGTGAGCCGTCCTCTCAGCCGAGTTTGACCCCATCTCAATCAGCCGCACCGTCATCCCAGCCATCGTTGAGCCCGTCTTCGTCTGGTCAGCCGTCATCTGTGCCAAGTGCATCGCCTTCGTTGTCAAGTGAGCCGTCCTCTCAGCCGAGTTTGACTCCATCTCAATCAGCCGCACCGTCATCCCAGCCATCGTTGAGCCCGTCTTCGTCTGGTCAGCCGTCATCTGTGCCAAGTGCATCGCCTTCGTTGTCAAGTGAGCCGTCCTCTCAGCCGAGTTTGACTCCATCTCAATCAGCCGCACCGTCATCCCAGCCATCGTTGAGCCCGTCTTCGTCTGGTCAGCCGTCATCTGTGCCAAGTGCATCGCCTTCGTTGTCAAGTGAGCCGTCCTCTCAGCCGAGTTTGACCCCATCTCAATCAGCCGCACCGTCATCCCAGCCATCGTTGAGCCCGGCTTCGTCTGGTCAGCCGACATCTGTGCCAAGTGCATCGCCTTCGTTGTCAAGTGAGCCGTCCTCTCAGCCGAGTTTGACTCCATCTCAATCAGCCGCACCGTCATCCCAGCCATCGTTGAGCCCGTCTTCGTCTGGTCAGCCATTTTATTTGACAAGTACAACTATTCGAGTTCCGTCTGCACCCGCTCCTTCTCCAAACATGCCATCTTTGAATGAAGGTACTGAGACGCGACCTCCACAATCATTTGAGCCTTCGATCCAACCATCTTCGCAACACTCATCTGTTCCAAGTGCATCGCTTTCAGCGTCGGGTGAGCCGTCTTCTCAGTCTAGTTTGGCTCCATCTCAATCAGCTAAACCATCGTTGAGCCCGTCTACGTCTGGTCAGCCATCGTCTTTGCCGAGTGTATCACCCTCGACGTGGGGTGAGCCGTCTTCTCAGCCTAGTTTGGCTCCATCACAATCAGCCGCACCGTCATCCCAGACTAGTAAATCGATAGGTAAATACCCGACCGAACCCATTACTTCGAAACCTAGCCCTGGCAGTAGCGTCAAAAGCAGCAAGAGCAAGGGTGAATCAAAGAGCAATGGTACGAAGAGCCCTGGCAGTAGCGTCAAAAGCAGCAAGAGTAATAGCAAGGGTGGCTCAAAGAGCAATGGTACGAAGAGCCCTGGCAGTAGCGTCAAAAGCATTAAGAGTAATAGCAAGGGTGGCTCAAAGAGCAATGGTACGAAGAGCCCTGGCAGTAGCGTCAAAAGCAGCAAGAGTAATAGCAAGGGTGGCTCAAAGAGCAATGGTACGATGAGCCCTGGCAGTAGCGTCAAAAGCAGCAAGAGTAATAGCAAGGGTGAATCGAAGAGCAATACGATGAGCCCTGGCAGTAGCGTCAAAAGCAGCAAGAGTAATAGCAAGGGTGAATCGAAGAGCAATGGTACGAAGAGCCCTGGCAGTAGCGTCAAAAGCAGCAAGAGTAATAGCAAGGGTGGCTCAAAGAGCAATGGTACGAAGAGCCCTGGCAGTAGCGTCAAAAGCAGCAAGAGTAATAGCAAGGGTGAATCAAAGAGCAATGGTACGAAGAGCCCTGGCAGTAGCGTCAAAAGCAGCAAGAGTAATAGCAAGGGTGGCTCAAAGAGCAATGGTACGAAAAGCCCTGGCAGTAGCGTCAAAAGCAGCAAGAGTAATAGCAAGGGTGGCTCAAGCTCAAAGAGCAATGGTACGAAGAGCCCTGGCAGTAGCGTCAAAAGCAGCAAGAGTAATAGCAAGGGTGGCTCAAAGAGCAATGGTACGAAGAGCCCTGACAGTAGTGTCAAAAGCAGCAAGAGTAATAGCAAGGGTGAATCAAAGAGCAATGGTACGAAGAGCCCTGGCAGTAGCGTCAAAAGCAGCAAGAGTAATAGCAAGGGTGGCTCAAAGAGCAATGGTACGAAGAGCCCTGGCAGTAGCGTCAAAAGCAGCAAGAGTAATAGCAAGGGTGAATCAAAGAGCAATGGTACGAAGAGCCCTGGCAGTAGCGTCAAAAGCAGCAAGAGTAATAGCAAGGGTGGCTCAAAGAGCAATGGTACAAAGAGCCCTGGCAGTAGCGTCAAAAGCAGCAAGAGTAATAGCAAGGGTGAATCGAAGAGCAATGGTACGATGAGCCCTGGCAGTAGCGTCAAAAGCAGCAAGAGTAATAGCAAGGGTGAATCGAAGAGCAATGTTACGAAGAGCCCTGGCAGTAGCGTCAAAAGCAGCAAGAGTAATAGCAAGGGTGAATCAAAGAGCAATGGTACGAAGAGCCCTGGCAGTAGCGTCAAAAGCAGCAAGAGTAATAGCAAGGGTGGCTCAAAGAGCAATGGTACGAAGAGCCCTGGCAGTAGCGTCAAAAGCAGCAAGAGTAATAGCAAGGGTGGCTCAAAGAGCAATGGTACGAAGAGCCCTGGCAGTAGCGTCAAAAGCAGCAAGAGTAATAGCAAGGGTGAATCGAAGAGCAATGGTACGAAGAGCCCTGGCAGTAGCGTCAAAAGCAGCAAGAGTAATAGCAAGGGTGGCTCAAAGAGCAATGGTACGAAGAGCCCTGGCAGTAGCGTCAAAAGCAGCAAGAGTAATAGCAAGGGTGGCTCAAAGAGCAATGGTACGAAGAGCCCTGGCAGTAGCGTCAAAAGCAGCAAGAAGAAGAGCAAGGGTGAATCTAAGGGCATTGGTACGAAGAGCCCTGACAGTAGTGTCAAAAGCAGCAAGAAAAAGAGCAAAGGTGGATCGAAGAGCAATGGTACGAAGAGCCCTGGAAGTAGCTTCAAAAGCAGAAAGAATGAGAGCATCAGTGAAATAAATCGCACCACGGTAAAAGAAAAGTTAGTCAATGATCAACCCAGTGGAAGTGGAATTAGAGGTGGAAGCACGAGCAAAAACTTGTTTGCGAACGACATTTCTTCAAAGACTTCAAAGTCAAAGCCAAAGCCAAAGCCAGTGTCTTCTTACGCACATTTGCGATTCGCCCCAATGTTTGAGCGTTCCTAAATATAAAACTCGAAAATTGCTGTATTACACCCGTACAAAAGAAAGATCATCTTCCCCGCTGCCTTTGCCTTGCTCCTGATCTGTGACAAATTCAACGAAGTCAAATCTGTACCAAAGTTGGGACATGCTATAATATCAGCTGACCTATCCTAGCTTCTATATATGCTCGTAGAACGCAGTGCATCATTTGAACTGTATATACTCGATGGCAAAATGAATTGTATTGCAGACAGCATGGCCAGATACAGAGAGACTGGCAAGTCAATAAATATAATATAGATTCGTTTGTAACTGTTCAGAAATTCAAAATTTCGTTGATGCACAACATACAACACTAATATTAAATCTTTCGGTACATTTTTCTAGTCTTTATATCAGTTGTGATGAATATACGCTCTCTATGATGGAAGAAGTGGCTCAACAGAAGAGGGTGTATCTGTATTTATCAAACTCGCTTCCATCTTCTTTCTCCCAGCTCTGAACGAAGTACAACTCAAAACACCCGCCAAAAACCAAAACACCGTCGCAGAGATAATACACTTGGCTCCTCCTGACAGATTGCATTCATCTGGAAAGCGATACATGACATTTTCTTGTCCCATCACCTGCCTAATATCATCATTATTTTGGCATAATTTGCTGGATAGGATAATCAGTGTCAACCCTTGAAAGAGCGTTACCAATAGATAAATACCCCCATTCAACCGATTAATATTTATCACGTGAAGATGATTAGCACAACAGCATGTTGCCAGTGCAAGTAAGAGAGCGATGCCACCCAATATCAGACCTAATATACTAAATGCTCTAGCTGCCATCCAACTAGGGTCAATATTGACATTGTCATCACTGTAGCCTGTACATGTTGAGACCTTGTAGTACCCTCCTTCTCCGCCATTAGAATCTGAATAATTGTAGAATTCAACCGACTGTCGATAACAAATACCAAAGTGAACGGTGATCGGATCTTGTGTTGCATTATTATTATAGTTTGTTGTAGGGAGTAATGTGAATTGAACAAATTCGCATCCCAATGATCCAATCCATGCGAGAAAGAATGCTATCACTGCAAAGACGGAGGGGAGTGCAGATCGGCATAACCTATACACACAAATATAGTTAGCAAAAGAAGTATGAGGTGATGATCTGTTGTGATGATATGAGGGTGTTCGCATCAAATATAGCGCAACGAACACAGTCACACACATCGGGCCAGTCGAGACAAGACCACCACATTCACACCATCAGGAACTCACTCTCTCGATATTGGCACATCTTCGTCGTAAGCAACTACGTCGTCACCTTGATACTGAGGTCTCGCCATGATTCTTTAGCATGGTGTTTTGAGGTTTGACTTCATTATGTATGTCGGAGGTGTGGGCGACCGAAGGAAGAGAGAAGGGAGAAAATGATGAAAATGGGTAGATGTGGGATGTTTGTTGTATTTATTAGGTATTAAGGCGCCCAATTTGGGTAGATATAGACCCGGGAATCCGGAATCTAAATAAAGCTCATCGCATCACTTTTTTATCACTCAACTCCGTCAACGTCTCAAAGAAGCTGGAAGCTGGTTGGAGCGAAACAATCATGGCATTCATAAAAGACTGAAGCCTAACTCCGACCAATGATTACTCGATAGCATCCAGCTGCTTCATATTCACTGGGAGTGCAGAGGAGGAGTGTCGTCCAATCTTTTTTAATATTTCGCAGCGAGGAGAGACTAAATTTCATGCACATGATGTGTCCATCATCCTGAAAAAAATCGCAATACAATTGAGATAGGCAGTAGTGATGATCAACTACTCTACATTTGACAGTCCAAACAACCGCGAAAACGATCAAAAAGATCCGCTGCCCAATCTGTATGCCTCTCCACGAGTCTCATCCGCATTAATCACAGCATTCGGCCTGCCAACACTTGTGGAGTACGAGGCTCCCTCCTCGGCCAATACTCCTACTAGACAACAATTATTACCGTCAACTAACAGCAAAGTAGCATCAGGATCTACTGAAGAGCGGCCCTCCTCACCAGAATTCACTCGCATCAATAATTCTATTCGTCGTCTCCACTCAAAATCCCTCCCAGCCGAAAACATTCCATTCCTCCATCAACCATCCACAAAATCGCCATTACGATCTCACAACAACAATCGACGCCTAAGTCAATCAGCTATACTTCAACGAACATCAGCAAGTGACGATAGTTCATCAAATAGTAAAGTAGCCTACACCTATCGAGTACGTGCATCAACATTTGGTGACGAGCATCATTTACTCATGGTTCAAAATGAAGATGGGTCGTATAGTCATGCCAATGTTGTCGATGGGGAGCCATTCACCAACGATACTCATGATGACAATAACGACAATTGTCTTGACGACGAAACATTTCAAAATGAAACTGGAGCTGGTATAGTCCCACTCCAACTCCTAACCGAAACAAACAACACAATGAACGAAGAAGGACACGTCCCCCTCCCATCTCAACTCCTCCACCCACAATACACATCCACCACACCCGCCTTGAAACTATGGCCATTGGCCATACTCGTATTCTACAATGTTTCTGGAGGTCCATTTGGGATTGAACCGTCTATACGAGCTGCTGGGAACT
The DNA here is from genome assembly GCA_030544225.1 of Skeletonema marinoi. Classification (NCBI taxonomy): domain Eukaryota; phylum Bacillariophyta; class Thalassiosirophyceae; order Thalassiosirales; family Thalassiosiraceae; genus Skeletonema; species Skeletonema marinoi. Next base: position 1,279,476 of record CM060500.1, on the reverse strand, counting down.
TTTATGCGATTGTGGGATTTTGTGTGTTTCCGTTTATTTGGTCATTGCCCGAAGCGTTGGTGACGGCTGAGTTGGGGAGTACGTTTCAAGATCCTAGTGCCGGTGTGGCTTGGGTGGAGGAAGCGTTTGGGGAGGAGATGGGAAGATTGTGTGGGTATTTGGGGTGGGTGAGTGGTGCTACGGATAATGCTATTTATCCGACGTTGTTTTTGGAGTATGTGACGAGTGTGGTGGGGTGGGATAAGGATGAGTTTGGTGGGTGGACACGGTTTGGATTGGTGGCTTTGATTACGATTTGCTTGTCTTTGTTGAATTATACTGGGTTGGAGATTGTGGGCAAGGCGAGTTTAGTGGTTTGTGTGATCGCCATGAGCCCCTTTGTATTGATGACTATTATTGGTGCTCCGCATGTCGTTCCATCGAGATGGTTGCAAATGTCAGAAGTGCCTGAAGACGGGACGAACTTGTTTGATGATGACTTTCAAACCTCTCCGGGACCTCTGCCGCTACTTGGATTGGCTGGGATATTGTGGAGGCCATTCATGAACAACATGTTTTGGAACTTGAATAGTTTTGATAATGCTGCATCGTTTGCTGGTGAGACTACCGATGTGAAGAAGACGTATCCACGTGGGATATTTATAGGGTTGATTATGACGGTGGTGTTTTATATTGTTCCTCTCATGGTCGCGGTTGGAGCGACGGACTACACGCAATCGGAATGGGTTGACGGACATCTTGGTGCCGTGGCTGTCGACATTGGTGGATCGTGGCTTGGAGCATGGACTATCTTTGCCGCTGGAATTTCGAACTTGGCTCTGTTCGAAGCGGAGTTGTCCGCAGATGCATTCCAACTGATGGGCATGGCAGAGAGAGGATACCTCCCAAAGATCTTTCAAAAGAGATCAAGATACGGTACGCCGACTACAGGAATTATTGTTGGGACAATGGTGATTATTTTGTTTGGTTGTGCTGATTTTGGTCAGTTACTAGAATTGCTGAATGCGAACTATGCCATTTCACTCTTGATGGAATATGCTGCTTTTATCAAGCTCAGGCTGTTTCGTAAAGAATGTGAGTAGAACGAAGTGTGTGCCACTGATTGCTCTTGAACATTCATCTGCTTCAATCGGTATCTGACTTATTTGACGCTTTTGCTTTTGCTCTCTCAATCTCAACGAAAGTGGAACGACCTTACCGCATACCTCTTCCAGACTGGGCTGCGGTATTGATCGCGGTACCTCCATGTCTGGCCACAATCGCCATTATCTTGATAAGCAACTGGTATGTATACATCTTCACCTTTGGTGCTATCATTTGTGGTATATTCTTTTTCAAGGTGGGAGATATCGCAAAACGAAAAGGGTGGTTCGAGTATGAGGTAAAGACAAGAGGATATGCAATGCCTCCCATGGATGATTCTAGTTCTGGAGTGGAAACTTTTGATCCATTATCATCTGATGTGGTCAAACACGAAGGTGAATGGGAGTATAGAGAGGATAATAGGATTACTTGATGTTGGAGATTTTGATGGGTGCAATTAGCAATTAGACGAGTAGGTAAGGTAATAGTTACAACTTAAGTACGACTTCTTATTATAAGATGGTAGTGGTACTCAAAGTTGTAGCGATACAATGCCCTATTTCTTCTGCCTTTTCGTGGATTCTCAGAAAAGATTGGATTCTCAGCGTAAAAATCAAGAGAGAACGTAAAAGCTGCACGATTGCCGTGGTGTAAAATATGAGCAAAACCACTTAGCCAAGGAAGAAGGCGGGCGCTATTATTTATGCAAAGAAGAAGGCGCTCATGCTCATTTTATGTCGACGGAACAGAGCCAAGCGAAGAAGATGGTAGCACCGAACGATAGTGGAGAGGACGACGATGATGTTGGTGCTTTAATCTACAGGGAAATTCAGCTGAGGAAGGCAGAAGCGGCGGCCGCAGCTGCCGAGGGCAAGAAGACTTCAATTGCTACATCTCATCATCGAACTTCAACTCGGGAGCGAACACCTGTCAGCAACCACCACAGCGAACAATCATTGCCAAGTTCACAATGCAGCGGTGCTAGTGCTACGAATGGAAGAAAACGAGAGGCTTCAAATGAGGATGAGGACGATCGGCCCAGGAAGGTGACAAAAAAGAAGTATAGGTACAGAAATGAATGCTCTGTTGATGGATGCACAAAAAATGTTATCAGAGGAGGAGTGTGCAAGAGGCATGGGGCAAGTGTCAAAAGATGCAGCAGTGAGAGATGTACAAACCAAGCCGTCAAAGGAGGAGTGTGCGTAAGACATGGTGCTAAGAGGAAACTATGCAGCAGCGAAGGATGTACAAACCAAGTCCAGCGTGGAGGAGTGTGCATTAGGCACGGGGCAAAGGTCGAGTTCATACGATGCAGCAGCGAAGGATGTCCAAACTATGCTCAAAATGGAGGAGTGTGCATTAGACACGGGGCAAAGGCCAAACGATGCAGCACCGATGGATGCACTAACAAAGCCGTCAAAGGGGGAGTGTGTAGAAGACATGGGGCACAGGTCAAACTATGCAGTAGTGATGGTTGCCCAAATCAAGTTCGTAAAGGAGGAGTGTGCAAAAGGCATGGGGCAAAGATTAAATAATGCAACAGTTTAGAGTGCACTCATCTGGGGAGGAGTGTGCGGAAGCGGAAGGCATGGGGCAAAGAAGAATCGATACAACAGCGACGGATTTACAAACCAAGTCCAGCGTGGAGGAGTATGTCAGAGGCACGGGGCATTTTGCAATACGCAAGTTGAGTCTACTGGGTTTGGATCAGAATTCGAAACGACTAACGCTAACGCAGCGGCGACTTTGATTTGATTACTCGCGTTATGAACCCCCCCCTCATTTTGAGAGCCAGCTTCAAGATGTTGCAGAACAAGAGCAATATGCAGAACCACCATTACCTTCAGTAGGAGCACATCATGTTGTTGCGTCTCTAACTCCTTGACACTTTTCCACAGTCACCTCTCACGTGTTGATTCATTTGTCTTACCTTTCATGCCGTATTGAGTGCTGTAAATGCGTACGTGCTTCCGACCAAGAAGGCTTCACGCCAGCTCCAAAACAATATCTGTCCGCACACCGGGAGAAAAGTCTAAGTAATAACCAGATTTCAAGTTCTCATCTAATGCGATCTTTGGAGACGATGTCATCAGTTCCACATCATATTAGAGCAGCTTGCACATTGTTGTAATTGTAAAGTTCTTCACGTATTCAATTTGTCACCACACAAGTCCCTTGATGCCGCTATCACTCATTCTCCTTACTATCGGCGGCGATTAATTGGCGCCTTATAACCATGCTGATATGGCTTTGTCATGTCAGCGTTTAATTGATTACTTCTCCGACACGATGCCCAAACTATGTTGTTGTAACGTTAACGTGGATCACGAAATATCGCTGCAGCTGTGGGGCGGTCGATGTGTCTCTCTAGTCGTTAAAAGATAGCGACCTCCGACTGCACATTTCGGTTTAGCGGTCGAAAGCTGGGCCAACAGAAAAAAGCTATGATTATTTATCGCCGTTATTGAGCGTATCGTAGGCTGGGAGTATTGTAGAGTACCATGGTGGTGATTGTTGCACTTCATTTTTGGAGACGGTGGTAGGTGGATGTAATATGTACCGATTTGGGTATATAAAGTGCTTACTGGGTATTTAGGCGTTCTGCATTTGGGGCGTTCTGACCCCCCCTCCCCCCACTTTTTGAATTTAGGGGTTCATAACGCGGGTAATCAAATCAAAGTCGCCAGCTCAGAACCTACCTAATCGTGTGCTCCTAGAAAGGTGTAGGAAATGGCTCTTTGTGCCTTTGTTCCTCTAGTGTAAGAACAGTATATAGGTGCTATTTGGAGCATTGGTGGTGGCGGAGAAGGTTGAAGAGTGTGTTATAAACCGATACCGATACATAATATTAGTTATGAGAGCGACAAAAGCATTACCAAACACATACTATTCAACTCTTTACACGACCAGCAGTGTACAATCCATAAGATTCAACAACAAACGAGCACTCTTTTGTGGCAATAGATTAGAGAAGGATGCAAGTTAATTGCAGACGAGATTGATAGAAATGAAACAGAGTTCAAGCCATAATACCCTGTAGTCTTTGCTCCTTCTTAAATTTAGATGCAAAATGCTATGCATACTCGTCTGATCGACTCTTGCTTGGATTTTAATCTACTGTGAGACTCTTTTAGCTTTAAAAGCTGATAAATGCCCACCTCTTAGAGAGAATGGTGATGATTCTTTGCATCTTTGCAAGAGTTGATGCAAACATGAACTTTCCTCTTTTTCTCTCTTCTTTTTCGCCTCAAACCCAAATCTGACGAAACCCACAGCAATGCTTTCAATGTATTTTCTATGCGAGTACCTTTGGCGAAGCACCGTTTATTGGAAGAGCAATAAAGGTACTGATCGATGCAGTTTGAATGGTGGCTCATTTCTTTTTCTCCCTACCTGTCAAAACCAGTCGCGCTCTGAAGCCAAGGCTTGTCGCATTGCGACTCTGGCTATCCGCTAAGAGAAAATGACTCTTTTCTATTATATATAAGTACCGTGAGAAGATCGTATTCGTCGGAATAGTACGTATTGGGCATGTAGAAGTCATTTTACCACGTAGTCTTGGTAAAGTGGCAGACCCTCATCCACTTTTATGTATAGGCCTTTGGATAGCATCAAGGAGTCAGGCACACAATGCGATTGCGATGCACACAAGAGAGAGGGAGATACGAATCATACTCATGAATAGGACATGAAAATGAATTGCCATTACTCCCCTCACAGTTCGGACAGCGAGGGAGCTCATAAGCATGTTAATGATATACCACCGCAGCCGCAGGAGCAGGAGCAGGAAATTTCTGATGGCGAGTCGTTCCGGGAAGATCATCCACCTGCTGCCACGTCCACATCAACATCACCAGAAGCCAACACTGCACTGACCATGTCCCGTGCTGCAAAGAAACAACGTGCATCCTATAATTGTTCTCTCTCTACCTCTACACAACCGCATCAATACCAATATCAGCAGAAGAGCTCATCCATCCGAGGGTTGAACGAGGAGTGTTCTTCCGGTTTCGCTCGTATGCACGAAGGAGAAGCAGAAGAATCATCAACAGATAAAGAGGTTGGAAATGGAAAGAAGTCTAATCAAAATTATCCGAAAGAAGAAGGTGATCCAAATCCTATCAATGATACTACTATCATGCAGAATCCCTACCTCCCTCGGCCCTCGTCGTTTTCAAGTTTTCTCTCCTTCGCATCACAGCCGAGTCGCTCACACCCAGAGCATACACAACATGACAAACATGAGAATCCAGACGACAATCCGTTGCCTTTGTCTTTGGCAGTACCATACTCACCGATGAGGATTCAATTTGGTGATGAGTACTATATATCACCCAAACAGGAACAACCGGCTCCAGCAGCACATCTAAAGAATGACCCTCTACCGTCTGCAGCTGCAGTTGCCACAGAAACAGAAGAGACGAAGATGAAGGCAAGCAGCGATGGAGGAGAAGATTCCGCAGATCTCCCTCCACCTCTTCCATTTCTGCCAGTAAAAGGAAGTTGTACTAGTACGTCTAGTCAACGCAATGCGTGGGATCGAAAGTTTAACGAGCTGGTGAGTTGAAGTTTACGCACCTCATATGAGATACAAGATTGCAGTGTTACATTATTTCCATCCATGATTTGCTCATTTCTCGTACCCTTCTTCAGCTTGATTTTAAGCAGCAGCATGGCCATTGTGATGTACCGCAGACTTATGTGCCAAATCCCAAACTTGGGTTATGGGTGAATAAGGTCAGTCTCTTCTTTTGTTTCAATTATGATTATGATACTTCTTAATACATTACTCTCATCTGTCAAGTCTGATCTGACAAACCCTGTTTGACCTCTTCAAATACTCTAGCAACGCATGGAACATAAGAACCGCGAAGACGGAAACATCTCGACTCTGACTGATGAAAGGCTGGATCGACTCCAGAACATTGGATTCCGGTGGGCTAAGCGCAGGGGGCAAGTTAGATGGGATGAGAAATATGTAAGTCAGTGCCACTAAACGGGAGAATCTGATCCTCACTTTTGGATGATGACTCATATACCGTTCTACCTTCTTTCTATAACTTTGCAAACAGGATGAACTCATTCAATATGCGGCCAAGTTTGGCAATTGTCATGTCCCTACCAAGTACAAAGAAAATACTGCACTTGGGAGATGGGTATCAACACAACGCGCCGAATACAAAAAGTTTTGCAAAGGAGAAAGGTCTTCATTGACTTCTGAAAAGATCCGTAGGCTGGATAGCATAGGATTTGCTTGGTTCATGGCGCTCTAGAACAGTGTCGTTGCGCAGAAAATTATGAGAACAGTATATTACTATCAGAGTATTAGAGGCAGAGAGCCAGTCTTCTTGAGAGCGAGAAAAATGCATTGACAGGGATCAGAATCAGAATGGTGTCAGTGGGTAGAGAGATTTCAGTCAAGAAGTGATCGTATAATAGTAATGTGGATCTCCTGGTTGATATAGTAACGGTAACATTAATCATCAGACCTTACAAGCCGAAACCGAAACCCACATCATTTAGTTATACTTGTGCTTGTGCAACAAAATCAAAATCAAAATACTCCCCCCTTACAATTGTCAACTCCCTAACCATGGACCGCACATAGTGAATCCCAACCTCCAAACAAACGAGCTCTCTATTCGCGGCAATAGATTGGAGAAGGATGCAAGCCAATTGCAGACGAGATTGAGAGAAATGAAACAGAGAGCTCAAGCCATACATCCGTTTCGTTGCAGTGTAGAGTTACTTCGGCGAGTGTCGGTAGGAAGTTTCAGATGAATCGGGATTTAGCGATCTAAATAGATCCCAGTTTTGACTTCAACCTTCAACACCACCATTATTTTCAATTTCCACCATGTCACGTCGTTCCGCCCTACTAATCGGTGCAGCAGCACTCGCATCCGCCTCCTTTACCGCCGCCGCTTTCTCACCATCGAGCTGTGGCTTGCTAGTTTCCACCAATAGAGTCACAACAAAACTCGCACCACCAAAAACGACACTCCATTCCTCCCTCTCCAATAACGATGACGATGACGTACTCAACAAACTATCCGCAGAACTCAAAGAATTGGGAGAATGCACCTCCCTAATTTACAATTATCTCTCCAAACCTGACAAATCCGTATCAGTAGAAGATGTCGTGCTAGCCTGTGATGCAGTCGATGCCTCCTCAAAACTACGACAAAAATCACATGAATTTGGTAGATATCAACTATTGGTCAAATTGCTCAAATCAGATTATGATGCATATGTCAAGACTGCCGAGTTTTTGAGTCCTTCGCGTATACCAAGGGGGGAGTTGCCGAATGTGCAGGATGTGGTGTATGTTCCCTTCACTGCTGCTGCTGTCAATGAGGATGATGCAACCGAAGAAACAACTGTTGATACTAACGTGGTGGCTGTCACTACTGTCACTGGAGAGGACGGGCAACCCCTCGTAGCAGACTGCACCCTCGAAGAACTAGCCTACAATGACTCCCCACTCGACAAGCTATTACTCTCCATATTCCGTAACCTCGTCACCACTCATACAAATGGAGTAAAGAGTGATATTCCCGGCATCAAAGGATTACTAGCCCAAGGTCGTCAATACATGACCATGGAACTACCCGAGGGAGTCACCTACGAAGATCACACAAAGGCACAACATACCATGGTCAAGAATACATTAGGGGGACTAATGACACCAGTGTTACCACCTTTCTACCGCATCTTCATGTCCGGCATCGTTCCCAAATTAGGAACAGACTACGACGGCAAACAAATCGGTCCATGGTTCTACGCCCCCTGGCTCACATCCATGGTCACACCTACGTTCTTTGGTTTCCTCGTTGGACCATCCAAACCCAATCGCCGCTCAGATGGTCAACGTGGTGGATTAGTCGTTGAGAAATGTAAATTCCTCCAAGAGAGTGGATGTAAAGGATTGTGTTTACATCAGTGTAAATTACCAGCACAGGAGTTTTTCAAGGAGGAGTTGGGATTGAGTTTGACGGTCAAGCCGAATTTTGTGACGCAGGAGTGTCAATGGAGTTTTGGGGAGGAGCCGGTTGATGTGGTGGAGGATGACAGTTTTCCAAAGGGGTGTTTGGTTGGGTGTGATTCGAGGAAGATCATGGCTGGAAGGAAGAGTACTGATGTGATGTGCATGTAGAGATAATATAGTTTGTGTGGAGGGGGATGGGCTTAAATCAGAATAGAGAACACAACCGCTTCAAATGCTGCTGCTAGAAAGCTATGAAGATCTAATTTTGAATGTATTAGAGCCATCCGAGGGTATCACCAATCTGGGCGATCTTTCCGTGTGTTGCAAGTTTTTGATCTTGAGCCAAGACAATGTTTTCGTCTTCTACGATGTCCAATAGCAAAGACATGGCTCTGTCGAGATCCCCATTAGCAATGAGTGCATCTGCTTCATCCAATGTAGCAGCTATTGTGCATTCTTCAGATTTTGAACTTTCTTTCGGTTCCTCCGCCTTGTTGATTTTAGCTTTGATTGATCTTCCTCTTCCGAGTGGGACCGCATCGAATCGGGGTGAGTAGGGAACTGTTAGATCCTCCACATCCGAATCGTCTTTACTCAGTACATTCTGCTTATCCTTCTTCTTCAATTGGTATGGCTTACGGGAAAATGGGTCGGTATCTAGCGCATCAGTTGAGTAGAGGACATCATGTGATGCGACTCCGACTACGGATGCATGCTTCGTCAAGTACGATTTCTTCCCACTAGCACCCTTGGCATCGTTTTCTGACTTTGCATTAAACTTGTCAAGCATCGTACTTTCTCCTCGAGGACCCAATTTGAAGAGTTTGCGTAGGTCATCCTTCTGAAAGTATCTCTCGGTGGAGCTAGAGCCACCTCCAGTACCCAAGATCACGCGACGAATTCCATCCTTGTGCACTTGTTTTTCATAGATCTTCTCCTCTACGGTTCCAGCAGAAATGAAGCGGTACACAGTCACGGGCTTCTCCTGTCCAATTCGATAGCAGCGATCTACGGCTTGGGCATCCTCGGCGGGGTTCCAACTTGGATCGTAAATGATAGCACGATCAGCTCCCGTGAGAGTCAAACCGACACCAGCAGCCTTGGTAGAGAGTAGCATGACATCTACGTTTGAGTCCTTATCATTGAAGTGATCTACTGCCTTTTGCCGATAATTATTAGCTGTAGAACCATCAATTCGTAAATGACGAACACAGTCAGCTAGAGCAAGTTCGATGATATTCAACATCTTTGTGCTCTGACTAAAAATCAAAGCCCTGTGGCCACTCTTTTTGAGACGCGACACCAGAGATATCAAAACCTGCAGCTTGGCAGAATCTTGTACCAACACGTCAACATCACAGTCTTTGTACTCGTCCGCAGCTTCTTTGACAAGGCTTGGATGCCCACAAAGCATCTTCAGCCACGACACCGCAGCCAATGGTGACGCAGTTTCTCCCGTCAGAACTGATGAAACAATATCACCTTCCAAATAAGCCTCATACAACAATCTCTGCTTGGCAGAAAGATGTGTGAAGACTACCAACTCCTTCTTACCAGGTAACTTGTCCTGAAACTCCGTCTTTTTGAGACGTTGAAGAAAGTATGGTTTGAGCACATTTTGCAATTTCTCATTCATTTCAGACGCCTTTTTGACCGTCCATTCCGATGCATTCTTTTGCCTCCCCTCTTCAATCGGTAAACCGTACTTGTTTAGGAATGTTTTCAACGAGCCGAGCAGTTTCCCACCACATGCCCAATCGAATAAGCTGTGTAATTCCTTCATATTGTTCTGTTTGCACAATAAAAGTGAGTACATATTATTCAAATCTCACAATGAATGCGTTGCATACTCGTTTATCGAGATCAAAATGTATTTGCACTTACCTGCATTGGCGTTCCTGTCATCAGCAATCGTCGCGTATGGGGTGATCTAGAAGCCAAAATACGAACATCCCTGCTCATCTTCGTAGAGCTATTCTTAATCTGATGTCCCTCATCCAACACAACGTAGCACCACCGATTCTCCTCATATGTATTGGAAATATTCGTCAGATCAGTAATGTGATTGGAGACCAATCCATATGTTGTAATGACCAACTGTGGTCGTTTCGACGGAGCACAAAAGGCATCTTCAAACACCCTCTTGCGTTTCGCCTTGCCCATATCACTCGTCACAGCTGTCACTGTCGCCTTGGGCACACAGATATTCTTCAAGTTTAGATTGGCCTCCCGTTCCCAACTCCGTACGACTGATTTAGGACAAATAATAATGGCATTACAGATGGTTTCTGCTCTCATTAGAGAGCCGAGATAAGTGAGCACTTGCATTGTCTTGCCTAATCCCATATCATCTATTGATGATGGAGACATAAAAGATTGGCGTCAGTGTAAGCAATAAACATTACAAAAGTGCATGAGCACATCCATAGTACTAACCTGCCAATAACCCCCCCTTGATTTCATCGTGATGCAAACTTGCCATCCATTGAACACCAATTCGTTGATGTTGGTAGAGTTTGTTGTACAATGGAAGAGGCAATTTAATCTTTGGCCATTTTGATTTCTTCTTCTTTGGATCGGAATTGTCATTGTCAGTTGTAGAAGAGAGGTATAAATCACCAGTTTCATTGTCTAGTGACCAGCAGCCACATCCTTCAAACGAGAGGAGTATGCTATCGTCATCATTGTCGTCCTTGGGGGTTTGCAGGATGTTTGCTGTTGCAAGACTGTCTTCGTCATTAGATTCCTCTTTTACTTCTGGTCGTTCTTCAGTGAAACTATCGTCGTCGAATTGATTGTTCTGACCAAATGACACATCGGAAACATCATCACCGTCGTCATCGGTAATTTTCAGATCTGCAAATCCTCCATCAAGAACATCATCTTTCGTTGTTTCTTTCTCGATGCCATCATCATTGTTTGTTAATGCCGCTGCCTCACCATTTTCCTTTTCGAATACGATAACTTCCTCGTCAATCATGACAAAGTCTTGGTCATCATCATCATTATTACCATCATCTCTTTCAGAGTCTGATGGACTGCTGCTGCTGCTGTCACTACTGTCATCCAATATCTGTCTGCGAGATGCAGCTGCAGCAGATGGCCTTGAAATGACAATCTCTTCCTCTTCTTCTTCCTCTTCTTCATTGTTGTTGCAGGAAATGTCCAACGATTGGAGTGACGAGACAATGTCATCAGTGGCTTCTTTCTCTACCCCAACCTCTTCACTCTTTTGTTCATCTTCACTCGTTTGATCGTCTTCAATGTCACCATCCTCCTCAAGTGTAAACAACTTAGCAGCATCAACCACTTTCTTCTGTGATGACACCACCGCCTCATACTTCCTATTCTTCACTCCATCTTCCTTCGCCACCACCTCTTCCTCCAACAGCAACAACTGCTTCTCCATCCGAACCGCCTCCTCCTCCTCCTGAATACAAATCACCCTCCGCACATCCTCAATCGCTTCATCTAACGTACTCTCCACTAATTTAATTGCCATGGTTAATTTTTCGGAATTGGGTGGTGCTGGTGGAGTTAGACTTGGGCGTGGTGTCTTTTGGTTACTGATACCGCCGTGGATGTTACCGTTAGTTTGGAATGGTTTTTGTTGAGGAGGAGTCAGCGAGAATAAACTGTTGGGTGACATTAAATTAATAATGGATGGAGAATGAATCATTATTGATGGGGTTGATGCGACAGAAGAGGATTCTTCCGAGGAGGAGAAGGAGGAGGATGGATGGTGTTGAAAGGGGAGTGGCGAGATGGAGAGATTTGTAATTTCATTGGTGGATGGTTTGGTGGCGGCCATCATTTTTGAGTGGTCTATGCTCAACGTGCTATTGAGCGGGGTGTTTTCCTTGTCGATTGAGTGCTCCATGAATGTTCGTTTCGTCCTGAGTCAATCGGATCAATCAGATCAATCTGCGACGATGAATGAGCGAGAGGCATGCTGGTTGTCGTTGCGTTTTTCGCTTACTTAGCGAGGTCGGCACGAAGTTTCAGAGATGACACAATTTTAGTGTCGTATCGTTTACCGAGCGGCTACTTGGAGTCGCGCTCGCTCCACAAATCTGAATGATGTTGGCATCTTGTTTTTGTACAATATGTACTAATTCACACGTAGCACGTATTAGTAACACATGTTGGTACATTTGTTAGATACATGTAGTGGTAAGGTAGAGATCCACCCCCAACTTCAACTCACCATGCTAGCAATGCAAAAAACTTAAAATTTTAAATTTATGACGTCATCAAGCATTTTACTAGCGCCACCACGCACAAACTTATAAATCCGCCCTAAAAACCATGTTGATACACCCCGCAGCCAGATATGCGTCCAGTAGACCTATCTACCACTATAAACTGGGCATTATCTGACAGCCCATGTTATTAGCCTTCGATAGAGCCACTGGTCAACATCACACCTGCTATATTTGCCCCGCTGTTGTGGAGTAGTATAGACCATGTGGGGGTCTGGCGGCGATTTTTGTTAGTGATTTTTACTAGTAAAAATAGTAAAATGCACTTCATCATATCTCAATGTAGACTACCTATAAATCGTTCAAACAAAGACTCGTTAGTTTTTAATAGTCTTTGGTTTAGCATCCTTAACGGCCATTTTTGTCGAATGTCAAATGGTAGTGTGTAGTAGTGGGGGTACTGACATGGTTGTTTGCCACTTTTGTGAGTGAAGTTGTGCGTGAGAGCGCGCGTTAAACGTTTTTTTAACGCTATGTACCCTACTGCGAACCGCGCAAAAAAAAATCCTACGTACAAAACACGCACAAAATGGCTCAGCTCAATACTCACTATATTGGCAACACGTTTAGCTTTAAATATAGTCCTATTCAACGCTCGCTCGCAATAGATATCGATTCAGCATGTTTTTATTATCCAGGAAAAAATCAATCTATAGTTTATACTCACTATATTGGCCTCAGCCTAATCGGTTCCCTACCTAGCCAAAATCGGCTATATTGGCATATTCACATGGAATTAACAAGTTCACAACTTTGGAGGAGGAGTGTTCAATCATGCCAACAGCTATAACTTAGGTCAAAACACCAATGAACTACAAATTTCATGTAGATTTCGAATAACTACCTACTATGGTACGAAATGTGCCTTTAGAATGTTTCCTACGTACCAACCATACATAGCCACCCCCTTTTTGGCAGTGAAAATCGGCTTGGCCAGCATATCCGACGAGCACTATTATGCATTATATCGGACGCTGCCCATGGAACCATGGCTAGATATTGAGCAGAGACTCTACTACCACCCTATTAAGATTAATTTTGCTCTTTGAAGCATTAAAATCGGACAACTACACGCTGAGTTCTGCTGGCGTGATCGGCGGCAAAAAAATTTTGCCATATTTTGCCATCGGGTACATAGCGTTAAGTTTTTTGCAAATTTTAAGTTTTTTGCATCACTAGCATGCTCTAGAGAGCTAGAGAGAGAGAGGTGCCAAAAATTGACATGTTTCAATTTGTCGACGTGGAACTTATTTAATACAAATTGACACAAAAATAAGAAGCGAAAGCTAGCGAAACGAGCCTGCCCCTCCTCATCACATAACCAACCACCCGACATCATTGCTGCTACGGTCCTTCTACACATCATTCTCGACTTAACTATTAGTAGCTTTCATTTGAACCACTGGTCGGCGTCATATGTGTTATATACGAAAAGTAAAGGCTGTGTAGGCTACAAAATACCTCGCTCACATCGTGACATGATTTATGCAATTTAGGTGAGGGAGACAACGACAAGACAAATTAATGCAAACCTCGTTGAAAGTCGATACAAAACTACCAATAAAGGTACCCGCGGAGTGTTGCTACCATTGGACAGCCATGAGGTATTATTTGATACACTATGATGGTCATTTACAAATGCCGGGGGCACGCTGTCGACACTTACATCGCAATAGTTGATGTGTTATGCCAATATACTCCTACCAATACCACCCAAAATCCATTGCATAAGTGTTAGCATCGATTTGCGGGTAACGGCGTTGGTGCTTTGATTTAAATCGCCAACTTATCCTCGATATGGGATGGATTTTGACGGAGATGAGCACGCTGTTCGCAACTTGAGTCAGTTGGTGTCGTAGGTTGATAACGCAATATAGCTGAGATATACAATTTGCAGGGCACCAACTCTTTAGTTTGATACGATTAGAGAGAGGGGGGGAACTCTTTGGTGTCATCCGCCTATCAATTAAGGAATGTCAGCATCAAGATGGTCGCAATTTATCATTTTGTTCAGCTGCTCAAATTTCATAAAAATGGACAAATAGTTGTCTCATTTGAATAAAATTGCAATTCACTCGGTAAAAATGATACACAAACACTTCTAATGCATGAATAATCATTATTTATGTTGATTGGGTGTAACCTCTCGTAAAGAAGTATTAACATGCTATTACCGCATCCAGCCGTTCCGTCCAATATCCACCAAAAAAAACAAGAAGTGAGTGTATTGGCCCGTACGATCTCAATCAGCATGTCCACAACCGCATCACATTCTCCTCTATTGTTATATTGGTTCAGGGAATGACAGAGTGTTGTATAAGTCAGTGGAATATCTTTTTTGAAGGATGCATGATGTCGCTTCCTGCAATTTGAGAGCACGACATTATGACATTCATCGACCAGGTAACGTGAGTACCAGAATCGATCAGCGCCAATAACCAATGCCGGCCTCTTATGCGATAGGAAGAAGGTAATAGGAGGATGGATCACCAATAGATGGAGATAGTGTTGAGTATAATGGCCGCTCCCATCATGACAACAGCAGCTATGTTTTGGCACATTTGTTGCATTAATTGCGATGCTGCTTGATTCCATGAGATCAATCATTATGCTGCCTACCAGCCCTATAAATCCATATTATATACCCTCATAGCGTTTCCTGTTCAATGGTAGCTGGATAAATTCATCATGACGTTCGTTTTGGTGTTCATTGAGTCGGTTGATGAATCAATTGACACAAAATGAGTGCTTCGAATGTAGTGACAGATTCTCGGATAGGCGCTAGATATCGTAAGCCGCCGATCACACCATTGGATTCTACGTCGAAAAATGGTCTAGGCACCATGTTTGGGGCGTGGTTAGTAATGTTTATCATTGATATGGGGGGGCTGCTTCTTAGCGGTATGTTGTGTTCGGTGGTGGCTGCGATTCTGTTTCAATTTCAAATCTGTGTCAATTTTTCACATGTATGTGTCAATTTTTGGCACCTCAGCATGAAGTTCCATAAGCCTCCCCCCACCAAACGAGTGGGCGAACCAAAAAATTCTACGTAAGTAGGTAGTACGATTCCTACGTAGATATTTTTTGGTACTCCTACCAAATTCGGCCGGGAACATGCTTTTTATTGCTGTCACTTCAGACATTCTCACAAAATAGTTAGTGAAGTACTAGCAATTTTGGCAGCACTGATAGAGAGAGCACCTTCGACGAAAATAAGTAAAGCAAGACTCTTTCTAGACCAGAATTTCATGTAGAATTCGGTTATCCAGTCGGTAGGGGTCACAAATGTACGTAGGAGTCAGTATATGACCCTAGTTGTAACACTAACAATTTTGTTAGGGCCACACTTGAGGTACCCCAGCCAAGCCAGAGAATCCACTGCCAAGTTCAACATAGGATCTTCATATAATACATATGCATAGATGCAATTAGGCTTCATCAAATACGTCTTCACCACTGCAGATAGTCGAGCTATGGCAACAGATCACTTTTGCTAGTTATTTTGCTCATTTTGTTAGTAGTTTGCTAATTTAGACGGATTTTTTTGCTAGAGCGCATATGCGCGGTGGTTCGTCCACGAGGCATAGCACTTACTTATCACCCCCTACGGCACTTGTCGACTACACTACAACTGCACCGGTTGGTGAGCGAACTACGCCGGTAATTCATTAAAGGCTCTCTTCGTTTCTCCAAAATTAGTAAGAATCAACAATACGTGGCCGAAAATGTATCCGCTGCTAAGTATTATCAATAATAATAATAATAATATAACAGAAATTTTAAAGTACGTCTGGTTGGCCCTCCAGGGGCAAAATTATCTATCTAGCAGCAACTTGTCGCTATCTGTCAATCTAACCAACATCATACCTCATTACTTGCGGGTGTAATGTGGCAATACTGTTTCCCAGATCGCACTCCAAGCCAGAGGTGTCAATAGGCCCTCCAGCCGGGTACGGTTTGAAAGGGGTATCTGTATCTACCCTTTTCGGTTGATGCATTTGACTTTTTCTCTGTTTGCTGGTGTACTTCCATGCACTAGGACATTCCTCGTTCTAGCAACGGTTTTCGGTGCGGTTTCACATTGTTGTGTAAGTCTGGTTTCTACTGTCGGACTGGGTGCCGTCAATGTTATTAGTATTCTGTGCTCAATTGCTCAATCAAAGTCACTTTAAAGCTCTCGGTTGTCCATCTATCGGTCTACTTCGGTTGGAATCGATCCGAAGAATTTTCGACTCTTTGTGGAGAGTGCTAATGCTGACACTAATCGGGCCTTTCTCCCACCCCTCTTTGTTGTGGTGGTGGTCTTTCTATTTTCCCGGCTTTACCACTTTGTTCTGTCTACTTTCGACTTCGGTTGGAAACGATCCGAAGAATTTTCGACTCTTTGTGGAGAGTGCTAATGCTGACACTAATCGGGCCTTTCTCCCACCCCTCTTTGATGTGGTGGTGGTCTTTCTATTTTCCCGGCTATACCACTTTGTTCTGTCTACTTTCGACTTCGGTTGGAATCAATTCGAAGAATTTTCGACTCTTTGTGGAGAGTGCTAATGCTGACACTAATCGGGCCTTTCTCCCACCCCTCTTTGTTGTGGTGGTGGTCTTTCTATTTTCCCGGCTTTACCACTTTGTTTTGTCTACTTTCGACTTCGGTTGGAAACGATCCGAAGAATTTTCGACTCTTTGTGGAGAGTGCTAATGCTGACACTAATCGGGCCTTTCTCCCACCCCTCTTTGTTGTGGTGGTGGTCTTTCTATTTTCCCGGCTTTACCACTTTGTTCTGTCTACTTTCGACTTCGGTTGGAAACGATCCGAAGAATTTTCGACTCTTTGTGGAGAGTGCTAATGCTGACACTAATCGGGCCTTTCTCCCACCCCTCTTTGATGTGGTGGTGGTCTTTCTATTTTCCCGGCTATACCACTTTGTTCTGTCTACTTTCGACTTCGGTTGGAATCAATTCGAAGAATTTTCGACTCTTTGTGGAGAGTGCTAATGCTGACACTAATCGGGCCTTTCTCCCACCCCTCTTTGTTGTGGTGGTGGTCTTTCTATTTTCCCGGCTTTACCACTTTGTTTTGTCTACTTTCGACTTCGGTTGGAAACGATCCGAAGAATTTTCGACTCTTTGTGGAGAGTGCTAATGCTGACACTAATCGGGCCTTTCTCCCACCCCTCTTTGTTGTGGTGGTGGTCTTTCTATTTTCCCGGCTTTACCACTTTGTTCTGTCTACTTTCGACTTCGGTTGGAAACGATCCGAAGAATTTTCGACTCTTTGTGGAGAGTGCTAATGCTGACACTAATCGGGCCTTTCTCCCACCCCTCTTTGATGTGGTGGTGGTCTTTCTATTTTCCCGGCTATACCACTTTGTTCTGTCTACTTTCGACTTCGGTTGGAATCAATTCGAAGAATTTTCGACTCTTTGTGGAGAGTGCTAATGCTGACACTAATCGGGCCTTTCTCCCACCCCTCTTTGTTGTGGTGGTGGTCTTTCTATTTTCCCGGCTTTACCACTTTGTTTTGTCTACTTTCGACTTCGGTTGGAATCGATCCGAAGAATTTTCGACTCTTTGTGGAGAGTGCTAATGCTGACACTAATCGGGCCTTTCTCCCACCCCTCTTTGTTGTGGTGGTGGTCTTTCTATTTTCCCGGCTTTACCACTTTGTTCTGTCTACTTTCGACTTCGGTTGGAAACGATCCGAAGAATTTTCGACTCTTTGTGGAGAGTGCTAATGCTGACACTAATCGGGCCTTTCTCCCACCCCTCTTTGATGTGGTGGTGGTCTTTCTATTTTCCCGGCTATACCACTTTGTTCTGTCTACTTTCGACTTCGGTTGGAATCAATTCGCCTTCGACTCTTTGTGGTTTAATGCTCTCGTATGCTCCTGAAATTGGCAATTTCTATATCCATCTCCATTATTTGACTCCTCAGTATTAATATTTGTAGTTCACGCTACTGTAGTCACACTGCTGTACACTTTCCTGGTCTTTATTGTGTTGCGCTCCGTTGGTCGAACTCAGTTGGCTCTAGAAGCATGTTGTACTCGCTTTCTTCCCCGACCTGTAATTAATTATCTCTCGGTTCCCCTCTAATCATGGTTCCCCATGGAAGGGGCAATCTGTAATAATTCCCAAATGAATCGGCTCCGTGGTGTTGATGGGAGAATAATCCAATGCTGTTATTTTTTCTATTTTGTGCCAATCCTCCCGGCATGTTCCTTCATCCTACCTCCTCCCCTTTAGGGAGGAGGGACCGCCGTCGGTAATTGCTCATCTCGTGGCATGGCCTGGTTCGCCGCTGCCCTTGCGCCAGCCACCCAAAATCAACGCCGGCCGTATCCCGATTCGTTCGCCCGATGTGGACACGGTGTTGTCGAGGTGGGGGCTTGTATTGGAGAAGGTAGGGGTCCTACCACGGGCTGATCATCATCGACGGCGGTTGGCTATTTCATGTAGGCTGTGTACTAATTCCGCTGTAGAAGTTGTAAAAATGAAGTAAATGACGATGGTGGCCGCCGCTTACACTACACATCATATTACCGCCGTTCCAGCGGAATGACACGGTGCCTCCCCGGCTAGTAACTCGTTATGGTGGCCATATGATCGAATGGCGGTGACGTTGGTGTTGCCTTGCGGCTCCCCCGTTGGGGATGCCACCTACACCTACAAGGCGCTGCTAGGTTGGTACCAACCGCTCCTACGTAGAAAAAGTATAAGTATTATCAATAGCCTCCTTCACAACTAACAATCCAGATCAACAATGGCAAGCAACAGCCGACTCCCCGTAGTACTCGCAATAACAACCGTCTCGGCCTCCTTTCTGTTCTACAAACTTATCAGCAGCAACAATAGCCACAAAACACGTGACGAAGAGGAAGAAAATGTGGTGGAATCAAACATCATGGACAATTTGACCTTAGAGGAGGCCCTGCCTCGCCTCCGATCCAACGATGCAACCCTCACAACGCTGAATTGGAGTTATAGCAGAATTGACAAAGAGGGAGTTGTTGTTTTAGCCGATGCATTGAAGGAGAATGCAACCCTCACAACGCTGCATTTGAGACAGAACGAAATTGACAAAGAGGGAGCTATTGCTTTAGCCGATGCATTGAAGGAGAATACAACCCTCACAACGCTGCATTTGTACAATAACGAAATTGGCAACGAGGGAGCTATTGCATTAGCCGATGCATTGAAGGAGAATACAGCCCTAACAACGCTGAATTTGGGAGGTGACGAAATTGGCAAGGAGGGAGCTGTTGTTTTAGCCGATGCATTGAAGGAGAATAAAACCCTCTCAACGCTGAATTTGTCAAATAACAAAATTGGCAACGGGGGAGCTATTGCATTGGCCGATGCATTGAAGGAGAATACAGCCCTAACAACGCTGCATTTGTACAATAACGAAATTGGCAACGAGGGAGTTGTTGTTTTAGCCGAGGCATTGAAGGAGAATACAACCCTCACAACAACACTGAATTTGGGAGGTGGCAAAATTGGCAACGAGGGAGCTGTTGCTTTAGCCGAGGCATTGAAGGAGAATACAACCCTCACAACACTGACTTTGATATTTAACCAAATTGGCAACGAGGGAGCTATTGCATTAGCCGATGCATTGAAGGGGAATACAACCCTCACATCGCTGAATTTGGAATATAACAAAGTTGGCGATGAAGGAACTATTGCCAAGAGTAACATTTTGGATATCACTCGCAGGAACGGAGTTTTTCATCGCCACAAAGATGACATTTATGTAGATGGATTTTCATTCTATTTTGCTATGAATGAAGAAACTGAAATGTTGTACATAAAAGAAAGCGTGTGGGAGGCGGCAGCTGCCACCGATGGTCTTGTCCTTGAACTAGTTCACAACGTCATACGTGATCACCTTGGTGCATGTAAAGAAGATGACCTTCAATCAACTAAAGATGAACTCAAAACATTGCTCAACACATCCCGAAATTCAGATGGAAGTCCACTCCTTCATCTTGCCGCCGCACGGACCTCCGCTAAAGCACTGGCACTTTGTCAGTATCTTGTTAAGGAGATTGGGGTTGATTTGGAGGATCATGCTGTCACAGATAAGGAGGGACGTACCGCACGAGATATTGCCATGGCAGGTAATTTAGAGACAATAAATTGGGCAAAATCAGTTGGTACCTTCCTTGGCCGGTACAGAATTGAAGTGGAGGGGCGATACAGATCTGGGACATGCAGGATCGACTTTGCAACGGATGTTGGAAAGTCCAAGAGGGATCCTGCAAGGAATGTCGCCATCAAGATTATGCGCAACCGAGAGCATTTCGATCGTGAGTTGAAGCAGCGGTTGGGGGGTTCTCTTCCCAACACTAGCAATGGGTTCGATCTGTACACAAAAGATGATAGTGGTGCCATGATTGAAAATGGGAAAGGTTTGAATCGGTTCGACGTGGACCATGTTGTCCCGCTTCTAAGGTATCACATTGAGGACTTCGAGGGGAAACGCTATCACTGTCTGATCATGCTCAAAGGGGAACGAAGCTTGGACGAAATCATTCGTTACGAGGGTATAGCTGGCAAAGACGTCAACAAAATTACCTACTTTGCTGTCGACTTGGCAAAAGCCCTGAATCACTTGCACTCAGATCATAATCTGATTCATGCAGATGTAAAACCTCGAAATGTTGTTCGAATCCGTGGTGATAACAAGCTCATTGACTTTGATGCTTCTATCAGTATTGGGGGACGTTTGACGGAAAAATTCAGCTTGGGGTATCTCCCTCCTGAGGTAGCTGCAGTAAGATTTCCACTAAAAGAAAGGTTGGAAGATCTGAACAAGAGCAATGAAGAGTTAATGCAAAAGTTCTATAGAGGTGGTGATGCAGATGAACAGGGTAAGATATTGGCAGAATTGACGGTGCTGAACGAGAAAATCAAGCAGGTCGAATCTTCTGGTCCCAACTCGGTCAAAGAGGAACCTGTGGCAGATGCACAATTTGATATTTGGTCGTTTGGTGTTTTGGTGTTTGAGCTGCTGACGGGTAGACCTCTTTTCAACTGTGATGCGAATGACAATGACAATCCATTGAACGATATGGAGAAGCGTAGACTTGTCAACTGGAAAGTCATCACAGATAATGACTTATCGGATGTGCTTAAAGATTGTCCTGATCAAGATCTCACAAAATCAGCAAAGGACTTGCTCCGGTGCTGTCTGAGCACGAAACAGTCCCGCCTCAAGACCTTCCACCAGGTATTACAGCAGCCATTTTTGAACCGAAAAGAGCTGCAATTGAAGAAGCTTGACGAGGGACAAAAGAATATCGAATCAACTGTCAAGTCAGGTTTCAATGAAATGAATGTGAAGCTCGACCAGACTCACAAAATGTTGTCAAAAATGCAAACTGAGCTTGCAAATGTCTCGAGAGGCGTGAGCAACATTTTGAAGGATTGTCATGCTCCGAAACTGATGTGTATTATCCCAGAGGATCCATCGGTCAAGGATTGGATTAATCTCGATGCTTTAGTTGGGAAGAAAGTGAAGGTTATCTTCATTTGTCCGGTGACACTCTCTATACCCCGAGATGGAAACAACAAGCCAATGGGGTATTCGATGGAGATGCCGCGCGATTGGGTACGCAAGTATGGACCAGCCCTGAAAATTAGCTATAAAATTCTTCAAATCGGATTTGCTGTTGGCCGACTTGCCGGTCTTCCTCTCCCCAATCTGTCGTCAGCTGGCAGCAGCACCAATGTTATGAATGTCTTAAATGACAATCTTGTAGATTATATGGGGAAAGAAGAAGCCCCTGATCTGAAAGAGTTGGCAGGTGTTCTTGGTGACCGAGTGACTCTCACTTTACCAGAGGCGGATGAAAATCTGAGCAAGCACGAGGATATGAGGACAAAAATCAATGCTTCATACGAGGAAGTCATGAATATTGCAAAAAGGAACGGCGATGAAGACTTTTTGCAAACTGGTCTATCAAAGGTTGTGTGTGATGGGCATGTTGAGTACGTACTGGACAAAGCTGAAATCAAGAGTATCTACCAACAAATGGGTCCTTCGTGCCTTGGGCTCCCGCAAGAAGAGTTGCAAGCCCGAGGTGCTGATTTGGGCGTTGTAATGAAGGAAGGATATCTTGAGAAAGAAATCGGACTTAAGTGGGAAATGAGGTATGTTATCTTACGCAAAGGTGGTTTTTTAACTCATTATGAAAGCAAAGAGGAGTGGCTAGGGGATCATTTTGGAGTGATGGGAAAGCCCAAGCCTAAAATTGTGGCTGTCAATAAAGAAAGAACGGGTGAGAGCTTCAAGTTAACATATGAGAGTCGAAAATGTCAGAGTTTCAAGTCAACCAAATCTGTAGTGGATACAAAGGCAGAGATAAAGAATTGGGTTGAAAAAGCGGGGGCTCATTTGTAAGATGACTGGAAGAGGTCGCTGGTCGAGTTAATGTGACGGATACGGGGTATGCTATGTGTCTAGATTGTACTAAATGTCTCCCTTGATATGAATACACACCCAACATTTCTGAGCTAGTGGGGGAGGCGAAAGTGTATGTGAGAGGTGCAGCCCTCAGCTCACCCTTGCGTATGAAGTACATGATTCTCATCTCCACATCCCCAAATCCACTACTCAATGAGCAGAGTTCACCTTTTTGTTCATTTCTTACCTGGCTTTTATAGCTGTGGCACGATCGAACAAATTAAATTCTCTCTTCATTAACCTAGCAAGCACTAGTCTTCTCCAATGATAATAATCCTCATTGGTAACCAATCACTACTCCTCTCACCAAGTACTGAAAGTCAGTGAATCATACTCAATTCCTATTACCTTTTAGTACCAATTTCGTTTCAGATATTCCCCGTCGAGCTCAGATCACGAACACCGTCTGAACCTAGTTAGTAGGTAGCAGTGCCTTTAAGGCTGTGATTTTGTTTCTCCGATGCTTCAAAATGCCATGTGGGTCAAAGTTGAGCAACCGTGTCCGAGATCAAAATGGTTTGTGATTTCTTGCTGTAGGACAGACGACGAGGGGGAAGCCGAACCATTTGATCTCCTCATTTGATCCTTTGGAGTCAGTATCGGGCAAGTCTAGACGTAGTGTTTAGGTTTAGCTCTGAAAATTGCGGCGTTGTCAGCGACGAGATCATACGCCAACACCACATCTTCACCTTTACCTTCACCGCATTTCAGCTGTGTGTTGCAAATAGTTTCGCCCTACCCTGACCCTGACCTAACTTTGACCCAAGCTCTCAATTTCTTCCCTCCGTGAATGAATCTCATTTGCTTCATGTTGTATTCCTCCTATAATGTATCGAACGTGAGAGACGTGCTAAGGCTAAGGGGTTGTGCATGGGAAGATGTAAATAAGAGCAAGAGATGCATTGGCGTGATCAATCAGCAAGAGGAAGTATCTTAACGAGATATGCAACAGATCCAGCGTAAGTACATTCACTTGCGACATAAACTATACGAGATTTCAAGATGTAGAGGAATATTTGATTTATTGTGTGATCTCGTTCACAAGTCAAGATGACTGAATGTGAATGTAATGAACGATGCCTCATCTGTCTCGTTGTTCTCTCTACCTACCCATAACGCAATCTCTCATTTCCATCCCTTTGTAAATCAATCTGCGTCTGTTTTTGTTGGATTCTTCCAACAATGCATCATACGCAATGACCTTGCAGTCTGAGCAATTATTTTTGTTGCTTCTACATCTCTTCAACCGGCCATGTCGAATGTCGCAGTACGCTTCATCTCCATCACGCCTTGAAACCTACCCTATTTCATCACAATCCACACAATCTCTGATGTTGCAATCGCTAAGCAGGCGAAAACATCGCGTTCTTTGAGACAAAGGTATCGATTGCAGCGACAGCGATCATGGTCACAGTAACAGTCACGAGCATCAGGTTCCATTGATCTTCTTCTCCAGTCTGATCTTCATCCTTGTCTATTGAACGATTAAAGACGGTATCGTCCCATAATCTGCCAATTGCCAACCTCGCTCGATGATACTAGTGTTTCTGCGCAATCTGTCAATTTCTAGCCGCTGTGCATTGATCTGTACTCTGCTTTTCGTCATGGTTGCAGCACTGCAGCGACTGCAGATCGATGATAATATGTGAAGAAGCATCAGATCATGCACACTTTCATCGACAAGACCGCGACCAAAAAACTCATGACGAGCAAAGTCTAGCAGGTGCCCGAAGTCCTTAATGGTATCAAGAGAAGCTGCTGCTACTTGTAGAGCTGGTATCATTACTTGCAACAGTGTCACCCAATGGACGATTTGCCTTGTAAAGTGTCATGGAATTCACATCCGCGCGTAGATAACATAGTGCATCAAATTGCCACAGGAGAGCTGATATCAATGGCCAAATAAAGCTAAATGAGCCCCACGCATCCAAATGAAGGTAGCAGATTGAAAAATCGACAGTCATGGCAATCCCAAAGAAGATATCACCCAAACTCTCTAGTCTTGGTGCATCGTACCACACTTCTGTCCATGGCTTTACCTTCCTCCTATCGCCTCCTTTTTCAGTCAGGGCGAATATAGCAGATGCCACGTATGCATTGACCGACAATGCATCAATAACGTGCAACCCTTCATCACTAATGGTTGTCGTCGAAAATTCCCCCAGATACGATGTAGCAAACTCCAAAAGTGCACCAACCCCAAAAGCAACTGCTGCACTGAGCGCTCGCCTATGACCAATATGCCTACGAAGTCTCCTCCAAACATTCTGCGGTTCAAATGGAAGTCTCAATCGAATACTCTTTGTTTGACCGTTCTTCGAATCATGTCTCTCTATAACTTCCACATCCTTATCTGGAGCAATCAAATCAATATTGAGATCATCTAATTGTTGTCGTCGATCGTGTCGTTGTTCGACTCGTATTGCCCATGTAATATCCACGATGGAATTGAGGCAGTAGACTATTGGTCCGAGAAGTCCCACGGCTATTCGAAATATCGACCAAATTTTGTTGTTGTTGGTATTCTCTTCATCATGTCCATGTTGTTCAATTACATCCCAAATGGCAGTAACACACTCGTAAAACCCCCCAAATATAAAGAATGTATTGCTCAATAACGACCATCGCAAATCTCCATCATCCAATTCTTCTTCGACAATCAAGACAGTAGCGGCAATAAGCTCATTGGGATCAAGAAGTGTAGGGTGACACATCCTAATATGCTCTCCATCATCATCTGCAGTAGTTTCTGGTTGTGCAATACTAAATAGGGCATTGAGGGCTATGCTTTCTGACTCTTCATAATCGACGAAATCATGACTTAATTCTCGCATTATTGTGGATCCAAAGTCGAATATTGAGCTGGTTGGTGATCGTCTGTGTTGATGCTGTCCGTGATGCTGCTGTTTGCTATCATTATTGTTGTTGGTAAAATTTAGTAAAGCTGATCCAAACGAGAGAAGCAAAGAACCTCTTCCTCTTTTTGATGCAGATGATGACGATGATGCAGACTGCTGCCATCTGCGATGAACTCGTGTAAACGAAGCATCATCGTCTTCAAATGAAGAGGCAGCAGCATATTGTTGTTGTTCATCGTCGTCGTCCTGCAATTTCTCCCCCTCTAAAATTGTTAGCATTAATGGCGTAGCTTCAGATCCCATGAGAGAGAGAGTTTCAGCCTACAATGGTGTATGGCAATGTGCTACATATGGAGAGAGTTTTAGCCCTGTACAAAATGAGACGTTGTTGATGTGATGGTCAAAACGGAAAACGGAAGCCATGGTTTAGTTGTGGTGATTATGCATATCCATAGTGAGTTTTTGGGGGGCTATTTTTTCGATGATGGACACATGTGTCCATCATCAAATGCTAGTAAAACTACTAGAAGAACCATTCATATAGTTCGTACACACTAGTAATCGCTAGGACTATCGGGATCTAACGGTTAATATCCCAATTAGATCCCGATAGTCCTAGTGTGTACGAACTATAAAAAGGGCTCTTCTAGTAGTTTTACTAGCATTTGATGATGGACATATGTGTCCATCGCTAATCGATGATGGACACATATGTCCATCATCACTCACTATGGATATCTAGCGTTCAAAACGTAGGAGTAAACTAAGTATGGTACCATCCCTATGACTCTCTAGATAAGGTAGCCCTCGAGGGCAAGCCCCAAGTACAGCGATCCCCCTCTGGACTGCCCCCTTTCAGAAGTGGCGCGCTCTATCTTCCACATCATGACATCGACAAATAAAATCAAGCAACGTCAATGAGGAAAAAAACATCGATCGATACCGACGCCACAACACACCAATAACAACCATAAATACAACGAAGCAACACATCAAGACGCCTCCAACAAAGGCATCCATACTCCACCATGGCCAAAAAGAAGAAGAGCAACAAAAACAACACCAACAAATCGGGGGCAAGTCCACCCACTCAAACCAACGGCTCCAACAAAAATGACGGCGCCACCACCAAAAACGCCACTTCCAACAACAACAATGAAGAACGGATCCAACTCAAACTAATCAACCACTCCACCAAATTCACACACATCGTTCGAGTGAGGCCCACTACCCCCTTTGAACGGGTGGCGGATAATTTCCTTCAAAAATATAATAATTCACATTCCGCTACTACCAAGAAGGAGGAATTCAAGTATCAATATAATGGGAGGGTGATTTTACCGTCGGATACGCCGACTACTTTGGGATTTAGGGGTGTTGGTGGTGAAGTGGAAATTAGTGTGGTGCATACTCCTTTGAAAAGTGGTGGGAGGAGACGTCGTGTGGATAGTAGCAGTGATGATAGCAGCAGTAGTGATGGTACGGACGATAGTCCTCCATACAGTCCTACTTCTCCAGCATGGACTCCTGATTCTTCATCATCCTCAGATGAGGATGATAGTGATGATGGACCACCACCATTGAGTAGTCGAGGTGGTGGACCACCGCCTCCCCTTGCGGCACGGGGTGGGAATAATAAGAATGATGGACCTCCGCCGTTGAGTAAACGGGATGCTAAAAAGAAGAAGAAGAAGAAGAAAGGAAGTAATAAGGAGAGACGGAGTAAGGAGGATGATGATGATGATGATAGTTCGGGGGATGGTGCGTCCATTCCTCCTTTGGCAGAGAGAGAGTGAGTATACTTTGATTTGTATCGCTAGTGTGTTATATTTTTGCTGCATTGTAGGATGGAGCAAAAGATTGCATCAATCATTCATCATGAGTATTTTTTACATCATATCATGTTCACTCACAACATCATTCATTTGCACTTTAATCCATCCAAAATAACAACAGTGACTCCACCAACTCCTCCAAATCATCCGATTCATCCTCTGACTCATCTTCTGCATCATCCTACCTTGAAGCTCGTCGCAATGATTTCAATGCCAACAGAAACAACAACAGAGGCAAGAATAATGTCACTCCACCCAAAGAAATCAGTGTCCGTTCTGACTCTTCCTCGGATGACGACGTGTCTTCCTCCGGTAGTGATGATGACGATGATGAAGATGTGGATTATGAGTTTGGTAATGATGACGACCGATCCACCGGTAGTGGAACATCCGATGACATGCCCAATCTCGTTGGTAGAGATGAATCCAGTCATTCCTCTCATTCGTCCGATGATTCTTCTAGGAATTCCATGCCGGCATTGCTTGCCAAGCGTGTGCCGAAGGAGCAGGCGGCTCGAAAGAAGAAGAATTCGGCAGCTGCGACAGCACTTGCAGAGAAAGCGGCAGCGGCAATGCCCACTCCTAGAAAAGCTGGTAATACGAAAAAGAAGAAGAAAAAGAAGAAGAAGAAGGATGTGCCACAGCCATTGTCACCAGAGGAGATTGCGGCTCTGAAACGTGCTGAGGAGGAGGAACAACGACGAGCTGCGGAGCAGTTACTGAAGGATAATCGTGACATGTCCTATGCTCGGTATCACAAATTAGCCCAGAGGGTGGCTCAAAAGGTCGGAGTATATGTCTATGACCACATTCCCACATTTCATAAACCCGACGGGTTCAATGTCAATTCGGAAACACAGGCTCTCGATGGTCTCTTCAACCTAACTCACGAGGGTGAGCCGCTATGGTGTTTACTAGACGATATCTCCAGCTCTCAAATTCTCAAGGCGGCACTCAAATCACCCGAGTCGCTTGCCTTCTTTACAACCCATGCGAGTCAAGTCCTCGAGGTATTCTCATCATCATCAACCAATAAGGGAGTTCGTCAAGACGATATTACCGTCCTCCTTACTGCCAAACTCACCTTCAATGCCAAGTCGGTATCAGTCCTCTTGTCAAATTTGGAAAAGGATCGATCTGATCCATTCAACAATAATACTGCCAGGACGCTTTCTTCCACTTGTAAGATCAAAATGGAATCAAAGACGGATAACAAGTTGGTATTGAATCATACACATGAATGTCTTGGTAAGAGGGCCAAGAAGGAGATTACAGAGGCGGTGAATCAGGCCTTTAAGGATTTCATGAAGTTGAAGCAGCAGCAGGCGCGTATGTCATCCTCACCATCGGGGAAGATTATTGGGGGTGCTACTTTGTTAGATGCAAATGGTGTCCCGATAACCAAGGAAGAAGAAGAGGAGGAGCCCGATGAGACTAATGAGGAGATGGAACGGAAGGCAAAAGAGGAGATGGAGCGGAAGTTGACTGCCATGTCTATCCAGGGTCAAAAGATTACGTCGACTTATCAGTGGTATACGGAGTTGTTGAAGGAGTTTGAGACGAAGGCTCCAAAGGATAATGGTGGATTTGATCAATATGATAACGATGATGAGGCAAAGGCCAATGATGTAGGTGACAATGATGAGAGGACTAATGCCATTCTTGCTGCGTCAGCCAAGAAGAAAACTCTATCATCTGACCAACTGGTAGCAGCATTGACGTCATGTGAGACGGAAGATGCCCTCGCAGATATTGAAACTGGTATTGATTTGCTGAAGTGGGACAGTTTGTCACCTTGGATCATTGACATTACGGAACATGCACACAAGTTTTTCCGCCGACACATCAAGAAGGACAGAGCTTTGTGTGAGCGTGTCATCCGACGTTTGATGATGTTGTCTACTGGACGGTGGCCCTACGTCCTTTGCAAGCATTTGAGGTCGAACGGTAGAACAAATTTCGGCAAGAAAATCAACCTCTACGAGACGAAGATTGACTCTGCGAGCCGAATTATTTGGGAGGTCGCCCTTGCATTCTCACCGCGTCGTTCGAGTAAGGGGAACAATGTTTGCGAGCAGGTGGTTCGGGTATGGGATATTGTTCTTGACCACGACAATCTCTCTCGTGCAATTGATCAGACTATTGAGCGTATCGAGAAGTCTCACAAGCGTGGAGAAGATTGTGCAATTTGGGCCGAGATCGATAAGAAGGCGCAAGATCATCCGTCATCCAGCAATGAGGCGGAGGATGCAACGAACAGTGACGGCATCCGGGTGCCCAAATATTTTGCCATGAGCCAAGAAGTCTCAGTTATTGGGACTGGTAGAGATGAAGCAACCGACGGGAAGTCGAAACACTTCGATCCAGCGAGTGATGATCCACGTCAGTATACCCTTCTCAAGTTCTACGAGCTCAATGAAGGAGCCGTTAAGATGCTACTTGACGGCAAAGACAACATGGATCTACCTTTCACGCCTGGGCCAAAGGAGCACGAAATCATTCACCACAGATCAGAAACTCCCAAGTCGCTTTTGTTGATGGGGCGCAGTGGTACCGGAAAAACGACGTGCCTTGTTTTTAGAATGTGGGCCCAATACCACGAGTATCGACAACAAGGCACACGCCCGAAACAAATGTTCTTGACAAAGAATGAGGTGCTTTGCCGTGAGGTGCAACGATCATTCAACAATATGGGAAGGGCCTGGAGGAAGCGTATCGAAACGAATGACCCGGCAGCGATTGAACCTGATTGGTCTACAATCACTGACGCCGAGAAACCCGAGTTTCTCACTTCAAGTGAATGGCTTGAAAATTTGGATGTTGTGCTCCCCGGGGAGCAGTTCTTCACTCCGTTCGAGCTCAAGAAACGAGTTGATACTCGCAAGGAGAAGGACTCTGTGACCAAGGGTATTGAAGATTATTTGACAGGGAGAGACGTAGACGAGATTGTATCAACTGAAGGTCGAGAGGAAATGAACTTTCCCAAGTTCCTCAAGCTTTGGAAGAGGAAACTCCGCGGCTCAAGAAGATCATCTTTGAACGAGGCAATCGTATGGAGAGAGATCAAGTCTTTCATCAAGGGTTCAATCGTTTCATTACATATCGGTGATAACGAAGATAGATCAGCCCAGGATCGATACCTTTCTCTTGACGAATATTTAGCCTTGGGCAAGAAGGAGTCGAGGTTGGACGAGACGCAGAGGCGCGAAGCATATGAAATCTTTGTGAAATACGAGAAGCTAAAGAAGGAGAGTGGTTTCTACGACGAGGGCGACCTTGTTCACAACATTGCGAGTCGAGTATCTCGATTGTCTCGAGGTGATATTGAAGCTTTGGCAATGCAAGGAGTGTCTCTAATTCCTGTGGATTCACTTTTCGTTGATGAGGTACAAGACTTTACTCAATCGGAACTTTACGTTTTGGCCATGCTATGTCGAGATCCAAACAATCTCTTCCTCGCAGGTGACACAGCTCAGAGTATTTCTCAGGGTGTCGATTTTAGGTTCACTGACGTTAGACAGATATTCTTCGAGCACTTTGGAGGCACAAAACCTGATCTACTTCAGCTTACACACAACTACCGTTCACATGCAGGCGTGCTTCGATTGGCTGCTTGCGTCGTTGAGTTGATGTATCACTTCTTCGGGAATTCTCTCGACAGGCTTCCACCTGATCTTGGCCTCTTCAATGGTCCAAAGCCGGTGATTATGGATGTCACAAGCACTGAGGAACTTGTTCTGATGCTGGATGGCTCAAAACGCGAGACTTCACGTATTGAGTTTGGTGCACACCAAGTAGTTATTGTGAGATCTGAGGAGGCGAAAAAGGCTCTACCTGACGAGTTCGGTGTTGACCCCGACTGGGTAATGACGGTGCAAGAATCAAAGGGTTTAGAATTCGATGATGTCTTGCTCTACAACTTCTTTTCGGACTCACCGGCAGAAGATTTGTGGCGTATCGTCTCAAACTATACAGAAGAAGACATTAAAGCGTACTACGCAGATGCAACAGTTGCGAGTTCAGGGGTTCAAAAGTATGACTGGGAGAGTCCTCTCCTGAATGATACGCGTCACCTTGACTTTGACGTCAACTCGCACAAAATACTTGAGGTGGAGCTGAAGATGCTCTACACAGCTATCACAAGAGCTCGAGTGAATGTCTTTATCGCAGAAACCGATTCAGAACTGAGCCGTCCCATGTTCAATTATTTCCAGAGGAGAGCTGTTGTTGACGTGGTGAATAGAGAGGGAAGTTTGTCCAGTGTGCGAGTCTTCGGTGCCAAAGACACAATCGAAGATTGGAAGAACAGAGGTGAATACTATCTTGAAAAGGCAGAGGGTGACAGGCAAAATTCTTGTTTGAGGTTGGCTGCGAAATGTTTTGACAAGGCAGGCGACACAAAAAGGATGAACCAAACTCTTGCATACCTTTCTTTCACCGAGATTGAAAATGAAGATGAGAAGAAGATGAAAACGAAGCAGAAATTGAAGTTCAAAGAAAAGCTCTACAGCATTACTGAGCAGCTCCTTGAAGCAAGGGACGTTGGATTCCTCAACAAGGCAGCTTTTTGTTTGCTCAGAACTGAAGAACATGACGAGTATACAGCACGCATGTTTGAGCTCTACGCTAGACTGACGTATGCCAAAAGAATTAGCGAAGATGATAGTTTGATGCTTCCAGTTACGCCGACGTCTCACGAGAAGAAGTATTTTCAGTATGCGGGTCAGCTTTTTGCGAAGGTTCATAAATCTGATGAGACGTTTCGTTTGGCGGTGGACTGCTTCAGAAACTACGTCTCTGCTGGCATGTATGACGAGGCAGCCGACATGATCAACTCAGGTAACTTGGTCCGCAACAACAAAGAGTTTCGTTCGCTCTATCAGCTATGCATTCCATCGGCAGACACAATGCGTGATCCCACGGCGGCTTTCAGGAAGGATTTCCAGCGAAAGAAATGTGTCAAACTCATTGAAGCGGTCAAATCGGCTGCAATTTCAGTAGGAAACTAACGGAGGGGCTATAGAATTGCACATTACACTATGAATTTGTTTTCTTTCTCAGTTGAGAATCTACTTACTCCTCAACATTCACGTCAATCTTTGAAAAGAGCTTGCAAAACCCACCTCACGCCCGTCTGTCATCATCCTAGATAGCATAAGAGTACCACCTCAGGAAGTCGTCTCATTTTGTATTAACATATGGCGCAATAGTATTCACATGTTGCATCGGCCCATAGCCATAGGCATCTGTATCTGTGAGCCTTTGGCAGGTTCATCATTGTGCTTCTTATTTCGCTCTTCTACCTCCCGACGCAGTATTTAATGAAGATGAAGCAAATTTGGAGACAGGCCCGCCGGTCAAATGGCTGCTCTATCATTCATTGCCAAGCTACAAGGTCACCACGAACGCCTCCTCAGCTGGATAGATAATCGTGGGCCGAACGTGGGCCGTCCCTCCCTCCTTCTCCTATCTCTCCTTCTTTTTCTCCTCCCCTTTCTTCTCTTTTCCGGGACTAACGTTTCTTGTCTTAAATGACCGGATCCCTTATGTAATTGTCTTCAATGACCTGATCATGCGTTCCTAATAAGCCCTGGCCCTGGCCGAGTTTGCGATTGCCCGTGCTTTGGCGCCCTAGAAAAAAAATCCGTCTAAATTAGCAACTTACTAACAAAATGAGCAAAATAACTAGTAAAATGGGCTTTTGCCCTAGCTCACTGCGTTGACAGTGTTATGCCATATTTGATGAAGCCTAATTGCATCTATGCATATGAAGATCCTCTGTTGAACTTGGCAGTGGATTCTCTGGCTTGGAAGGGGTACCTGAAATGTACCCCTAATAAAATAGCTAGTGGTTGAATTGGGGCCTTAATACTGACTCCTACGTACAATTGTGACCCCAACCAAGTGGATAACCGATTTCTACGTGAAATTCTGGTCTAGAAAGAGTCTTGCTTTACTTATTTTCGTCCAAGGTGCTCTCTCTATCAGTGCTGCCAAAATAGCTAGTAGACCACTAACTATTTTGTGAGGAGAGTCTGATCAGACAATGAAAAAAGCATGTTCCCGGCTGAATTTGGTCGGAGTAGCTACTTAAGCGGTATGTCGGAATAGTACATGAGTCCCGCCAAACGGAAAAATCGCAAACTGTCTGAAGGGATAATAGACCCTGTTCCATTAGCTTCCCCGCTTCTCCTGCAACTCAAAGGATTTTGAACCACCTCAACACAAGAAAGCAACGGACAATGACGCCCGGCCCACTACGCCCCTCCTACAACAGAGGCAGCAAATAAAGTATACAACTATGCCTCCCATCTCCATCAATCTTGCCGACATTCGCAGTCGCAACGAGCTGGCGGATCAGTTGGGCGTACACAACAAGGCACTTGATCTTGTGACCCTTCTCTCCACCCCATGCAAAAATTTTGGATGCAACCTATCCGCCGCAGCAAATAACCACAATCAATGCATTCTGTGCAATCAGCGATGGTACCCACGAGAATTTAATTCGGACGGCAGCAAAAACAAATACCGCCGCGGGTATGGTCTTTATGGGCCGCAATACATGCGAACCTACCGTGGTTCGTCACCCCCAAAAACATGTGCATGTGAATCCGAGTTGTGCCAGAAGATTGGTTACAGTCATGATGGCATGTTCTGCTTTCCAGCCGATGACAGCAAATGTAAAACAGCAATGCGATTATTGGGCATCCAATCCCCCGATCACAAAGCCGCGATTACAAACAATCCACGTCACAATTATATTGCACCTTGGCATTTTCATCGCAACCATTTAACAACAAAGAGCGACGGGCGGTGGGCAATTCAGAATATGGAGAAGTTCACCGACAACGAGGGGAAGACATTTGGCTTTGCTCCACCTAATGGCAATATTCAACAATTTATAGACCAGGTCATTCTTCCGATGGGGCATAACATTTGCCGTGGTGGTTTTGACATTTTACCAAAGTGGTTTACGGAGCTAACAGCAAAGCAGGCCAACATCCAACAACATGATGCCTGCTCTACACCACTGCCCAAAAGTAAGGTTGCGCGAGTGATTTCAACACTATCAGCAGCAAAACCACGCCCTCTCCGGAAGCGAGAATCTCCAGAGAAGGCAGAAATTAGGGAGTTGAAGGAGAAGTTGCGGGAGAATGCAGCAATGTTTGAAGCCAAGCTCAACAGTGCCTTGGAAGAAAATCACAATCTTAAAGCCACAGTTAAAGTGTTGGAAGACGACAAACTTCAATTGAGTATAAAGGTCAACGGGTTGGAAAGAAGGATCAAGGAATTGGAGCAGAAAATAGAAAAGCTTGAGAAGGAAGGCAAAGTCATATCTTACGATGACCTCAAGCCTGGCGGGACACTGGCCAATGCGGTGAAGGATTTCACTTTCTTTCCAAACTACATCTGCAACGAGGCGTTCCTTGACGTAATCAACCACACTAGCGCTCGTCCTGCAGGCAAGGGAGTATGTGAAAATATGAAACGCTACCATCACATGAAAGTGGGGGAGAGAGTAAAGTACAATGATGGACTCCGTGAAGCTCTACGTGCAAGGAAGAAGAAAGCAGCAGAAGCGGGGACGGGGACGGAAGCAGGAGGAGCCGGTGAGGATCTTGATGAAATCACTGTCGAGGCAATGGAGGTAGACGATGACTTGACTGGTGCCACTGTTGATGATGCTGCTATGGTAGACAGTAGCAGAGGAAGAAAGATGCACTGGAAGACTGAGTATTTGGTGTACTGTTTCTTTGCACGGTGCAACATCTCTATGACCCGTATTGCGGCTCTCTTCGGCATCGGACGCATTCTCGTGCATGATATTGTGTATGCTTGGGCGAATATGCTGTGTGACACGTTAGCTGCGTTGTTTCCCACACCGACCCGGAGTGAAATGTTGCGTGCATACCCAAAAAGTGTCATCAAAAAGTTCGGTCACGCACACATCTTCATGCTTCTGGATGCCACAGAGATCTTTGCAGAGGTTGCATCAATGAAGTCAGTCAATGCAATATTGTACTCAGCTTACAAACATCATTCTACTATGAAGTGGCTTGTCGGATGTGATCCCATTGGAACTGTTTGGAATGAGTCAATCAGTGACGGGTACCCTGGGGCTATCAGCGACCCAATCCAAACGCTTGTGACGGATATTCTTGCTCAGATTCCATTTGGATGTGCCGTTGAGGTAGATAAGGGCTTCTTGATCGAAAACGAGTGCATTTTGCTGGGCATCCATTGCATTCGTCCGATGAAGATGCTAAAGGGGCAGACACAACAATCGAAAGAAGACGTGGCACTAACACAAAAAGTTGGAAAGACTAGGATTCCTATTGAGCAAGTGAATGGCCAAATGAAGGGATCTGCTTCTTTCTTTGATAAGAGGATTCGCTTAGATCAGGTAGGTTTGGCTGACTTGATATGTCGCTCGAGCTACCTTCTCCAAAATTTTAAGCTTGGTTTTATTCAACAACACGACGGCAAGACGACGAATCGCCCCTGCAAAGCTGAGATTAGATGGTACGATGGAAAAGATGACGGCCTCTTTGATGTTCGGCCACTCATTGATTTGTGGGGCAATCAAAGCGAGATCAAACGCTGGAGAGAGCTGAGACTGGATCCAGCAAATGTGGAGTTGTCAGACACTGATATATCAGAAATAGTACTGAACGAGGATTGGCCATCACGCTTGAGAAAGGAACACATTGAACGCATATCTGCGCTTTAGGTTAATACTTGTATGTTAATCATCATCACTGTCACCATTACCATCTTCTTGTGCTTCTTGCAATGCTTTGAATAGGGGTTTCATTTTTTCTGCACATCGATACTCTTGACTGTTCACTACATCAATAATCTCTTGGTCACTGTTGTGCCAATCATATCTGGCTACTTCGCCAACATGGGAGCTACGAGTATTTCCACACTCCAGTTTGTGCTTTGCTTCTTTGCTCGTTTTGGGTAGCTGCATGATGCTATTCCTAGCAGCTGGTAACAATGACAACCGAGTTGTCGTTGTTTCTGTCTCTGCGGCGTTGATGTTCCGAGGATTTCTCCTCAGGAGATTGTCCATCGAATATGGCGGTGAAATTAAGTCCATAGACTCTGTCCAAAATCAAAAGTTGGCGATGAACACCAGATACAGCAGGAAGATAGTCACCGGCATCGAACGCATGCTTCTTCATCAGTGCCATGGAATAGACCAGTGTGCCTGTGTCAATGTCTGCCTTTCTGTTCCCATATTTAGTTTTAAGCAATTTGGCAAGCTTCGTAAAGCTTATTAGCTGCTCATTCATTCCGCCGCCAGGCATCTCTCCGAGAAGGCCATTAATTCCCATGGTTGTTAGAATGTTCTTGTGCCGTCGGAGAGTCGAGAGTCAGAGCAGAATTTGCAAAAAATCCTTTGAGTTGCAAAATACCAAAATATTTTGCTGAGGAGCTTATGGAACAGGGTCTATTCTCCGCGTGTGACCGGACGGAGAAAGCCTGACAGTTTTATCCACGCGAAAACACATGCTTATCGTCTATCCTATTGGACCCTGCACTGCAAGTGTTGGCTAGGTGTGTCCGAGCTATCAAGATGAGCCATGAAGAGCCACTGTAGTTGTTCTAGTCGCCTTGCTCGACAGCAAAGGTTTGATTGTTCATCGGAAGAGCCAGGTTAAGAGTGAGAGGTAAAAGATATATAACTACGAGTAGGAGTGGATCATTTGAGACGTCACGACGTTTAACATTATTTAATCACTCTTCTTGTATACATATTGACAGTTGTCTCTCATCTGATTCATTTGATCATTTCAGTTGAAGAAATGGAAGGACATTCTTGATCACAATATTTGCACCGCAAGTCATGCGTCTCTCTTGCCTTGCACCATCGACATCAATCCTTGCCCTCTTCTTTGGTTTGGCCTCGACAGAAGAATCGCTACCATGATCTATCTCACCCTTGAGATTGTCTCTCCATAAAGACAGTTCCAGAAGTGCAGCAGATTCCTCTAAGGACCTGTTGTGCTCATTTGTAAAGTGTTTCACTCGAGCAAGGACTCTTCGAATCCATCGCCGCGCAGCCGCGGTCTTTCCATCGATAGGTGCAGTCGCAAGAACTTGATTGATCATGTCAATCTCGTCTTTCATCTCGTCTCTCCATACCTGCAAGCTGAAATGAGATATCGTACTGTGCACTTCCCCAACAAGCTCAATGTTTGCCATGCTTGTACAACCTTTGAAGATGTTATCGCTAATGAGGTCCATCTTCAATGGCATGGCAACACGCCGTAGAGAATAGCAATTGAGGAAGGCAAACTCTTCCATTTGCTCGAGCCCCTCACCAAATTCCACGTCGGTCATGCTGACGCAGAATTGAAAGGCGTAACCATCCACAATCTTGACTGACGGGATCTTGAGACCTTGTAATGATCCACACCGTGAGAAGGCACCCTGCCCAATGCGCTCAAGCTTCTTACCGACCTCTAAATCCTTCAATCGTCTGCATCTATAAAATGCCCCCTCATCAATTACCTGCACGCCAGTAGCACCAGATATGCGCTCTAGACATCGGCAGTTGTAAAAGGCAAGCTTGCCAATCTTGTAGACTCCATTGTGCATCTCAACTTCTTGTACGTTACTTTCGGAGAATAATTCGTTGGGGATTACTTTGATGGATTTGTCGATACGTATGTGGGTGATGTGAAGGGGGACGGGGCCGCCTTTGTAGAGGTAGAAAATAGGCCGGCTGATGGTGGAGTCACGGCCATTGATGACATTGGCTTGGAGAAGGTCAAGGCCTATTTGATGATAGACAACCATTTTTGTGTTGGCAGTTGCAGTTTTGGAACGTTAAATATGAAGCGTCAAAGATACGTTGAATCTGAATCTGAATCTGAATAGAAAGTCTGGGTCGATTGAGGGCGCTCAATGATGTTCATGTGCTCTCTCTGCCCTTACTGGCATGCGATAGAAGGAGGAATGAGGTGCCTGATTCGTTCTCTGGCTATTTGTTTGTACATGAGTAGCTTTTTTTCGTGGTTCTCTTCCTGATCGTGAAAAACGCTTCCTTCAACTTCAACCAGGATAAAACGTCTGATCTTTTTGCGAACCGACGCGCGACGACATCAGTGAGTGGTGTGAGCGCACGATTATGGTAGCTTCTTAACGTGTTCCAATGTTCAAGCAAGACTTTCCCTCATTCAAATAAAAGCACCTACGCTATCCTACAAAGTAAAGTAAGTACTTTCATTCACAAGAGCAATAAAATCACCATACATTTATTGGCACTTCCTCATATCGGACAATCTTTGTCGTACCTTTTTCTCTGGTGGAGACCGGCTTTCCCAGATGAGGCATTCAAGTTATTCCGGGGAAGTGCAAATGCCTTGATGCTGCAGAAAATGGGTGATAGACTTCCACAATGGGAACAGGGGCAGACACCACGGCGTCGTTGTAGATGCCTTTCTTCTCATTGGTTGCCACTACAGAACTCTGTGTGGGGGACATACACGAAGATGAATCCGTCACCAAGATGGTCATTGTTGAAACAAATCAAAGTGCCTTGAGAGAAGCGGAAGGACGCAGTAAAGAAAAAGAGTTCTACTGACTGGATGCAACCACGCTAATTGCTACTGCTCTCAAGAATGCCAAGCTAATCTACTCTCTGCTTGTTCAACGATGATAAAATTTGGAGCAACAGATATAGATGAAATGATGAAAATCATGTATCTTCTCGATGAGATCAAGGGTTATTCGAGGAGGCGTGGAGGCGCGTGAGGATGCAGCGATAATTGAGTACGATTGGTATGAGCTATGCTACAAATTTGCAATGAGTTGACCAAAGCAAATAAGGATCATGCCGCTGAGGATTATTAACCTACCAAGAGTGTGTTGGAGGTGCTCTCAAGAGGTTGAAGCTTCGCGTTTTACGTGTGAGTACAAGTTTTATGGAGCAGAGAGGGCTCAAGTTCACATGACACTGGAGGGGGGATTGAAGGTATTATCACGTTCATTGCTCAATACGTCGGAGAAGTTTCCAGAGCCAGAGTTCAACAGTCCTGCAAGGACACAAATTTCACGATCTTTGTTCTTGATACGGAAGTGGTAGTGTTTAACCGTGAGACGGAGCAGTTTGTGCCATTACAAATCTTGTCTACAATAAGGAAGCGAATGGAGAAAGCAATGCTGTATATTATGGGCTCAAGATGTGTGTATTAAGTATTGATGATCGATGATGCCAAGTTAACGTACTGAAATGATGATGATGATTATTATTAGACAGTAGCGCAGCCACCCACCAAGCGTTGATGCTAAGATGAGTATTATGATGAATGGGTGGCGCCTTTGCCACGAAAGGAGGCTGCTTTCGGCTTTGGTTGGAAAGATTGATGGGCTGATCCAGAAATCGGTCCATTCAAATTTATTCAACCAATCTACATGCAAGTTTGTTAGGCCAATGCTTTAGGGCTAGTTAAAGCGGCACTTTGGAACCCAAGGCAATTTTTCTTCGCAGCACTTTTCTTTACTGCTGTAGAGTTTGTCCCAAGGATCCGCAACACCACCACAAGGCGACGCTCCACTGCAATCTTTGACACATTTCACGTCTTCGTAACTGACGTACCACTTATCAGTCCCTACAGCTGTAGTACCCAAGCACTCGTTGATATCCCAGAAAAAATGCCTCTCGCAGCATTTTTCGAGCGTGGTAGATAGATACCAAGCTTGATTACCAATCATGTAATCTGGCATTTTACCGTCAGCTAGACAAGTGCTACCTCCCCCAGACCAATCGGGATAGAATTCACCGTGCGTCAACACTGGTGTGGTTCCACTACAGGTGTAAAAATCCCATTCATAAAACTTTTCGCAGCATTCTTCGATTGTGTTGGATAAGAAATAGTCGTGGTTGGAGAGCATGTAATAAGGCTCCTTACCTATAAATAGAAGAGGAAAAGATTACATGTGAGGATGAGGAGTGGTGCATATGCATAAGAAGACATATGAAGCAACATGCTGACTTACCGTCATCAAGACATTTTTCATTGGATCCGTTCCAATCCGGATAATACAACATCATATTACAGTCGTCATGATCCGGAGGATATCTTCCCATGCAAACATCATACATATACCCGCTGAAATACTTTTTACAGCAGGCTTCCATTGTGCTGGATAGCCACTCTGTAGGATTCACTGCCATATAATCAGGTTCGTCGCCATCGTTTCTGTTGAATGAGAATATGAGATTTAGGGTATTTGTAAAAAGAAGAATCAGCATGGAGTGCATAGAGAGAAAGAGACTTACCTGCAGCCCTCGTTGCCTTTTGCCCATATTGGATAGAATAAATTGACACCAAATTTCGTTGAAGGAGATTCGGTTGGTGATGCGGATGGCGAGCAACTGGGCGTGGATGAAGGTTCCGACGATGGCTCCGATATGGGCTGGGAACTTGGCTGAGAGCTTGGTTGAGACGATGGCTCGGATGAGGGTTGAGCGGATTCCGACGGCAACTGACTTGGCAGACTCGATGGCTCGGATGAGGGTTCGGATGAGGGTTCGCTACTCGGCTGAGAACTCGGCTCAGACGATGGCTCGGAGGTTGGATTGGTTGAGTAGGAAGGAGTCAACGATGGCTCAGATGATGGGGGCGCTATTGTACATTGATTTCCAGATACTACCAAATTTTTGTATTGACCTATGGCGCTGGCGCACCCATTCAGCGCGATTTGACCTTCAGTGCCGGTACCAGCGTTAGTTGTAGTTTTCTGAAGCACGCCATCGAGGTAGTACTTATTAGTTCCATCCAGCAGTAACTCAATCTTGACTGTTTTCCAGACGTATACGTCTTCTTCCACAATTATCCTTGAATCGCCGCCACTAATACCACCGTACTCAGCCTCTCTAACCCAATAAAAAGGATCACCATAAGGAGCCCAACCACCAATTCCTGCTGTGTATCCACAATTGCTAAGAGAACCACCATTTGCTTGATAGCAGTCGGACGACCCAAACAACTCCAACGACAAACACTCAGCATCAGTTCCAGGCTTCAAACGCATGTCTACCGATACCTCCAAAGGTCTTTGGAAGGACTGGATTGTTTTTGCAAAAGAATTGGTATTAATCCCAGGGACTTCAATGTAGGCTTCCCCCACATCGGCATCATTTGTGACTATATGAGCTTCTTCGTTTAACTCCCAATTAAGTCCAAAGAGCTCCGGTTCGCCATTGACCTGCGGCGGATCCACCAAGCACTGGGAGTCAGTAGCAGTAACCTGCATGCGGCGGTGTACCAAGGATTCAGCGGCAGCAATTTTATCACAAGTAGGCACATTGCAGTATCTCCATCGTACATCTGGATCTGTAGTGTAACACCACGCTCCTCTTTGTTCGCCGTCGGGGTTGCGGCAGTAATTATGATTTCCGAGACCCGTGCCAGGATAATTTGCAGCGTTATGGCCGTGGGTGTGCAGAGATTGAGATTCCCAGTTCATGCAAGTGTATCCTCCTTCAGTGGTAGACATGTCGCCGCGATAGTCCACTTGTTTGATAGAATCGTTCGATTCAATGCACGTTGCGCCGGCCGTAGCTCGAGAATGAGAAGATAAACCAAGGCCAAGGAGGAAGAAGCGAGTTGTGATTGTCGCGGAGAAGCGCATTATGAGAGATCGATCGTAGGAATAATAATATATCTGCAAAAGTGCAAGGCCAGGAAGAGTGCAGTCAATCAATCGTTGTTGGACGATAAGGTGTGTTGGATGGTCGCCGGTCAGTGTTTGTAGGTAGCGTGCAAGAGCGAGAGTTCGCAAAAACACACTACTTAAGCCCTTTTGGGCCAGAAATCCTACAGAGCTGCGGCATGACTGCTAAGCTGTATTAGCCCTCAAAATGAACAACATGGCTTAAGTTCTTACCAGGAGCTGTGTCCTTCAGTGGTGTGATATCTCTTGGGCCATTTACACATTCGATACTGTAACCACGTCCTATGTACTTCTGTATCTCTACTGGTATCACCACTTACTGGTATCGCCCCTCGCAAAAAAGAACGATGCCATCGAAGGACGTTGTCAGGTGGCACGTTGTCAAGCAATTGCTTGGAAGAGCTCAGGATCAAAGAGATGAACCCATAATATGGTGGGGTGTGAATTACCTCTGAAGCGGGTAGGTTACCTCAGCAATGCATTGAACCCTGCTTCCACCTTCCACCGGCCCACCAGAGGATCTGTTCCAAAATTGGATAAATAATTGGGATTACTGGGCACAGCTGAGGATCTAGAAGCTGTCCAAGTTTTCTTGCATGCCCAGCAAGGACTCCTGCCTTGTCATAGAGGCCAGGAATATATATTTGCCACACGCAAAAACCTTGCGCCACTATTTCTGAATGCATCCTTCCCTGTTCACTGTGGAGATTACCAACGCTATGACTATGATTTCAATGCATGTAGCACTACCTGTTCAGAAGTCTTCAAGATGATGTTATTATGTACATTAAATTCTTAATACCACGATAAATCGTATTTTGTACCTCAAGCGAGCAAAGAACTTCCACCAGATCAAATTATTTGAAGCGCTGGACGCTGAGCTTGCGGCGATAAAAGAAGCTGGTAGTAGTTCGAAGAAGGATTAGCACAAGCGACTTCGAATGTGAAATTCATAATAATACTAATGAATATTATTTATTAGACTGATATGTCTATTCATGCTCCGCCTTGCCATCTGATACATCAATTATGAACTTCATCCAAGGCCGTTCGGCGTCTTTTGTTGCTGCCAGATACTGCCATTTGGTTCCCCTCATTTTCTGCCATTGCTGCAAGCTCAGCATCCAAATCCTCTACAATGCCTGCATGCTCTGCTACCAAGGCTGAGTGATAGGCCCTTTGTTGTAGGATATATTCTTTCCTGTTCACAATGGATATCAATCCCGGCGTCGATGATTTCAATGCTACGTAGAGCTCACTCATTCCATGATATTCGTGTACCAATTCAAGAACTTCAGGCAAGTAAAGTGGATCAATCTCGCTGTACAAAGACAAAGAGCAATCAACACCCTGTAGAGCTGCTAACTCTGCCCTTTCAACGCTATTTAGCTGTGTCTGAATCACCTTCTCCCTGCCGGCTTCTTCTTCGTCGTTTTCTTCGTCTACATGGTAGTCAACAGCGTGATTGATATGCCGCTGAATATCCGAATCTTCATCAACAGTGAGCTTCTGTAGAGTATGGTTCGATTGCAAAGTCGCCGCAATGCTAGAGATATCATTCACTGCTTCAACAGCAACGCTTTTCCCTTCATCGTAATCCCTTCGTTCGTCTGTAGTGTGAGTTTCTCCAATGACGTATTGTTTTCCAAGGCATCGACAAGGATTGCCACGCCTTCATCATCAATCCTACTCTCAACAAGCAGCAACTCTTTTAGTGCAGAATTTTTGCACTGCAGCAATTTCGCCAACTCACGACATCTATCGGTATTGATATTATTTCTACTCATCGACAAAACTTCCAAGTTGGGGGGGATACTGCCAATGTCAATCTGGATAGAATCTATGCCACAGTCCGGACAATACAGCTCTTCAATTTGCAGAGCAACACAGGGCCATAGGCGGGTATAATATAATCCACCCCATTCGATGATCGAGAAATTGGTCGGGAGACACAAGGATACAATTAGTCTTTCTTCCTCCGTCTGCGTCTCTTATAACGAATACTCCCTTCAGTATCGACAATAGGGACAATTTCCACTGTCCTGGGGTGCTCTGCGTGTTGCGGAAAAGAAAGACAAAAGATATGTCTGCTCGTCTAGTTATTATTATTCCGAGTAATTTACTAAGTCAATATTCAGCTCTTCAATTTGACTGCTAGTCAATGTCCGCCAAAGGACCTTGAAGCCTTCTGACGTGATGTTGTTACCAGAAACATACAACTTCTTGAGATTGGATGTATTCTGCAAAAATGGTACCATGCTTCGGATACTCTCAGTGCCAATCCTATTGCTGCTAACATTCAATTCTTCGATGGAGCTGCTCCGCGTCAAGCCCCCGAATAATGACTGCATCTTCTCATCACCGAGATTGAGATGACCCAAACACAAAACTTTAATGTGCGTATTCCGGGAAAAAGTATCCCCATAGCTCTCAAACTCCTCCTCTTCCATCAAATGGACGAAGGCTCCAAAGAGTCCAAATGTCATTTTTGTCAGTGTGGGATCATTCATTTCTGCTCTCATTAGTTTTTGGTAGAATTCTTGGTGCTCCCGCTGCGATTCTGCGATCATCCATTCAAGCGAAAATTCTTCCATGTTGATGCTAGGCGGCTAAAGGTAGAGAGATCT
This sequence comes from Skeletonema marinoi, assembly GCA_030544225.1. Lineage (NCBI taxonomy): Eukaryota > Bacillariophyta > Thalassiosirophyceae > Thalassiosirales > Thalassiosiraceae > Skeletonema > Skeletonema marinoi. Next base: position 1,234,664 of record CM060500.1, on the reverse strand, counting down.
TTGTTGGGAGGCTGCGTCGAGCGCAGAAGCAAGCGGCTGTGGTATCGGCTTCGAAGAGTGCCAAGCATGCCAAGAAGCGAGCAAAGAGAGCAAGACAATGTAGTGTGCGTATGTACTGTGTCTTGAAAAGGTTACATGGTGCGAAGCAGCAGACTACGGAGGCGATTGCTCGCCTCGCTGCTCCAGCTGCCGATTGAAAAGTTGCCGAAACGGTACCAATGCTTGCACTGAGTGTAGAAGTGAGGTGTTTGATGAGTTGAGGGATGAATGCGACACGAAGCAGGTACAGATCGATTCACAAAATGATGAAATGGAGAGATTGCGCTCGATCATTGAGGAGCTGACTATCCAAGCCAATCGTGTTCAACCTTAGTTATCGTCAAAGACCAAAGAGAGCTGTGGCGGTGGAGATGAGTGTCTCGGATAACTTTGCGGCCGAAGAAACGCCTTCGAGCTTGGGTTTGGATTGCAATGACCGCATTCTTCATGTTGCTATAATAACTCATTGAGAACAAAGCTAGTAATATATGATTAGTAGTCACTGCCATACTTATTTCATTTCCTACTGCTTGTTATCTCACCCATACGGCATGGCAGAGGCCGCTTATTTACTCTTGCTACTTGAAGAGGCCGGCCGAGTTCATTCACGCATATTTATTTGTTGCATTTTTTATGTGACAAAAATCACATATCTGCCGGTACGAGAGGACCCTAAAGCTAGCGAAACTCCTAACTAACAATCTAGAATCATCTGTATTCTGTCACATTGGCCGGTACCGTCCTTGCCAAATCGACTAGCTTAAGAAAGTACCGATGCCCTTTTTGTCATGCACGGCGTAACGTTCTGGGATGAAATATGTGATTATGTACGATAGGAATTAGTATACATATTTTTATGTGATTTTGCATCCCATTTCATCTCATCGGCCTCCGCCGTACCATGCTGCGTAGCAGCCATCACCATCGCTACGGAGCTTTTTCGTCTCCCCGGCCGCCACTCCAGCATGGCCACTGCACCTCGACGATGTCTTCTTGACGAGTACATCATAATCTGCTGATAAAGGAGGCGCCGTTGGGCGCCACCCTACGCAACCGCTAGCGTTCTTTTATGGAACGAGACCGTCCGGATTGAAACACCGCCGAGCTCCACTGCATCGATAGAGGCAACCGTTCCGTCGTAGATGCTATGGATCCGATGTTCATAATATGGTTGACGTCAGCGGTACCAAATTACTGGAAGAGAAGTGATCTTTATTTGTGGCATCATCATCTGAACACAAGATATCATATTATGACGTGAAAAGATGGGCTCATTTTACTTCTCATGAGAGTACAAAACCTGACGCAGCAGTCGCTGGTATCGCACTCGTCGCCAGCAGAGATGCATCAATCGTAATCGCTGGCTTTAATGCACAGGATAGCTGCTTCAAGAGTGCAATCTACATATCAAAAGCAATTTTGTTTGTCGAGAAATGTTATGATTATGTAAGATGATGGTCTGCATCTCAAGACACATGTCATCTCGACACCTTTCCAGTATGGCACAGCCGTCAACGGATGCATCGTTTGTTGCACGGATAGATTCTGGATTCATACAACTTCATATCACATTGCACTGACAAGTTTACATGTCTGTAGAGCTGTGCAAACAAAGAGTTCCAAGAGAATGCATTTATCTTGAGTAGATGGGCCTCTGGTGCAGCAAATATTGAACAACAACACTAATAGTATTTCCTAGGACCAGTATGTAACGCTAATTTAATGTTGTTATTCCATTACCAGCCTCAAAGTTGCTTGACTTGGTGGAACTCTTGCTCTCGGGTGTTTCCGACTTAGTGAAAAAAGTGCATGCACCTACTACTGAGTACTCCCATCTACATTTGTCACACACACAGTGATTACTCATGCATCGTACGAGCTTGGTACCTTCAAGAGTTCCCTTTCTCCTCTTTTCGGAAAATCGGGAAACAACTTGACAACATTTGCTTCAAAAGCTCACTCCCACCAATCTTGCCGCTAATACCTCTGACTTCCAGTAAGGCGAGGATTATACAGAGTAGTAGCCGCGACAACAGGTGAGCTTGATAGCCCGCACGGCGCAGACGCCCCTTGTTTTACTCTCATTGCCATATTAAATGACGGCATTTTATTTTTGGCAACTATTTTATTGTTGGCAATTTCAATTATTATCCTCTTACATTTTTTGGTTTGTTATTTTTCTAGCCCAGACCAAAGTTATCTCCGTAATAGAATTGTCCACCTAAAAATCACGATGGATTCACCCGGCAACCGCAAGCGCCGCAAAACTTCATACATCTCGTCAGTCAGCATACATGATTTATCGGTTGATATGTTTTGTGATATTGCTGATTTTCTTCCCAAGACATCAAGAACACTCTTGGCAGTTGCGTTGACCGCACCTCCGGCGTCATTTCGAAAGAGTGGCTGGAAAGGACAGCCAACAGCTGTGAGCAAGGCGATAATCTCACGCACAAAGGCTCGCATGCCATTTGATTCCATATTGGATGAATTATGTGAGGAAGATCGAGCTGAAACGGAGTTGAAAGGCAGACACCGTGCGTTAAAAATGTGGACAATCCTTGATGATCATGAATCACATTTTAGGAAGTCATTATCAAAGCAGATTGATGAGTACTATGACAGGCAATGGGAGGTGATGGACTTTGTTGATATCCCCGTGTCGCTAGCATCGCGTCTGAGTGATGATGATTTGGGGGCCATTTTGGTATGCATTGACGCAAAGCACAAGCTCCAACAGCTAAAGCTTACTCACTGCACCAACATTGTCGGCCATGGATTTGAGCCACTGCAAGGATCCACGGTGGTGGAGAAATTGGACTTGGGGCTCGTGAGACAATTCGAAGCTCCTTACCTGGGTATAGCGCCCGGCGCAAGAAGCCACGAATTTCTGTTTGATGATGCAAAGCTTTCTGAAGGTCCAGTCTGTGCAATCGTTGACAGCATTCTTCTAAGAGAGAATGATTCATTGAATCGTTTGCAATATCCCCACACATGGTCTGCCAATTCGTCAGAGCCCGATGCTCTTGTGCCTCTCTATGACAAAAATGTCTTTGGGAGTGGAAGAATGAAGCAATTTGTCGATGAGCACAATATCATTGTGAACAAGTTTGCTTTCTGTCTCTACTTCGGATATGATGATAAGAAAGAGTTCTGCTCCTCCCTCGAAGGTAGTCGTGAGCATGAGCGTTTGGGGTCGGACTTGATTGATGTATGCATTTCATGCGATGACACCTTTTTTACAGTTTGCTCCAACTGCAACGATATCGTATGCTATGAGTGTTGCGACACTGAGGAATGCAGTGATTGCAACATCAGATACTGTCCCCTCTGCAGAAGAGATCCTAGTCTTGAAAAGATTACATGGTGTGGATCTGATTGCCCGTCTCGTTGCTCCAGCTGCCGATTGAAGAGTTGCCGAAACGGTACCAATGCTTGCACTGAGTGTAAAGGTGAGGTGTTTGATGAGTTGAGGGATGAATGCAACACACAGCGGGTACAGATTGATTCGCAAAATGATGAAATGGAGAGATTGCGCTCGGTCATTGAGCAGATGACTCTTCAAGCCAATCGCGTTCAAGCTCAGGTTACAAGCAATTCTGACCCACACCCTGTTGTCAGCGTCATGGACCAGGGTGGAGAAGTAACCCAGTATAGAATGAGATTGGCAACCAAAATGGGCAAACTTTTCCTGACGCATGCGTCAAGGAGGGGAGTGGATTTGAGTGATCTCCGGTTTATTTTGCGTGGTAAAGCGATTCTACCAGAAGACACGCCTGAAAGCTTGGGTTTGGATAGCAATGACCGCATTGTTGTTGCGTTGCTATCATCGATTGATTGAACAAAGGCACTGCCTGGCTAATCTATTTTAGATTAGCACTTTACAAACAATGTCATACTCCTACTACTTCTCACACACACCTCCTACAGTGAAGTCGCTCGATCCGCTTCGTGACTGACGAGTTCATTCACGTGTATTGGTCCTCCTTTTTGCCTAGGAAACTCGGGAAAGAAAGGCGCAGAATGCTGAAAATCCCTTTTGATCAAAGCACAAAGCAACAAGCGAAGTGCAATGCAATAGCGAATCCCTTGCATTACAAGTGCTGCCATCGAATTCTTCTTCTCATCACATTATCTATGTCATTACAACATATATAATTCGGTGGTGAATCGTCAGTTTGAGCGGAAAGCTAATACCATCGCAGCTCATGGAGGAAGAGACCAGCATGAGAGGCCGCGTCAAAAAGCGCCGGCGATTGTCTCGCCGTCCCCTCCTCATCCCATCAGTCCCAACTGCCAACGAAATACCCGTTGAGCAATGGAAAATCATTGCTGATTTTCTGCCCAAAACATCTCGTGCACTTCTGGCAGTTGCGCTAACCGCACCCCCGGCGTCGTTTCGAGAGAGCGGGTGGAAAGGACAACCGAACGCGGTCAGCACGGCAATTATTTCAGATACCAAAGCAGGTGCCTCATTTGAGTTCATATTGGAGGAAATATACAGAGAAGCACGGGCGGAAGCAGTTGCTGGAGAAAAATTGCCCATCCTGAAAAGGGCAGGGGGGCCGGAGCAGCAAGATGAACTTTTTCGGCAGTGTTTATCTAAGCAATTTGAAGAATATTATGATGGTAATTGGCAGATATTAGATTTTGTCGACATTCCACTCTCTCTTGCTTCGAGATTGAGTGATGATGACATTGGGGCGATTTTGGTATGCATTGATGCGAAGAATAATCTGGGACAGTTGAAGCTCACACATTGTTTCAATGTTGTTGGTTATGGGTTGGGCCCGCTACGAAATTCTGAACATTTGGAAAAATTAGACTTGGGGCTAGTAATGGAGTTCCAGCAGCCATATTGGATTGAAGCGGCCTGCTATCCAATATGGCATGAATATGCGTGCCATAGTACAGCAAAGCTGTCTGAAGAGCCGGTCTGTGATATTATCGACAGTATTCTTCGTGCAGAGGACAGCGAGCTCGTTCGCCTCCAGTATCCTTACGAATGGTATCAGGAAAATCATCTAGCGTACAAATGGCATTCCAAGAAACTATTCAACCCTCTAGCTGCTATAGCTCCTGTGCGTAGCAACCAAAAGCCAGACCCAAAGATAGTTCCAAGATATCACAACCAAATCATTAGAAGTGACAGAATGAAACAGTTGGTGAAAGATCATAATGCCTTCGTGAACAAATATTCGTGTTGTTTATACTTTGGGTTCGAAGATGAAAGTGGTGTTTGCTCTCATCTTTCTCAAGAGATGGAGATGGACTATGTTGATACTTGTCTTGGCTGCTACGATTCTGAGTATGAATCTTGTTCTCACTGCAAAATAATCATCTGTCGTGATTGTAGTGATACTATCGGATGCAGCAATTGTGACGTTCGCTACTGTTCTCTCTGCTGCAGAGACAATGGATTCAAAAATGAAGTTAGCTACTGCGAGGATGATGAGTGTGAAGCATACTGTCGCATATGTCGTTTGAATGGCTGTCGAGACGGCAGTAACGACTGTACGTGGTGCAAAGGGATGGTATACGACGCACTGCTGAAGGAATGCAATGCGAATCAAGCACAGATGGAATCACATCGGGATGAAATAGAGGAATTACGACTAGCATCGGGGGATGAGGTCCAGGCTGACAATACTCGAACCGAAAAGAATTTGGATCCTCTCATAACCATTCAAATAGTCGAGGATGGGGATGGAAACAAGAGAGACGTATTCAAAGAGAATAGAAGTACCAAACTAGGTCAGGTATTCACATCCTATGCGTCACGGGAAGGGGTAGACTTTAGCAGGCTTCGTTTCACCTTGAGAGGCGTTTTGATTGACCCCAATACCACACTGGAGGATTTAACTTTGAGCGACAGAGTTGAAATTCGTTGTTTCCGAGCAATGGATGTCGTTCTCAGAAATCAGTTTCGTCAAGTATCTATTTTCAAATTGCAAAGTGCGCATACCAAGATGAACAAGGTGTTTCGCGCATACGCTATGATGAAGGGAGTAGATATGAGTAGGATTCGCATCAAAGCGAAAGGCGGTGCATTTATTCATCCCAATAAAGTTGCCCACTGGATATTGAATGATGGTAGTCTGTTTGAGTGCACTGTACAAGGTGAAGTTTTTCGTGACAAATGTAAAATGTCGCAAATCACGATCAGGTCACCTGGTATCTACCACCTTGACTATGGTCGAAAGCCTTCTCCTAACGCAGCAATCAATGTTTGGTGTTATATTGCTGATTTCCTCCCCAAAACATCCAGGGCGCTTTTGGCTGTAGCATTGACTGCGCCATCATCGTCATTCAGAGAGAGAGGGTGGAGGAGAAAGCCCAACGCGTTGAGCAAAGCAATAATATCACGCACATCTGATGGATCTTTCGATTCTGTAATGGGGGAGTTGTTCAAAGAATCTGCTAAACTATTTGATGGAGCTGAAAGAGACGGAAGTCGTCGCGTTCAAATAGTTGTGAAAAAGTCTCTACGAGGGGCTACGCGAGGGCTAAAGTTTTTTGAGGGCTTGTCAGAAGAACTTGAGGAATACTACGACGCTCAATGGGATGTGTTAGACTTCGTTGACATCCCAATGTCGCTAGCATCACGTCTGAGTGATGATGATTTGGGGGCTGTCTTGGTCTGTGTTGACGCGAAAAATAAGCTCAAGCGGTTGAAACTTACTCACTGCACCAGCATTGTCGGGCACGGATTGGGGCCACTCCAAGGATCCGTAGTGGTGGAGAAAATAGACTTGGGACTGTATCGACAATTCGAACAAATGTTTTGGCCTGATGGTCGAAGAGATTTTCGTAATGCCAAGTTGTCTCCCAATATTGTCTGTGGCATCCTCCAGAGTATTCTTTACAAAGAAGGAAATTCATTCACACGGTTGCAGTATCCTTGTAAGCTTGGGGGGTGGCTTGGTAGGATGCCACGCTTCAGAGCCAAGCAAGAAAGGTGGGATCATAAACACCGAATAGGTACGGAATTGATGAGATTCGCGTATGTGCACAGTGCTTTGATCAATAATTATACGTCCTCCCTCTACTTCGGCTATGCAAATGGAAAAGAATTCTGCTCATCTCTGAAGGATACTTGGAAGTGTGACATTATTGATACTTGCAATCACTGTGAGGGTGCTGACTATGGATACTGCCTACACTGCAACCGAATTCATTGCAAACAATGTGTTGCTAAAGATGATAGGTTCGAGTGCTGTCTGTGTGGTATTGGATACTGCCAAGATTGTGCAGACAATGTAGTTGGATGGGAGGTTTCCACCTGCGAATTCGGAATTGATTGTGAGCCACATTGTGGCGAGTGTAGATTGAGCGCTTGTCGAAATGGTAGTATCAACTGCAATGAGTGTAAGGGCATGGTGTTTGATACGCTGCTGGAAGAATGTGATACAAAACAGGCCCAGATCAACTCGCAGCGGGACGAAATGACAAGGTTACGTCGAGAATTGGGAAATGGAACTGACGACTGAAGAACTGTTTGATAACATTGGAAGTACCGATGATTTTGTTGTGCTGCGCATCGAGCAGTGACGGAAATACTTGGCTCTAGGAATGGGAACGAGAGTTGATCTCACATTATACACCACTACAAAGATGAATAATGAAAGGCACTATGAAAATGCTTGCCTGCCGTACTCTAGCTCTCGTACTAGTACTTGATCATTTATCTGATACTTGGCTACAAATTGCGAGGATAGCTCCCATCATCAGATGTGTACAGGCGTGTTCATCGTTGCGCAAATAGGGGAAATTCTGTCGTACAAACTCACATGCTTTTTCATTTCCCTAATGACTAGAGGGAGTCCTAGTCCTTTTCACCAACTTTACAATACCTGTACTCTACACTCCACACTTCCTTTTCGCTTTCGCTCTGGCTCAAATGTCACTTAGTATAGCGTATTCTTATGACGCTGCTGAGCTGTTGAATCGCCTTTCTAATGGGACAAACTTTTGATTGGACTAAATGATGTCTCCTCGCTAACAAGTGATCATTGGACGTGCTAACACAATACGACTGAAGTATGATAAGGAGCGAGGGCATGGGGCAAAGCTGAGGGGTGACTCGAGTAAACGGGAGCAAGGAAAATGCAAGATCTCATTATTTTTCACTTTCCAAGGCAAGCCAGTCTTCTTACTATGATGATGACATCCAAGAGCAGCAACGGCAGCGGCACCAAGCGCCAGAGGACATCTCCTTATATGCCAGTCACAGTCAATGACTTATCGGCCGATCTTTGGTGCGATATTGCTGATTTTCTGCCCAAGACATCTCGTGCACTCTTGGCCGTTGCATTGACCGCACCTCCGTCGTCATTTCGAGAGAGTGGTTGGAAAGGACAGCCGAACGCAGTCAGCAAGGCAATCATTTCAGCGGCTAAAAATGGAGGATTGTTATCTGACACGTTGATGGATGAATTGTGAAAGGAAGAAAGAGTTGAAGCGGAGAAAGGGAAACATCACGGATCCAAAAGTTGTTGGGGTACGCCACATTATAACAGCACTTTATTCAGGGATGATTTAACAAAGCAGATGAAACAGTACTACGACAGTCAATGGGAGGTGATGGACTTTATTGACATCCCTGTGTCACTTGCATCGCGTTTGACCGATGATGAAGTGGGGGCTGTCTTGGTCTGTATTGATGCAAAAAACAAGCTCAAGCGGTTGAAACTTACTCATTGTTTCAATGTTGTTGGAACTTGCCTTGATCCACTGCGACGATCCACGGTGGTGGAGTACTTAGATTTGGAGCTAGTCCGACAGTTTGAAGAGCCTTGGCTTGTGGACAAAGATTCTGATGAAAGAGAGTTAGATGAAATAAAGCTATGCGAAGGGCATGTGTGTGATATCCTCGATGACATTCTTCGCGAAGAGGGCAATTTATTGAGACGTTTCCAGTATCCCTACAAATGGTACGATAATGCAGTGGAGCCCAACGCAATCAAAAGATTGTATGGGGGGAGTCAGGAGTACCAAATCATGAGGACTGAAAGGTTCAATCAGTTTGTGAGTGATCACAATGCAGTTGTGAACAAGTTTACGTGCTGTTTGCACTTTGGCTGTGCCGATGGGAGGGCAATTTGTGTATCGCTCGAGGAGAATAGGCCTCCCGAAGACGATGCAAACATTTGTATCGATTGCGGTGACACTCGCTACTTATTTTGCACTCACTGCAATGAAATCTTGTGTGTTGAGTGTTGCGGAACGAATGAGTGCAGTGTTTGTAACTTCAGATACTGCCCGTCATGCTCTAAAGATAACGGGTTTGCTAAGGTGACCTACTGTGATGATGCTGATGATGGTGATTATTGTGAATTATTTTGCTCTTCTTGTCGGCTAGACAGTTGCATACACGGCAATACATGCGGGGGGTGCAGGGAGGAGACCTTTGATGCACTACTTGAGGAATGTAACGCAAAGCAGGCACGGATCGATGCACAGCGGCTAGAAATTGAGAAATTGTACCGAAACACTAATATCGTCAATGTTGGTAGATTAGGGGACGATATCATTTCTAATTTTCCAAATGCCGATGGTGAAGATCAGACTAAAGAAGAAGTCCAATCAGAATCTGATTGTTGCTGTGAATGCCGCTATGATAACTGTGGCTATGATAACTGTGGTTATTGCTCTCGCTGCAATCTATACCTTTGTCTCAAAGAACGTGACGTTTTTGCCTGCAGCGATTGTAACATCAGATTTTGTGTGTATTGCGATGAATTAGGTTCAGGTTGCAAGGCATGTGATGGTGATGAATCGTACTGCAAAAAGTGCCGGCTCAAGAGATGTAGAAGTGACGGAAATGATTGCTCAGACTGCAAGGTCCGCGCGTTTAATGCATTGTTGGAAGAATACAATATGAAACAAGCACAGATTGATTCACAAAAGGTGGAAATTGAGAGATTGCGTCAGGGGTAGGCCAGGGGTAGCGGCACTGCAAAAAATGGCATCGTCATCTTGTCATACTCATAGATATCCCAACCCTTTTTTTTTAGCGGCAAAAAATTGCCGCTCAGCGTAGAGCTCTGGTATGTTTCTACGTGAGCGAGTTAGCGGCAAAAAATTGCCGCTAAGGCGGCACCAACTTAATCTTTGTGTTCCTATAAAGTTTAGCTTGCTGGGGTGGGGTGGGGGGGGTACATAAGTTTACCCCGGCAATATTTACCCCAGCTTAGGAGATCAAGTGGTGACCCTCCCAATCACGGGGGCAGTCTCCCCACTCCCCGATAAAAACTTTGGAGTGATGACCCCTATAGATTCAGACACTTCCGACACTTCCAAAATATTTTCGCTTTCCCTCTAGTCTTAATGTTCCTTTTGTTAGTGGCCATCACGGTCGGGGTAAAAATCCTCACTGGGGTAGCACTACCCCCAAAAAGGGGGTCTACATGGGGGGGGTAATTATAGGAACATAAAGATTAAGTTGGTGCCGCCTAAATAGGCCTCGGGTAAAATAATAAAACTTTAAAGAGAAATTCAAGGCATGCAAGAGCTTGTCCGTGGCCTCATGCTCTCTCTTCACTACTTTTTACCCTGTTTTACCAAATCTGTCTCTCTTCACTACTTTTTACCCTGTTTTACCGGCAAGTTAGCGGCAATTTTTTGCCGCTACAGGCTACCCGCCGGAAAAAATAGTCCCCACGGAGAAATTGTCCCCGCTCAGACCTCTCACACAAAACACTAGCAAAACTCGACTAAGCCCAAAACGATGCTGTTATATCCTTTCCGACGACCCCCGACCTCAACCAACCGGCCATAAGTTGATAGCAGATGTTATTACCTTTCGATTAAGCCACCGGGGGACGTTGTCGGTACTATATTGGCACTACCAAGGCTGTATAGGCGCCTATTTGGCCATAAAATGACCATGCGTCACTCCTAGATAGTACCCAATTTGCTCCGATTTGCTAGTAAAAATGACATATTTTCGTCGATAGGTGCTCTATCTCGACGAATCAAAGCATCTTCGGCAGCTAATAACATATACAAGACGTTTGGTATGTCATAGTATGGCTTCTCTACCAATTTTCGTCCAATGGATGGCCAAAATTTCAATATGCTAGTTGTTTTGTTAGTGTTTGTGAAAAAGTCCCCGGGACTTTTTTTTCTGGCGGGTAGCAGGGCGAGTGGGGAAAGAGCGCAGTGGCTGAGCGGCAAAAAATTGCCGCTAAAAAAGGGTTGGGATATGAAGGATCAAACTCTAATAGTATACTTCTGTCGCATGTTGAAGGAGAAAACTGAATGTACTCAGGCTGGATCTGTTGCGCATACTCCTCGAGATGAGAGGTTGATAACGCCACATGCTATCTGTTGCTTTATATATCTCCATGCGCAACTCTATGGTATGGAAAGATGAAGTAACCATATCACGTGGAGATGATTTAATAGAGAAGAATCTGCTTACTGTGTGACCCCGTTTTAAGAAAATAGTTTGTTTGTGAGAGCTAGTAAGCAATGTATTCAAAAGGAAGAACATGTACTGGATTATCGCTATTGTAAGAGAGACCAAGTCTCAAAACTGACACTGCATACCGAGGAAGAATAAATTGAGGAGAGCTTCAACACGGAGGTTTAGTGAAGTCCTCAGCTAGTATCGCATTTGCATCCCATCGTAGCGTTCCTTCAAATCGGTCTCAAAGGCTTCCCTAATCCCCTTCATCAAAGCTTGCCCCTGCGCATCTTCATTCTTCTCGTTGCGGAACAGCATGGCCCAATATTCGTAGCTGGTTAGAGTGGCAGTAGAATCTCCTGTGAGATAACCTCTCTCGAGTAACTCTTCCTCTGATGCAGGTTCAAAATGAGTGAGATAATCACCACCAGGCCCATCATAACGAGTAGTAAAGTAAACACCCGGCAAGACGTAACTATTGTCGCATATTTTTTCAAAACTGAAGTATTTTACTCACACTGGATCTGTTGCATATCCTCAGGATGCTTCCTCTTGCTGTTGCTGATTGATCACTACCTACTATCTCTTGCTCTTATCTCTCCCCTTACGCATAACTTTGGATATTTGAAGTCCCACTGAACTCGACACCTTCCCTCCCCTGCCCAGCAGGGTCTTCTGCCTTGTCATAGGCCAGAAATATATAGTTGCCACAAGCACAACTTTTGCGCCACTTTCAGCTCCTCTAATCTGGCTGCACGACAAGCGTCTTGGAATAATGAACTTCGTAATACTAATGAATATTTATAGACTGATATGTCTATTCATGCTCCGCCTTGCCATCTGATACATCAATTATGAACTTCATCCACGGCCGTTCGGCGTCTTTTCTTGCTACCAGATACTGTCATTTGACCCCCCTCCTCAATTGCTGCAAGCTCAGCATCCAAATCCTCTACAATACCTGCATGCTCCGCTACCAAGGCTGCATGATACGCCCTTTGTTGCAGGATATATTCTTTCCTGTTCACAATGGAGATCAATCCCGGCGTCGATGATTTCAATGCTACATAGAGCTCACTCATTCCATGATATTCTTGTACCAATTCAAGAACTTCGGGCAAGTAGAGTGGATCAATCTCACTGTACAAAGACAAAGAACAATCAACTCCCTGTAGAGCTACTAGCTCTGCCCTTTCAACGCTGTTTAGCTGTGTCTGAATCACCTTCTCCCTGCCGGCTTCTTCTGCGTCGTTTTCTTCGTCTACATGGTAGTCAACAGCGTGATTGATATGCTGCTGAATATCCGAATCTTCATCAACAGTGATATTCTGTAGAGTATGGTTAGATTGCAAAGTCGCCGCAATGCTAGAGATATCATTCACTAGCTTCAACAGCAACGCTTTTCCCTTCATCGTAATCCCTTCGTTCTTCTGTAATGTGAGTTTCTCCAAAGACGTATTTTTTTTCAAGGCATCGACAAGGATTGCCACGCCTTCATCATCAATCCTACTCTCAACAAGCTGCAACCCTGTTAGTGCAGAATTTTTACACTGCAGCAATTTAGCCAACTCACGACATCCATCGGTATTGATATTATTTCTACTCATCGACAAAATGTCCAAGTTTGGGGGGATACTGCCAATGTCAATCTGGATAGAATCAATGCCGCAGTTAGAACAATACAGCTCTTCAATTGGACTGTCAATCAATGTCCGCCAAAGGACCTTGAAGCCTTCCGACGTGATATTGTTACAGAGAACATTCAACTTCTTTAGATTGGATGCATTCTGTAAAAATGGTACCATGCTCCGAATAGTCTCAGTGCCAATCCTATTGGTATCCATGATCACTTTTTGGATAGAGCTGCTCCGCGTCAAGCCCCTGAATAATGACTGCATCTTCTCATCACCGAGATTGAGGTCGCCCAAGGATAATTCAACAATATGCGAATTCCGGGCAAAAGTATCCCCGATTCTCTCAAACTCCTCTTCGTCAATGAGATGGACGAAGTGTCCAAAGAGACCGAACGTTATTTTTGTGAGCGTGGGATCGTCCATTTCTGCTCTGATGACTTTTTGGTAGAATTCTCGATGCTCCCTCAGCCCTTCTGCGATCATCCATTCATGCGAAAATTCTTCCATATTGATGCTAGGCGGCTAAAGGTAGAGAGCTATTTGTTGGGAGGCGGCCTCTGAGACTGTGGGGGTAGAGGCAAGCAAGCGGCTGCGGTATCGGCTTCGAAAGTGCGAGCAAGCGAAGAGCAGATCTTCATCTGAAGCCAAGATCCATCTGCATCCGGGAGGTAGAGTCGAGTCAACGTCAGTGTGCGTATGTATGTACTGTCATAAACATTGATACAGTTACTGTCAAAATCTGCACACGGACAGGATGGGTGTCGCAACTCGCCTCCCGCCAAAATATGCTACCGGCGGGTTGAAAACCTATTTTTGTGTCGGCGAGGTGTCACTCGCGTATGTGCCGCGCTTTTCATTCGACATGACACGCTGTTCATTCGACTGACACGCTGTGTGACACCTCGCAGACGCAAAATAGGTTTTCTTCCCGCAGGTAGCATATTTTGGCGGGAGGCGAGTTGCGACACCCATCCTGTCCGTGATCTGCACTTGGCACTGGCTCCCGCCAACATCTCAAAAGCAGAAATGACCGACCATGAAAATTTTCCTCCTATCCGTTGAAATTACGTATTACGTACTACTACATAACAGCACATGTAGCTCATCCTCTCACTCTTGATTGACCGGAGGAAACCATAGACATATCGATCGTCGCCCTAGAGCAATATCATGTCTCAGTTCGATCCATTTGCAAGCACACCGGCCAGTGGCGGCGGACAACAATCTTCCACCAATGCTGATAACAACAACGCCGCCAAGAATAATCCCTTTGACATCTTTGGCTCCTCCACCAGTAGTAGTAACGGCAATGCCAATAATAATAATCAAGGAATGGCAGCCTCGTTAATGAATCCATTTCAGCAATTTACTTCAACTACTCAGCAACCCTCTCAACAACCCTCTCAACAACAACCACCAGCAGCTACGTCATCATCGACCGCCAACACGACAACATTTTGGCAACAATCCAATGCCGCCATAGCCACGGCAATTAATCCATCCTCACCCTCCTCTATGTGGAAATCACTCGGTGGTGCATCCTCATCGTCATTGGCTGCATCATCAAATAATGCCTCTGGTAAACATAAACGAGTGGTCCCCTACACTGGACCAATTGCCAATCTAGAATCCAATTGGGATCCTTGGCTACATAATGCTGCCAATAACAACAATAACAATAACGGTAGTAGTAACAACATCAACACGACGTATCTAATCGTCATGGCAAATCAAAGCTGCATAGTCCCCGGTGGTGTCGAAAGTGTATTAAAATGGAAAAAACTTCACAAACATAATGGTGGTGGTGGAGGGAAGGGGTCCATGGACGATTTGGCAATGAATTTAGACTCTACCATGTCTTTGGATGGTGGTGATGCTACTACTCTATTTGGTGGTGAGTATGACTCTGCTACCACTGCCAATGGTAACAATGGCATGACCAATGAAGGAAGTAGCAGTGGAGGCAATAAAAAATTTGGCAAACTCTTTAAATCAAGTCTCAAAAAAGCACAAGCCTCACTTGCCCACTCGGTTACCTCCATTGCCATTAAGGCGGATGGAGGGAAGAATCCAGATTGGGTATGTGCCTCCTTGCATTATTTGGGGGGACGGAATGGGGATGTGGTGAATCGGGGAATGTCAAGTGCTATTGGTGGTGGTGGTGGTGGTGGTGGTGGTGGTGGTGGTGCGATGAGTGATGTTTGTTTGTGCAAGACAGAGTGGATTCCATTGCCCCCTCCTACTAGTTTTGGTGGTGGTGATTTGCAGCAAGAGGAGGGGAAGCAGCTTTCGTTTGCGGTGCCATTGTGTGTGCCGGATTTATCCTTTCTCGAGTCTGCTGTAGCTGCGTCGTCTGGTGGTGCTGATATTGCTGCTGATAATGGGATTGTATTAACTGTACGATTGTATCTTCGTTCGGGTGCTACATTACTCAAGGCTGCAGCGATCAAGAAGGAGTATTGTATTGGGGAGAGTTCATTAATGTATTCTCAATTGGGTAGCAGTGGCAAAGATGATGTTAGTGGAGGACAGTACCGTACAATGAATCTTCAATTTACCAATGGCATGTTGGCAGATCCATCCTCTTTTACGTACAATTCGAATCCTGATTCGCCGCCCATGTTGAATTTGATGACGTTGCCGCGAATCAAGTTCAATCCGTCTTGCAGGATTGGTTGGAGTTTAACAGATCCAACACCCATGCCTCCGTCATCAGCGGCTGCGTTACGATGGTTGAATATGTTTCAATTGCCATTGGATCAAGGTTATGCCTACCCCATGGGTACAACTGCAACTGGAGCCGCTGGAGCAGTCATTTTGGCAAATGAATGCGCAAGAGAATCCACAGTCACACTGCCGATTGCCACAGCCTGTGCCAAACTCTTCTCTAATGCCGCGATGCAATCCCAACAACGTGCGTCAATGATTGCCGCCCAATCACGTCGTCGAGAGGCTGTAAGATCGTATGCAATTCCACCTGAGTTGGATATCAATCGAGCTAATGCAATTGTCGATATGGCATTGAAGGATGGATGCATGGAAGTGAATATGGGAGTGGTAGCATTCGTTGTTACCGGTGATAAGTCCATTGGTGGGATTCACAATTTAACGTCGGGTGCGGAACGTGTCCCCTCTGTTCGAATGTCAGTGTCTTTTCAACGTCATGATTCCATTTTTGAGGAGGGGATAATTACTGGTTCGGTGCCACTGTTGGATCAATCGCCAACCCATCCGAATGAGGCGATGAAGGCACGATTTTGCCCACGAATTATGAGCGGTGTGCCTGAGAAAGATGGATTTGAATTGCTTCACGGTGTACCTGGGACCAAGCCCAATGGAAAATATGTGGGTAAAGTCAGATTCGAAGTGGAAAATACTTCGTATGCGAATGTCAATGATAATTTGATCGTTCCTTCCGCACAAAGTGCTCCCATTGAAGGATTGCTTGAACTTGAACCTTATCTCGAGCAGGCCACTGCACATGAGGGGAAGAAGGTGCCTGTTCTTGTGCCGGCAATTGATGCAAATACTGGAAAACGAACTGGAACCTTTGTGCTGGTTCTTCAAGTTAGGGCGTTGTTGAATGGCGCTTCCTCCTCTCAAACATCGGACACTCTCCCTCCTGCTTCATTGGGTTTGGTGTCTGTGGTTGGCTTGGATACACTGATGGAAGATTTGGCTCTGGCCCCGAGTCTTGACTACGATCCACCTTCTTCAACTTCGCAGCAGCTACCCTCGGCAACAGCCGTGGAAATGAGACGTCGTCAAGTGGCCACGATGGGAACTTTCCTTACGCCACGCTACCTCCAGAATCAAGCAGATGTAGTCCGCTCGAATGTCACGTCAGCTCTTTGTGATCGGTATGACAAATACTACAATTCTGTAATATCTGGTATTTCTCCTGATGTCGCTATTGAAGATGATTCTCATGTTGAGCTATTCGAGCGCCGCAGTCCTAGACCTTTCCGACCGTCAAACAGTCGTGGTGATGAGTTGTTGGCGGGTATTGGTTTTAATGTGCATTGCCAGGGTATTTCCATCGACGTCCTTCAGAATGGAGCAGTAACACCAGCAGCGGTGCATTACAGCGTCACACATGGCGCTCCTGCCGATCATGCTGCCGGATTTGGATTCCAAGGAGTGGAGGAGAGCCCAGACTTGGGTGCGGAGGCGTCTTCGGGTGCTAGAGGAGGCCTGCGACGGCTGGAGATGAAACGTGTTGAGTATGCCAAGGAGTTGGAGGATTCAATCTCCGGCTTGATTCGCAGTGTTGGAGAACATTTTAAGATGCGTGCGCAGGTTGCATCGGCAAGGCAACAAGCTGGCGTCAAAATGTCTCGTCACATTCCTCCGGGTGTTCCTGCAATTGCACACTATCGAAGCAAGGCCATTGAATGCGCACAGAGGTTGAACAATCTGACATGGAATATTGCAGCTCGGCGCGCAAACTGTTTCTCTCAAGCTCTTGGCATCGCTGTGACGAGTTATCTTGCTAGTCTTAGCGATGGTAGCCATGCAAGCAAAGGATATGCAAGTATATGGCAAAGACATGGATATCTCGTTACATTTGAAGGCCTTTTAAGTGCTGTCGGCAAAGAATTAGGCATGATTGAAGATGCATCAATTGCAGTTCAAATGCTGAGAAAAGTCAACATTGTTTTGGTTTCCGATGATGTGAATGTATCGTCGAACAATGGTGAAAGCCAACGTGTCCCAGTCGCACACTCTCCTTTTGTCAACTGGGTTCATTTAGCTTGTGTTACAAATGGGTCGCATTCGAAAACTCAGTATCGACTTGAAATTGGTTTGAATCCTTCCTATTACCAAAATCGTGTCCCAGAGCCACTGAAAAATGGTGCGGCAGTTCGACTTTTCCCCGTCCTATTCCAAATGGGCGTTGACATTCGCCAATGGGGTGTGAATGCGGGCCGTAATGTGTCTAGCCAAATCAAAGACAAGAGCAAGGGAGGAGGGCTATCAACTTCTGAATCATTTGGAGACGCCCAAAACATACCTGGCATACATGAGGGGGTCGGCGGGCTCATCAATGACGGCGATGATGATGATGGCGATGAAGGCTACGCTGATAATGAAATCGGATTTCAATTGAATGTGGATGGGTTCCGTAAGCTCAATGCTTACGCTCACTCAGTAAACCCGACAGTTGCAGGCAGTGCAGCGGCGTCATCGGCCCCTCCAATCTTTGATTCCTCGGAACAAGTTCAGATGCAAAATCTACCTCCTCATCCACTTTTAGTGCCACTGAGTGAGTCGATCAAAGCATCTGCAGGCAAAATGGAGCACAGTGTTTTAGATCACGCTGCGGCCTCATGTCAAAAACTCGGCGGAGGCAGCACAATCTTTTGCAAAAGTGGAAAAGATCGCACAGGAATGCAAGTAACTTTCAAAGAAGCTCAATTCGTCCAGAGGTTTATCGATAGGAAGGATGCAGTCTCGAGTGAAGAGATCTTTGCAAAGGCAACGACCCTACGAATTCACGGTAACAGAGTCCCAATCTGTGAAAAGAATGCAGGAGAGGCTATGTATGCCTTCAATCCCCTACAGGCGCAATTCATGCCTGCCATGCTGAAGCCACCGCCTATCACCACGCAATGGAAGAAGCCTGAGACATAAGTTGGAGATTAACATTAGAGTCTTTTTCAGTTTGTCCTCCGCGTTATCTTTCTCGACTTCTTGATTTGGCACGTAGAGTTGAGGACGATCCTTGGTAAGAAAAGTTGTCGGGGTCGGGGAGTAAATACCGCGAGATATTCAGATGTTCATGTCGTGCAACTTTTTGTCGTGCATCTCGTCGTGCAACACTAAAAGTGACCACGTCACACATGGTTGATAGCAGATAAAGAGAAATGGGTCTTATTCATATATTTTGTGTTTGATATATCATTATTTGTTGCCGTGTATGCGAAGTGTATCATCGTCTATCTCTCCTGCTTCCTGTGACAACGTACAACTTCTTCTATGTGATATTTTTGGTGCGGAGCACTAAAGCACTTCCAGGGGCGGCGGGGGTGCCCGCTGGGACGCTCGGTCTTCATTCATTTTCAGATGCAATTGTAGATCTACGAGTAGTAGGAGTAGGGCTCAGAAGATTGTTTACCAAAGTAAATTGGTGCTATATGTTATAATAGGGGGTTTTGTAGATAATGTCCGTATTTCGATCTCCAAGCATAACATAGCGATCAAAGATAGTTGCGTGGAACTTGGGTAAGGAGCTGTTTGGATTTCCCACGTACGTATCTCTGACTTGGTTGGATGAGCTGCTAGATAGATAATTTCGCCCCGAGGGAGGCCCACCTGACGTACTATAAAATTTCTGTTACATTATTGACTTGGTTGGATGAGCTAAGTATATAAGCTGAAAATAGAATGTGAGGAATTTCTTCGTTGTTCTTCTTCGTTGTTCTTCTTTGTTCCTCTGGTGTGTCGCAGCGGGTCGCACTTCCTGGAGTAAATACCGAAGAAAAAATGCAATTCTTGATTACCGATGAGAAAGATAAGGTTACGTCGGAATAGTACTTATTGGGATGCAGAAGTCATTCTACCCGTAGTCTTGTAAGTAGACAGACCCTCAATCCACTTTTATGTACTATTGTACTTACCAACCATGCACACTACAACACACATGCAAGATAGAGAGGGAGAATGAATCATACTCATGAAATCCTGTTGAAAATGAGTTGCTATTACTCCCCTCACAGTGACGACGACAGCGAGGGAGCTCATGAGCATGTTAATGATATACTGCAGGAGCAGGAGCAGGAATTTTCCGACGGCGAGCCGTTCCGGGAAGATCATCCACCTGCTGCAACGTCCACGTCTCCAGAAACCAACACTGCACTGACCATGTCCCGTGCTGCAAAGAAACAACGTACATCCTATAATTGTTCTCTCTCTACCTCTACACAACCGCATCAATATCAATATCAATACCAGCAGAAGAGCTCATCCGTTCGAGGGTTCAACGAGGAGTGTTCTTCCGGTTTCGCTCGTATGCTTAGCACATACAAAGGAGAAGCGGAAGCATCATCAACAGATAAAGAGGTTGGAAATGGAAAGAAGCCTAATCAAAATCATCCAAAAGAAGAAGGAGATCCAAATCCTATCAATGATACTACTATCATGCGGAATCCTTACCTCCCTCGTCATTTCCAAGTTTTCTCACCTCCGCATGCACAGCTTCATCTCAGCCCATTGAGAAACTCCCACCCACTGCAAAAACAACATGATAATCCATACGACAATCCGTTGCCTTTGGCAGTACCATACTCACCGATGAGGATTCAATTTGGTGATGAGTACTATGTACCTCCCGAACGACCAGCTTTAGCAGCGCATCCAAAGAAGGGTCCTCCACCGTCTACAGCTGCAGTTGCCAGAGAAGAGATGAAAGCAAACAGCGATGGAGGGGGAGATTCCGTAGATCTCCCTCCAACTCTTCCAAATTTGCCAGTAAAAGGAGTTCGTGCTAGTACCTCTGGTCAACGCAATTCGTGGGATCGAAAGTTTAATGATCTGGTAAGTTTGTGCACCTTATTACGAGATACGAGATTGCAGTGTTACATTGTTTCCTTCAATCATATGCTCATATTTCTCCTACCCTTCTCTTCAGCTTGAGTTCAAGCAGCAACATGGCCATTGTGATGTACCGCAGACTTATGCACCAAATCCCAAACTTGGGGTATGGGTGAATAAGGTCAGTCTCTGCTTTTGTTTCCATCATGATACTTCTTTATATATTACTCTCACCTGTCAAGTCTGATCTGACAAACCCTGTTTGACCTCTTCAAATACTCTAGCAACGCATGGAACATAAGAACCGCGAAGACGGAAACATATCCACCCTGACTGATGAAAGGCTGGAACGACTCCAGAGCATTGGATTCCGGTGGGCCAAACGCAGGGGGCAAGTTAGATGGGATGAGAAATATGTAAGTCGGTGCCGCTAAAGGAAGGACTTGAGAATGAGAGTATGATCTTCACTTTTGGATGACGACTAATATACCCTTCGCCTTCGACCTTCTTTCTATAACTTTGCACACAGGCTGAACTCATTCAATATGCAGCCAAGTTTGGTAATTGTCATGTCCCTACCAAGTACAAAGAAAATACTGCTCTTGGGAGATGGGTATCAACACAACGCGCCGAATACAAAAAGTATTGCAAAGGAGAAAAGTCTTCATTGACTGCTGAAAATGTCCGTAGGCTGGATAGCATAGGATTTGCTTGGTTCATGGCGCTCTAGACTAGAGAGTCAATTGAAGTATAGTAATAGAGAAAAATTATTGCTGCCGACCAAATAATAAGAACGTATTCATCTTCATCTGCTGCAACAAGAACTAGGTTTGAAATCGGCAGTATAATCTATATGAATTTTGAAACACTTCAAAAACTCTACCTTCCTCCTCCTCGGATGTTGCAAATCCATGCTTTTCTGACAGCCCTGACGACACTTTTCACTTTCATCGACCCAACTATGAACATCCGCTGCAGCTTGACAACAAGAGCAAATGACTCATTTTTGACATATCTGCCTATGCTGCTGCTGTTGATTAATCTCTATCTCTATGCCTATGACGTAGCATCAGCTTATTCTTTCGTGTCCTCCTCTTACTTGGCTTTGACAGCCTTCCTCCTTGAGATTTTTCCTTCTTCCTCGACGAAGGCATGATGATAAAAGAATTCAATGCTCAATCATGGCATGAACTAATGTAGCAGCAGGATACCTACATTGCTACGGAAAAGAAAGCTATTATATAAAGATACACTTCTTCCGTATGTCTCATTCCTTGAAGTAGCCGTTTAATTTATTAACCCTCGGCTTCTTGTCCGCTCGGTAAAGCAAATGTCTGTCGCTACAAAAATGCATGGAGCTGTCCCTGGTTGAAGTAGGATCTCAAGAAAAGCTGAACACTGATAGCAGAGAACGAATCAGGCTTCAAGGTAATGTACTAAGTACAACCTACTTACCTAGAAAGAGGTGAAAGGTTGCATTATCGCTACCATCAGGCACCACATTCCTCTGTGCATGCACAGTACTACTCACAGTACGATATCTCATTTCAGCTTGCAGGTATGGAGAGACGAGATGAAAGACAAGATTGACATGATCAATCAAGTTCTTGCGATTGCACCTATCGATGGGAAGACAGCGGCTGCGCGGCGATGGATTCGAAGAGTCCTTGCACGAGTGAAACATTTTACAATTGAGCACAACAGGTCCTTAGAGGAATCTGCTGCACTTCTGGAACTGTCTTTATGGAGAGACAATCTCAAGGGTGAGATAGATCATGGTAGCGATTCTTCTGTCGAGGTCGAGGCCAAACCAAAGAAGAGGGCAAGGATTGATGTCGATTGTGCAAGGCAAGAGAGACGCATGACTTGCGGGGCAAATATTGTGATCAAGAATGTCCTTCCATTTCTTCAACTGAAATGATCGAATGAATCAGATGAGATGTATACAAGAAGTGGGATTAAATAATGTTAACGTCATGACGACTTCTCAAATGATCCACTCCTACTCGCAGTTATATATATTTTACCTCTTAATGTAGCTCCTCCAGTGAATAATTATATCTTTGCTGTCGAGTAGTCGACTGAAACTACAGTACTGGCCCATCTTGAGATCTCGGACTCTCCTCAGCCAGGACTACAACACACTAAACACATAGCTTCATCATTATAGTAGTAAAAGAGATTTATGTGAAATAGTCGTTTATATGAGAGCATAGTGTACAGTAGTTTAGCCAATGGCTGCAACGTTTCTAATCATCAAGAACATCAATCTTCGTTTTAAGAATTTGAGAATTGAGCTTCAGCTCGAGCTAGAGTCGGAAGTCTCAGCCTGTTCTTGAGGCCTGAGCTAGAGCTCGGGCCTTAAGTTGATCGAATCTAGGAATCATTACCTCCTTAATCCAAGGCATGAACTCCTTATCTTCGGCAAAAACTAAAGTCAATGGGCCATACATTATCAACATTCTCATGTATTCTAGCACTTTGCTGAAGGCTGCATTTTGAGGGATTACCCATTCGTTCACAGCAACAATGATTGCTCCAATTTGAGCCCTATTCAAACTCTGGCTCTCCGCACCCTGCGGCGTGGTATATCCCTTGATTAAAACCCTACCTCCAAAACTAACCATCAACAGACCTAAAGATTTGCGTGCTGGGTATCGTATATTGCGAAAGCTGATATTTTCGGCGACACATTGAGCAGAACCTTCCATTCTTTGCAAAACACCATCTGTCATATGCTGCATTGCCACAGAGAATGTCAAAGAGTTTGAAACCGAAGAAGAGTTGACAGTGCTAGATGGTGTAGGTGTCTCTCTTCCCGCAGCTGCGTCAGGATAATCGCTTTCGTCTTCGCCTTTCACAAGTAACATCTCTTCTTCCTCGTGCACAAGTTCATCGATTTCAGCTTTAAATTCAAGGTCATCTGTATCAGGCAAATCCTCGAACAACAAACTCTCAGCCTTTCTCTTCCTCGTGCCTCCCCGATCAAGCAAAGACTTTACCGAAGGATACTCCTTTTTATCCGCTTGTTCCCTAGCCAACGTAGCCGCACGAAGTTGTTCCGGTGGAATACCCTCCACACTCCCCTCTCGTGTCAAATGACGAAACAACGCTTGGTACGCACCCAGTGGAATCTTCCACTTTCCCGTCCCCACATTCGTAGTATTCCCATCCTCATTATTCGATGTTAACCCCACCATAGCCTTTTTCAAAGATGGATCATCCGGCATAATCCCCTCTCCACCCGCACCACGTTCAAATAGCGCTCCCTTCCGTCCATCTCTCCCAATATGATCCTTGGCAATCTTCTCAATTGGCCCACGTAATCCATGAAATACTTCTTCCGGCGATTGTGCATAGATTGATTCCGTTGTCAAAGTAAACTCCCACAAGTTGATGAGTGATAGGACGAATCTGCGACGGAATCGTCCATATTTCATGCGTTGTTCTTTCCGTTTTGTAAAGTAGTCTGGGGGGAGGATGTGTTGCCATGTTGGTATGTGATCGTGTGGAATTTCGATTTTGTCATCTTGCTGTTGTTGATGTTGTTTTTGGATACACATCTCCATATCTACTGTGGACAGCAGCCCTATCATTGTAGATTTTAAGGCAGGAAACAGCTCTTCGCATCCGTGATGTCGGTTTATCAAAGAGAGCACTTCGGGTAAGTAGAGGGTGTCAATCTCACTGTACACTGAATGCTTTACTCCTTGAAGGTCAGCCAGCTCTGATCTTTTCGCTCTATGTAGCTGTATCTGATGCATCTTTTTTCTCCCAACATCTTCTCGTGAGTCGGCCGACCACGGATTCATTCTGACAACATCATCGATGAGTTGCTGAATTTTAACTCCGTGTTCACCTTCCTTTTTATCTTCATTTTCATCGTCGTCATTGTCATCTTCATCGACATCTTCATTTTCATCGACATCTTCATCGCCATCTTCATTTTCGTCTTCATTTTCATCTTCACTGTCCACGCTGAGAGTTTTTAAGGTGTGATTAGATTGAAGCGTTGCGTTTATGCAAGATATGTCAATAACTAGCTTCAGCAACATTATTTTTCCTTGGTCTGATACATAGTTATTCGCTAAATACAACTCCTTCAGTGTTGTATTGCTTTGCAGGGAAGCGACCAGAGCTGCAACTCCTTCGTCTTTGATCTTATTGTTTCTCAGATCGAGACATGTTAGAGATGAATTGCTTTGTATTGCATGGGCTAGAATTTCCACACCATTATTGTCTATCCCATTTCGGTCGAGATGCAAATTGTTTAGTGCACATCCCCCCTTCTGGAGCAATTTTGCAATCTACGACATCCATCAGCGTTGATATTATTGTTATCAAATTCAGACTCGTCAAATGATTGGGAAAGAAGTCTGTGTCAATGTCTATTGACTTAATACCGCAGCCACTGCAGTTTAGTTCTTCAATTGAACTGTTACACAATGCATATAACAGCATACTGAGGCCCTCCGATTGAAAATTATTGTCGTTGAGAGACAACTCCAGAAGATCGTTTGCGTACTGTAAAAATGGCACCATGCTCCATACTCCTACTGCACTTAATTGATTATTGTTCAAACTCAAACATTCAATTGAACTGCTCCTCGTCAACCACCCCCGGAACAATGACTGCATGTTATAATCATTGAGGGCTCCATCTAGAACTACTGATTCCAAGTTGGTGTTGTAAGAAATAATGCGACCTAGCATCTCCCAATCCTCGTCGGTCATATTTTGGATGCGGTGATCCGCTCCGCTGAGCCTAAACATATCCTCATCATTGTTGATGATGATCATTATGATGACAAACAATGTATCTTTGAAGGAGGGTGTCGTAATCTTGTCGTTGTTATTGTTGCCCACTCTATTTTTTGAGTTTTCTGAATGCATGCATGATGATGCATTACATAGTGTTACTTACTTAGCCGGTCGTCTTCTTCATTCCGGCGCATGCATGCATGCTGCTCCAGATTTTCTGAGGCAAACGTAGGAATTAGTATACTTCAGGAAGATACATCCGACACCCAGTAAAGGTCACCCGGCACTGAAGAGATTCCCATCCAACTCAACCGTCCACGCAAGCGCCGCCGCTGCCGGCGGCATTAACTTGGCTGAGCTGACTCTGCGAGAGTATATAAGTACATAGTAGAGAGCAAGAGCCCAAAGATGAATAGGTTCCCATGGATGAATCAAAACGTGACAGGTGTTCATAGGGGACCGGGTAGGTAGGTATACGCGATAGCTGATGTAATGTAATGCCCTCTCGCATCACCTAACTTGGCAGCCTTTACATAATGACATGCTGCATCGAACCCCCATCACATCGTAGAAGTGTGCGAAGTGAGTGTGAGTCGATGCTATACTTTAACTTACATTTACATCGCCAGATCCAGATAGAGAGTATTTGAACAGAAGTGTTTCTGCCAAAGGATTCATGACTCGACGTCGGTTAAGTATCCGGGAAGATCCGCGCCCAAATTCTTTCATTGTTCTTCATCCACTGCTAGATTCAAGTTTTTCTCAGTCAAAGTCAAATCATTCTCAGCCTCATTTGGTTTCAGGAGGTCTTCTTCCCCTACGCCTTTGCTCCCACTGCATGTGCCCCCGAGTCCATTGCGCAATGTGCTGAGAGAATTTGGCTTACTCATTGCAACTGTGCCTGTGCCTCTCCTTCCCTTCTCTTCTTCGTACACGGACAAGGCTTGGGGGAGAAATACAAGCGTGATTAGCTGTTTGAAGCTGAAGTCACCATGCATCTTCTTCAATCGAATATACCGAGGACGGGCATAGATGAATGCATTGAAAAATCCCTGCAGGGGGATGAACGTATTAATAAGCAATGTAATCCACGGCACAGACCTTCCCGTAGTCCACGCCACAAGATGAAATACCGTTGCCCACGACCAAGTCAAGAAAAATGCAGCAACATACAATATAGATTGGATGAATACACTCCTCGCATAGGATGATTTCTTCTCCATATCTGCCAACTGCTCCGCTGCGGCACTTCGTGTACGATATTTCTCCATTCGTTTCTCTTGCCTCCTCACAGACAACCATATTAGCAAGTTTGTCACGATGATACCCACATACGCCACCTGGATCCAGCCCTGAGCAAATGCCTCATAAAAGTACGGCGCAGTTGTCTCGAAGGGACATGGAACATCCGGATTAGATTTACACCCGTACGGTCCAGCAGTAATGTAACAAAATCCCGGCGTTGGATTAAATAAACCAATCGACACACCAACAATTGCAAAGCTTAAATGGCTAATGACCACAATGCCATGCAGCACTTTCTCCCACACTCTTGCAAATTCTTCCTTCTTCATTCCCCTATTAATAATTAAAAAGTAATAAAGACTCAATACGAGATTGTACGATCCGGTAGCATAGGCGAATTGAGTAAAAAATCCCTGAAGAGAGCAGGTGGCCATGCTGCCGAATGTCGGTACGCCCAGTCCAGCTGGATAGGTGAGGAAGGATAGCGCTTTGTTGATGGAATATAGTATATCAAAGATGGACATCATGCCGAGAATGCGGTGTTGAGGGTCTTTGAGTTTGGTTGATCGGCTTGCCCAGATGGAGTAGAGGATGGAGCCGGAACCGATGACGGATAGTGTACCGGTTAGGAGCGGGATATAGATCCCCGCTGTGCGGATGCGGGTTTTGGTGTCCATTGTCATTGGTGCAGTTTAATGTTAATGTTAATGATATTTGTCACAAGCAAAGCTGTGGCTACTACTGAGAGACTCTTTACAATGAAAGTAATTGACTGAGAGAGGCGATCGTGCAAAAAGAACAAACTTCGAAGCGTCATGTCTCATGTCGTGAGAAGATCACGGAACTTAGTACCTTCCGTCAGGTCATCCAGAACATGTGACGAGGAGAATGACTGTCGTAGTGGCATTAATATGACATCAGAGAGTCATCTCCGCAGCCTACAACACATCACAACATGTCTGTGTTTTTCTTCGGTTTGTTTCATTCGAGTCAGAGTGAGAAATGTGTTGGTGTTGCGACACATACAGATACAGTTGTCTAAATAGCCAACTCTGACGTACAATTAGCAAGCAACCAAGTACAATACTTACAATACTTACCTACCAATTCCGAAAGGCGGGGTGTTTCAAATAAAGTGCTGTAGAGACGTAAAAAGTATAGTCAAGGAATAGTGTATCTAGTTTCTCATTCACCAGATGATTATTACTTATTAGATCTAAGGAATTAGTATGTGTTTACGTCATCTACCTATTGTAACCTGTCCGTACTTGAGGTATGTCGAACATACATTTTGCAGTACTGGAACATCGTAATAACGTCATACAGCGGTTCTTCCACCCAATTTAGTGTACATATTCGCCTGCCTCTCGCTGTCGCTGGCAATGGGGTCGGCCGGCCTTTTAGAGGAATCTGCTACACTTCTGGAACTGTCTTTATGGAGAGACAATCTCAAGGGTGAGATAGATCATGGTAGCGATTCTTCTCTCGAGGCCAAACCAATGAAGAGGGCAAGGATTGATGCCGATTGTGCAAGAACGAGAGACGCATGACTTGCGGGGCAAATATTGTGATCAAGAATGTACTCCCATTTCTTCAACTGTAATGATCGGATGATTCAGATGAGAGACAACTGTCAATATATGTGTACAAGAAGTGTGATTAAATAATGTTAACGTCATGACGTCTCAATTGCTCCTATTTCTACGGAGTTGTTCTTTTACTTATGATCACTGCTCCGACGATCATCTTGCTGCCGAGTAAGGAGAAGACTCTTTTCTCTTTCCTACCCCTTGATGTAGGGAACCTTGCCAAGCCAAGCCAGCCTAGCCTCCAAGAAACCCCATAAATCAGATCGCTGCGATCAACCTGCCTACTGCTCACACACGGAACTAGAAGAATGTAGAGCACGTAACAAAGTAAAGTGAGTATATTCATATAATAGGGAATATAAGTATGTGACTAAGTTGATCAATCAATCGTTTTTGGTGTTGGCAGCGGAGCCTGTCTTACGTAGCCTTCAACGTCAATTGTATTCAAGTCGATCATGGCAGATGGGCATAGAACTACGGAGACGATAGATAGAGATAGACTTAATATTGAATAGTTCAATCTCACATGACGATCCGAACTACTTCGACCACTTCTTCTCTCGTTCACGTGCATTCCTCTGCATTTCCTCCAAGGCCATCAGACGTTCTTCTGAAGTTTCTCGATGTTGTCGCTTCCTCCCCTGACCAAACCGCGATTGACGTTCTCTTTCCATTTCTTCTCGCTTTGCCTCTCGTAGCTTTTGATCTGGGCCTAAATAATCGCGGCTGCCATTGCTTGGCTTTGACGATGTGCTGTTGTTGTTGCTCTTGGAAAGGGATGTGCCAATGAGTCCATATCCTTCCTTCTTGGGACGGGAGTCGCCTTCGGGTGGTGCTGCTGCTACAGCTGCAGCTACTGAAGCTCCTTTGGCAGGCTGTTTCCTATCATCGTATTTATACCGATCATTCTCTCGTCTACTGCTCCTGCTATCACCACCTTTGTAATCTCTATAATCATCTCCCCGAGAACGCCTCTCTCCCTTTGGGTTTTCTCTATCCATGCTGTAACTTCGGCTCCTCTCCCTCCTTCTCCCACTACTTGCACCACGTTTGGATTGTCTTTCATACCGATCATAATCATCATGATGTCTCTCTGGGCTCCTTTCTCTCCTTCGTCTTTCTCTACTTTCGCTTCTCTTCCTGCGGTGATTACGGTCATCATGTCGATCCCTCCTTCGATCTGATGAGTGGTGCCTATCATAGTCATCATCATCATGACGACGACTATAATTCTTTTTACCATCATCTTTTCTAACATGACGACGTCCCCTTCGAGAATCTTCCGAGGAATACGACGCTGACGAGGAATAAGAAGAGTATCCATCATCCGACGGAGAACGAGACCTCTCACGTCTTGAACGTTTATGATGACGACTATGACTCTTATGCTTGTGCTTCCTCTTCTTTTTACTCTTTTTCGAATCCTTCCGTCTCCTCCTCTCTCTATCTTTGTCCTCTTGCTCATCATGTTGCACCTTCTTTTCTGCTACTACATCCGGTTCAGTCGTAGTTCCTTTATTGACCACCATCCCCGCCCTTTCCATTAATTTAATCTTCTTCTCCACATCTTTATCTTTTGCCTGTTTCCGCTGCATCACTGAAAACATTGGATCTTCATGCCTTAGATGAAAATTCTGATTCCATTCATTCATTGTAGAACTAGCTGCTGCAACTGATGACGATTCCACAGTTCCATCATTATTAGTCATTCCATCATCTTGAATTCTCAACACAGCAGCCCCGCCCCCTTCCTCCTCTCTTTCACCACTCGACACACCAATCGTAGCACCCACCGTACTAGCCTTCTCCAGTGCACCAGTCATACTCGCCGCAACTGCAAAATCCCCAGCATGCTTCGTCTGCCCCTCTGGCACAAATTCCTTCCCCATTAAATACGCCTCATTCTGCGCATCCTCCTCCACTTTTTTTCGTTCCTCATCCCCCTCTCCCTTTTTATGCCCCTCATACATCCAATCGACACCACGATCACCCGTCGATGAGGACTTTTGACCAGTGATCTTTTGGAGTTCTTCTTGCTCACGCTCGAGTTTGATTTGTTGTGTGAGTTCTTTTAGTTTGAGGTCTTCGGCGGCGGCTTTTTGTTCGGCGATCCAGACTTTTTCTTGGTTGGATATGTTGGAGGTGTGCCATGATTTTTTGGAGAGGAAGGATAGCCCTGGCATGGTTGCTTTATATTTTGTTGTTTATGTGTTGTTGAATGTGTAGTGGGGAGCATAAAATGAGTGGCTATGGGGCGCAAGATTTCATGGTCGTAAATTTTTGAGTTGAAAATCTGAAAGTGATGAAAGTGTGTCACGTCACAGTAGCAGTTTCAGTTTGCGAGCTGACATTTGAAGATGTAGAATGTTGCATATTGTACCTCTCGAGAGCGAGAGAGAGAGAGAGAGAGAGAGAGAGAGAGAGAGAGAGAGAGATGGTCCTTGTGTTCCTGACTTGATGCACATATCCATCAGGAGATGCTACAACTAGAGACATGTTTCTAAGTGATTTAGGGTGGAAAGAAGGAAAGGGAAAGAGCAAGCAAGGTTATGAATGTTGAATGTTTACACTAATTTTTCTTGGCCATTCCACACTTGAAAATCGTTATGAGAGATGATATGGAAGGAGATATTTGAATTTGAGTACATCTAGTGAAAAGTGGAAGCGACGCAAGTTAGAAGCTTACGATACATGTTTGTGAATGTTTACACTACTTTAATTTAGTATGAATTATTTTGTCTTCAATCCATGATTAGTCTGGAACGTGCCGAACTCTTTCCACTTGTACCCAGCACTTGCACATTTAGCTGCCATAAGCTTTCTAGGAAAGAAGAGGTTGCTCTCGGGAGACTCATCAATCTCCTTGGATGTTACTGCCTGCCCCGCTGTGATTGTCGTTACTAAGCGGACTGTACTCCTAGTACTATCTTCCCCACCATTTACCAGACCAAGCTTGATATCTATGCAATCCAATCCAATCTTTCTGAAGTGAATCAAAGTCACCTTGGTTCCATCCGCTAATTTGCTTGCTTCCCTTTCAAACACCTCTTCGCGTGTGAGGGGCTCTTTCGACTTTATGGTTGTAAATCCATCCTCTCCCATTGCCTTTTCATTCTTGGGAAGAAAGGTGAAATATTGGTGGTAGAGATTGTCGAAGCGAGTTTGAAATTCAGCAGGAGAAATGTTGTTGGTACCGTCGAAGGCGGCAATATACTGACGGAGGGCAAGCTCAAATGGATATGACATTATTGTTACGTAGTGTTGATTGTTGTTGCTTTAGAGTAGTAGTTGCTGTTGTTGCTTTTGTAAATTTATGAGAGCATTGGCAGGTGCTGAGGCATTGCTGTTGCTGCTTGAGAGCAAGGGAATAACTATTGAGAGCCTTGCTACGAATGACTTCCTCTTGCTACGAGTGAAACAAGACACTCTACGTAGGAGAGGTAATGTATGCACTTGTAATTCCGAAAAGCAAGATTGTTAGACTACTTATGTGCATTTATACGTAGCTATGTAGGTACGTGAATGCAACTCCGAGTTGTGTCAAAGGATGGGTGTCTTTATTTGCAACGGAGGAATTCAATACATATATTGATCCTTTCACGATCTATCACTGCACTCAGCACAAGCAAAGTAAAGCTGCATGCTGCATTGTCACGTCCATGGGATTGAGTTGTATGAACGACTTCTGACTCCATCTTAGCCGTGGAGCCACTCCGATATCCACCTCCCATAAAATCAAAAGCCAGCAACCGACAACATCATCGACTACTACTTAAATAACAAATAACAACAGCAACAATGAATAATCATCATCTCTTCACCTCAGTTGCCTTGGTCATCGTCGCCATCTTCGCCACAACCCTCCCATCGGCATCGGGCTTTGCACTCCTCTCACCCCTCCTTCTTCGAGTCAACCCTGCCGGCGTTGCTGCCCGCATGAACAAGTCGTCGTCTTCTCCTGTCATCACCGATTCGTTACCGATAATATCGTCCAGCAAGGCATCCGAAAAGACTCCAGCCAGCACCAACAGACCTCCATCGGCAAGTGTAGACTTTGGCCTAGACGAAGACATGATGCGGTATAAGCATGAACTACTCTCCGCCGTGTATGAAAGGTCATTAACACGTGGCTTTGAGTAAACACTATGATCCGTTGCTCTGGAGCACGACACCACTGTACATACCACACATCATGCTCCGATGCACAATAGAAGAGGCAATCCCAAACAATAGAGATACATTGAGACACAAAGACCTGCTGCTCACGTTCTAATACTTGCAGAGACACATCAGACGAAAGAGAATTGACGTGCACTTAAGATACTACACGGCAAGTTCACATCACGACTCCATGATGAGAGTCCAGATGGTCAAATAGACACATACTTCTCACAAATGAATAAAATAAACAGTAGAGCACAACATGATTTAAACAACACCACATTTAGATTTGCCTTTTCATTTATTTGTAGCGGTGTTTGCAATTTCTTTTTCCATTACTGCTGGCTCCTCCTCATCTCACTAAACGTCATCGTAGATGTCAATGCTGTTGAAATTATACCAATCGCAAGTGCACCGACATCACAGTAAGATATGAAATCCATCTTTGCCATGCTTTCCTTCCGAGTGTTGTATGTCAACTGAATACAAAATAAGGGAGGTAGGACAAATCCAACGATTGAGACACAGAAGCATCCTATAAAGCTAACAATATGAACAAAGCCAGGAGCATATTCAGCTAATCCTGTGCATGACACGCACAGTAACACACGAACTGCTATCCGCTTGCGAACTTCGTCCACTCCTGTTCCTAATTTTCCCTCAATCATTTCTCCACATGGCACCACAATAAGAGGAGCAGTCATAGCCACAACGAACGTCATAAGTAATCGAACAATCAATGCCAGCCAAGAATTAGTCGGGAGTGCCTGCAACACATCTCCATCAAAGGAATGAGACGGAGAGAAGAGCATCCTCACACCACTGGAAATGATGATATATCCAAAGAAGACAAGAATTAATCCCATCTTCATTGCAAGACCAATATGTTTGGGTGTTTTCATTGATTCGTGAAAGTTCAATATAAATGGTACTATGCCATAACCGAAGACTACAACACCAAACCAACTACTCGCATCAGTAAGGTTTCTTGGCCATAAATTCATTGTTGATTGAAAGCCCGTAAGTCCATTCTCCACCAAACCCTGCCAAACTATAACAATGAATGATAAAGCCAAAGCCAACAATCCAATAATGGAGAACTTTGAAAGGAAGCTTACGTCCGGGGAACAAGAGAGAAGTGCTACGATCACACTTGGGATGATAATATCAATCTTTCTAGAGCCCGTGGTGATTGGCATGTCATCAATGAAAGATATCATTGCGACTTCGTAGGCTATTATGAGCATGACCATTAATAATAGCATGAGTAGATCAACTACCAACAGACCAGCGGGACCTGCCGCATGCCAAGCTACTGAAGCATATGATGTGGTTCCAACAGGAGGAGGTTTTCTATTGTCGAGTTGTTGCAGTCTTTCTTGATCTTCTACACTCCCATAATCTTGTGGCTGTCGGGCAGAGGAGGATCTTTCTATATCTGAGTCTAAGTCTCCCCTCTTAATTCTTGGATGAAGACAGTCCCAACAACGCAACACACAATTTGCACAATAATAATTCCACACAGCAATTAACGCCAGCCCAACCACATTGAATATTAACCCTCCTTTCTCGGCAGCAAATGGTAGCGCTAGCGTCCCCGTGCCCATGCACATTTTTGTCATGTTCAATGCAGTTTGGACGACGGAGGAACCATGACATTTGTTGTTTTGATTTATTGCACTGCCATCATCACTCTCTGCGTTGCAACTTTCTTTTCCTCCATTGCACGAGATTTCATCTTCGCCATCTGCATAGATTATTGATGACTGAGCTCTCCTATCGAGTTCTAGCTTTACTAGCGGCTGCTGCTCCGCTGCTGTTGCCATTGTTGAGTGTTCTTTACTAGAGACGAACGATTTGCGGTGGTTGTTGGGTCGGTGGTCGCTGGTCTGTCGCTGGTGATGTCATGGGGGATGAGTGATGATGTCATCTTTTTGAGTCTTGCGCTGGGCCGCGCGCGCGCAATGTCAAAGTTGGGTCACGGATAGAAGATTTGTCTCAAAAAGCTTTCCTTTCTCTCGGAAACATACTTCTTAAAACCCTATGTCAATCATCATATTGTATCAAATCAATCCTTCAATTTTCAATCATGTACGATACATGTTGTGTTGGGCAAGCGGCAGATGTTGTGCATTTTGGAGTGGTTACTGCCAATGGTCAATATTACTCAACTTCCCTTGCGCTCACGGATTCGACAACTTCTACATACTTAAAATATGGCAGATTTACCACCGTCACCGTGCCCACTAGGAATGATTCAATCGTTGTACAAGGGTTACAAGCCATTTGCAG